>CM024963.1:26774281-27374148 GCA_014282245.1 Rhododendron simsii
ACAGAGGGCGATGAAGTGGAAGTTTCGTTCATTATTACTCGTGATGGTGGACAAATTAAGGAGTGTGGAGTCCACCTTTTGTACTTCAAAGACGAGGGAGAAGTACTCCAATACGTTAGCACTATACAACGTTCATGGGATCCAAATTTGTCTCCATATCAGCCTGAGTTAGGTGCGACCGTTTCTGCCGTTGTGCTTGTATCTATCTACTGCTAGTCTGCAACTACTTTGAGAAATCCGAAGGCCCAAAAGTGTTTCCCGCACTTTTCCTTTCGAAAATACACCTTGAGGACACTCGAAATAACTTTTCAACCCAAATTACAAACAACGCTTGCATCGTTCCCTAAACGACGCTCGAATACGGATAGTAAGCCTCCGATATATACTGTCCAATTCAAAACGAATTGATCAATCCCAACTACCACGACTCTCCGAAATACTACATCCGTTCCCTCACCAACTCCTATCAATTACACTGGCTTCTCCATGATCCCCTTGTGACGGCCAGTAAGTGTGCGTATTCCATCGTGTTCCGCCCAAAATACGAGTAATACGATTCCACACGGTAAGCATTCCCAAACGTGTTGCCCCCTTCATCGTTTAACTCGGACACTTAACCCCCTTCATCTTTTATGGCGTGACACTTAACCCCCTGCCGTTAGTGAGCCGTTAACGGAATTGCTGAAATTACCAATTTACCCTCTTTGGGCTATTTTTGTTTCGCTTATAACTTTTCGTAGGAAACTCTGTTTCAACCCGTTCTTTTTTCAGAACTCTTGTTTTTTCCTCTATTTTATGGGTCTATAATAATTTTAGTATGGTTACTTTACGCTTTCTAAGGTTAGAGTTGCGTCCTAGATATTCATTGATCAGCAGATTGGATACTGCTAGCTGTTGTCTGTTCAGTGCAGCTAGCTGATCGTTCCTCTGCAAATGGTGTAGTGGTTGGAATATAGGTCAACCGGCCACCGGGCCTTCATCCGGGGGCTGCCAAAAAGCAAAAAATAAAAAACAGAGCACTCTGTTTTTTGTCTCTCTCTCTCTCTCTCTCTCTCTCTCTCTCTCTAAGTTCTATTATGGGTCCAAACCTTTTCATACTTATTTTTATAAATCTTTATATGGAGATTTTATTCTCACATCTATATTTGTTATTTGCCACACTCAATTTCAAATTCACATACATGATTTGAAAAATCTATTTCAAAAGGAATTGTTTGATCAGCTCTATGTTTGCATGAGGAATGCACTACCATTTCCAGTACTCTGTTTTTGGGTTTGAATGCACTACATTAATCAATGGTGCTCTGATGTCACAATTGCACAGCACATTTGGATCCCCATTGGAAGACCCAGTTCTACCTTCCATCACAGAGAGAGAGAGAGAGTACCGTTGGGAGGGGGCACAGAGAGAGAGAGTTTACCATTGTATGTATTTATAAGGGCATGACTTGTCATTAATAAGGTCGTGTACTGCTCACATGACCTTCCGTTTAAATTCATAACGGCTCACTAACGGCAGGGGGTTAAGTGTCACGCCATAAAAGATGACGGGGGTTAAGTGTCCGAGTTAAACGATGAAGGGGGCAACTCGTTACCGAGATATAGTTGAAGGGGGCTTATTGTAATTTCCCCAAACGAAAAAGCATATTGGGAATTCTTAAATTTGCAGGTCAACAGCCCAGTTGATGTTAGTACCCTTAGAAGAAAGATAATGGAAAAAATATTGCATCAAAATGTGTAAGGCACATAAAGCTGGCTTGATTTTGTTTTTAATTAAGTTTTTGTTTAAAATTATCGTTTTTTTCCCTCAGCATTTAAAATTATTGCTTTGGCGCAGTGACGAGAATAGCATGGAATTACTTTTTTCCGTATTTACTTTATTTGAATAAATTAAAAAGCATAAAAGATTAATAGATTCAAATATGTTATGAGATAATGTATTTGGTAAGTATGACTTTTTCTCCTTGATCAGAGAAAACATCATCAAAGTACGAGGGACCTTGGGAGCATTTGGAACCAATGACAAAGCACCAACCAAACATTTGCATGAAGAGTTTTGAGACACTAGTACAAGCGTCGGTGGCGAAATTGGTATGTATTTTTTACTTGCATATTTAATGGTTATTTTTGGGGTAAAGTTCGCTCTAAGCCTATTGTGATTTAAGGCTTGTGTGGATCGCCTCCTTGTCTTTGAAACTTGACTGCATAGCTTCTTTTAGTTTCTGGACTATATGTATAGTCACATTTTCTGTTCTAATTAACTGATTATGCATAGTCACATTTCCCTGCATGGAAAGGCCGACTTGAGTATGAGCGTTGGCCTCTTTGGCATGTAACGACGATGACCACTCTTGATCATGCTCTGCCGAAATTGGCCCTTCTACTTGGCCTTTATTACGATATTACCCTTATCAGACTTTACAGGTTTTCCCTTTGTGTCCTCCTGATGTTTCTGCTTTTTGTCTGAATATGCAAGGGCTTTTATGGTAGGAGACATCTTTCCAATGTGAACACAACTTGCTATTCCATATTTTTTAAATATCGAATTCAAAAATGTCAAAAAAATTTATTTATATTTCCAAAATTAACTTTAAAAATTGTGAAGCTAATTATACGTTTAAATTATTCATATCTTTTAATATAGATTTTCAAAAATATAGAATATGAATTTTGTTTGATAATTTCAATTAATTTTATTAAATAAAATTTTAAAAATTACAAAAAATATTATAAATTGAAAGATATTGCCAATTCAAAAATGACATGAATATCAAAAGCTCTCAAATCAGAAATGGTACTTTTTATTTGTAAAATTAAAAGTTTGGCATGGTTGAATGATGATTATTTTTTAGAAAGTGGACACTTATTTTCGGACAACCTAAAATGGAAACATGGACACTTAAAATAAGATGGATTTAGGAAAAGTAAATTTGCCACTTCAACTTTTACAAATGCACTTAAAAGTGTGTTTTCAAAATTGTATGTATTTTTTCTATCAATTTTTATACAATTAAAAATAGAAAATTACTGTCTAAACAAATAAGGGTTTTTTACCACTAGGTACAGAAAATAAAAAGTATTTCCCATGCACCAAATCACCTCCAATTAATGAAACACCAAAACCCTATGAAAGTATCTAAAATTCTAAACCCTGAAAGTGCCTAAACCATAGGGTATTCTATGAAAATGCCTAAATCCTAGAGTACCCTATGAAAGTGCCTAATTCATTAAAACCCTATGATAGGAAAGTGCACTCTAAAATCCCTATGAAAGTGCCTAAACCTAAACCCTAGAGCTCTAAAAAAGTGCCTAAACTTAAACCTTAGGGTACCCTAAACCTAAACCCTCCTAGGGCACCCTAAAACCCTAGGGCACCCTAAAACCCTAGGGTACCCTAAAATTCAATGATATCCTAAAACCCTAAGGTACCCTAAGATTTTAGGGTACCCTAAAACCCTAGGGTGTCCTAGGGTGACATTTCTATTAATGGTAAATGTATTTTGTAAAAAGTGTACCTAGTGGTAATTAAGTATTCTATCATACGTTATCCACTCGTATCCATCCACTTCTATCCAGCCATATCAACTACTCCATCCGTCCCAAATTGGATGACAATTTTTTATATCCGTGCCAATTTCAATTCCTTATATCTTTTAATACGAATCTCAAAAAATATGCAATATAGATCTTGTTTGATAGTTCTCGATTAGTTTTATTATATAAAGTTTTCAAACTCATGAAAAATATTATAGATTGAAAGATATAATCTTGTTTGATAGTTCTCGATTAGTTTTATTATATAAAGTTTTAAACTCATAAAAAATATTATAGATTGAAAGATATAAATAATAAAAAATGACATAAATTTCTAAAATTGTCATCCATTTTGAAAGAAGAAACACTACTACTACTTAAATCAAGTCCTTCCTAGCTAATCTCCCTTGTAACATATCCATGAGGTGGCAATCCCAATCCATATTTCTTAACTCGCCCAAATTCGCCCACTTATAACCCAACTCAATCCGCTCATATTGTATAATGGGTTGGTATGGGTTCAATCCATATAAACTCATATTTACATGAGTTTAGATGGATTGAAAATGGATTTAATATGGGTTAGACTTAAAATACCCACACTCATATTTTCCCATTTTCTTCCTCGTCGCCCCCATTAGGATACCAATTCAATCGCGCGCGCGCCCTTCTTTCTGAAAGAACACCCCTCAGTGAGTCTTGCACGACCGCCAGTCAGCTGGCACAACACTGTCTGAACACAGTTGTTCTGCAGATCATTTTTAAACTTCACTTAATATTCTACTAATCAAGCTTAATAACGCCACCAGAAAAGTAATCACCTCATAAAGTAAAAAACGAGCGTAAATTGGTAGAAAGTCTGTTTGGTAGGGCCTACCTTGGTAAAGATGATCTGAACCGCTCATACAAAATTAGCTTAATAGAATATCGGTTAGGGCTTTTTTTTCTTAAAATAAACGGCTTTAATCGGATTCCTAACTTAGTGATCTTGAATGCAGGGGAGAAAATTATTTTACAAAAAATCAAATTTTTCGGACATTGATAGCTAATATTTTGAATTGAAAGATCAAATTTATTGAAGATCCTACCCATAAAATTTGAGACCCTAAAACAAACAAGGCCAAACTACCATATATTGAAAAGAGAGGGGAATGGAAACCCAACAACAACAATAACAACAACAACAACAACAACAACAACAACAACAAAGGAAACGAGTCGGGTCGGGTTTGGATTTGACTTGATCCATATTCAACCTAACCCGTTTCTACCCGTTTACTTTTTGACCCATATTTGACCCACAACCCGTTTCAACCCTTCCAGACCCGCCCGATTGCCACCTCTTTCTTTATCACCCATTTCTTATCACCCGTGTTCTTTATTCACCAAAAACTTTATTCTTCTGACAAACGCCAAACGGGGCCTTAGGGTTTTGGCGTTTTGGAGTAGTTATTTGGCCGTTGATTTCGCACTTGGAAATGGTTGATTTCGCACTTGGGTTTTGGCTGGTTGTGATATGGGGATTTAGGGTCCCGATTTGGCAATTGGTTTCAGCTCGCCGTTGTCAAAGGTTGGTTGTTTTGCTCTGGAATTTTCCGATTGGCATCGGTACTATAATTTTGTGTACTTTTGTCAAGTTTTCTTCTTCCAAAGTTTATTAATAGCCCATGCTAAAGTTAATTCTCTGGAGTTATACTCAGCCTGATATTTGGATGCAGCAATTATATGAAGAAATTGAGAACCGAATCACAACTGCAGTCAAACTCAGAAGAATCCCCGAGAACATAGGCTTAAAACACAAAGGATTGTCCCAATGGAATTCATCTTCATATGAAGAAATGGAGAACCGAATCACAACTGCAGTCAAACTCGGAAGCATCCAGAAGACATAAGCTTAAAACACAAAGGATTGTCCCCAATGGAATTCGTCTTTGACCGGACCAGATCATGGCACCATACTTCAAGTAACCTTTTTAATTCACATTATCTTCACATTCCTATGCAAGCACAGTCTTGATAGGGATATTATCGATATGGTTATATCGGTCAATGAACATCCCAACCGGGCTGAAGAAGAAGGAAGATGGGCTTGGATTGGTATGTTCATGGCCGAGCTCTGGTTTGGTTTCTACTGAATCATTTCCCAAACACTGTCCTGGTTATGAGCCTATCCTTTAATGGGTACAACACCACGTTTGAACATGCCAATCCAAACCCAAAATCTACATTGGTTTCTACTGCATAATGTTTGGTCAACACTTTTGAACATACCAATCCAACACTTATGAATTAAAATTATAATGGTTTCTTTTAGACGACTGGACAATCTTTTTTAATTCAGAGAGGATCATTCCCCAAAACCTAGGAGATGAGTGGGCATGTTATTTTTTGGAAATATATTGATATATTAATTGCAATTTGCATGACCACTTCTAGGCAGTGATTTGGGTTCACGAGTGATACACAATGATCATTGTAGCTGTTGTTGTGAATCTTGTGATGTACGTTATAAACCAATTTTAGGTTTCTTTATAGTGTTGCTTTTATTGATTTATTTCCTATCCTACCTGTTATAATTGCTTCGAACAGAAAAGCAATGTCACTAAGAGAGAACAAAATATGTTAAAAATTCATAATTATGGTACAATATTGGCAACGCTATGGTTGGCCATGATACTTATTGGCTTAATGTCTGTAGAATAAATTGAAGTGAGGAAGGCGTAGATGCAAGGTGTTATCTTTGCGTGGGTGATAAGTGGTTCATGGTACATTTAGGGCAAGTCACGCGTGCATTTTGTGTATTTTTCTTCTGGATATGCCTATCACTTGGCACTTGAACTTTTAATTAGAAAAAGTGCATTTTGGGGTTCAAGATATTGATATAGTCTCTTTGGTTGCTATTTATGATTGAAGAAGAAGAAGAAATTTACGCAGCTATTGAAGAAACAGAAAAACAATGTGCTCAAGTGAGTGCACAACGGATGGGATTGGAGTTAAAATCTAGCCAGTTTAAAGAGTTAGAAGAGAGGTGAGTTTCTTCATGTAAAATTGTTTAGTAAAGTGGCGTCAATATTTGGCTTTTGGTGAAATGGTAATCCATGCCCCTTGTTTAAAACGAGTGTTGAGTTTCCACTCCAATCCAGGACTAAAATATATCACCCAATAACCATTCTTCTTGACAAGTTTCCTGGGAATCCAAATCCCACAAATTTAATGCTTTATGATTCCTTTTTGTATTTAACTTGTATATACTTCTTGTGAAATACAGAGTAAAGAAGCCAGAGATGCTGCAGGTGATCAAGTCTCAGAGTTAGAGGAGGAAGTTGACAACATACCAGTACCAGCTCACAATATGTTGAATTGCAAGCCGTGTCACTGAATTCTTCACCTGGTATGAATTGCCAGCCACCATGAATTCATTACATAATAGGTTGAATCGCAAGTAGCGTCTCTGGGACATGCTTCATGTGTATTGGACGATTCTCTTGAGAGATCTCAAAATGGTAAAAGTCTCGGATCTGCCCGGACCCAATACTCTATTTGTTGAATTTCTGCTATTGTTTATTTTTCTTGTTTCTTTTGGCTGAAGTCTTAGAGGTGTTTAAGAGAACCTCGGGTTTTTTTTAGAGCCCTTTGTCTTCTTTCATGCTCTTTTCTATTACATGGAGCTCCCTGTCCTATCTTTGGCGTACGAAAAAACTTAAGCAGTCAGGTTTGGAGTGGTCTTTGGAGTATTGAATTACTGTAGTAGTTTATTGACTTGTTCTTGCTAGAAGACCAAAACAAGTGCATGATCAAACAATAATGCTACGGTGATTTTACTTTATAATCATAGACCCTGCTTATGATTTTTTGTATCAATATATACAACTCATAGGGTATCAAAAAGGAAAAGAATCCTCTCCATGTCCATTTCGGAATTGGAGGGTTCTGTTAACAAACGGCATATTTCGATGATTGGAACTGCTCATTTTGCAAAACTTATGATCAAAATTACATCTAAAATTTACTTCATGAGTACTTTCACAGTTTTACTTGAGGTAAATGATTTGGTCACTCCATATTTTGATAACCACACTTCAATACTTGTGTTCTAGTAATACAAATGATTTTGTCGATTCCGAAAAATAAAGTGTACGACAAATTCAACTTGATCATACGGTTATTATCTATCTTGACTAATTTAACTTTGAGTACTAATAACTTTTATCAAATTTTATTAAATGAACGATTCAAGTTACAACAATGACATCTCAGTGGAATTCACTCATCACAGTGCATGCTAAAACCGACCCAATTCTCACACCAAGGGATATTGAGTTGAATCTCATTCTAACTAAGTTCTCTCTCTGTACACAGTTTTTACGAGCTTCCATCCACTTATTATTACTCAAATATTTCTATAAAATTCTGGAAGTTCTTGACATTTTATTCATCTTTGATCACTAAATATACAGAGTACAAGAGTATCAAATCCTATAAGTCATGGGATCATTCAAGATTACAGCTAACATGATTACAGAATTTACTATAAATGATATTGACCATAAGGTGCTAAAATCACGGACTGGAATACCTTCAGTCAAGGATATGACTGAATGTTTGCTTTCCTAATAATTTCTATCTATTCGTTTCCACTCATTATCCTAACTCTCCCTCAAAACCCATATCAACTACTCCCTCCGTTCTTTATTTAAAGTTCAGTATTCCATTTTGAATTATCCCTTAATAAGTGTCCATTTTGTAAAGTTAGTGGGTAAAAGTTAGTGCATTGTCTATTTTGTCCCTAAAAATATATTCCATTTTGAAAAGTTAGTTAGTAAAAGCGTAATGATGATGGATAAGTAGGGAAAGTGGAGAAAAAAGTTGATGTAAAAGATATAATGATGATAACTTTTTAATAAGTTAGAGTTATGAAGTAGGACAATTAAAACGGGACGGAATAGTACTTTCCCTCCTTGCTTGCCGCTCTACATAACTACACATGAAACATTCACTCAAAGAGTTGCTGCTCGTGCAGTTCTTTGAAAGTGATTGGATTCTTTCCCTTGTTCTTTTTCCGCCCCTTTGGATGCTTTGGATGGAGTGATTTCAAGAGAAAAGAAAAAAAAAAATTTAGTCAAATCACTCATTTGAATTGATTATTTTGGTAAGAATGGAAAGAAAAGTACAGAAATAAAATATTTTGATTGGTTTTTCCCTTTTTTATCCATTCTCATAAAAAATGGTGAGATTTCGTAAGAAATGGCTCCCCTCTCTTATCTCACACTTTTTCACGATTCAAAGGGGCTGTTAGGAATTGTTTAGAAATTGAGGAAAGAAGGAAAAGATTGAGAAAGTTGAGAGGGAATTTTATTTGTTCTTCTCTAGTTTTCACCGTCAATCAAACAAGAGAAGGAAATTATTTATTATTTTTTTAAAATTTTCTCCTCGTTCCACGGTTCCAAACACAGTACCGTTGACTCAATATCGCATTACTAATATGAAAAGAATCAGAATCTCGTTCAAGTAGAGCATGCGTTTAGCTAACTCTGCGCCGTCGTTGGTGGATCCGCAAGAAAAAGCGTGATCAATGCCCACTCCTCGTGAGTGCTTAAGGGACTGGATACTCCCGTTGAAGTGGAAGTGACACACCTCGTAGCTCAACTCCTTCTGCATTTTAATTTCTTCAATCAATGGCTACTCCGGAATCCCAAAACCCCTCCTCCTCTTTGAATCCCAGAGGTAGATACGAATCATACGATGTTTTCTTGAGCTTCAGGGGCTTAGACACCCGCAAAAAGTTCACCGATCACCTCTACCACGCTCTGAAGCGCGAGGGGTTCCAAACATTCAGAGACGACGACGAGATCGACAGGGGTGATGTTATCAAACCTGAGTTGCAGAAGGCAATCGTGAATTCCAGGACGTCGGTGATTGTTTTGTCGAAAACTACGCCAATTCAACGGCGTGCCTGTTTGAACTCCAGACAATTCTCGAGCTCTGCAAGAGGTCGAATCACTTCGTTTTGCCCGTGTTTTACGAGGTGGATCCGTGGGAAATTAAGGAGCAGTCAAAAAATCTGGGTTTCGGGAAAAAGGAAGTGGCGGCTGAGAAAGTGAAGGGATGGAGTGCGGCGCTAAAAGAGGTTGCGAGTATGGCCGGGATGGTTTCCCAAAATCAATTTGACGGGTAATTGAGAGATTAGTATTTGGTATTTTGGTAATTTTTACTAAAGTTCTCTCCTTAATTCTCTCTTCTTTACACTTATAAAATAGGGAGAATTTTTGATAAGTTCATTATAGCATGTTTCTAACCCACCCAATCCACTTCTAAAGTTTCTAACACCTCTAGTCCACTAAAAATTTCAATGACAAAAATAACCTATATAAAAGAAACAAGGGCCTTGTTTGGCTAATACAAAAAATACATTTTTTCATTTTTTTCGATCTTTTTACAACCACATAACCACCACCACCATAATGACCACCACCATGTCGCCGCCACCACCGCCACCACCACGCCCCCACCACCACCTCCATCACCACCACCACCACTCCATCACCATCACCGCCACCAACACCGCCACCGCCACCGCCACCGGCACCTCCACCGGCACCGGCACCTCCACCATCTCCACCACCAATGCACCGCCGCTGCCACTACCACCACCACCACGCTACCGTCGCGACCACCACCACAACGCCGCCACCTCCACCGTAATTACCACCACCACCAAGCCACCGCCACCACCACTCCACCACCACCACCACCACCGCTATCACTCCACCACCACGCCACCACAACCACCACCACAATTACCACCACCACCACCAAGCCGCCGCCGCTGCCGCCACCACCACCATCGCCACCGCCATCACTTCACCACCACGCCGCCACAACCACCACCATTACCACAACGCCGCCACCTCCACCACAATTACCACCACCACCAAGCGATCACCTCCATCACAACCACCGCCGCCGCCACCGCCATCACTCCACCACCACCACCGAAATGACAACCACCACGGCGCCACCACTCCACCACCACCACACCGCCACCAATAGCACAATGACCACCACCACCACCGTCACCGCCACCACAACCACTACCACTACTCCACCATCACCAACACCACCACCACGCGGCCGACGCCATCACTCCACCACCACCACTTCTTCTTTGGTAATTCACATTTCTTCTGGGTCACACTTGCTTTTCTAATGTCTCATTGGCGTTAGTGTTTTAAGAAAATAATTTGCAGTCTAAAAGTGCAAATTTGCAGTTTAAATTTTCATTGGTGTTAGTGTTTATTTAATAATTTGCAGTCTAAATTTGTGTGTAGACTACAAATTTGCACTTTCAAATTGCAAAGTTTATGAAAGTGTATTTATTTGCAGTCTAAAAGTATTATAAATTTGCAGTCTAAATTTTCTCAGGCATTGGTATTCAATTAACAAATTTGAGGTCTAAAAGTGCAAATTTGCAATCTAAATTTTCATTAGCGTTAGTATTCATTTAATAATTTGCGGTCTAAATTTTTGTCTAGATTGCAAATTTGCACTTTTAGATTGCAAAGTTTATGAAAATGCCTTTATTTGCAGTTTAATTTTTCTGACATTGGTGTTCATTTAACAAATTAGCAGTTTAAAAATGCAAATTTACAATCTAAATTCTCATTGGCATTACGTTCATCTAATAATTGGTAGTCTAAATTTTTGTGTAGACTGCAAATTTACAGTTTTAGACTACAACGTTTACGAAAGTGCCTTTATTTGTATTCTAAAAGTGCAAACTTGCAGTCTAAAATCTCATTGGCGTTAGTGCTCATTTAATAATTTTGCAGTCTAAATTTGTGTGTAAACTACAAATTTACACTTTTAGACTGCAAAGTTTATGAAAGTGCCTTTATTTGCAGTCGAAGTATAAATTTGCAGTCTAAATTTTTTTCTGGCATTGGTGTTCAATCAACAAATTTGAAATCTAAAAGTATAAGTTTGCAGTCTAAATTCTCATTAGCGTTAGTGCTCATTTAATGATTTACAGTCTAAATTTTTGTGTCATTAGCGTTAATGTTTGTTTAATAATTTGCAGTCTAAATTTTGTGTGGACTGCAAATTTGCACTTTTAGACTGCAAAGGTTACGAAAGTGCCTTTATTTGTAATCTAAATTTTTCCTGAGGTTGATGTTCATTTAACAAATTTGCAGTCTAAAAGTGAAAATTTGCAGTCAAAATTCTCATTAGCTTTAGTTTTCATTTTATAATTTACAATCTAAATTTTTGTGTAGACTATAAATTTACACTTTTAGACTGCAAAGTTTACGAAAGTGTTTTTATTTGCAGTCTAAAAGTGCAAATTTGCAGTCTAAATTTTCTCTGGCGTTGGTGTTTAATTAACAAATTTGCAGTTTAAAAGTGCAAATTTGCAGTCTAAATTGTTATGGGCGTTAGTATTCATTTACTAATTTGCAATCTAAAAATGTAAATTTGCAGTCTAAATATATAACGAAAAATATGTATAGTGCATTTGGTCATTGTGGTGGTGGCGTGGTGGAGTGGTGGTGGTGGTGGTGGTGGTCATTGTGGTGGTGGTGGTGGTTGGGGCGGGGCGGGGTGGTGGTGGTAATTATGGTGGAGGTTGCGCCATTGTGGTGGTGGCGGCGGTGACGTGATGGTTGAGGTGGTGGTGGGGGCGTGGTGGTAGAGGCGGTGGAGGTGATGATGCCGTTGTGATAGTGGTAGCGGCGTCGTGGTGGTGGTGGTGTGTGTGTGTGTGGGGGGGGGCGGCATTGTCGTGAGGGTGGTGGTGGGGGCAGGGTTGTGGTGGAGGTGGTGGTGGAGTGGTGGTGGTAATTATAGTGGAGGTTGGGGCAATGTGGTGGTGGTGGCGGCGTGGTGGTTGAGGTGGCGGTGAGGGCATCGTGGTGGTGGGGTTGGAGGCATGATGGTGGCGGAGTGGTGGTGGCGGTGGTGGAGTAGTGGTGGTTGCGACGTTGTGGTGGTGGTGGTGGTGGTAGTGGTGGTTGGGGTGTGGTGGTGGTGGAGCGGTGGTGGTGGTGTAGATGGTGGTTAGGGCGGCATTGTGGTGGTGGTGGCGGTGGCGGTGGCGTGTTAGTTATGGTGGAGCGGTGGTGGATGTGGTGATGGTGGTGGAGTGGTGGTGGCGTGGTGGTGGTAATTGTGGTGGAGGTTGCGGCATTGTTGTGGTGGTGGCGGCGGCGGCGACGACATAGTGGTTGAGGTGGTGGCGGAGGTGGCGGCGGCATTTTAGTGATGGTGGTGGTGGTGGATGTGGTGGTGGGAGCATGGTGGTGGTTATGGTTGTGGTGGCAGCGTGGTGGTGGTAATTGTGGTGGAGGTTGCGGCATTGTGGCGGCGGCGGCGTGATGGTTGAGGTGGTTGTGGGGACGTGTTGGTGGTTGTGGTGGTGGTGGTGATGGTGGAGGTGGAGGTGGTGGTGGTGGTGATGGCGGCGGCAGTAGTGGTGGTGGTTGTGTAAAGTTTAATGAAGGGACAATTTTGTCTTGTAAAAAAATAAAGTGGACCTGAGACTTTAAAAAAAGTAATGGGTTGGACTAGAGATGTTTTGGAAATATGAGGTGGATTTGACATGTTACAAAATACTATAATGGACCTTACAACAATTTTTTATATAAAATACCAAAAATTAACTCTGATTGGAACTTGAGGATGGAAAGGGAAAGGAAGAGAAAATAATAAAGAGAAAAAGTGGAGGCAGAATTAAGAAGAAACTGGAAAGAAAATTTCCAAACACACGTTTTCTAGTTGTAATAGATGTTCAATTTTTTATTAGCTAATAAGAAGAAGATCAGGTATAGGTATATGTCTAAATATTGACCCCACTGCGAGATTCTTGTCTCCGTCCCTAGTGGGATTCGTCCAAGGATTGGGACAAGTCCATAGAACTCTCCGCTTGTGGATGGTGGAATTGGTTTCCCAAGATTTGGGCCGGTCCGTATGGGGGCTCTATGCCCTAGCGTCAATTGAGCCCCGTTACTAGATGAGACACTTGATTTGTAAAAAAAAGATGCAAATTGTTGATTGTGCGCGCATATGACTAACAGTTGAGTTGATGAAAGCAAAAGATTTGTTTTATGAATTCCTCATAAACTACTACAACAAGGTTGTTTCATACAAAGGAATAATTTGGTTTAGGGATCTTTTGAAGCTGATAGCCAACTATTTATGTTGGCAATGCATTTGTTGCGACCCTTATATTTGTTAAAAGATCATGTCATAAGAGTTGATAAAGTTAGCACACTCTACCACATGTACATACCTAGAAAAAGTATTCAATGCCTCAAGGGCATGGACACGTGGTGGTCCAACCCCTCCTTTCACTACACATTTGTGTGGTGAAAAGAGGGGTTGCGGCAGCATGTGTCATTGCCCCAGGAGCACTGAATAATCTCCCGCATGTACCATCTCTGCTGTACATGTACCATCTCTGCTGTACATGGTGAAAACTAGTTCCGAACTGCTAACCTACAAGTATTCTTTCTGACGCCAACAGTTAAACCTTCTCCAAAATTACTGGGTTGGTATTGGAAAACCATAACCTATTAATTTGTAATCACCATACTAGTGTTCTTATCCTCAAGTTATCTTTGCTACACTTCATTTCTTCACTACCACCTCATCCTCTTCGTCAATTTTATTGCAACATGCACATCTACTACTAGTGCTTGACTGCCACACCTGCTACCAGTGCCTAAGTATCCACCACATCATTAATCTTGTTGCTAATGTGAGATTTCTGGCTCGATTTTTTGTTATGTAAATTACTAAATTCTGGGTCAGAGTCGCCCAGACAGCCCTTTTGTGATTTTGACTCCAGAGCTTTCGGTTGTTTCCGTCCAGACGGTGGTTGAGTCCGTCCAAACTGTAGATACGTGGCATAGCGGATTTTATTCTGTTTTGGACTTCTTAAAGATTGGTTTTGGAGTTTCTTTAGTGGTTTGGACTTTATACAAAGGAAACATAATCTGGCAACGATTCTAATTATAGTTTAAACATAGCATTACTCTATCATTAGGATTTGGACTTCTTGAGTGAATCCCTCTTAAAGGCTAGTAGGGATATCATTTGTAGAACCTTAGGAGTCTTTTGAAGATCTGCATCTGTATTTAGTTGCCCTTTTATGGTGGGTTCTGTGGCCTTCGGTCATTTCGAAGTTCATATGTTTCGAGGATTCTTTCTAGTATGTTTTTTTGTAACATCTTTCCTTCTTCTCTCTACTTTTTATGGCATGTTTTTTGTACTTTAGGTTTTGAGAGAGATTTTGGAGATAATAAGTGGAGAGAGAGAGAGAGAGAGAAATGGGAGAAATAATTGAAGGGAAAATTTATTGAGGACCGTGCTAAGAGAGAGGGGGTGGTTAAGGAACGCGCACCTTACCTAATCCTTGGGGGGCCATCTCACCATCAAGTGCCGCGGGCACATTTAAAGCAGAGGTGAATCTTTGTATGAACGGGCTCCACAAGAGGCGAAAGCAGGTTGCAAATATAAACCTTGTATAGAATGGAAGGACCGTGCTGTTAGAGAGGGGGTGGTAAAGGCGTTGCGCACCTAACCTAATCCATGGGGGGACATCTCACCATCAAGTACTGCGGGAACATTTAAAGCAAAAGCAAATCTCCATATGAATGGGCTCCAAAAGAGGTGAAAGCAGGTTGCAAATATAAACCTTGTATAAATGGAAACACAAAAAGGCGTGTTCCGTAATAACGGACACATGAAAAGCCGCGAGCTGGTCTGGATCTCCTATAAGAGGTTTTCCTTTCTCCTAGTCCTAGTTATAGTTAATGAGCCACTCTCCCGCGTTCCAACTAACATTAAAAGCTTTATGACCCTTCTGAGTTTATTATAGTTCTAATCCAACCCCTTCTTCGATTGTGTGCCATTTCCGGTTGCCATGCATAACTCTCCCCAGAAAGGCATTTTGATGGTGTGGAAAGCTCTTTAGGTAGAAATGAAAGCCTTTACCTTTTTAGTTTGCAATGTTGGGAGTCCAAGGAAAGTGATGCTACTCATTATCAAATTCTTCAGTTCATAGTTTGTTTTTTTCCTTATATGCTTGGCTGTGCATAGAACCTCTTTGTACGTGGCCTTCGGTTTTTTTGTCCAAGGCATCTACTTCTTTTTAATATACCCTTACTCTTACCGATAAAAATTGAAAAAAGAAGAAGAGAAAAACTAGCATAAGATGTTTTAAGCAATCGTTTGTTTGGATATCTGCAAGGAAATTCTGATTTTTTCTCTCAAATCTTTTCTAATCTTACCGTGCTTCATTTTCCACACATTAAACTTTTAGGTATGAAGCCAAATTCATTGACGAAATTGTTGGTCAACTCAAAAGGAAGCTAGTTGGCAAGCATTTGATGGTTAGTGATCATCTAGTAAGTATGGATTGGCAAACTATGCAAGTTACTTCATGGCTAGAAGACGACGATTGGCAAACGGGGGTTGGCATTCTTTTGATATGTGGAATGGGTGGAATAGGCAAGACGACGATTGCTAAAGTTGTTTTTAATTCAAACCATGATAGATATGATGCTGCCTGTTTCCTCTCAAATATTAGAGAAGTTGCCAAAGCACCCAACGGATTAGTCCGTTTGCAAAGACAACTTCTTTCAAATCTTTTGGGAAAAGAAGAGCACAAAGTGAACAATGTTGACGATGGATGTAGGAGGATGAAATATGTCTTAGCCAACAAAAGAGTTCTTCTGGTCCTTGATGATGTGGATCAAACGGACCAACTATCTGCATTAGCTGGCCAACAAGATTGGTTTATGCAAGGAAGTAAAATTATCATAACCACTAGGATCGAGAGCATGATGAATGCTCATGAAATTTATAAGGTGTTCAGGCCTGAAAAACTATCCTTCGATGACTCACTTGAGCTTTTCAGTTGGCATGCTTTTGGGCAAAAACATCCTATTCAAGGTCACATGGAGTTATCAACAAGGTTTGTGCACCATTGTGGTGGGCTTCCCTTAGCCCTTGAAGTGTTGGGCTCTTCTGTACGACGGAAAAATATAGATGTTTTGGAAAGTGAGTTACAGAAATTGGAAGCAATTTCTGATAACACAATTCTGAAAAAACTTGAAATAAGTTATGATTCTCTAAATGATAAACACGATAAAGATCTATTCCTGGACATAGTTTGTTTCTTTGTTGGAAAAAAGAAAAACAAAACGATCAAAATACTAGAAGGATGTGATTGTTTTCCACTTGCTGGAATTCATAACCTTGTCGACAGAAATCTCTTAACAATTGAAAATGAGACGCTGCAAATGCATCAGTTACTTCAGGACATGGGAAAACAAATTGTTCGCCGTGAATCTAAGTATCCGGAGAAGCAAAGCAGAATTTGGCGCCCTAGAGAATCCTTCAACATTTTGCTTGAAAAAATTGTAAGAAACATGTTTCGTCTCATGGTTTTGTGTAATATTTTTGCACATGCTTGCAAGTAACTAACAATCGTTTTTTTGTTTTTAATTTTCTTCAAAGGGAACGGAAATAATTCAAGGCCTTGTACTTGACATGAACATGTTGAGAAATTCTGACATGTCTGTGATTGAAGCAAGTACATTTGAAAAGATGTACAATTTGAGACTACTCAAGTTGAGTGGTGTTCAACTATCTGGAACATCCAAGGCATTTCCCAAGAGATTACGATGGTTGTATTGGCGTGGTTTTCCATCAACATCTTTCCCCAATGATTTTCCTCTCGAGAACTTGGTCTCTCTTGACATGCGTTATAGCAACTTGAAACAACTTTGGAAAGGAACTAAAGTAAGATACTTTGTTTTGCTTCTCTTTTAAAGATCTTGTAATAATGATTTTGGTTGTTTAGTTACGTGAGAAGAGCATCTTTTTAACTTGTCTGCATTACATTTCTTTTCGAAATAGGTTCTTGGATCGTTGAAAATTTTAAATCTCAGTCACTCCCCAAAACTTATGAAAACTCCAGATTTCTCGAGAATCCCACACCTAGAGAAATTGGTTCTCAAAGCTTGTCCAAGTTTGTTCGAGGTCGATGAATCTATCGTAGAACTACGAAGGATAGAGTCACTAAATCTACAAGATTGCAAAAATCTGCGAAAGCTTCCAAGAAATATTGGTATGCTAGAATCTCTTGTAGAAATAGATATTTCCGGTTGCTCAAACCTTATGGGGGCAATGGAGGAGCTTGAGAAGATGAAATCACTGCAAGTGCTTAAAGCAAGTAGAATGGATACTGATCTTTTCCTTACTATGGAGGTTGTATCACAAGCATCTTTTTGGCCTTGGGTTCCAAAACCAAGGGTAAAAATGTCATTGGCCACTTTACCAAGCTCTTTGGTACGTTTAAATCTTTCTGATTGCAATCTCACTGATGATGCATTTTCCGGGGATCTTAAGCTCTCCAAGTTGCAGCATTTAGTTCTAGGTGGAAATCCAGTTTCTAGTCTACCAAACTTCATTAAAGATGTTACAGGCCTCCAAACATTGAATTTATCACGTTGTCCAAAGCTCCAGCAGATTCGATGGTCATCGAACATCTTACATAAACTGGATGTCGAAAGGTGCGATGCATTGGAAAAAGTGACGTTCGAGGCTGGGACCTATATTGAAATCATCGTAGATAATAATTCCCTTAATTTATCTCACATTCAGGACAGTTACAAGTTCTTACCCGTCAAAGATGTGGATGTGGAACTGCTCAACAGTATTGGCTTCTTCAACTTGGACTCTATGGCAGATGTTGAGATTGCCTTTCGGAAAAGGTTGGGGAAGACTGTCAGGTGTCCCATCCAGGTTCTCTCTCTCTCTCTCTCTCTCTCTCTCTCTCTCTCTCTCTCTCTCATATGCATTTAATGGTTGTAACCATGGATTTCATCTTCCCAGATACTGTATGAAGATAATGTATTCAGCACAGTTTTTCCTGGGAGAGAAGTTCCACATTGGTTTAGCAATAAGAACGATGGATTCACCATATCATTTACTGCCACCTTATCTCCTCATTTTGGTTTTCGAGGCTTGAATCTTTGTGCGGTGTATACACTTCTGGAAGAGAGAGAACCTGGAAATGAGAGAGATTGTCAGCCCCTAAAATTTGAAATCAATAACAAGAGCAGTGGTGTGAAGACCGTCTATGAGTCAAGCTTCTTTAGCATTCCAGAAAACGGTGGAGATGTGGTGTGGTTAAGCCATTGTTTCGAAGCAAATCTGTTGACAGAGGGCAATGAAGTGGAAGTTTCGTTCGGGATTATTGATCGACAAATTAAGGAGTGTGGAGTTCACATTCTGTACTTCGAAAAAGAGGGAGAAGTATCCCAATACGTTAGCAGCATACAATATTCATGGGATCAGAGTTATTCTCTAAATATGCCTGACGAAGGTGCGAACCTTTTCTGCCCTTGTTCTTATATATATGCATATTAACAGCAACATCTAACTAACTCGTAGTGATGGTCTGTCTGGCTTTATTGACGTCAAATATATACGAGGACTTGAACAAACTACAAGTTTGCGTATGTTTCTTATCTTAGAAAGATGATCCATAGAAAATTGAGACCTCTGAGATGCCAATATCATTGGAAATTCTACTTAGTTGTTTCTCGTCTTGAACTAACACGTACGAAAATATGTAAACAGTTGTGTGCAATATTCTTCCTTTCTTCATTTCTTATGAAGAAGAAGTGCGCAAGAAGGACCAAAAACCAAACACACAAACATGAATCAACACAGAGAGAAAAGTTTCATCTATTCACAACCATAGATTACAAAACAAATCTCTCTCGAAGGAGGAGCACCCCATGCCGGAGCTCAACTCTGTTGGAAAAATATTATATAACTTGTTTTATTTCGAGAGTTGTTAGTTGGTTATTACGACTTTTCATTTTTGTTACTGTGAGTATTGTTAGTGAAAGGTGTGAATTAGGCGAGTAAAAGTCTCTAATAATATTGTTAGTGGTGATCATGGATGTAATGCATGATAATTAGAAGTAATAAGTTACATACCGTTATTCCTAGAATAAGCATGTAATTAATTTAGTCTTTGGAAGTATGAGTGAAATAAAATTCCAAGTACTCTTCTCCCATATTGTCTTCTTCTATTTTGTGAGCGTGTGTGCATGCGCGCTCTTGCCTCCATCAAACTCAACTCCCACTCTCTGCATGGTTCTCTCTCACCTTGAGCATCTCTTCCACTCTCAACGCACTTATCTCAGACCCACACCTATACACGCTACAAGTACATGTATAAATAGGCACAAAGTGGAGCCTTGTATCCAACGGAAAGAAAATAAGGCAGCACACAGCCAAAGACCATATCTTAAATGCTCTGTTGCTTCTGTTCTCTGGGCTGCGCAATTGCAGCTGATGTCTAAGGCTTCTAGATGGCCACCCTTTTGGTCTATTAATCTGAGCCAAATCCTCACAGGGATTTATCAAAGAAGGACATTACAGCAATCGGCAGATAAGATGTAACAGCAGACATGGGAAACCACTGAATCTGGCCGGAGGCTTTTTCTCCAAGGACCTATGAAATCGGATGCATGAAATGAGAAGTTCAGGTACATCAAACGCGTATCCATTTTTTTTTCTACAATTGGACCGGTCCTATTCCACAAGAGGACTAATAAGATGTAATGGCGGACATGGGGAACACCTACCTTACTTCACAAAGAGGTAGCTCTGGGACGTCAATCTTCAGGTACATCATATGTGTATCCATTTTTTTTGGTGCAGCAACGAGCTGTATTAGAATGGAAAATTTGTACTGAAAAATGTCTTGGATAGGTCCATGATTGGATACATTGTAATAATTAGCATCAGGATTTAGAGTTGGGATAAGCCTGATGCAGATAGAGCATGCATGGTACCCATGTTTGTCATGGCTTTAGAGTTGGGTTGCCGGTATAAGGACTTGTGATTTTTCGGTACCCACTTAGAGGTGTTGAGAATGCAAAGTACATTGTTATTATTTTCAAACATGGCTTTGAGAATTAATGGTCTCAATGTCTCATAATCATGTTTCCAATAACCTCATATCTTACAGCTATGCTCATCTACCTTCTGCTTAAATCTTGGGAAAAACTGAAGTTGCTTCCAAAAGCTTATCGAAATTCAAAACCTTGCTTAGTTAGAAAGTCCTTGTTCAAATACAGCCCAAAGGGCAGAAATTTAAGACTGTTGAACCATTGATCTCCCTAAAAGCCAGCAAAATTCCCATCTATGAGCTCCTATCCATTTGAAGTAGCAGCGAAGATCCATTCCATTACAAAACTGGAAACAGGATCGAATGCGGATAAAAATGGCCAATTGACCAAGTTCAATTGGCCATGTGGCACATTGCGGCACAAAAGGAGGGAAGTTGGAAGATATTTTCACCAACACATGGGACACATGTCACTATGTGAGAAGCCCACTACCCATGATCAAGTATAACTGCCGTCAACCTCTGAAAACTGCCCATGAACAAGTATGCATGAAAAGTGGAGAGATCATGGGACACATGGCAGCTTGTGGTGCAAAGCTGGGTTCGGATTCAGGCCTGAATCAGCATACTGCAGTGCCTATAAATACAAGTTCACAAGAAGAAAAATGGGTCCAACACCAATCAAAGCTAATGCTTACAAACACTTTCCTACTTTCAGCAAAGTAGCCTATCGAGTACTTCGTGCTCAAACCCCTATTCAAACTTACTTCATCAAGTAGTTTGGATTTTACTTTCCTTGTAATCAAACTTTATTATCCCGGTGTAATAAAGTTCACGTTTTTTCACGTTTTACGTTCCATTTCCTATACGACTAGGAAATTTTAAGTCCACAACCGTGTGGCAAACCACGAACCTCCTTGCGATCTTTAACCTTTGGGTCGTACGCAATCGCTCTTACGATAGAAGTTATGATTCACGGGAATCTTCACAACAAGTTAGGCGCTACAAGTCTTGGCACGCCCGCGTTCCACGCATTCACACCCAGTTGCCAAAAACGCGAGTTTTCAACAGTGCAAAGTAATGTTCTCGTTCACTTATAAGTAATTCTACACTACAATGGAAGAAGTATTTTCTTTTGTATTTTGGTTCTTAGGAAGTGACAAGTCAGAACAAACTCAATAAGAAGTGAACGAAATTGCCAGAAGATGATATGTTCAGAAGGCCAACCAAGGCCTGGCAAAAATATATGAACCAAACAGTGAAAAGTCTGCATCCAAGGAATGACAAGTGCCAAGTATATACATGCAGGTTTATAACCCAAGTAACCACCCATCCCAACTAAAGCCATCAGACAGATCAATTTTGATTACTTGTTCATCAGTCGTTTAGGTTCCAAAAAATGTGGCATCAATATCATATCAGCCTTTTCCTCTATATAGGCGAAGACTGGACATGTCATGTCATATCTTCAAAATAGTCCATTTGTTAATCAATTCTTTCTCGCAACATGAATACAAAGAGGAGTGACATCCAGGACTGAATGAAAACAATATCAACTACTTTGGATTAGCACTTTCATAAAATGCCCAAGCAGCCCTGCTAGTTTGTGGGTCAGATGGTCAGTGCTGCAACAGGGAGCTGGTCAAGTATTGCTGAGGGAGTTTAATCCTTCAAATTGATTCTTAAACCGTAGTACCTAATAACTGATATGCGCTGTTTGCCATGTATTTTCCACCTCTCCTCAATCTCCAAATATTATGAGAAGGTAATAGAATTACGTACCTGGAGATCAAAATCATGCTTTGCAGAAAGAGCTTTCGCAGGGTCAGGGAGATTGATGGGTTCAACTGCTCTTCCACAATTCAGTCCCAAAAGCAATCGCTGGACTTCCTGGTACAACACATATTCTACTGTCAGGACATTCGGCGTAATTTCGGTAGAAATACCAGGAAAGCTGCAAGGGAACAATCAGTTTGAAAAGGAATAAAAGACTATGCAAATGCTTCAAAAAAGTCTAAATTTCAACAAGTAGACTAAATGCAAGGGGAAGCAAATAAGTGAAAGAGGAAGTTATGAAGAATGGTGTCTGCATGCATCCAATCATTACCAGACTCAAACTAAAAACCTTGTAGCGTTCCTCGTCATGGATAGCCTCTGAGAATCCAAGAGGAACATCACTTTACTCTTTCGAAACAAACCCAAAAGTAATGGATTAACTCCTCGAACTTTTCCTAAAATAACAGTTCCCGTATAAATTTATGGAATTGCAACCTGGGCAATTTTATACCACCTCTATCCCAACAAGATTGTCCAGTCCACAATACGAGAACTTAAAAATAATGCATCTTTGTCGAAAAAAATCCAATCTTTTCGCCGCTAGGTGTCGAAAAAATTCAATCTTTTTGCCGCTCGGTACTGAACATCAATGAATCCTTTTATTTTATTGGAAAACATTTGAGCTTTTCGTGGAAAAAACGTATTATTTTGGAGTTATCATTCTGCTGACCGAAGAATCTTTTTGGGACAGAGGGAGTAACAAACTCAAGACTTCCTTCTCAAAACTGCCACCGTTGGGTTGAATTTATGGTCTTCCAACGCAACGTCTTAGCCCAAGACTAAAGCTTCATTAAGGAGTTAGCGATTCACGGTATATGGAACTAGTAGGGGAAGGGGAAAAACACACTACCAAACCATGGATTGTTCTAAGCAAATCCCTATTTTACCCTCACGAAAATGCTAGTGAACGAAACAACATAGTAACTACAAAGCAAAAAGGGGTTGTTCCATACGAGACGCAAGAGAATACCACGGATGCTGGATCGTATTAAACTGTTCCACAATCAACTTCGATCTTGAATGACCCACCTCAATTATCTTCTACAAGAGCAAGAGATTCCTCACATACCAGCAAAGGTGTGTGATCCAAGGGTGTACAATACATATTATGACCCATAAAAGAGCCAAATTTAGCTCCCAACTTCCAACTAAATCATAACTACAATCACCTGAATACGGAAGTTGGTACCCATATTCTGAAAATCCAAACTAAGCACTGATCCAATTCAGCACTTCACTTGAGAGAGAGAGAGAGAGAGAGAGAGAGGCAAACCTGGAAAACTTGGGGACTGAGGGAAGCGTAGAGGAGGCGGTGGAGAGATTCGAAGCCAGCAATCGAACCGCCGTTGGGGGTGAGGGAGGAATCTTGCTCTATATCTTCCACTATTGCTGTTTCTGCTTTCCCGTTTTCCGTTCCGATCTCATCATCGTTTCTCTCCATCTTCTTCCTCCTCTTCTCCCTGTGCGTGGGGACAGGAGAGATTTCGTGGACCGGCATAGTATATTGGTAACTTACGGGACCTCATCGCGACCTTTGCTGCTCGGGTCATTGTCTTGACGAATATTAAACACTTCAATAATTAGCAGGATCATGAGCAAAAGAGCTCCTCTATGTTTTCCTTTTCTCTGGTCTGGTTCACTTTGGGCTATTTGTTGGCTCTTCACGAGCTTATTTGTAATGATTGAAATCGTTCATCTATTATAACTCGTTAAAAATATTGATCGAATGCAAACGGTATGCGGTCAAGGTGATTTTTAAATGCATTAAATTTTTAAATTAAATTGATCGGCTATTGTCTGATGGGATTTTTAAATGTATTAAGTTTCAAATAATTCTGTCAAATGAGTTACAAGTCTAATGCATTTTGAAATCATACCAAACGGTATTCAATCAACGTGATTTTTAATGTGAATATGAATAATACTTTGTCCTTTCATATTTCTACACATCCAGAGTATAATTAGACCCTATATCCCTTTAATTCGTACTTAGCCAAAAAAAACTCATCAATTCATTGACTTTTCTGAACTGATTATCTTTTTTTAGACACACAACAATGAACATTCATTAAAATGGGTATTGTAGATAAGTGGAGAAGACTCAAACTTGACATCCCGTACCATAAATCATGATTCTGCTACTATTCAATTGCCGCCTTCTCAAACATAAAAGGGCTATACGATAAATTTTCATGAATAAAAACAATCATGAGAGCTTAGGTGGTAAAAAGTAAGAACGGAAATTAAGTTTTTCAAGAATTGGCAAGTACACAAAATGCACTTTAGAAATCAAAATGCTACAACAATCTCCAATATCATTTTGAAACTCCCCCATTGACAAAATGCACTTAAAAACAGAAGGCTATAATCATCTCCAAAGGAATGAGTTGAAATTCATTGGGGGAGTTTCAACCAATGAATTTCAAAAGAAGGTGGAATTCCTGCCGCCCAATAGATGTGGCAGCTTCTAAGAGTGTCCACCTCGCCAAAACCAATACTCCAGTACTTTTCCGATTTCTCCACGAAAGATGTAATGATTTCTTTGTTTGGTTATGAGTTTTGAGATTTTTTTTTTATGTAACGAGTGGTAATGAGTGGAGAGAGATAGATAAAAAAATTATTAAAAATTGTGTAAAGAATAATTTTTTTTTCTCAAAATTAGTAAGTGAACAAAAATGTGCACGTTTAATCTATCTAGGTAGCAAAAGTATTTTGGGAATCAACATAGTTTAGGTATCTTTCATTTTTTACCATCTTTTGATTTACCTGTTTAAATGTCATGCATTTCTGAAAATGCTAAACATTATGGGACGGAGAGAGTATTATGAGAACATTCGTTCGATGATTCATCCCCTTCAACTAATATCAGGCGAATCTCCATTCACAGACCCGAAGCATAAGAAACTTTCTGACTAATTAACAAGATTCTCATCTCATCACGTTGTAGATTCTGCCTTTAAGGATTCTAAGATTCTCCATTAGTTTTATTTCGTGGCTAATTCGTTTAATTGAGAATAAACTCAAATAAGTTTTTGGAATGAGCCTACCGCTCTTCTACGTTGGGTTTGTTTTTGAGACTCAGAATAAATTGAATTCTTTTGCTATGTACGTGGAAATCTTTAGATAAAAAAGTGATTTTGGCACTTCGACATTTAATCATTAACACTTTATTTTTTGTCTTTATTCTATGTGAAATTATCAAATTATTTTTTATTTTGTCAGTGTTCATCTACTTTAAAGGGTAGTATTGTAATTTCAAATAAGAAAAAAGACAAAAAATGGAGTGCCAATGATCAAATGTGGAGTGCCAAAATCAATTTTCATTTTTTATTTGAGAGAACGTTGGATATAATAATATAGATTTTATTGGAATTACCTAAAAGATGAGATGACATAAAGAGTGATTATTAGGTTAATAGAACAACATTTAAGGAACAAGAAGAGACTTTTTAAATTCGGTATTCGTTTTGGGATTTTAAATTTGTAGGTAATGAGTATAAAGAGAAATAGAGTAATAATTAGAAATAGTGATAATAATTAAAAAAAAATAGAGAGAAAAATAAGAATAATGATTAAAGAGAAATATAATACTCCTTCCGTTCCAAATTGAGAGTCTCTCTTGGGGATTCCAACTATTTAAGGGGACATGCAATCATTACACCTACAATACCTATCATTTCTACCATTACCCCTATATTCTACCTACTTTACAACACTTATATTCACCTATGAGGGACATTTTTGTAAAATCACCAAATTTTTCCTTCCATTTTTGGAAAAGGACTATCATTTTGGAACAACTCAAAAAGGAAAGATGGACTTTCATTTTGGAACGGAGGGAGTAATGATTAGAATCCAAAATCTTAAACTCTTAGACGCACGGAATCGCAGAGACCTCCGTAGTCTGCCACGTATACATGACATCAGGAATCGCTGCTACTAGGAAATCTCCATGCTATTGTAGCATCGATTTGCTAGGTTGGATACAGATTTTCATGTTTCGAAGTCTATAAAAATACAGTCTGTCATAAAAAGAATATAAAAAGATAGAGGGACTAAAGCTACAATTTCCTATACTTTTTTCATAATTTTTTTTTGAACTCATAATTTTCTCATCTTGCACGTAGCATGAAGCCATAAACTACACCTCCACGTAACACAGTATATGATTATATCATCAAAAACATCCCAATCAAAAACAATATTATCGTCACAAGACTCCACCTACACGTCCCACATGACGTTAGGTAACGCCAGATAAACAAACCACCTATTAAAACACAAGTATAACTAGAGGTGTCAAATGGGTTGTGTCATGTCGACCAAGCCAATTTATTCTCGTGTTTAGTGTGCTTCGTGTCTTGTTGTGCTAGACTCATATATCTAATAACCATGCCGTGATGTTTTAGAATATCCTCGGCCTAGCCATGGCCCACAGCTCGCTATAATCCCATAGTTGTATAATCTTTATTCGTGTCTAACGTGTTTCATGCCGTGCCTATATAACCTTTGTTTGATGAACCCGACGGTTGGCCCCGTAGTTAATGTCTGAAATTTAAAAGTTTGCTCAAATATTAAGTTCTAAGATTCGGAACTTCTCAGAAACTATTAAGTGGGCCTTCACTAGTGGTAGGTAGCTCTATGATCCTTGAGATAACTGCGCATAAACTGGTTCGCACAGTAGTTATTACAAAACTGTTTGCCTTCACCGCCACCTGTCATCAGTTAACATCTGCCGACACTCGTCCAAAACTTCACTGGGAAGGAAAATGCTTGACCAGCAGGTGAACTGGTGAAGTATAAATCTCCCGCCATTCTCCCCCGACAAAACCCCCACACTCGAAAACAGTTATAGCTAGAGAGAGATAATCGGAGCTGGGATTCCTGTTGGCGAGAATTTAAAAGTGCTAGAAAATGGCGAGAAACGTGGATGCTTTCTTGGTCGTCTGCCGTTGCTTCAGCGTCGTAACGGCCGTCGCCACCGTCCTTTGCATCGCCGTCAATGTTCTCTATGCCGTCCGTTCGTTCATGAACGAATCCGATGTGATCTCTCTCACTCTCGCTCTGTACACTTTTGTGTATTTAATATTTATCGGTATATTGTTTATATCTCTAGATGAAGTTGTGCTTATTGATTAGTTGTGTGAATTCTGGTAGATATTTGACGGGATATTCCGGTGCTACGCGGTTCTGATTGCGATCTTCGTCGTCGTTGCCGAGACTGAATGGGATGTCGTTATGAAGTTCTCGAAGGTTCATTCTCTCTTTTCTACTCCTTTTCAAAGCCAGAACTTGAAAAAACAAAGAAAAGTTTAAACTTTTGATGATAGATTAAAGGAATTCATTGATATTACGGCTGCGTTCTCTTGAATTTAACTTAAATTTGAGAGTATTGTCTTCATTTGAATTTTTTTTCATTTATTAGTTGAAAAATGATATTGGCACTTAAAAAATTGAACAAAGGAAAGTGGCCTTAGAATAACACTGATTTTGGAGTGCCTGCATCAATTTTTGGAGTGTCAATATCAATTTTCTATTAGTTTTGTGTTAAATTTTTGTGGGTTATTGATTCGTCCGAGAGGAATCAGAGAAGTAATTTAATTTTTTTTTAAAAACTTTTATCCAAGTATCTTGTAAAATAACCACTTTTTAGCAAAACAAAATGTGACATTTTTTTGCTAAAAAGTAGTTATTTCTCAAAATACTTAGGTAAAAGTAAAATTTTTTACTTTTTATTTCGTCGAGACAAATCAAAAACTCACAAAAATTTGGCACAAAATTAATAAATACGACAAAAATTCAAATAAAGAAAAAACTCTCAGAGTTAAGTTATATTGAAGTTAAGTCCAAGTGAACGTAGCTTAAGTAACTAGCGGTACAAAAGTTTGACTTTTTCTCAACAAAAATGTGTTATTTTTAAGTTCTCGTTTCCAGACTTATATTTTCTTTTGGGATGGAGCGAGTAAATTTTTTTATTTTTTATTTACTTCAGTTCTTAATCCAGTGTTTTGAGGACAATCAGGGTGTGTTTCCGTTAAATGGTATTTTAGACCGGCGGAACTGACATACATGACGTTATCTACCCAGAATTAGTTAATTTTCTTTGCCAATAAATGATCGGTTTGGACTGTTTTTTAGGGTGCCTTTTAGCCAGTTAGAGTGTACTTGCTATTGCCTTTAAATGATCAGTTTGAGGTTTGATTCTAGCAAAATGTCTACCAGAAATGAAGCCCTTGGCGCATTAGCTAACTGTGTATACTCAATCTCTCATGCGCAGGTGTTGGAGTATTGGGTGGGCAGGGGTATCCTGCAGATCTTGTATGTTCTGTTTTTTCAATATGGACTTTTTCCTGTTCTTATCACCTCTGTCCTCCCTCTAATGTTCTCTATGTTCTACAAGGGTTTCAGACACGATGAAATCCAAATTCGGACCTGATTACTGTTTCGTGTAGTTCTTCACGCATGCACCTTTATATTGTAAATCACAAGTCCTATTGCCACTTTCAGCGTCGCAGTGATGACAAGAGCTTACCCTGAGGACGCTGATGACCAGACGCTGCTCATTCTCCTCGAAAACATAGCAAGCTACTTGCTTCTTGCTTGTGGTGTTGTTTACGTTATTGCGGTAGGTTAATTATATCAAGGTTTTTGATCATTTTCTCCCCAAAAGTTGGTTGATTCTCTAGCTTGATGATTTGAACAGTGTTTAGAACCTTGCTATGTCACATCACATGGTTGAGTTTAAACCCAGTTTTCAGAAATTTTCTTGGACTATTAATGGATCAGAACAGAGGTTAAAGGAAGTCTTGGTTTTACAATTGAATCGTTCACTTCTGATTGTTTTGCAAGGCCTAGCTATCCCCAGTCGTACTCTAGAATAAGGTACCCTGCCAATTAGAATTTGATTGTCTAGTCTCTTGGTATTGGTGGTCTCATTTTACTCATCTCATGAACGAATAACCAAAGGGGTAAATAAGCATTAAGCACATCATCTTTTTGGTTGGGCACGTAATCTGTTTCCTATACCTTTTAATTGTAGTCTAATAGGTATTTCTATGTCAAATACAGGGAATTTTCTGCATTGGCCATGTCAAACGCGCTCACCAGAGGAAAGAAGTTCCGCGGGAACAAGCAATCAAGGATTTGCAAGTAAGCTATATAACGTGCCCATATTTTGGTGTCCGTACTTTGTGTCCAAGCTTAATGTTGTTTTGTTCCTTAAATCGATTCTATAAATTCTAAGTGATCAGCAGATAAACTAGCTAACCACAGTCAAACCTCTGCAGTCCTTGTCCAAGTTTCTCGTTACTGTTATTTCCTCTAATCGATGGCATAATTTATTAGCTTAAGCTATAGCATCGGCTTCAGGAGTCTCTTTCGTTCTCCCCTGATTTATTCTTTCCTCGTTTCCCATGATGACAAATAAATCTGGGGCGATTGTTATAAACCCTTTTTCGCCCATTCGTTGTTCAAATTTTATTGCTGTGATTACTCTCCAAAACCAAATGGTCTATTATCATCTGCATGATGAAATTTAGTGCGTACGATTTCTCTAACAAAGCCAGATAGTAGGGCAATCATACAATTGTGGTGCTGAAGTGGTCATGATTGTTGTTTAAAGCTAAAACTAAGCTCTATTTGTGGCTTGGTTCCATCACATTCGGTTCAGTAAAAACTCGTAAGTTGTAACATGTTATACTAGTGTTTGGATAAACTGAGGTGCTTCTTGAACATTGGGAGTACCTACCTTGTATTGTACATGTCTTTGGATTCCTCTAACTTAAGGCATTGTATTCTTTTAAATTGATGTCGATTGTGGTTTTATATACCAGTGTAGTGGTCGTCCACAATTGATGCATCAATTTTCTTAGGAATTTAATTGCATCATTGAATCGATTGCCTTGTCAAATTTGCAGGAGTTAGAGCAGCGTAGACATGAACTTGAAGCTTTGTTATTGGTTCAAGATCGAGAAAGCGCTTGAGACAATGATGAAGGGTTTTACCCGCACGCCAAGACTACAAATTTGGGTTTTTCACCACGGTCATGAATTTTCTTTTTCGTATAGGATCAATGTTTCTTCTCATTGAGTGTTGTTTTCTCGATACTTCGTACCTTAAGTGGGCGTATTCATTTTAAGATCGTATTAGATGTGTGAAAAAATTCCTCAGTAGTTGTGAGTGCTTGAATAGTGTTAGACTTGTTGTACTTATATTTAGAGTGAGGATGAATGTCTTAGGTATCAACTGTCCACTGAACCATTTTTATTCCTTTATTTCATCGTGATTCATGTTTCCACCATATTCGGTTTTTTTTTTTTTTTTATGGATTTTTTTGAGCTGCTACTTTTAAATGGATATGACCTTAGAGCATAGGAATTTTGCTGGCTTGTTTTAGGGGAATCAATGGACCGACAATCTTCAATTTTCTACTTCTTTGGGGTGCATTTGAGCCACGAATTTCAAATAAAGTAAGGTGAAAAGGCGTAGTTCACCTAGGCCAATAGATTTGCATTTTTTTTTTTTGATCATCATAGATTTGCCTGGTTAAGCCTAATTTGCCTACACCAATAGATTTGCTTTTGAGATTTTTTCTTAGATATTTTTGAAAATATTTGAGTAAAAATCATAATTTTTACTTTTTTCGATTTCTCTCTTCAAGGTGAATCAATAATAGACAAAAGCTAAGAGCAAAATTAATAAATGCAATTTTTTTTGAATCACTCCAAAAATTCTAGCAAAACTTTAACTTTTTCTAAGTACAAAAGTGGGCTCCACGCTCCTTAATTTGGCCATCACCGGAAAACTTCCTCTTCATTGCCCTCTGTAAAAACTAGTACAAGTGAATAGGTATGCTACCAAATAATGGGTCAACCATACCAAATCTTCGGCTAATACAACTCGCACACGGGCTCCAACTATTTGAGGAAAACCTCGGAGGAAACCTACTACAAGACCATTCCAATAGCCAAGTAGACGAGCGATTTGCATGTCAGTATCGCTACGTCCTCGAACGGAATTTCATCGCCCGCATAGCTCACCGGCTTTAAGTGGGCCCCGCTAGCAGAACGTGGCTATACCTGCTTTAAAAAAAAAAAAAAAAAAAAACAATCGTTCCCTTCACGCCCACCTGTCGGTTAACTCCCCCTCTCATCAGCCGCCACATGTCCACATCCCCTCTGGAAGGAATGCTTGACCAGTAGGTGAAGAATCTCTCTCTAAATACTACAGTAACAGAATCCATTCCGCACTCGAAAACTTCCGCACAGCGCACAGAGCACAGAAGAAACAGTTATACAAGAGAGAGAAAATTTGGAGCTAGGATTTCGGTTGGCGAGATAGTGCGAGAAAATGGCGAGAAGCGCGGAGGGGGAGGGGGAGGGAGAGAACTCGCAGCGAGGAGGTACCAGTGGGACTAATAACGGCATCAGGGTCAGGGCGAGGCCGGATGCTTTCCTGATCGTCTGCCGATGCTTCAGCTTCGTAACGGCGGTGGCTGCCTTCCTTTGCATTGCCGTTAATGTCTACGCCGCCGTCGTTTCCTTCAAAGACGGATCCGATGTAATCTCTCTCTCTCTCTCTCTCTCTATGTGTGGACTTTTCTGTGTTTCTCCGTAGATGAATTTGTGATAGTAATTGATTTTGTCATAGATATTTGACGGGATATTTCGGTGCTATGCGGTTGTGATTGCGTTGTTCGTTGTTGTTGCTGAGACTGAATGGGGATTCATCACAAAGTTCTTCAAGGTTCGTTTTTTATTCTCTACTTCAATTCTTAATACAGTGTTCTGGGGGAAATTTTTATGCTTATGTTGGATAAATTCTTTGATTCTAGTGGGTGAAATGTTGTTATTCCAGTTTGTTTGTTTGTTTGTTTTTTTTTTTTCATTTTTGGTACTGTATCCGTTCTTAATTGTTGTAGTTCACTGTGAAAAGTCGTGCAATTTTCAGCCAAAAAAAAAAGTACTTTTGGAAAATTTTTGCACCAATTTAAAGAACTACTAATTGAAATCTTAGTTTGGTCAAAAAAATTATGCACAGAAATACTTTATTTTTTCGATCTTAAAATTGCACGACTTTTTGTTGCGGTCTATCGGTTAGGAACGGAGGGAGTACTGGGATACCGACATGGTGGCGTTATTAAAATAAACAAATCAAGAGAATGGGTGATTTTGTCTTAATTGAAAGGTCCACAGACAGACACATTATAAAGTTTGCGAATAATGTACAAAGTTTTAAAATCCCTCGTGGTAGATTGTTAGTGTTCTTGTTATTGCGTTTAGACCGACACCACTGAAATACATTACCTCATCTACACTTTGTTTGTGAATTTTCTTTGTAGATAAGAGATCAGTTTGGAAAGTTTTTAGAGTGCCCTTTAGCCACTTATAGTGTTCTTGTTATTGCCTTTAATTTGCCCGAGAAAGCCCATATATGTTGGATGAACTAACTTCTCGAATTTTGTGAAATACCTATGTCAGACACATGAAGCTTTGGTTATGGTAATTGGTATGCTATATGTATCCTACATGTCAAGTTGGAAATACATCCATGGAGGAAGTTTTAAACTGGAACTTGTGTAAGACATCAATTCAATGAATTAGTTCTCAAATCTGAAAAACTGTGTACTGGGAAATATGTAAACTGGAAGACCCTATACAAATAAAAGCTTGTTTAAGAGATAGGCAATCGTGTCTTGGTTCCATCACGCATGAGAAGATGAATAGGACAATTAGACACCAACCCATCCGAATGAGAACTTCATGTTGGCTTAGAAACAAAGACTTTTGGCTGATATTGTATAGAGAAGTAGGTGGGAAACGGATGGTGTTGCCCATGCCTCTGATTTAGATTTGCTTTTAACTTCAGTCAGTTGTGAAGGAAAAAAAGAAAGGTATGGACTATGGAGCTTGTTTAGGATCATTTGTTTCCACAAGACCGGTCATCAGTTATCATAGACATTGACCATTAAGGTCAGGAATATTCGTTGGGGACTTTTATGAAACTGTGGGTTATTGAATTGTCATACTGAGATTTTAACATTAAACTTGCTAATGTATGGGTTTTTGCTAAATGTCTGCTGATTTCATTTAATGTAAGCAATTAGTCATTAAATTGGATCTCATCCATGCTTGAAACTTCTTCATGGCGTCTTATATCTTTGAATTTGACAGGAATCTTGTTGAGCTAGATAACTTGTTTCCAGTCTTAGTGTGCCTTTGCTAGCTGCTGCACGAATTTGACTTCCAGATATCTGTTGTTGAAAGTCAAGTGCTGAAATACTTGTGGGATTGTGCTCCACTAGAGAGATTATTACTTACGGGTTGAAATTGTTGCGGAATGTACGCTCAAGTATCGCCTGTGTGTCATTCTGCTCTGATATTCTTTTCGAAATCTTAGCTTGGTGAATTTGACAGGATCCCTATTAAGCTAGATTTTTGTGAGGGAAGGCCAACTGTGCACCACTACTAAGTCCCGATGTAATACTGTTGCTACCACTTCTTCTAGAGCTGACTATGTCCAAAATATAGGACCGCTTAGTTCCATCCAATATGTGTATTATGTAGGCTTAAAAAGATCAACTATTCCTCTGTCTGCTTTAAATGCTACTCTATTAGACTTGTTTGGAACCATGCCCTTAGCAAGGAGAGGAGTTCTTCTTATGTATTAGATATAAGTGGAAGAGTGACAATCATACCCAAAAGGTTCCACATTGCTATGTACATTTACCTGCGTCATTGATAGTCATCTCCGAAGGCATGCTGCATAAAATATGGCAAAGTTATTTGCATGTTATATATTTCCTCGTAGCTCATGTTATAGTAATGCACCGTATGACAACTCCTGATTCACTGTTTGGAGTTTGAAGCTAGCAAAATGTTTACCAGAAATGCTGCCCTTTTCATGGCTACTGTTAACAACTCACATGGCACATTAGCTGACTGTATACTCTATCTATCATGTGCAGGTGTTGGAGTATTGGGTGGGGAGGGGTATGCTGCAGATTTTGTATGTCCCTATTTTTTAATTTAGAATTTTCGTGTTCCTATAACATCGGTCCTCTCTTTAATGTTCTCTGTTTTCTGGAACGGTTTCACTAGTTCAGACATGATCAAATCCAAATTCGGATCTGATTTGTGTTGTGTTGTGTTGTGTAGTTCATCCATGCAATGCAGTGATGACAACAGCTTACTCTTTAGATTGTGAATCACAAGTCCTATTGCTACTTTCAGCGTTGCAGTGATGACAAGAGCTTACCCTGAGGACGCTAATGAGCAGACGGCGCTCGTTCTTCTCCAAAACATAGCAAGCTACATGCTTCTTGCTTGTGGTGTTGTTTACATTATTTCGGTAGGTTAATATACTGAGGTTCTTTATCGTTTCCCACCCTAAAGTTTGGTTAGTTCTCTTGCTTGATTTGAGTAGTATTTATAACCTTGCCAGTCGTACTCTAGAAGAAGGTACCCTGCCCTACAGAATTTGAGTGTAGTCTCTTGGTATTGGTTGTCTCATTTTGCTTGTCTCATGAATGATACAGAATAACTGAGGAATCTGTTGTCATTCAGGATAAATAAGTACATTATCTTTTGGTTTTGTGCGTAGTCTGTTTCCTGTACGAATTATGAGTTGTTGTGTCTCCGTATTTCTACGTCAATTACAGGGAATTTTGTGCATTGGCCTTCTCAAACGTGCTCGCCAGAAGAAAGAAGTTTCAAGGGATCAAGCTGTTAAGGATTTGCAAGTAAGCTGTAATGTGCCCTTATTTTAGCGTCCGTAGTCTCTGTCCTAGCTTAATGCTTGTAATGTGCCCTAATTTTAGCGTCTGTACTATGTGTCCTAGATTAATGCTAATTTTCGTTTCTTAGTCGGTGCTATAACTGTAGTGATCAGAAGATAAAGTAGCTAACTACAGTTAACTCTATGCAGTTCGTGTGCAAGTTTCTTGTTTCTTTTGTTTCTTATAATTGATGGCATGATTTATTAGCTTAAGCTACAACATCTGCTTTAGGAGTTTCTGTTGGTTCCCTTGATTTTTCTTTCCTCGTTTAACCTAATGAGAAATAAATTTGGGGCCTGTGTGCCAAGACATGTACCAGTTTCTTACTCCTGGTATTGTCATCGCCGAATGAAAGATTCTCTCTCTCTTGATGGTTTACCTGATATTTTGTACTCAATAAGTAGGACAATATAATTGTTTTTTTTTTTTTTTGCTCGGCAAAAGGAAATTTTATTAAATCTCGAAAGGATACATCGAGAGGAAAAACTGGGAGCAAATAGCTCAAACTCAGCAAAACGAAACCAAACTCATTCAGCAGGAGATTGGATGAGAAACACCTCAAAGATTACAGTTTGAACACTCGAATACCATCTAAATACCCTTTGAACTCCTCGATCGAATAAACCTTAATATCAAACTTAACCTTCATCCACATGGCCACCCTGTACTTGATTAAGTCCACTTCCTCCTCAGAGCTGATTGCCATGCTCTGGAATACGATCCTGTTCCGCATAATCCAAATTGACCAGATCGTCGCAAAGAAACAGGCTTCCCAAATATGTTTTTCCAGGTTACGAAAACTGGAATCAAACCACCAACTTGCCACCCCAGCTACCGAGGGAGGACAAACCCAAAAAAAATGCCACCAATCCAAAATTTGAGACCATATAGGACAATATAATTGTTATGATCCCATTTTCTCAATTCTTCTTTTTTTCTCAAATTTGATTTGCTGTAACCCTCCAATACCAATTCTTCTTTTTTTCTCAAATTTGATTTGCTGTAACCCTCCAATACCAGATGGTCTATTATCATCTGACTATGATGATATTTTGTGCATTCGATTTCTCTAACAAAGCCAGGTAGTAGGCAGCCATCATACAATTGTGGTGCTGAAGTGGTCACCATTGTTTAAAGATAAAACTAAGCTCTATTTCTGACTTGTTCCATGACATTCAGTTCAGTAAACTCTCTTTAACATTGGGAGTACCTAGCTTGTATTGTCTTTGGACTCCTCGAACTTAAGGCATTATAATCTTTTAAATTGGCGTCGATAGTGGTTTTATATACCAGTGTAGTGGTCGTCCACAATTGGTATATATTGATTTTCTTATTAATTTGCATCATTGAATCCTTGCCTTGTCAACTTTGCAGGAGTTAGAGCGGCGTAGAGAGGAACTTGAAGCTTTGTTAATAGTTGAAGAAAGAGCTTGAGACAGCGACAAAGGGTTTTGCCCGTAGGCCATCACACTTCCGAGCTTGAACTTGAAGACTACAAAATTGAGTTTTTCACCACGGTCACGAATTTGCTCTTTTTGTGTAGGTTCATTTCTTCTGATCGAGTGTTGTTTTTTTGGAGACTTCGTACCTTGACGGGCCGAATTCATTTTGAGATCGCGTAGAATTGTGAAAAATGCCTTGGTAGTTGTGAATGCTCGTATACTGCTCGACTCATTGTACTTGTATTTAGAGAGAGGATATCAGATATCATTTGTCAACTGAACCATTTCTGTTCCGCAATTCATCGTGATTCATGTTTCCACCATATTCGGTTTTGTAATGGAAGTTCTTTAGCTGCTACTGTCAAACAGATCATATGAGCTCAGAGCATAGGAATTTTGCTGGCTTTTCTAGGGCTACCAATGGTTCAACAGTCTTAAATTTTCTGTTTCTTCGGGGTGTATTAATTTCAGCCACGACTTTCAAACCAAGCAAGGCTTTGAATTTCGATAAGCTTTTGGAAGCAACTTCCCTAGGTTGCAGCGGAAGGTCTTGCACCAGCAATATGACCGTTCGATCTACATATAGGAGGCGATGACCTGTGCTCAGCTTGTTGGGTGCAAATTAAAACATTTTGCTGGATTTTGGTGAATCACGAGGTGAATTTTGTGGGACAGCCACACTTAATCCAATAATAAAACCCAATACGTATGACAAGCATGGGAGCCAGATCCTCTATCTGCATCCGGCTTATGCCAACGCATCCTAATGCTAATTGTCAAACTTGACCAAGATGCATTTATCCCAGCGTTGATGTCACACCCCAAAATGAGAAGTGACCGGCCGTGAACCACAACTCATGGAACACGCAGCCTAAAATAAAATAAGTCGTTGATCAATAAATATTTTTCTGTTATTAAATAAATCCCAATCATAAGCATGGGGCACAAACATCCCATGAATCAAACAATCTCAAAAAGATCCAAACATTTGACAAAATGTTTCAATTGCGGAAGCGATAAATAAAATACTAAATTATGATGAGACACCCTAAGGAGGTCAAACAAACGAACACCCCAAGATACCGCCAGAGTCCTCCTAACTGCCCAGCCTGAAAAAGAAGTTGAATAAATCCGTCAGCTGACGAGCTCAGTGAATGGCGAAGCATGTATATTAGAATAAGGTTCTGAAATAGGGATCAAAATAATTTACCATGTCAACATAATTTGGCATATGCGATGAACAACAAAATAATCCATTAATCCAATTAACGATTCATCCGAAAAGTCTTAATGGTGTTTTCAATCCAATCTCCAACAACAATGGGGAACCACAACCAAAGTCAATAGTACCAAATGCCAGTGAATAAATATCTCAAAATTGGATCCAATATCGAATCTTAGAGTCACCATGAGTAGGCAGCCAGTGGAACTTTTCCCAAAGAACGATCCGGTCAAAAACAACCGTTGAGCATTAGGGTCACCGGCCTAATCCGGTCTCTTCCCCAATGGCCAGAGTCACCCGCACACAGAGGATTAATTTCCCTGGACTTTCCAAAATAAATGTTCCCATCAATATCCACAAAGTTCTCACCAAAAGATTATTCGATCAACAAAATGGTTTCACCAATTCGCATGCCAATTTCAAGAACCAAATAAAACAAATATATATGTTCCCAATTTGAGTCATTAATTTTCTAAAACAATAATTTAAGGGATACAGGAAAGTTCGAAAATACGTAACATGCTTAACCACTCACCTGGATCCAAAAGTAATGCAAGTCAAACACGCAAAACGAGACTATCCTGTACAAAAATAGAGCATACAAGTAACTAACTAATTTAAATATAATACTGACAATAGAAACTAGGAACACTACTGCTATAAAATTTCCCAAACCTAAACATTCCTTAAGTTTCCTAAGCCAACAGTAACCACCAAAAAAAATCCACCGACAAACCCCTTCCACATAATCACCTTTGTTCACTAGTAAATTATGTTTAAGACATATATAATTATATCAGTCCAAAACCAATTATCGAGCAACTTCGAAATCCTTTCTTCAGATCAAATCTTCACGCACAGCCACGTCCACAAATTACCTCCAAACTCCATGGTCCAATAGAATGATGAGAGGAAATAATTCTCGTAGAGAACTTTGCCCAAAACTCGAACAAAACCCATTTATCCCATCATTAACTCCAATAATCTACTCCACCAATAAACCCAAGTTCTTCCATGACTGTGCATCTGCGCCGACCAACGGAAAAGAAAGAAACAGATTAAGAATTTAGAATTACCTCAGAAGATCACCATAGATTCGATTGTGCGGCTCTTTCTTATTCTTTTTTTTTTTTTTTTCCTTTTTCCTCAGAGTTTAACCCCAACGTAGAACCCTACTCAGCGTATAAACATGAGGCTTTAAGTAGTACTCTTAAAACCACCCACTACTCGCGTTGTGCCCTAAATTATAGCTAACTAATTAATTAGAGTTTAGGTAAATAAATATCAATATAAATTTACTTAATCTGACTTGCTATGAAATTCAATAATCCAACACGAACCACTAATTACCCAAAATCAATCTCATACTCCGAAGATTACAATCGTGTCAACAATACCCATAGCGTACACAAAATAATTAGAAGTAGTTGGGACCCAATCATAACACCAATATAATAATGGCGACATAAATAAATAAATAAATAAAAATGCCAGGCTGTAACAGTTGACCTACCCAAAATATCTCTTCCATGCACCGACAGCTTATCCAAAGACATATTTATTGATTACAAGATATTTATTTATTCTAATACATGCAGCTTGTAACTCCTCAAAAGAATGCCACCCATGTGCTTCGAGATTGTTCAATAGCTAGGCTGTTTGTGAAGGTAGGCGTTCCACAAAAGATACACGTTTGATACAGGTTGGACAAAATTTGTAGGAGCACGATGAGCAAGTTGGCAGTTGCACTCCTCCGTATGTGCAAGTATACGACCCTGATTCAAGTATCCATGGTGTTTCTGCATATACACATAATTAGTAACCAGTGGTAAATATACACAACACATCTTCTGTGAGGATTCGGTTCATAACTAATGGAACAAAAGGGTGGTCTTCTAGAAGCCTTAGACATCAGCTGCAATTGCAGCCCAGAGAAATATTGTTTCCCTTGGATACGAGGCTCCCCTTTGTGCCTATTTATATACGTAATTGCAGTGCCTATGGGCGTGGGTCTGAGATAGAGTCCTGTGAGAGCGAGGCTGTAGCTCAGGGTGAGAGAGAACTAGAGAGTGGGAGTTGAGTTGAGTTGAGCTCCGGTTTGGGATGTTTTTCTCTCGCTGTTGATTTGTTCGTGTGTGTGTTAGGTTTTCGGTCCTATTTCCGCACATCTTCATAAACAATTAATGAAGAACATTCATGTTAAACTGTTTACATATTCTCCAGTGTTGGTTCAAGACTAGAAACAATTAATAAGGAGATTTTCCAATGGTATAGGCATCTCATAGGTTTCAATTTCCTATATCATCTTCCTAAAATAAGAAACCTATGCAACAGTTTAAGTCCTCATATTTGAAGTCATATCAAGCCAGACCATAGTACGAGCTAGCTAGACGTTATATATATATATATATGTATGTATTTGTGTGTGTGTGTATCGGTCCGTCTCCCATAAGCACCACCTCATTATACTAAAATGCGAACCTCCCTTTACCGATCGAATTTTGATGATCCGAGCCACTCAGTGTGTTCAGATTGTGATTTTAAGGATGCCAGCAAGATATCAGCAAAAAAAAAGACCAGGAAGGGTTTCATCCGAGCATTTTTTGTTTGTTTTTTATCTAACGGTTCAAATAAAAACTGCTCAAATCAAGCCTTTTCCGGTCATTTTTTTTGCTGATTTCTCGTCGGTACTCTTAAAATCAGGTTCTGAACACATTGAATGGCTCGAATCATTGAAATTCGATCGGAAAATGAGAGAAATGAGGAGGTCCGCATTTTAACTAAAATGAGGACCCCCTCATTTGAGACTGACTCTCTCTCTCTCTCTCCCTCTCTCTCTCTCTCTCTCTCTCTATATATATATATATATATAGCACTCCAAAAATTGATGTAGAGGCTCTAAAACGACATCGTTTTGTGTATCAATTCAGTGCAGTTTTGGAGCACTTTCATCAATTTTTGCAGTGCCAAAATCAAATTCCATATATAAGCTTGGACTATCAATAGCTAGAAAAGGTTCGCACCTGGATAAGGCTCATATAGATTCAAATATGGATCCCATGAGTGTTTTATAGTGCTAACGTGTTGGAATACTTCTCCCTCATCTTCAAAGTACAAAAGGTGGACTCCACACTCCTTAAAATGTACCCATCTATCATGGAAGAAAGAAACTTCCACTTCATCGCCCTCTGTAAACAGATTTGCTTTGAAGCAATAGCTTAACCATACCATATCTCCACCCTTTTCCGGAATGCCATGGAGACTTATATTAAAAACGGTCTTCTTGCAAAGGCTCTTGCTACTGATTTGGAAGGAAAAGTAACGTGGAAAAATTCTTTTATCGTCCAATAAATCGTCCGGAAATGCATACACCGCACAGAGATTCAAGCCTCGAAAACCGAAATGAGGAGATATGGTCGGAGTAAATGATATGGTGGATCCACCGTTCTTCTTGCTAAACCATTGTGGAACTTCTCTACCAGGAAAAAATGCGTGGAATGATTGATTTTGATACAGTATCTAGGAAGAAGAAATCCATGGTTATGACCGATAAATGCATGAGAGAGAGAGAGAGAGAGAGAGAGAGAGAGAGAGAGAGAGAGAGAGAGAGAGAGAGAGAGAGAGAGAGAGAGAGAGAGAGAGAGAGAGAACCTGAATGGGAACCACGTCAACTTCACATTTGGATATTCCCCAATAGCGGTTCTTAAGTTTAGCCTCAACATCTGCCATAGAGTCCAAGTTGAAGAAGCCGATACTGTTGAGCAGTTCCACATCAACTTCTCTGACAGGAGAGACCTTGAAACAGCCCTGAATGTGATTTAATTTCAAGCATTTATAATGATCAATCCTTACAAAATTGGTTCCCGTCTCAAATGTTATTTTTTCCAATGCATCGCAAAGACCGACATCCAGAGTGTATAAGCTGGTCGATGGCCATAGAATCTGCTGGAGCTTTGAACACTCTCTTAAATTCAAGTTTTCGAGACTTGAATGATCTTTAATAAAGTTTGGTAGGCTAGAAATTGGATTTCCATTTAGATATAAAACCTGCAACTTGGAGAGCTTAAGATCCCTGGGAAATGCATCATCGGTGAGATTGCAATTAGAAAGATTTAAATGGACCAAAGAGCTTGGTAAAGAGGCCAATGACATTTGTACCCTTGGTTTTGGAACCCAAGGCCAAATAGATGCTTGTGATACAATCTCCACAGTAAGGACACGATTTATATCCATTCCACTAGCCTTGAGCACTTGCAATGATTTCATCTTCTCCAGCTCCTCCATTGCCCCCATAAGATTTGAGCAGCCGGAGATATCTATTTCCACAAGCGATTCTATCATACCAATATTTCTTGGAAGCTTTCTTAGATTTTTGCAATCGTGTAGATTCAGTGACTCTATCCTTTGTAGTTCGACAATAGATTCATCGATCTTGAACAAACTTGGGCAAGCTTTGAGAACCAATTTCTCTAGGTTGGGCATACTCGAGAAATCTGGAGTTTTTGTAAGTTTTGGGGAGTGACTGAGATTTAAAATTTTCAACGATCCAAGAACCTATTCGGGAAAGAAACATAATGCCATACAAGTTTAAAAGGTGCTCTTCTCACACAACTTAATAGCTGAAATCGGTATAAAATCTTAAAAGAGTGGTGCTATTTGCACCGACTGGTTTTCTACCGACGGTATACCGACGGCCGCGCGCGGCCGTCTCCGGCCACCGGACGGCCGATCCGATCCGTCCAAAAATTTTTAAAAAAAAACCGAGGGGCCCCACGCGGGAATCAACGGCATCCGACGTGTGTAGGGTACTTGATCTAAACACTCTATTTTTCGTGTATATATGTAAATACATATATACACGAAAAATAGAGTGTTTAGATCAAGTACCCTACACACGTCGGATGCCGTTGATTCCCGCGTGGGGCCCCTCGGTTTTTTTTTTAAAATTTTTGGACGGATCGGATCGGCCGTCCAGTGGCCGGAGAAGGCCGCCGGCGGCGATCGGTACGATTTCCCTACATTTTTGATCGGTACACATATCATTTTCGATCTTAAAAAGAGAACCAAAACAGAGTATCTTACTTTTGTTCCTTTCCAAAGCTGCTTCAAGTTACTATAACGCATGTCAAGAGAGACCAAGTTCTCCAGAGGAAAATCATTGGGGAAAGATGTTGATGGAAAACCACGCCAATACAACCATCGTAATCTCTTGGGAAATGCCTTGGATGTTCCAGATAGTCGTACACCACTCAGCTTCAGTAGTCTCAAATTGTACATCTTTTCAAATGTATTTGCTTCAATCGCAGACATGTCGGAATTGCTCAACATGTTCATGTCAAGTACAAGGCCTTCAATTATTTCCGTACCCTTTGAAGAAAATTAAAAACATAGAAACAATAGTTAGATACTTGCAGGCAGGTGCAAAATTAATACACATAACTGTGAGACGAAACATGTTTCTTACAATTTTTTCTAGCAAAATGTTGAAGGATTCTCTCGGGTGCCAAATTCTGCTACGCTTCTCAGGATGCTTAGATTCACGGCAAACAATTTGTTTTCCCATGTCCTGAAGTAATCGATGCATTTGCAGCGTCTCATTTTCAATTGTTAAGAGATTTCGGTCGACAAGGTTATGAATTCCAGCAAGTGGAAAAAAATCACATCCTTCTAGTATTTTGATCGTTATATTTTTCTTTTTTCCAACAAAGAAACAAGCTATGTCCAGGAATAGATCTTTATCGTGTTTTCCTTTTAGAGAATCATAACTTATTTCAAGTTTTTCCAGAATTGTATTATCAGAAGTTGCTTCCAATTTCTGTAACTCACTTTCCCATACATCTATCCTTTTCCGTCGTACAGAAGAGCCCAATATTTGAAGAGCTAGAGGAAGCCCATCGCAATGTTGCACAAACCTTCTTGATAAGTCCATGTGACCTTGAATGGGGTGTTTTTGTCCAAAAGCATGCCAACTGAAAAGCTCAAGTGATTCATCATTAGTTAATTTTTCAGGCCTATACACTTCATAAATTTCATCAGCATTCATCATGCTCTCGATCCTAGTGGTTATGATAATTTTGCTTCCTGGGAAAAACCAATCTTGTTGGCCAGCTAATGCAAATAGTTGGCCCATTTGATCCACATCATCAAGGACAAGAAGAACTCTTTTGTTACTCAATGCATACTTAATCCTCCTACATCCATCATCAACATCGTTTACTTTGCGCCCTTCTTTCTTTAAAATATCTGAAAGAAGTTGCCTTTGCAAACGAACTAATCCATTGTGTGCTTTGGCAACTTCACTGATATTTTGAAGAAAACAGGTAGCGTCAAATCTACCATGGTTTAAATTGAAAACAACTTTAGCAATCATCGTCTTCCCTATTCCACCCATTCCACATATCAAAAGAATGCCAACCCTACTGGACCTGTCTTTTAGCCATGAAGTAACTCGCTTGGTTCGCGACTCCATACTTACTAGATGGTCACCAACCCTTAGGTGGTTGCCAACTAACTTGCTTTTGAGTTCACCAACAATTTCCTCAATGAAATCGGCTTCATACCTAAAAGTTCAATATATGGAAAATGTAGCAGAGTAAGATCAAAAAAGATTTGAAAGGAAAAATCAAATTTCCATGCAGATATCCGTAGAAATGATTACTCAAATGTCTTACGCTAATTCTAATTTTCTTTTTTTTAATCAGTTAGAGTAAGGATACATTAAAAGGAAGGAATCAAGTAGATGCCACCCACATACAAAATGAAGGCCACAAACAAAGAGGTCCTATGCACAATCACGCATGTCAAAGAAACCTATGAACCGAAGGATTTGATCAAGAGTAGCATCACTTTCCCAGGACTCCCAACTTTGCAAACTAAAAAGGGCTTTCATTTCTATCTAAAGAGCTTCCCAAACAATCAAAATGCCTTCAAGGAGCTTTCTGGGGTATGCATGACAGTCATAAATGGGACAAAATAGCAAAAGAATGTTTGGATTAGAACTCCGTAAAATAAACTCAAAGGGGTCATAAAGCTTTTAGGGTGCGTTTGGTTGGATGGAATGGAATGTGAATAGGAATAGAATTAAGAATGGAATAGAATTGGAGGAATTGAGAATGGAATAATCATTCCCATTCTCATGTTTGGTTGTACTTAGGAATAGTCATTCTCATCTCCAATGGAATAGTGTGGCAATAACAATTTTTGGAGTGGCAATAGTAATTTTGAAGTGGCAATAATAATTATTGGTGTGGCAATAGTGAATATTGGAGTGACATTAGTAATTTTGGTGTGACAAAGAAATGGAATAACAATTCCTTAGTTTTTTGGATGGAATGACAATTCCTTTACTAAGGTGAATAGTGATTCCATTTGGAATCATCATTCCATTATTTAATGGTGAACCAAATATTGGAATAAGTAAGTCATTGGAATGACTATTCCATTCCAACCTTGATTCCATCCAACCAAACATACCCTTAATGTTTGGTTTGATGAAAAAGTAAACCAAAATTACCAAGCCATTAAGACCTCCAAAGTGGATGCCTCCAAAGTAGTTGGGCATCTGATGAAGGCTTCCACAACTTATAAATAGATGTGTGTATTTGTATTGTAAACCATGGGAAGCAAATTAAGTGTGAAAGACAAGATAAAAAGAGAGATCGATTGAGAGTTTTTTAATATTTGTAATTGTGAGTTTGAAGCTATGTTAGCATAGAAATATGTAAAAAAACAAAACAAAAACGCAGGACTATGTTCAAGGAGTAGTTAATTATCTATTGCCCAACATGTGGTTCTGCAACTCTTATTTTCACCACATATTTGTGTGAACTGTACGCACTTTTTGGTGGGACCACACGAATGTATGATGAAAAGAGGTGTTGGTGAGCCACTTGTCCTTGCCCCTGGGGCATTGGAATAATTTTTTTTTTCTGATCATGTGGTAAAATGTGCTAACTCTATCAACCTTTATGACGTGACATTTTAACAAAATGTAAAGGTCGCAACAAATGCATTACCAGCATATAAATAATTGTGTCTCAGCTTCCAAAGATTCCTAAAGTAAATTTGTGCCTTTTTGTTACAACCTTGTTATAGTAGTTTGTGAGGAATTCATAAAACAAATATTTTGCCTTCATCAACTCAACTGTTAGTCATATGCTCGCGCAATCAAATTTGTGCTTTTGTTTTATAACTCAAGTGTCCCGTCTACTAGCAAGGCTCAATTGAAGCCGGAGTAGAAAATTTCCGTATGGACTAGTCTCAAATTTTGGGGGACCAATCCCGTCGTTTACTAGTGGGGCTCAATAAAAGTCGGGACAGACCCATATGAATTGGCTCCAAATCCCAGGGACCAATCCCACTAGGGGCAGAGCCAGAAATCTCGCAGTAGCCTGTAGGGTCAATATTTAGATATATAATTGATCTTCTTCTTACTCCATTCGTTCCTAAATAAATGTCGGTGTGCAAACTAGGTCTTTAAAAAAATTGAACTTTTTTTTTTTCACAACTTAAAATAACTACCACAACTAGAAAACTATTAAATTTTTGGCATTTTATAACTGTAAAAGAGGAAAAAATCAATTTTATTGAGAATTTGTAAGAGAGAATTTAGGAGATAACTTTCTTCTATTTTTAGTATAGTTAACATCAATCCATGAATAAATCTCCAATCTAGTATCTATCTCTCTATTCTAATATATAAAAGGAGATGAGATTTTGGTGTGACCTGTTTTTTAAGCCGTGTTACAAAAGTGTTTTTCACATTTGTCCCAAATAAATTAGAAAAATGATTTTGCCACTCCCTTTTTTGTTAATGCCACTTCCTTGCAAGTGTATTTTTGCACCAAAAATACACTGGCAGGGGAGTGACGTTAACAAAAAAGAGAGTGACAAAATCAGGCAGCCATAAATTAAGTATTTACTCCATTTTTTCCAATGGCACAAACTAACTGTTAGGGTAGAAACGTAAAATCTCTCCACCCCAAACCGCAAGAACCCACATTCCCACTTCCCCTCTCAATTTTCTGCTTCCAAATAACACCTATCCCTCAATTCAAAACAAACAAAGCACCTATCCCCAAAATTTTTGTGTACCAACTAATCTCTTACATCTTAAGTAGCAAAAACAAAATAAAAATCTTTTACATCTAAGTATCAAAAACAAAATAAAAATCTTTTACATCTTAAATAGAGGAAATCAAACGAGAGAGAACTAGAGAAAGAACCTGCATTTGCAAAAGTTTTTTCTTTGGTCTATGGTATGTTATTCTCTTTGACCGTTATTACTTTTTATTGTTTCTAATTGAACTTTTGTAAAGATCAGAACTTTAATCCAAGCATTTGTTATGTTATATTCAATTTCTAATTTGGAATCTATTACAGTATATTTCATGACCTTTCGTGCGATTTTTTCTGTGTTCTTTTTTCTCTAAGTTTTATGTATGAGAAATGAAGGTTACTGATTTTTTGCCCTTTACTGTGAATAGATGAAATTGATAATAAGACCCATTTTAATTTTGTTTCCTGCCTTCTAATTGCACATCTCACAAATAGGTACTTTTGCCTACTTTTACACGCACACACATCGCGTGAAGAACCGGCCACGAGTGGAATTTGCCAATGGTGCGATGCTTACTTTGTTGTTGTTTATTCATTACAATAAGATAATTAATACTAGAGGTTGGATACATGCGATTCTTGTGCAAGTCGGATTTTGATAAAATTGATGAAAATTTTATCAAACAATAAACGAGAAGTTATTCGATCAAACCGTAAGCGAAAAGTTATGATGCATATTTTGTCATGCAGTAGTTAAGATGCATATTTTTAGTAAATATAAAATGTAGTATATGCATACGTTAGTAAAAGGGGAGTTAATCTCAAAATTACCCATCAGATTCCTTTGGGAAAACCTTCCCAGCCATACGTGCTACCTCTTTAAGCGCTGCACTCCATTCCTTCTCATTCTCAGGAATCACTTCCTTTTCTTCGAAAACTAGTTTCTTTGACTGCTCCTTGAGCCTCGAAGGTTCCACCTCGTAAAACACGGGCAAAACGAAATGATCTGACTTCTTACAGAGCTCAAGAATCGTTTGGAGTTCAAACAGGCATGCCATTGATTTGCCGTAGTTTTCCGATAACACGATCACCGACATCCTGGAATTCTTGATTGCTTCCTCCAACTCGGATTTGATAACATGACCCCTCTCGATCTCGTCGTTGTCTCTGAATGTTTGGAACCCCTCGCGCAGGAGAGTGTGGTAGAGGTGATCGGTGAACTTTTTGCGGGTGTCTAGGCCCCTAAAGCTCAAGAAAATGTCGTATCTTTTTTTGTTTTCGGCATTCGAAGAGGAGGAGGAGGGTTTTTGGGATTCCGAAGTAGCCATTGATTGAAGAAAATGCAGGGCTTCGTTTTTTGTCAGAGCTTCAAAGTGAGGGGTTGAGTGGAGTCAACGCCCTGTATTTATGGTTTCCTACTTTCTTTACGCGGCCGGCGTTTTGTAGTAATGGGGATGAAAAAATCTTTCTTTATGGAGGAGCTGTAAAACAAATGTTTACAGCACTCGATCGTGACCGTTCAAAATTGTTTTGAATGGTCAAAATGTCAATAAAACTTTTCCGGAAAGAATTAATTGTGACCAATCATAATTGAAAACGAATATCAACCATTGATTACACGAATAAATGGCTGAAATTGATTGGTGCTATAAACAAGCTGTTTACAATTGTAGAAACTTTATATCCATCTCAAAACCAATTGGCAATGAGTGGAGAGGTCCCAAATGTTATTAAGTGATCACCCATTCCACTCCCAACCAATGTGAGACTCCATTTCCTTAACATCCTCCCTCACGTGCAGCCGCGTTTTAGGTCTGTCACGTGTGGCCACTTTTGGGTCCTATCATCGTGCAGCCTTTTTGCTGGTCTGTCATCGTGGGGTGTGGATTGTAAATTTTTAAAATGTGGGGTGGAACGGGCCCCGCTCTGATACCATGTAGAAACTTTATATCCATCTCAAAACCAATTGGCAATGAATGGAGAGGTCCCAAATGTTATTAAGTGATCACCCATTTCACTCCCAACCAATGTGGGACTCCATTTCCTTAACACACCTCCATAAATAAGAGAGTCTCGATGGGAATTATTCTCTTGCCGGCTCTTGACACTGTAGTGACCAGTTTCGGTCAACAGGAAAAGACAAGAATGGATGGGATTCTCTACAGTGGAGCAGGAAAGGGCCACTTTGTTTGTGGACCCACCAAATAATTGAGCTCGGTGTGCTTACGAAAAAGATCCTTTACGGGTAGAGTTTGTACAAACAAGCTGAACTTTTTCAAACGGGTTGAGTTACCAATAACTCGAGCTTGGCTTGTTTATTGGACGAGTTTAAAACTCAAGCTTAGACTTGACTCATTAATAAATGAGTCAAAACCATAACGAGCCAGCTTCAAACTACTCTTGAATTGATGATTCGTTTGTAGCCTTAGTCTGTGCATTCCCCAATGCCCCCGTTGGCACTGTCTTTTCTGTTTTCTTTTATCTTTCAGTAGATTTGGGTAAAACTTTGCATCACGGTCTCGACGATTGGAGTCAATGTGCACAACTTACTCGACAAGATGAACAAAATTAACAGTTCAGATCAACGGGACGGTTCCGCGGACAACTACTTAGACACCTAAAAAAACACCCCAAATCTCAATCTCATAATTCCCAATCAAATTTTTATAATCCGAACCGTTCAATGTGTGCAGAATGTGATTTTAAGGGTGGCTGTGAGAAATTAGCAAAAAAAATAACCGGGAAGTGCTTGTTTTGAGCAGTTTTTAACTGAACCGTTCATTAAATCTAAGCTAAAAACTGCTTAGATCAAGCCCTTCCCGATCTTTTTTTTGCTGATTTTTCGCGAGTACCTTTAAAATCACGTTCTGATCACATTGAGCGGCTCGGATCATTAATATTTGATCGGGAACTATGAGGTGTTTTTTTAGGTGGCTAAATAGTTGTCCATAGAACCGCCCCGTTAGATCAAATAATGAATCCCAGAGTGAGCCTCATAATGGGTGCATGGCACACACCCTAAAGCCCACATGACCACACAAGCTAAATTAAATGGTGGAGTCGCCACAGTTGCTGTAAAGGCGAAAAGAATATGAGTACATACATTTACGTACATACGCATTTTGGACCCATTTCGAGTCATAAAAAATGATTAGAGCCACTCATTTTGTTCAAAAGAGCTTGTTTAGGGTCATTGTAAAAATCAACTTAATTGAATATCAGTAAATGAATGGCAACAGGTGAGGTGAACAATATTGCACTTGCAGTTATATAGAGTTGCAAGTAGGGATGGGGGGAAGCTCTTTGTGCGTTGTTTGATATGGGTTTTAAGGGAGGATTTTAGAGTAATGAGAGATAGATAGAAAAATGATATTAATAAGTAGAGAGAAACTTATTACATATTGTGCACAAAGAGAGGGAGAAAAGTTTTGAGACCTCTCGAGAACAAAACCTCATAAACTATTAAGAATCCTTAGTTAGAATGAGATTCCAACTCATTACTCTTGAGTGAGATTGGGTCTGTTAGCGTGCACTTTGATGAGGTTTTACTAAAAGTTATTAGTACTCAAAGTAAAACTAGCCGAGATTCATAATAACTGTATGATCAAGTTGAATTTACCATATTTGATCAATATAATTTTTTTGGGGACAACTTTTGCAGTCAAATCTATAATTTGAACTATTTGAGGATTATTATGGTGAGATATCGTGAAGTCCATTATGGTGAGATCTCGTGAAGGTCCACTACACCTCCGTCAAGTGTTAGCACATTACACGGGACTCAAGTCCTTGCATGGCTAGAGTAATCCCTTCTCAATGTTTCACAATAATTTTGATAACTCCATAAATCCTTTAATAGGACCTTTTTGTCTGAAAGCATGCTGACTGAAAAGCTCAAGTGATTCATAGATTATAGATGAATAATTTTGTTGATAGCTTTCATCAGCATTTAGCATTCTCCCTAGCTAGCCTAGTGGTTACGACAATTTTACTTCTTGGAACAAGCCAATCTTGATGGCCAATTCATGCATATAGTTTGTCCATCTCATCCACATCATCAAGAAAAAGAACTCATTGGTTAAGACATATTTAATCCTCCTATATCCATCATCAATATTTTTGACTTTGCGCCGTGCTTTTCTTAAAATATCTTTATAAAGAAGAAGTTTTTGCAAATGAACCAATCCGTTGGGTCCTTCGGCAACTTCTGCAATATTTGGGAAAACAAGCAAGCATCTAATCTACCCTGGTTTGAGTTGTACAGAACTTTAGCAACAGTTGTGGTCAATATTTCTCCCAATATTCCAGATATCAAAAAAATGTGATCTCCAGTTAACCTATCGTTTAACCTCAAATTAATATCTTTGGTTCAAAGATCCACGCCTATTAGGTGGTTGCCAACTCTGGGGGTTTTGCCAGCTAGCATACTTTTTAGGAGTAAAACAATTTCTGCCGTCCAAAATAGAGGCATGATTTCTTTGTATGATTCTTGATGTGATATAAAATCCTGTGTGATTCTTGAAGCGATATAAAAAATAAGATTCATCAAAGTTTCATTTGACAATCTAAATCGTACATTTTGTAGATCTTGATGTGTTAATTTTGATGCTCCAAAATCAACTTAATTGAAATTGGTAAAAGCTTGTTTGAATCACATTAATTTTAAGCGGTCAAACACCAGTTGTCATTGTTTTTAAGACAAATATGGTTCATTTCATTGGATACCAAAGTCAAACAAAACTCTTTTTTTTTTTTTGCATAAAGGACGTATACATCGAGGTCTACAGTATGAATAGTTTGAATCGCTAAATGAGACCGTAATTGATTTCATTTTGACATCACCAAAGCACGAGAGATCACATGACCGTAATTGATTTCATTTTGCATCACAAGAGCAAGAGAGATCACATGAGATACCGTCACACACTAGGACGACGCTACCCGTTGAGATGTGGGGTCGCCCGTCTCCATGGGAATTTGTTTTCATATTCTTTCTCCTTTTTGAGTAAACCCAATTTCTCCATTCTGGTAAACTTCTCTGTTTCTCTCTCTCTCTCTCTTCACGACATGAGTGAGCAAGATAATACTATATTAATTATATGTATGTGAGTTTAGAAGCTGAATCCTTGCTAGTTTCGCTAGCCTTTGATCTGATTTTGATAAAAAAGAATGCAGATTAGGGAAATTTTTTTTTTTTTTTTTGAAAGGCTAATCTTCAATTAAAGATCCGAACGAATCAAGGAGTAGAGTTCATCAGGGATATTACAAGGGGCAAGGGGAATTCCAACACCCAGTCTACTGTTACAAGCAATCCAGTTAGCACATCGATTGGCCTGACGATTACACCAACTAAAAACAAAGCTAGAATTAGCAGAAAAGGAAGAAATATCATCTAGAAAAGCTTGAATGGTCCAATTCTTCAAGACAGACTTTGGTTGGAGCATATTGACCAGGGGTTGGCAGTCCGACTCAATCACAGCATCCTTCTTTCCCCAAGCAAGGGCCATTGACACTGCTGTCCTAATAGCCCAAGCTTCAGCAGCCAGCGCCGAAGAAACCCTGATTCTCCCGTGATTAATTCCTACCACTGATCCATTGTCATCTCTAACTAAGACAGCAAAAGCAGCGGACTTGTCTGAGGGGTTGAAGGCCCCGTCACAGTTAAATTTCCAGCTACCGTTGAGGGGACGTTGCCACTTCGGGACATTACTATCACCATGATTACGGGCTGGTACATTTATCTGAGAACAATTCGCTGCTAAGAATTCCCCATGGAGACCCATAGCCCTCTTAAGAGCTACCTTCGAATTAGGCATTTGCTGCAAGAAGACCCATTCGTTCCTTTGCTTCCAGATTGCCCAGCAAATTTGGCCTATGAGACCCATTCTCTCCATGAATTGGCCCCCCCAATTGACAAGAAGATTTACAAACCACTTCTTAATCGATACCTCTTTGTTCACCGGTCTTGGAAACTCGATTCCACTGTTTGCCCAAACCTCTTCAGTCCACTCACACCTAAGGAGAACGTGTTCAATTGTTTCTATCTCAGCTCCACAGAGACCACAGATAGGACTTCTAGCACATTTCCTTGCAAACAGGTTTTCCTTGGTGGAAACTGCATTTCTAATGATACGCCAGAGGAAGTGCTTCAACCTAGGAGGAGATTTGAGGTTCCAGATTTTCTTCCACAAGATTGAATTTAGCTTAGAGGATGAACTATCTTGCCCCCTATCCTTTTCTTCGGTCAACTGGAAAGCTAGGTGGTACCCGGACTTGACAGTGAAGTTTCCGGAGCGAGAGTGTACCCAGGTTAGCTTATCTTCTCCTCCTGACCAAGAAATAGGCGTCGACTTAATGGCATTCCCTCCCTAGGAAAAAGAGAGTTAATTTTTTCCTCATCCCATAACGTACCACCACCCAGAATCAAATCACCAACAGTTAATGGAGGCTTGTCATTGTTGGGGGGCAAAGGAACAGGGGACACAAATTCATTATGGATATTTATCCATTTATCCTCCCAAACATTGATGGATAGACCATTGCCTACCCTCCAATGGGATCCCTTCCTTAGTAAATCACCACCTTCCAGCAAACTGGACCAAATCCATGACGGAGAGGCTCCCCTCCTGGCTTTCCAAGGGGAGGACTCTGGGAAATAGGACGCCTTGAGAACTCTAGCCCATAGCGCATCAGGTTCCTTTACCATTCTCCAAAATTGCTTAGCTAAGAGAGCAATATTAAAGGCTTGTAAATCCCTAAAGCCCAGACCTCCTTCCTCTTTTGGACCATTCAGCTCCTTCCAACGAACCCAATGGATCTTGTTGCCTTTTTCCTTATTGCCCCACCAGAACCGGCAAATATCAGAGCTTATTTTTTGGCAGAGCATTTTTGGAAACTTGAAACATGACATAGGGAATGTAGGAATAGCTTGAGCCACATCTTTTATAAGGACTTCCTTACCAGCAGGGTTCATGATCATTTGTTTCCAACCTTGGAGTTTGGTCATAATTCTGTCCCTCACATAGCCGAGTGTTTCTTGCTTTGACTTCCCCCAACTTGTGGGCACCCCTAAGTACTTGGAGCCGTCTTTCATAATCCCCATGCCCATGAAATTAACTATCTCCTGTTGGAGATCCTTTGGGGTATTCGGAGAGAAAAAAATTTCTGATTTCTGGAAATTAATCTCTTCTCCAGATGGTTCAGCAAATATATTCAAAATCTCCTTTACCTTCTTGCAATTCTTTAGATTTGCTTCCAATAGCACCAACGAATCATCCGCAAAGAGAAGATGAGATAGAACTGGCCCTCTATTCCTGACACGAATACCGCCCAATTCTCTATTTGAAACAGCCGAAGACAGTAAGGAAGAAAGAGAATCTGCCACCAGGAGGAAAAGGTAAGGAGAAAGAGGGTCCCCTTGCCTCAATCCTCTAGATGGTGTGACCTCTGCCACTTTTTTTCCATTTGCCATAATCAAGAAATTAACCGTAGTAACACAATGCATTACCCAATTAATCCATCTATCATTAAACCCTAGAGTACGCATCGTGTCTTCCAGAAAACTCCATCTCACTCTATCATAAGCCTTACTCAGGTCCAGCTTCAAAGCCATGAGAGTTTTGGGGCCTTTCTTCTTGTGTTTGATGTAGTGAAACACTTCGTGAGCAATGATAATGTTATCATGGATCTGGCGGCCCTCAATGAAGGCAGATTGTTCTTGGGAAATGAGGGAAGGCAGTAAGGGCTTAAGTCGATTCGCTAGAATTTTGGATATGATCTTGTAGATAAAGTTACATAGACTGATAGGGCTTAAGCAGATTAGGTATACTTTAAAAGCTGGATCCTTGCTAGCTACTTTGCTAGCTTTGATCGATTGACCAACATTTAAGCAAGTAATATTTTTTTGGTGATTAAATATTTTAGTTGAATTTTATAAAACTGGTAGTCGAGATTAAGGGTAGGAAAGCACACATATCATCCCCCTTCCTTTTAAAAGGACCCAAAACTACACAAGCTTTATTTTGTGTGAGTGTTTTTGGATGTCATATAAAGAGAGATCAAAGAAAGTGCATGATGAACTTAAAAATCAGAGAGAGTTTCCAACCTTTCTCAATTCAAATTTCATCTCGACTCTTGCAGATTCGAAAAGTCCATTGCCAACAGTGGTGGAGCTATGTTGGGGGTTGGGACTGGGGGCCCGCCCGGCCCCGACTCCCCGAGCCCCCGAGTCTTACAAATTTTCCCGTATTTTCCTGCTATGGTATATTTAGCAAGGGAAAGACATCTGTGGTACCATGCCCTCAGCAAGGAGAGGAGCTATTCTTAGTGTATTAGAGATAAGTGGAAGTGTGACAAGCATACACAAAAGGTTCCGCATTGCTATGTACGTTTACTTGCAACCATTGATAATCACCCCTCAAGGCATGCATGCTGCATAAAACATGGCAAAGTTTTTTCATATTTTTTATTTTCTCGTAGGTCACGTTGTAGTAATCGAGTATGTGACAAATGCTAATTCACTGTTTGGAGTTTGATGCTAGCAAAATGTCTACCAGAAATGCTGCCTTTGTCATGGCTACTGTTACCAACTCACATGGCACATTAGCTGACTGTATAATCGATCTGTCATGTGCCGGTGTTGGAGTATTGGGTGGGGAGGGGTATGCTATTCTTTGATATAGGATTTTCGTGTTCCTTCACATCAGTCCTCTGACTCCTCTCTTTAGTGTTCTCTGTTTTCTGGAAGGGTTTCACTGTTTCAGACATGATCAAATCCAAATTCAGACTTGATTGTTGTGTTTTGTAGTCTATTCATGCATCCCGGCAGTATTCTTTAGATTGTGAATCACAAGTCCTATTGATACTTTCAGCGTTGCAGTGATGACAAGAGCTTACCCTGAGGTAGGACCTTGTTCTTCTCCAAAACATAGCAAGCTACATACTTCTTGCTTTTGGTGTTGTTTAAGTTATTTCGGTAGGTTAGCTTTGCAGGAGTTAGAGCAGCATAGAGAGTAACTTGAAGCTTTGTTGTTAGTTGAAGAAAGAGATTGAGACAGCGACAAAGGGTTTTAACCGTAAGCCATCACACTTCTGAGCTTGAACTTGTAGACTATTGTAAGGTTCATATTTCGTGGTGTGTCTTATTTGGCAATTTCACGACAAAACACATATTGGTGTGTGTTCCATAATATCGAGTTGTAATTTATACTTTATTTAATCCTAGAGGCTCTGTTTAGGAAGTGGAAGGAAATCAATATTTTTTTTGTATTTGAGAGCGGTAGACGTTAGTCAAGTTAATTATTACTAGGCCGGTTCGTGAAAGTACTGGGAAAGGATTTGCTTTGGTGCTCATGGAAAGGATTTGCTGCACATAGAAATGATCTGCTACACATGGAATTGATATATCGACAAATCATTTGCTGGGGTGAGAAAAGGAAAAAGAATTTTTTAGATTAATTTACGGGTTGATCGGCAAGTCGATCTTTGAAGCCACGGCATTAATCAGAGGCTGCAAGGATTATTTCCATACAAGGACATGTGTCTCCTTAGGCTATAAAATGAGTGGTGCTTTCATTCCTAAGAAAAATTAGAACAGAACAAGAACGAAATAGGGTGGCCTCCTTTATGCTTGGGTGGGAAGCCGTGAGCTATAAGAATATGCGTTGAAGAGGATTTTGTTGATTTTTGTGTATTGGAGTACAAAATGGGATCTCTCGATCATTGATACACAATGATAACTCCAAGAAGTTTTCACTTTATCAAATCAACTTAGTTTGATTCGCTTTCGGTGGATTTCCGGAGGAGTATTGGAAGGCTTGAGGATTCAAGGCGGCGGCAGTCAATCACTGGGTGCGGTGTACGTGTGACTCGGAAGTTGATACTTAGAACGTTGTGAGGATTTACTTTGTTTGGATAGGTATATCTGTAACTGCACAATGATTATAGTAATTTAATTCATTCCCGTGGTTTTTACCCGTATTTGGGGTTTTCCACGTATATCCCGGCGTTCTTTATTTGTTTGCTTTTCATTGGTGAGATTGATTTAATTTTCAGTTGGTGGGTTAATTAATTAAAGAGATAAAACATAGCAAATCTATATACCTAGGCGATCTAAGATTTTTCAACTACAAAATTGATTTTTTCACTACGGTCACGAATTTTCTCTTTTGTATAGGTTTGTTTCTTTTGATCGAGTGTTGTTTTTTCGAGACTTTGTACCTTAACAGGGCATATTCCTTTTAAGATCACATAGAATTGTGAAAAATGCCTCGGTAGTTGTGAATGCTCGAATAGTACTTGACTCATTGTACTTGTATTTAGAGAGAGGATATCAGATATCATTTGTCAACCGAACCATTTCTGTTCCGCAATTCATTGTGATTCATGTTTCCACCATATTCAGTTTTGTAATGGAAGTTCTTCAGCTGCTACTGTTAAATAGATCATATGAGCTCAGAGCATAGGAATTTTGCTGGTTTTTCTAGGGCTACCAATGGTTTAATAGTTTTAAATTTTATGTTTCTTCGGGGTGTATTAATTTCAGCCACGACTTTCAAACCAAGCAAGGCTTTGAATTTCGATAAGCTTTTGGAAGCAGCTTCCCTAGATTGCAGCGGAAGGTGTTGCACCAGCAATATGTCCGTTCGATCTACATATAGGCGGTGATGACCTGTGCTCAGCTTGTTGGCTGCAAATTAAAAACATTTTGCTGGATTTTGGTGAATAACGAGGTGAATTTTTTGTGGGATAGCCACACTTAACCCAATAATAAAACCCAATACGTATGACAAGCATGGGAGCCAGATCCTCTATCTGCATCAGGCTTAATTATGCCAACTCATCCTAATGCTAATTATCACACTTGACCAAGATGCATTTATCCAAGCAATGACCCACCCAAAATATCTCTTCCATGCACCGACAGCTTATCCAAAGACATATTTATTGATTACAAGATATTTATTTATTCTAATACATGCAGCTTGTAACTCCTCAAAAGAATGCCACCCATGTGCTAAGAGATTGTTCAATAGCTAGCTAGGCTGTTTGTGAAGGTAGGCGTTCCACAAAAGATACACGTTTGATGTACCCGAACTTCTCTCATTTCATGCATCCGAATTCAGTGGTTTAACAAGTGATCTGGATGTACAAAATATGTAGGAGCTCGATGCTTCATTGGAGCAAGTTGCCAGTTGATCTCCATAATAGTATCTGATTGGCACCCCTGCTCGATACATCCCTGGTGCTTCTGCATATACACATAATTAGTAACCAGTGGTAAATGTACAGAACACATCTTCTGTGAGGATTTGGTTCATAACGAATGGAACAAAAGGGTGGTCTTCTAGAAGCCTTAGACATCAGCTGCAATTGCAGCCCAGAGAAACATTGTTTCCCTTGGATACGAGGCTCCCCTTTGTGCCTATTTATATGCGTAATTGCAGTGCGTATGGGCGTGGGTCTTCAATAGAGTCCTGTGAGGGCGAGGCTGTAGCTCAGGGTGAGAGAGAACTAGAGAGTGGGAGTTGAGTTGAGCTCCGGTTTGGGATCTTTTTCTCTCGGTTGTTTTGTTTTTCGGTCCTATTTGTGCGCAACATCTTCATAAGCAGTTAATGAAGAACATTCATGTTAAACTGTTTACATATTCTCTAGTGCTGGTTCAAGACTAGAAACAACTAATAAGGAGATTTTCCAATGGTATAGGCATCTCATAGGTCTCAATTTCCTATATCATCTTCCTAAAATAAGAAACCTATGCAATAGTTTGTTTAAGTCCTCATATTTGAAGTCATATCAAGCCAGACTATCAGTATGAGCTAGCTAGACGTCATATATATACATATAGATATATACATATATATATATATATGGAAAATTGATTTTAGCACTTCAAAAATTGATGGAGAGGCTCCAAAACGACGTTAATTTGTGTATCAATTCAGTGCAGTTTTGGAGCCCCTCCATCAATTTTTGGAGTGCCAAAATCAAAATCCATATATAAGCTTGGACTATCAATAGCTAGAAAACGTTCGCACCTGCTTCAGGCTCATATAGAGACAAATTTGGATCCCATGAGCGTTGTAGAGTGCTAACGTGTTGGAACACTTCTCCCTGTTCTTCAAAGTACAAAAGGTGGACTCCACACTCCTTAAAATGTGCGCTACTATTATTATTCCTGAAAGAAACTTCCACTTCATCGCCCTCTGTGAACAGATTTGCTTTGAAGCAATGGCTTAACCATACCATATCTCCACCTTTTTCCGGAATGCCATAGAGCCATATATAAAAGACGGTCTTCTTGCAAAGGCTCTTGCTACTGATTTCAAAGGAAAAATCAAATGGTAGTACATTGTCCACTATATGGTCTGGAAATGTATACACCGCACAAAGATTCAAGCCTCGAAAACCGAAATGAGGAGATAAGGTCGCAGTAAATGATATGGTGGATCCATCGTTCTTCTTGCTAAACCACTGTGTAACTTCTCTCCCAGGAAAAAAAGTGTGGAATGTGTGATCTTGATACAGTATCTAGGAAGAAGAAATCCGTGGTTATGACCGATAAATGCATGAGAGAGAGAGAGAGAGAGAGAGAGAGAGAGAGAGAGAGAGAGAACCTGAATGGGAACCACGGCATCACCGATTCCCAAATACGAGTTCTTAAGTTTAGCCTCAACATCTGCCATGGAGTCCAAGTTGAAGAAGCCAATACTGTTGAGCAGTTCCAAATCAACTTCTCTGACGGGCGAGACCTTGAAATGGCCCTGAATGTGATTTAATTTACGGCAATAATTATGTGAGATGTATCCAGAATTGAATCCCGTCTCAAATGTTATTTTTTCCAATGCATCGCAAAAATCAACCATCAGAGTGTTTATGCTGGTCGATGGCCATAGAATCTGCTGGAGCTTTGGACACTGATAAAAACAAGGTTCCGAGACTTGTATGATCTTTAATAAAGTTTGGTATGCTAGAAATTGGATTTCCATTTAGAGTTAAATGCTGCAACTTGGAGAGCTTAAGATCCCTGGGAAATGCATCCTCGGTGAGATTGCAATTAGAAAGATTTAAACGGACCAAAGAGCTTGGTAAAGAGGCCAATGACATTTGTACCCTTGGTTTTGGAACCCAAGGCCAAATAGATGCTTGTGACACAACCTCCACAGTAAGGACACGATTTATATCCATTCCACTAGCCTTGAGCACTTGCAATGATTTCATCTTCCCCAGCTCCTCCACTGCCCCCATAAGATTTGAGTAGCCGGAGATATTTATTTCCACAAGCGATTCTACCATACCAATATTTTTTGGAAGCTTTCTCAGATTTTTGTAATCTTGTAGATTCAGTGACTCTATCCTCTGTAGTTTTACTAGATATTTATCGACCTTGAACAAACTTGGACAAGCTTTGAGAACCAATTTCTCTAGGTTGGGGATTCTCGAGAAATATGGAGTTTTTATAAGTTTTGAGGAGTGACTGAGATTTAAAATTTTCAATGATCCAAGAACCTATTCAAAGAAAAATAAAATAGGGCAAAGTACAGATTAGCTCCCTGTGATTTGGACATTTGGCAGATGACCTCCCTGTGTTTTATTAATGGCCAATTCACCTCCCTATGGTTTCGGAGTAAAGTGCAATCGTAACTCCGTTAACAGAAAAGATAACTTGACAATAATGTCCTTGTATCTTATTCCTTTTCTTTCTCACGTTCAGTCCTTTCTTGGCCCGAAAAAAATTAATTAACTAAAGCTTATTTTAGTTAATGAAATGATAATATTGTAATTGGAAAAAATGCCTAGACTTTCTACTTCTACTTCAATTTATTAGTATCTTCCATAATTTTTCATTAAGTTTATTTTCCCCTCTTCCCAAAAAAACTTCCAACTTTAATTTCCTTTCCTTAGTTTTCCCTTAAGCTTTTTTTTTTTTTTTTTCTTTCTATTAGATAGAAATTCATCCCCTAAAGCTTATTGCCGCCGGAACTCCCTCCAACTTCATCAGCGCCAATCTCCGGCCTCAGTCCAAAATCTCCAAGAACCAGGAAAAAAAATAAGGAGTTTTGACAGCTAATTGATCATAAATTACTGAGATACCACACTAACAACTCTACAAAACTCATCCTCAGTCCGAAATATTACGAAAAAAAATCTGGTAATTAATGTAAATGCCCCATCGACCAGACCATCGTTGATGAGACCGAGCGAGAGATCCTCGGATCCCGTACAGAACTTCCCCCACGACAACCGGTTGCACCACTCAGAGATAATCGACTCGCCAGCGACCGGTATCTCGCGATCTTCCGGCTGGAAGTCGAGCTTGAAGATCTCGAGAATCACCAACGAGCTGAATTACAGGTCCCACTGCCTGTTCACCCCCTCCATGCATGTCATTATTGTTCAAACCTATAGATGGATAGATAGATACAACTCTGTGTGTGTCATGCGGAGAGAGAGAGAGAGAGAGAGAGAGAGAGAGAGAGAGAGAGAGAGAGAGAGAGAGACTCTGGATCAGTTGGGATTTGGGTTGAGTGGAATTATGAATTGCGTGGGGTTTGATGGGTGGTTTAAGTGTGGGGTTGTGGTGGATGGTGGCGTTTTATGGTGATTTGGGAAAGAAGATGACCAGGGGTAGTATTGTCTTTTTATCATACTACTTTATGAGGAAAGTACAATTTTTCATGCCATACATGCCGTAGGAGCGCGTGAGGCACACTCACAGTTAGTTTGGACGGAAAATGTAACGGTTGCACTTTACTCCGAAACCATAGGGAGGCAAATTGACCATTAATAAAACACAGGGAGGTCATCTGCCAAATGTCCAAACCACAGGGAGCTAATCTGTACTTTGCCCAATAAAATAACACCAGACAAGTTTAAAAGGTGCTATTGTCACACAAGTTAATAAATGTAATAATTTTAAAATCGTAAAAAGAAAAGCAAAACAGAGTATATATCTTACCTTGGTTCCTTTCCAAACTTGTTTCAAGTTGCCAAAACTCAAGTCAAGAGAGACCAAATTCTCTAGAGGAACATCATTGGGAAAAGATTCAAAAGGAAAACAACGCCAATACAACCATTGTAATCTTTTGGGAAATGCCTTATAAGTTCCAAAGACTTTTACACCAGTCATCTTGAGTAGTCTCAAGTTATACATCTTTTCAAATGTATTTGCTTCAAAGACAACCATGTTTGAATTTCTCACCATGTTCATGTCAAGTGCGAGGCCTTCAATTTTTTTCGTACCCTTGGAAGAAAATGAAAAACACAGAAACACTAGTTAGATACTAGCAAGCATATGCAAAATCAATACACATAACCAGGAGAAACATGTTTCTTACAATTTTTTCTAGCAAAATGTTAAAGGATTCTTTAGGGTGCCAAATTCTGCTACGCTTCTCCAGATGGTTAGATTCACGACAAACAATTTGTTTTCCCATGTCCTGAAGTAACTGATGCATTTGAAGCTTCTCATTCTCAATTGTTAAGAGATTTCTGTTGACGAGATTAAGAATTCCAGCAAGTGCAGAATAATCACATCGTTCTAGTATTTTGATCATTTCACTTTTCTTCTTTCCAACAAAGAAACAAGCTATGTCCAGGAATAGATTTTTATCATTGTTATCTTTTAGAGAATCAAAGCTTATTTCAAGTTTTCCCAGAATGGTGTTATCAGAATCTGCTTGCAGCTTGTGTAAATCACTTTCCCATACATCTATACTTTTCACCCGACAAGAAGACCCCAATACTTGAAGAGCTAAAGGAAGCCCATCACAGGATTCCACAAACCTTTTTGACAAGGCCACATGACTTTGAATAGGGCGTTTTTGTCTAAAAGCATGCCAACTGAATAGCTCAAGCGATTCATCATCAGATAATTTTTCAGGCCAATACACATCATAAATTTCATTAGAATTCTTCATCAAGCTATTGAGCCTAGTGGTTTTGATAATTTTACTTCCCTCAGAAAACCAATCTTGTTTGCCAGCTAATGCAAATAGTTGGTCCATTTGATCCACATCATCAAGGACAAGAAGAACTCTTTTGTTCCTTAATACATACTCCATCCTCCTACATCCATCATCAACAACGTTTACTTTGAGCTCTTCTTTTTTTAAAATATCTGAAAGAAGTTGCCTTTGCAAACGAACTAATCCATTGTGTGCTTTGGCAACTTCACTGATATTTTGAAGAAAACAAGCAGCATCAAATCTACCATGTTTTGAATTGAAAACAACTTTAGCAATCGTTGTCTTCCCTATTCCACCCATTCCACGTATCAAAAGAATGCCAATCCTAGTGGACCTGTCTTTTAGCCACAAAGTAACTCGCTTGATTCGCGATTCCATACTTACTAGATGGTCACCAACCCTCAGGTGGTTTCCAACTAGCTTGCTTTTGAGTTCACCAACAATTTCCTCAATGAAATTGGCTTTATACCTAAAAGCTCAACATATGGAAAATGTAGCAGAGTAAGATCAAAAAAGATTTGAAAAGAAAAATTAAATTTCCATGTAGATATCCGTAGAAATGATTACTTAAATGTCTTGCGCTAATTCTAATTTTCTTTTTCTAATCAGTAAGAGTAAGGATACATTAAAAAGAAGGAATCAAGCAGATGCCACCCACATGCATACAAACGAAGGCCACAAACAAAGAGGTCCTATGCACAGTCACGCATGTCAAAGAAACCTTTGAATGAAGGATTTGATCAAAAGTAACACCACTTTCCCTGGACTCCCAACTTTGCAAACTAAAAAGGAAAAGGCTTTCATTTCTATTTGAAGAGCTTCCCAAACAATCAAAATGCCTTCTAAGGGTTCAAGGTGAAGAATGGTGGAGCTTTCTGGGGTATGCATGATAGTCGTAAATGGGACAAAATAGCAAAAGAAGGTTTGGATTAGAACTCTGTAAAATAAACTCAAAAGGGTCATAAAGCTTTTAATGTTTGGTTTGATGAAAAAGTAAACCAAAATTACCAAGCCATTAAGACCTCCAAAGTAGTTGGGCATCTGATGAAGGCTTCCACAACTTATAAATAGATGTGTGTATTTGTATTGTAAACCATGGGAAGCAAATTAAGTGTGAAAGACAGGATAAAAAGAGTGAGATCGATTGAGAGTTTTTTAATATTTGTATTGTGAGTTTGAAGCTTATGTTAGCATAGAAATATGTAAAAAACAAAACAAAACGCAGGACTATATTCAAGGAGTAGTTAATTATCTATTGCCCGACATGTGGTGCTGCAACCCCTATTTTCACCACATATTTGTGTGAACTGTACGCACTTTTTGGTGGGACCTCACGAATGTATGACAAAAAGAGGTGTTGGGGCGCCACTTGTCCTTGCCCCTGGGGCGTTGGAATTTTTTTTTTTCTGATCATGTGGTAGAATGTGCTAACTTTATCAACCTTTATGACGTGACATTTTAACAAAATGTAAAGGTCGCAACAAATTCATTACCAGCATATAAAAAATTGTGTCTCAGCTTCCAAAGATTCCTAAAGTAAATTTATGCCTTTTTATTACTACCTTGTTATTGAGGAATTCATAAAACAAATATTTTGCCTTCATCAACTCAACTGTTAGTCATATGCTCGCGCAATCAAATTTGTGCTTTTGTTTTATAACTCAAGTGTCCCGTCCACTAGCAAGGCTCAATTGTAGCCGGAGTAGAAAATTTCCGGATGGACTAGTCTCAAATTCTGGAGGAGGACCAATTCCGTCGTTTACTAGCGGGGCTCAAAAAAAGTCGGGACAGACCCATATAAAAATCTCTTACATCTTAAATAGAGGAAATCAAACGAGAGAGAACTAGAGAAAGAACCTGCATTTGCAAAAGTCTTTTCTTTGGTCTATGGTATGTTATTCTCTTTGACCGTTATTACTTTTTATTGTTTCTAATTGAACTTTTGTAAAGATCAGAACTTTAATCCAAGCATTTGCTTAGTTATATTCAATTTCTAATTTGGAATCTATTACAATATATTTCATGACCGTTAGTGCGATTTTTTCTGTATTCTTTTTTCTTTAAGTTTTATGTATGAGAAATGAAGGTTACTGATTTTTTGCCCTTTACAGCGAATAGATGAAATTGATAATAAGACCATTTTAATTTTTTTTGAGGAAAGTCCACTTTCACCCCCCGTGGTTATCGCCATGTGCGGATACCCCTCTTGTGGTTCAAAACTGACCACATAACCTACCTGTGGTTTTGAAAATGTGCGGATAGACCCCCTGCCGTCATGTTTTCCATCTATATTAACGGAGGTATATCTCACACATCTCTAGAATGTAATCTAAGTCGTTCATAATGTATTAAATAAAGAATAGAGTATCTCTATAAAAAATCATCTCGATCAGGCATCCATAAACCAGTGATCTAATTTTTAGTAAATTCAAATTTGAAATTTTAATTTCATAACAAAATTGATTTGACCATGAGCTTTTCATTTTTTGATTGACTTGAATTTTGGCATAAACGTGGTACTCGTCAAAATTTACAATATTAACGGTTTGGATTCAATTTTTGGTATACAGGATGGTGTAGTTAGATTTAAAAAAGAAGAAGAATCAAGGGACGTGATGGGGGTATAACGGTCTTTTAATGTTGTGTCCGTTAATATGGATGGAAAACATGACGGTAGGGGGCCTATCCGCACATTTTCAAAACCACAGGTAGGTTATGTGGTCAGTTTTAAACCACAAGGGGGGTATCCGTACATGGCGATAACCACAGGGGGAGAAAGTGGATTTTCCTCATTTTTTTCCTGCCTTCTACTTGCACATCTCACAAATTGGTAGTTTTGCCTATTTTTACGCGCACACACTTTGTGTGAAGAACCAGCCACAAGTGGAATTTGCCAATGGCGCGATGCTTAATTCGTTGTTTATTCTTTACAATAAGACAATATTAAAGGCCGGGCACATGCGGTGCTTGTGCAAATCGAATTTTGACAAAATTGGTGAAAATTAGATCAAACAATAAATGAGAAGCTATTTGATCAAACAATAAGCGGAAAGTTATGTTGCATATTTTGTCAAAATCTGACTTACACATGCATCACGTGTGCCTCGACCTCTAGATTGCATAATAGTGGAGGGGGAGTTAATCATAAAATTACCCATGAGATTCCTTCCGGAAAACCATCCCAGCCATACTCGCAACTTCTTTAAGGGCTGCTCTCCATCCCTCCACTTTCTCAGCCGCTACTTCCTTTTTTTCGAAAACCAGATTCTCTGACTTCTCCTTGAGCACCGAAGGTTCCACCTCATAAAACACGGGCAAAACGAAATGATCCGACTTCTTACAGAGTTCGATAATAGTCTGGAGTTCAAACAGGCACGCCGTTGAATTAGCATAGTTTTCCGATAACACGATCACCGACGTCTTGAAATTCATGATTGCTTTCTGCAACTCGGGTTTGATAACATCACCCCTGTCGATCTCGTCATCGTCTCTGAATGTTCGGAACCCCTCGCGCATGAGAGCGTGGTAGAGGTGATCGGTGAACTTATAGCGGGTGTCAAAACCCCTAAAGCTCAAGAAAATATCGTATCTACCTCCGGGATTCGAAGAGGAGGAGGAGGAGTAGTTTTGGAATTCCGAAGTAGCCATTGATTGAAGAATATGCAGAGCTTCGTTTTTTGTTCAGAGCTTCAGTTACAGAATGAGTGGAGTCAACGCCCTGTATTTATGGTTTCTTACTTTCTTTACACGGCCGGCGTTTTGTCGTGATGGGAGTTATCCTCTTGGCACTGTAGTGACTAGTTTCGGTCAACAGGAAAAGACAAGAATGGGATTCTCTACAGTGGAGCAGGAAAGGACCACTCTGTTTGTGGACCCACCAAATAATTGAGCTCGAGCTCGGCTCTTCTAATAACGAGATGTTTGACCTCGGTGTGCTTACTAAAAAGATCCTTTACGAGTAGAGTTTGTACAAATAAGCTGAACTTTTTCAAATGGATTAATTGAGTTACAAATAACTCGAGCTTGTCTTGTTTATTGGACGAGTTTAAAACTCAAGCTTGGGCTTGACTCATTAATAAATGATTCGAAGCCATAACGAGCTGAACTTCAAACTACTTGCAAATTTATGGTTCGTTTGTAGCCTTAGTCTGTACATTCCCGCGTTGGCATTGTCTTTTATGTTTTCTTTTTTCTTTTAGTAGATTTGGGTAAAACTTTGCATCACTTTGTTGGTCTAGACGACTGGAGTCAACGTGCACAACATACTTTGCACATACTCGACAAGAGGAACAAAATCGACAATTTAGATCAAATAATGAATCCCAGAGTGAGCCTCATAATGGGTGCATAGCACACACCCTCAAGCCCATATGACCACGCAAGGTAAATGGTGGAGTCGCCACAGTTGCTGTAAAGGCGAAAAGAATATGAGTTCATACATTTATGTACATATGTATTTTAGATCCGTCTCGAGTCCTAAAAAATGATTTGAGCCACTAATGTTGTTTAGAATAGCTTGTTTAGGGTCCTTGTAAAACATCAACTTAATTGAATATCAGTAAACGAGTGACAACAAGTGAGGTGAACAATATTTCTCGTGCAGTTATATAGAGTTGCAAGTAGGGATGGGGGGAAGCTTTTTGTGCGTTGTTTGATATGGGTTTTGAGGGAGGATTTTAGAGTAATGAGTGAGGAGAGATAGATAGAAAAATGATATTAATAAGTAGAGAGAAACTTATTACATATTGTGCACAAAGGGAGGGAGAAAGGTTTTGAGACCTCAAGAGGACAAAACCTCACAAACTATTAGAATCCTTAGTGTGGCGAGCATGGCTCGGCAGAGGGACCCGGGCGATGGCCGCGTCACGCTGATTACTCAGACAAGTGGACTTATGGGTCGGATGGACAGGCGGTGCAGTTTTCAATATGCCTCTGCTAGACCTGTCTTGCCAGGCCAAGTTTGTTGACCTGTGGATGAACCATGGACTCGAATATGGGTTAGTCGGTTTTAACTTTCAGTTCGGCGGTGTCCCACCAGACTAATCAACAACTCTACTGAAGTCCGAATGCAGCTGGGCTACATCGATCGGCAGAACCGACAACCAGCGAGCCACCCCTGCTCCCTGGCTTGGAGAGGAAGTCAGGTAGAGTCGAGGAGGAGTGGTAGGCAGTGTGGAACCGTATCCCTTGTTGTAGGAACGGATTGTGGAGATAGTGACAGACCTTTGATAGTGGAGCTTGATTTAGTGCCATGATTAGAGGACCAATCACCGAGCGTGTGGTATATATGTGTGGGTTGGTCTCCACACTACCTTTGCCTATAAAAGGAGTAATCCACCTTCAGAATGAGGTAACGGACTCTCTCTCTGAAACCCTAAGTACAACCTAAAATGCTCATCTTTCCTCTTTCTTACTCGACCGTCAGAGCGCCTATCCCGGACTCCCCACGATCCGGGTTTGGGCACTAATGTGGTGCTAAGTGTGTAGGTCTTAACCACGCTCAGGATACACCAACCTAACCACCATTCAAGAGGGTTCAACTGGAGATAGCATAACACCATAATTGGCGACTCTACTGGTGAAACTTTTGACTTAGACATTGTAGTGGAACACTTTTTCCTGGCATCCTTTCTCCCTTTCTCTCCTTTCCTCGTTCAAAGATGACTGGCGCAGATGGACGACTTCTCAGTCTCGCGCACTTCGTTCCAAACCAAACTCACCAAGCCTCCCTAACAACTCAGCAAGTATGGGCGGATCTGGGGCTCGTGGGCACCCCTACTAGGGGACCCGATGGCTTTGTTATAGTGGGGTCAACTGTCGCTGGGACGAGTAATCTTGCTGCAGGAGCGGCTTCGTTCCACATAAACGAAGTCAACCGCATGGCGGCCAGCCTTAACCCAATTCCACCTCCTTCGCCAGAGCTCCCGGTGAGTATGGCAGAGGAGTTACTGCAACTAAAGACGTAGGTACAAGAGCTCCAAGAGCACCAAGGAGCCCTTCCCATCACTAGGTCTAAGGAATGGCATTGAAAGAGGAATGTGGTCCATCCGTCCCAAACGGTCGACACTGCTAAGGCCTTTGCCTTTACAAGGCTTGGCCCACTATGCCGCCCCGACGCCTATGGACGCATCCATCTGGAGTCCAAATGCTAAACGGCTTCTTACAATGAACCGTCTGGCGATGGCCGCACTCGCAGCACACTATTACCTAAGACAAGCACCACAGTCTTGAGTGCTCAGACAAGAGGATCTTAAGAGGGGCGAACACCAACCGAGGTGGCTCGTCAGACCGGCGGCTGGAGGAATGTAGCAGAAAATTTCCATGACAATCCTCCCACTAGATTTCATGACAGCTGGGAATATCGTTACGCAGCCAGGTTTAGGGACCGGTGGAATGAAGACCGTGGGAAAGGAGTAGGAACTCAAACCCAACAGCATTCGCCGGGACACTACACACGTCATTCCCAACAACCTTCGCCAGGCATTTCACGTGTCATTCCTGGCAGCACTCGTCGAGGCATTCTGCGGGACTGTCCCAAGCGCACTGGGAGGATAGCCAGGGACTACTCCCTGAGGAAAGGTGCAAAGTTAGCAGCGGCGGCGAAGCTTTGACTATGGTAAACACCTGGACCGGTGAGAGAACCACCTACAGGGTGGCCCAATGGCACATGGTTTCCCCACCAGGGAAGAAAAATGTCAAGGCAGTATCAGGGTCCAAGAGACAACACTCACCTGAGCAGAGTGTCGGCGATTGAGGACCTTAAACTCCGCTCCCCAACAAGCGTTCAAGGGATGCCATCCCCAAGACGTACATCTCCCTTTCCACAGTCATTGCACTGAACCCTTGGGCCACAACTGTAACCACAGACGAGAAGACGGGGTCACCTATCTCCAAGGCCATAACGGAAGAGGTCCCCCCTTTCAACTTCAAGGTCCCGAAGTTCAATACCTACAATCCAAAGTCGGATGTTCTAACCCATGTACAGCAATTCAAGTCAATGTTTGCACTTTGTGGACTCAGCGAGGCCATGATTTGCCAGACGTTCTCCTTGAGCTTGCCGGATGCTGCCATGCTGTGGTACACGCAGCTCAAATCTGGGTCAGTCAATAGTTTCAACTATTGCTCCCTGGACTAATAACCCTAGTTGTATTGGTATTAAGAATGGTGGGGTTTGTATTTATGGGTGTGCTTGTATTTGTATTGCTCATTTTTAGGGATTTTGGCAGTGAGAGAGAATCTTGCCCTTTTAATTGCCAGCTAATTTTCCTATGTTTTCTCTTAACAGGGAGCTTGCATTTATATAAAGAAGACATAGAATGAATTGCACTTGGTATGTGGCCGAGTTGGAGCATTCATTCACATCTCGGGTTGTCGCGAACAACCGGCGGCCGAAGACTATTGAAGCTTTAATGGACTTAAGGCAGAGGGTCGGTGAGTCATTGAAAGACTACTCGGATCGCTTCTACAACGTTTATAACTTGGTCGAGAGCTGTGACTAAAAGACTGCTGCCACCTCTTTTAAGCGCGGTCTTGATCGGACTTCTGATCTCTCTAAAGAGTTGATGCTCCGGCCATCGGGCAACATGTTGAACCTAATGCACACTGTTGCCCGTTATATCGAGCTCGAGGAGTATATCCAGGGCTCCGGTGTTGTAGAGGTTCCCGATTCTACTAAGTTGGCGGTGAAGGAAGTAAAGAAACAAGTCAACACCGTTGCCAAAAAGGAAAGCACTGGCAGTGGAGGTAATAGGGGAGGCGGCAAGACATGGGACCGATCACCAAGTGATGAATGGGACCATCTTGCCATTACAACATATTTCAAACAGCCCATTTTTCGTATGCTCCGTGAGTGCGGACAACTGCCTAAATTCTAGTGGCTAACAGGAGCAACGGGAAAACAAGGGACCACGGATGGGTGTGAGCCAAACCAGCGAGTGTTTTGCTCATTCCACAATGAACAAGGCCATTATACGACGACAGGTCAACCGTTTAAACTTTATCTTGAAGAGCTTGTCCAGCGAGGAAGCATGAACCAATGGATCGACCGAATCAAGTCACCGAATTCAGGGGTCCAGGAGCGGGCGTGGGTCCTAGATGGCCTTGTACAATGAATACATGGTCCAATGGGTCAAAATCGGGCCAATGAGCTCCATAGCGAGCTCTATTGGCCTTCTTCTAAGGTAATGGTGATACAGCCGTCTTCAAAACGTAAGATGGATACTCGTCACACGTGGGAGATCACGTTCACCTAGTGTCACGACCCAACCCGACATGATATGGATCAATGACCGACTAGTGTAATTAAGTCACCTTAGGTCTAAAGTTGTAAACAGTTAAGAGAAGATTTATTTAAAACCCTTCATACTAGTTGCCAAAAGACTTAGGTTTTGAGATTTCAAATGTAGCTTCTTTTTTTTTTAGTTACCAACTTTCATATTGCAAAATATCTAGAGTTCTAACGTGCGGATGCAAAAAGTCTTGCGAGTACATAGATTATACAACTTAAGTTGACATAGACCGGGACAAACCGGCTAACAAAAACTATCCTATATAACAGATCTTAAGCACAACAGCACATATGAGCATATATATATATACAACAAAAGAACTTCAACTTGAAGAGAAGCTTAGTCCATCTACGGCTGCTGACCTGAAAAGGGTTGTTTTGAAAATTCATAAGCTAAAGCTCGTGTGAAACATGACATATCGTACTCAAAGCTTAATTTGAAAAACTTCTTGAGAAAATAACAAGTTCTTTCTTCCGTTCTCAAAACCATGCATCCTTGTTATGTCATGGATTCATCAACCCAAGTTAAATCGATAACATGGAATTTTATCATTTATAGGTTTAAGTAGAAAACCTTCCAGATATGCAAGATATCATATTATCTTTCTGTTCGTCGATTTCATGCATCTTTCATGAACAAGTTTCAATCAGAAATCTAGAGGAGCTACCTCTACATAAAAGGGAATGACGTCAAACCATCAGGATATCTGATCAATATCCTCCAACCTTATTACTCCAATTCTACTTTGTCTTTTTACCGTCCTCAAGTAGGGACACATGTTCAGATGCATTGACAAGAAAATTATATATTCATTTTCAGCATTACTTCATAAGAAATTCCTTTTTCATTATAGCGTGCAAAGGTGATTTAGGCATTAAAAACAAGCATAGTAAAGACAGTGCATGTTTCACCTCTCGTCCTGCCGACGCAGCTAAGGCTAGACGTGTCCTACTGGTTCACCCTCGCACACCCGAACCTAAACATAAAGTAAAACCCAAGTCAAACATCGACCAACTAAGACGTTAAAAGTCAAAAGAAAAGAAATTAGTTAAAAAGAATAAGTATGAAACTATAATTACTTCTCAGAGGGTAAAATAGTCTATTAACCCTTAATATAGAAGACTCAAACTATTTTAATCAACTTAAAATGAAAAAATCAGATCCAAAAGTAAAAATTCAAAGAAAATTAATGTAAAAGATTAACTTCACCGGTTAATACAAGAAAATGATAGTTTAGGCACAAAATGGCCCTAATGGCAAAATAGTAATTTAAACTCCCCTTCCTTTTTTTTTTTTTTTGTAAACACTTTGGTACATGTCACACTATGTCAAATCTTGCACATGCATGATTTTAGGGTAGTAGAAAACTCATTCAGTCGATAGGAGGTGTCGGGGTTCGTTTTTGGTATCTAACGTCCATTTATCGCCAAACGATGTACTCGACTTAAGTAATCAACTTTAAAAAAATTCAAAATACAACTTAATATAAAGAAAAGAATAAAAGAATAAGACATGCAAGGTCACAAGAAATTTGTATACATATAATAAAATTTTAGACTAGTTTTAAAATCGACAGTATAACGGCTTAACCAAATGCAATATCATAATTTATTTGAGACTAAAAACCACAATTTAGGTTCTGATCTTAAAAGTAAAATGTTCAGTTAAATCATAAAAATTCGGAGAAAATTAGTTCATAATACAAAATTTCACAAAAGTGACTACAAACTACTCAAAATAGGAGAAATTGCTATCTTTTTACAAAAAGACCATAACTCACTCATTTTTAATCCAATCAAAGTAATATTAGTCCCCAAAGTTAACTAACATATAGATGTAACTCTAGAGAAAAGAATATAGTGACCTTGTTCGCAAAATAAAAGCATAAATCTCAAAACAAAAGGGGTATTTCCAGATTCGTCCTACACTGGACAGCTTGCAGAAAAAAAATCATAACTTATTCATTTTAAATCCGTTTCAGTTGATTCCAGCGGCTAAATCTTCTCAACAAAAAGATCTACAACTTACTTGAAGAAACCCAGTAAAAATTCGAAGCTTAAAAGAGTCAAAAATGGCAAAAACTGAAGCTCAGAAAATCTGTCTTAGAACTACAACATGTCTTGGCATCCCTTTTGGCTTGCATGCAAACCAAATCAGTTAAGATTCAACAAAATAAGATGGAAAACAGAAGAGGCAAACTGTACCTAAGCTTTTTCTCTCTCTTCCTAAGCTCTCTCTCTCATTCTCGGACTTCTCTCTCTCTCTCTCTCTATATATATGTTTTCTTTTTGTTTGATAAAGTGCCACAAAGATGCAGAGCAATTCTTTTATATGCACGGTAGGAAAGGTAGTGGGTCAAGACAAGTTTCCTAGATTTGGACACATGTTGTGTATTCCGGCCACTTGGCCATGCAAAAATTCAGTGCGTAGGCTCGCGCGCGCCTACAGAAACTGTCCGGGATTTGATCTCAGAAAAATACCAAATTCGCACCGTAGACTAATTAGAAAATTTTAATTATCGTTCTACTCTCGGAATTTTAAGGAAAAATCCAAAACCTCAAAATTTTAATTCAGCAGGCCTTTCGACTTCAAAACGTGCTTTCGGCCTGATTCGCGGTCGATACACAATGCCAGTCAGAATCGGGTGACGTTCTACTTTCGATACTGAATTCCTGAACTAGTCCAATTTAAATCGTTCAGAAATCATTTCTAAGCTATCCGCAAGGTCGTCTGGAAGTACCGTCGAATCGTCAAGACGAGTCGTTTCTATAACCTTTAAGTCAACGAGTGACCGAAATCTTCTTAAAAAGATTAATTAAACGACTAACTTATTCATTATTCGATAACACCTAATCGTAATCGTATTATCCAGGTGAGAGTCCTCACACCTAGCAGGACATGGAGGGGGTGTCTTTTCCCCACAATTACGTTTTGGTTCTCTCAATACCCTTTCAAAGGAAGATGGTCCGACGACTGTTGGTCGATCAAGGCAGCTTGGCGGAGATTCTATACTACTCAGTATTTAAGGCCCTTGGCCTTTCCAAGGATCAATTATCTTCGGTGGATGCCCCTTTAGTTGGCTTTACTGGGATTCTGGTCTACCCGATCGGCAAGATAGTACTCCCGATTTTTGTTGGTTCGGTGCAGTTAGATGTGGAGTTTATATTGGTTAACTCGCCGAGCCCTACAATGCCATTCTGGGCTGCAACTAGTTGCACGGCATGAAGGTTGTCGCATCCACACTCCACCAATGTGTTCGATTCATTGGCGAGTCTGGTAGGCAGGAAACCATTAAGGGAGATCAAATGGCTTCTGAAAAATGCTTTGTTAATTCCGTCTACGAAAAAGGCAAGGCGAAAGGAAGTTTAGTGGATTGAGGTCCTCGAATTGCGGGATGGTAGCGTGCCCGGCGAAGCCATGAAGGAAGCAATTCAGGGACTGGATGAGGTTGGCATTTCGCCACTGAAAAAGCTATTGAAGATTTGGTCCAAATCCTGGCCAATGAAGACGGTTCTCGATTCTTCCTGGTCGGCTCAGAGCTTGGCGACACGGAGCATGATCAGTTAGTCCAGTTCGTTAAGGACAACATAGAGGTGTTTGCTTGGACCCCATACAAAATGCCAAGCATTAGCCATGATGTAGTCAAACATTCATTACACGTGGACCTGGCAAGATGACCAGTAGTGCAGAAGTCTCGCTGCGCCTCGACAACCCAAGCCGAAGCCATGGATGATGAAGTGGAGCATCTTATCGAGGCTGGCGCAGTACGTGAAGTTCAATACCCGACCTAGTTGGCCAATTCAGTAATGGTAAATAAGAAAAATGGAAAGTGGCAGATTTTGCATTGATTTCACCAAGGATATATGAAGGATGCATGCCCCAGGGATTACTTTCCTTGTCTTTGGATCAACTTGTCTTTGGCAAGACGACCAGTAGTGCAGAAGTCTCGCCGCGCCTCGGCAACCCACACCGAAGCCATAGATGATGAAGTGGAGTGTCTTATAGAGGCTGGCGCAATACGTGAAGTTCAATACCCGACCTAGTTGGCCAATTCAGTAATGGTAAATAAGAAAAATGGAAAGTGACAGATTTGCATCGATTTCACCTATATGAAGGATGCATGCCCCAAGGATTACTTTCCCTGTCTTTGGATCAACCAGCTGGTCGATGCCATAGCCGGGCATGCACGGCTCAGTTTCATGGACGTTGACCGGGCTACCATTAGATAGCCATGGATGAGAAGGACCAAGAGAAGACGAAATTCATCACCTCAAGGGGAACTTACTGTTACTGAGTAATGCCCTTTGGGTTGAACGCTGGGGCCACTTTCAAGCTTATGGTGGCCATACTGTTCAAGAGGCAGATCGGCCGGATCATGGAGACCTATATAGACGATGTGGTTGCTAAGAGCCCAGGATGCAGCGGATCATCTACTTCATCTTGGTGAAATATTCGAGATCTTGAAGAAATTTAGCCTCAAGCTCAATGCGGAGAAGTGCGCCTTTGATGTCGGGTCCGGCAAGTTCCTCGGACATCTGGTCACACGCTAAGGGATCAAAGCCAATCTGAATCAGATCAGGGCCATTCAAAACCTTCTTGCTCCGTGCATGATGAAAGAAATCTAGCGGCTCACCGGCATAGCTGCAGCCCTTAATCGATTCATCAGTAAATCTTCGGATATTTGCCGACTGGTTTTTCAATCAATTCAGGGTGGCTGGAGAAGTTTCCAATAGATAGAGGACTGTGATCGCACTCTCGTTGAGTTGAAAGTCTATCTGTCCCAGGCCCCGCTCCTGTGGTTTTGAAGGATGGGGATGACCTTTTTTTCTACCTTGCTGTGTTCGAGCATGCTATGAGTTCGGTGTTGGTACGATAGGAAGGCTCGGAGCAGCAACCAATCTACTACATAAGCAAGACGATGGTCTCTGCCGAGACGCGTTACTTGCCTATTGAGAAGTTGGCATTGGCTTTAGTTACGGCTTAGAGGAAGCTCTTACCGTACTTTCAAAACCATACCATTGTCGTCATCATCGAGTACCTGTTGAAAGCCGTCTTTCACAAGGTAGATTTGTTGAATCGGATTTGCAAGTGGTCCTTGGAGTTGGCCAACTTGGACATTTGATACCAAGGTCGAACGGCCATCAAGGGACAGGTATTGGCCGACTTCTTCGCCGAGCTAACACCAGGCCAGGGGGAGGGCACAAACTCCAGCAACCCCTTGTCACATGATGAACCAGCTGAGCCACCCCTGCTCCTTGGCTTAGAGAGGAAGTCAGGTAGAGTCGGGTAGGAGTGACAGGTGGTGTGGCATCGTATCCCCTGTTGTAGGAACGAATCACGGAGATCGTGATAGACTTTTTAATGCGGATCACATACCTGAAGAGTACATGAAAACCCGGGCCCAAACCCGGGCCCATCGAAGGGCTCGCTGAAGATCGACAAGTTCGAAAAAGATTTCAACTTTTAGCATATTTAAGTCCTTATTTACTACACCCAAACCTTTGATTTTTGTTTCTTGTTTTGTTTAAATTTTTTCCTTTTTGTTTAGGATTTGATTTGTATCATTTTCTTAACTCTAGGGAGGATTTGATTTGTTTCCGTTTCTTAACTCTAGGGAGTTAGGAAGGTGATATTTTTTTTTTCTATATAACCAGCACTATGTAATCATTTATGGGGGATTTTTGATTGATAAAATTATTGAGAGCCCTAATCTCTTTATTCCAAATTCTTTAGTATTCTACGAAATCAACAGAGTGTTTGATGTCTTTATTCTTGGGCATTCTTTGACTAAATAGGTTTAGAGAAAGATTTCGATCTCCGGGTATTCATTATGAATCAACGGATTTTAGGCTCAATTAAATAGTTTCATTCTTCATTAGCTTTAGTTGCATCAGTTGGTATCAAAGTGAGGCTACGTCCTAGCACTCATGGCACCAAGGAAGCAACGTACAATGGAAGAAATTTATGAGACCGATAATGCAAGAATGCAACAACAAATCGTTGCTTTGTCTGAACAAATCGCAGCATTGACGGTGGTGTTTCAACAACAACCATTGAATGCCCTCTTCACAGAGGAAGAAGAGGAAAGAAGCGTAGCGGAAAAAGAGGAAAATCCCTTTGCAAGGGATCTTGCTCAAAGGAGGGATAGGGGACCCACAGATACTGGCTCTCATCGGTGGGAAACCGGATTAAAAATTGACCTTCCATAGTTTCATGGCACTTTGCAACCAGAAGAATTTCTCGATTGGCTTTTTTCCATCGAGGAGATCTTGGAGTTTAAGGAGGTTCCAGAGAATAAGCGAGTGCCTTTAGTGGCTACACATTTTTGAGGTTGAGCAGCAACATGGTGGCGACAACAATCAAAAGTCACTCGATCGAGGCAAGGCAAGAAAAAAATTGATCCATGGGACAAGATGAAAAAGCATATGCGAGCAGTGTTTTTACCCCATAACTATACTCGGACGCTGTTCCAAAATTTTCAAAATCTCCGGCAAGGGGCAAAGACAGTTGAAGAGTACACTACAGAGTTCTATCAGTTATTGGCCCGTAATAATCTAGGGGAAACAGAGGAACAACTGGTCTCGCGCTATATTGGGGGTTTGCAAATTGCGTATCAGGAGACTTTGAATTTTTTTCATCCCTACTCCGTTTCTGAAGCACATCAAAAGGCTTTACAACTGGAGAAGCAACCAAAGAGCGGGTAGGAAATTACGGTGGGGCAAGAGGGTCTAATCATAACACAACACAATCGGGGATCAATTAGGGGACCGTACAGGTTGGTAACCTACCAGTGGTGCCACAAAACAGAAACCCGATCGTGACAGGCGGCTCGTGGTGCTTTAAATGTGGTGAACCAGGACATCACATTGGGGATTGTAAGAAGCCAGGTCCATTTGGGATGGGGCTGTTTATAGAAAGTGAAGAGATTGTAGGGGATGAGTTTGACGTGTCCCTACAAGATCCAGTCTTTGATTTTGTAAAATACCAAAGAATTTGGAATAAACTGATTTGTTTCATTTTCTTAACTCTAGGGAGGATTTGATTTGTTTCCTTTTCTTAACTCTAGGGAGTTAAGGAAGGTGTTATTATTTTTTCTATATAACCAGCACTATGTAATCGTTTATGGGGGATATTTGATTGATAAAATTATTGAGAGCCCTAATCTCTTTATTCCAAATTCTTTGGTATTCTATGGAATCAACAGAGTGTTTGATGCCTTTATTCTTGGGTATTCTTTGACTAAACAAGTTAAGAGAAGGATTTCGATCTCTGGGTATTAGTTACGAATCAATGGATTTCGAACTTGATTAAATAGTTCCGTTCTTCACTAGCTTCCGCTGCATCACTTTTGATTGCTGAGCCTAATTCAGCGCCACGATTGGTAGACCAATCACCGAGCGCGTGGTGTATGCGCATGGGTTGGTCTCCATGCTACCTTTGCCTATAAAAGGAGTAATCCACCTTCAGAATGAGGTGACGGACTCTCTCTTTGAAACCCTAAGTACAACCTAAAAAGCTCATCTTTTCTCTTTCTTACTTGAATGTCGAAGTGCCTATCTCAAACTCCCCACGATCCGGGTTTGGGTACTAATGCGGGTGCTAGGTGTGCAGGTCTCAACCATACTCAAGATACACCAACCTAGCCACCATTTAAGAGGGTTCAACTGGAAAAAGCACAACACCACACTTTGTTGGAACGAGATTCCAACTCATTACCCCTGAGTGAGATTGGGTCTGTTAGCATACACTTTGATGAGGTTCTACTTAAATGTCATTGTTGTAAGTTATTCATTTAATAGAATGAAAGTTATTAGTACTCAAAGTAAAACTAGCCGAGATTCATAATAACTGTATGATCAAGTTTAATTTACCATATTTGATCAATATAATATATTTATTTTTTGGATAATTTTTGCAGTCAAATCTAATTTGAACTATTTGGGTATTATTATGGTGAGATCTCGTGAAGTTCACTACACCTTCGTCAAGTGTTAGCACATTACACGGGACTCAAGTCCTTGCATGGCTAAAGTAATCCCTTCTCAATGTTTCACAATAATTTTGATAACTCCATAAATCCTTTAATAGGGCCTTTTTTGTCCGAAAGCATGCTAACTGAAAAGCTCAAGTGATTCATAGATTATAGATGAATAATTTTGTTGATAGCTTTCATCAGCATTTAGCTCGCTCCCTAGCTAGCCTAGTGGTTATGACAATTTTACTTCCCAGAGTAAGCCAATCTTCATGGCCAATTCATGCATATTGTTTGTCCGTCTCATCCACATCATCCAGAAAAAGAAGAAGTCATTTAATTTGTTGGCTGAGACATGTTTAATCCTCCGATATCCATCATCAATATTTTTCACTTAGCGCCGTGCTTTTCTTAAATTTCTTAAAAAAGTTTTTGCAAATGAACCAATCCAATGGGTCGTTCCGCAACTTCTGCAATATTTGGGAAAACAAGCAAGCATCTATTCTACCCAGGTTTGAGTTGTACAGAACTTTAGCAACAGTTGTAGCCAATATTTCTCCCAATGTTCCGGATATAAAAAAAATGTGATCTCCAGTTAACCTATCGTTTAACCACAAATTAATATCTTTGGTTCGAAGATCCATGCCTATTAGGTGGTTGCCAACTCTGAGGTTTTTGCCAGCTAGCATACTTTTGAGGAGTAAAACAATTTCTTTTGAAGTTGGCTTCGTTGGGGGCTTTTATGGAACTGTTGGTTATTGTGTGAAACTGAGAGTTTAACACTAAACTTGCTAATGAGTGGGTTGTTGCTGAAAGTCTGCTGATTCCGTTGTATACTTGTATGTAAGCAATTCATCTGCAAATTGGCTCTCCTCCATGCTCGGAACTCCTTTTTGGTGTCTTGTATCATTGAAATTGAACAAGAATCTTGTTGAACTAGATAACTTGATTTCCAGTCTTATTGTGCCTTTGTTTGCTGCTGCATGTGTTTGACTGCCAGATATCTGTTGTTGAAAGTCAAGTGATGAGATATTCTTGAGGGAATGTGCTCTTCTATAGAGATTTATATACTCACGGATTTTGAATTAACACTCAAGTTTTGCCTGAGTGTCATTTTTGCTCCAACATTCTTTTCGAAATCTTAGCTTGGTGAATTTGACAGGATCCCTATTAAGCTAGAATTTTTTCCCGTATTTTCCTGCTATGGTATATTTTGCGAGGGAAAGACATCTGTGGACGCCTAATAATTCCCAATGTAATACCGTTGCTAACATTCCTCCTAGAGCTGACTATGTCCGAAATATAGGACCCCTTAGTCTAGTTCCATCCAATATGCGTACTATGCAGACTTACAAAGATCAATTTTTTTGTTTTTCTGAAATGCTACTCTATTAGATTTGTTTGGAACCATGAGCCTTCAGCAAGGAGAGGAGAGCTATATATATATATATATATATATATATATATATATATATATAGTGTATTAGAGATAAGTGGAAGCGTGACAAGCATACATAAAAGGTTCCGCATTGCTATATACGTTTGCTTGCAACCATTGATAATCATCCCCGAAGGCATGCATGCTGCATAAAACAGGGCAAAGTTTTTTCATGTTTTTTATTTCCTCGTAGCTCTTGTTGTAGTAATCGAGTATGTGACAAATCCTAATTCACTGTTTGGAGTTTGATGCTAGCAAAATGTCTACCAGAAATGCTGCCTTCGTCATGGCTACTGTTACCAACTCACATAGCACATTAGCTGAGTGTATAATCGATCTATCATGTGCAGGTGTTGGAGTATTGGGTGGGGAGGGGTATGCTGCAGATTTTCAATGTTTCTATTCTTTGATATAGAATTTTCGTGTTCCTATCATATCAGTCCTCTGACTCCTCTCTTTAGTGTTCTCTGTTTTCTGGAAGGGTTTCACTGTTTCTGACAAGATCAAATCCAAATTCGGACCTGATTATTGTGTTTTGTAGTTTATTCATGCATCCTGGCAGTATTCTTTAGATTGTGAATCACAAGTCCTATTGATACTTTCAGCGTTGCAGTGATGACAAGTCCTACGGTCACGAATTTTCTCTTTTGTATAGGTTTGTTTCTTCTAATCGAATGTTGTTTTTTCGAGACTTCGTACCTTGACGGGGCGTATTCATTTTGAGATCACCTAGAATTGTGAAAAATGCCTTGGTAGTTGTGAATGCTTGAATAGTGCTCGACTCATTGTACTTGTAGTTAGAGAGAGGATATCAGATATTATTTGTCAACTGAACCATTTCTGTTCCGCAATTCATCGTGATTCGTGTTTCCACCATATTCGGTTTTGTAATGGAAGTTCTTCAGCTGCTACTGTTAAACAGCTCATATGAGCTCAGAGCATAGGAATTTTGCTGGCTTTTCTGGGGCTACCAATGGTTCAACAGTCTTAAATTTTTTGTTTCTTCGGGGTGTATTAATTTCAGCGACAACTTTCAAACCAAGCAAGGCTTTGAATTTCGATAAGCTTTTGGAAGCAACTTCCCAAGATTACAGCGGAAGGTGTTGCATTCTCAAGACCTCTATGCGGGTACCTAAAACTCAAAAGTCCATCGCACCAGCAATATGTCTGTTCGATCTACATATAGGCGGTGAAGGCCTGTGCTCAGCTTGTTGGCTGCAAATTAAAACATTTTGCTGGATTTTGGTGAATAACGAGATAAATTTTGTAGAATAGCAACACATAACCCAATGACAAGCATGGGAGCCAGATCCTCTATCTGCATCAGGCTTATGCCAACTCATCCTAATGCTAATTATCACACTTGACCAAGATGCATTTATCCAAGACATTTATTGATTACAAGATATTTATTCTAATACATGCAGCTTGTAACTCCACAAAAGAATGCCACCCATGTGCTTAGAGATTGTTCCATAGCTAGGCTGTTTGTGAAGGTAGGCGTTTGATGTACCCGAACTTCTCTCATTTCATGCATCCGAATTCAGTGGTTTAACAAGTGATCAGGTTTTACAAAAATTTTAGGAGCTTGATGCTTCATTGGAGCAAGTTGCCACCAGTATCTCTCCATCGTATCTGACTGTATACACCCCTGCTCGATACATCCCTGGTGCTTCTGCATATACACATAATTAGTAACCAGTGGTAAGTGTACACAACACATCTTCTGTGAGGATTTGGTTCATCATTAATGGAACAAAAGGGTGGTCTTCTAGAAGCCTTAGACATCAGCTGCAATTGCAGCCCAGAGAAATATTGTTTCCCTTGGATACGAGGCTCCCCTTTGTGCCTATTTATTTACGTAATTGCAGTGCGTATGGGCGTGGATCTGAGAAAGAGTCCTGCGAGAGCGAGGCTGTAGCTCAGGGTGAGAGAGAACTAGAGAGTGGGAGTTGAGTTGAGCTCCGGTTTGGGATGTTTTTCTCTCGGTGATGATTCGTTCGTGTGTGTGTTTAGTTTTCGGTCCTATTTGCGCACAACATCTTCATAAGCAATTAATGAAGAACATTCATGTCAAACTGTTTACATATTCTCCAGTGTTGGTTCAACACTAGAAACAAATAATAAGGAGATTTTCCAATGGTATAGGCATCTCATAGGTCTCAATTTCCTATATTATCTTCGTAAAATGAGAAACCTATGCAATAGTTTCTTCAAGTCCTCATATTTGAAGTCATATCAAGCCAAACCATCAGTACGAGCTAGCTAGACGTTATGTATATATATAAGCTTGGAATATCAATAGCTAGAAAAGGTTCGCACCTGCCTCATGCTCACGTAGAGACAAATATGGATCCCATGAGCGTTTTATAGTGCTAATGTGTTGGAATACTTCTCCCTCTTCTTCAAAGTACAAAAGGTGGACTCCACACTCCTTAATTTGTCCACCATCTTCAATCCTGAATGAAACTTCCACTTCATCGACCTCTGCAAACAGATTTGCTTTGAAGCAATGGCTTAACCATACCACATCTCCACCCTTTTCTGGAATGGCATAGAACTGTATTTTAAATTCGGTCTTCATGCAAAGGATCTTGCTACTGATTTCAAAGGAAAAGAAATTGGGAAAATTTCTTTTATCGTCCAATAAATCGTCTGGAAATGTATACACCGCACAAAGATTCAAGCCTCGAAAACCGAAATGAGGAGATAAGGTCGTAGTAAATGATATGCTGGATCCACCGTTCTTCTTGCTAAACCACTGTGGAACTTCTCTCCCAGGAAAAAATGCGTGGAATGTGTTATCTCGATACAGTATCTAGGAAGAAGAAATCCAAGGTTATGACCGATAAATGCATGAGAGAGAGAGAGAGAGAGAGAGAGAGAGAGAGAGAGAGAGAGAGAGAGAGAGAGAGAGAACCTGAATGGGAACCACATCACGGAGCATTCCCGAATAGTAATTCACAAGTTCAGCCTCAACATCTACCATGGATTCCAAGTTGAAGAAGCCAATACTATTGAGCAGTTCCACATCAACTTCTCTGACGGGCGAGACCTTGAAATTGCCCTGAATGTGATTTAATTTACGGCAACGATTATGTGAGATTAATGCAAAATTGGGTCCCGTCTCAAATGTTATTTTTTCCAATGCATCGCAATCATCGACGACAATCAGAGTGTTTGAGCAGGTCGATGGCCATAGAATCTGCTGGAGCTTTGGACAATCTCCTAAAAACAAGATTTGGAGACTTGTATGATCTTTAATAAAGTTTGGTAGGCTAGAAATTGGATTTCCACCTAGAAATAATTCCTGCAACTTGGAGAGCTTAAGATCCCTGGGAAATGCATCCTCAGTGAGATTGCAATTAGAAAGTTCTAAACGTACCAAAGAGCATGGTAAAGAGGCCAATGACATTTGTGCCCTTGGTTTTGGAACCCAAGGCAGCCAAATAGATGCTTGTGATACAACCTCCACAGTAAGGACACGATTTATATCCATTAATCCACTAGCCTTGAGCACTTGCAATGATTTCATCTTCTCCAGCTCCTCTATTGCCCCCATAAGATTTGAGCAGCCGGAGATATCTATTTCCACAAGCGATTCTACCATACTAATATTTCTTGGAAGCTTTCTCAGATTTTTGCAATCGTGTAGATTCAGTGACTCTATCCTTTGTAGTTCGACAATAGATTCATCGATCTCGAACAAACTTGGGCAACCTTTGAGAACCAATTTCTCTAGGTTCGGCATCCTCGAGAAATCTGGAGTTTTTGCAAGTTTTGGAGAGTGACTGAGATTTAAAATTTTCAACAATCCAAGAACCTATTCGGAAAAGAAACATAATGCCAGACAAGTTTAAAAGGTGCTCTTCTCACACAACTTAATAGCTGAAATTGGTATAAAATCTTAAAAGGAGAAGCAAAACAGAGTATCTTACTTTCGTTCCTTTCCAAAGTAGCTTCAAGTTACCATAACGCATGTCAAGATAGACCAAGTTCTCCAGAGGAAAATCATTGGGGAAAGATGTTGATGGAAAACCACGCCAATACAACCATCGTAATCTCTTGGGCAATGCCTTGGATGTTCCAGATAGTCGTACACCACTCAGCTTGAGTAGTCTCAAATTGTACATCTTTTCAAATGTATTTGCTTCAATCGCAGACATGTCGGAATTTCTCAACATGTTCATGTCAAGTACAAGGCCTTCAATTATTTCCGTACCCTTTGAAGAAAATTAAAAACACAGAAACAATAGTTAGATACTTGCAAGCATGTGCAAAATTAATACACATAACCGTTAGACGAAACATGTTTCTTACAGTTTTTTCTAGCAAAATGTTCAAGGATTCTCTCGGGTGCCAAATTCTGCTACGCTTCTCAGGATGCTTAGATTCACGGCAAACAATTTGTTTTCCCATGTCCTGAAGTAACTGATGCATTTGCAGCGTCTCTTTTTCAATTGTTAAGAGATTTCGGTCGACAAGGTTATGAATTCCAGCAAGTGGAAAACAATCACATCCTTCTAGTATTTTGATCGTTTTATTTTTTTTCTTTCCAACAAAGAAACAAGCTATGTCAAGGAATAGATTTTTATCATGGTTATCTTTTAGAGAATCATAACTTATTTCAAGTTTTTTTAGAATTGTATTGTCAGAAGTTGCTTCCAATTTCTGTAACTCACTTTCCCATACATCTATGCTTTTTCGTCGTACAGAAGAGCCCAATACTTGAAGAGCTAGAGGAAGCCCATCGCAATGTTGCACAAACCTTCTTGATAAGTCCATGTGACCTTGAAATGGGTGTTTTTGTCCAAAAGCATGCCAACTGAAAAGCTCAAGTGATTCATCATTGGTTAATTTTTCAGGGCTATACACTTCATAAATTTCATCAGCATTCATCATGCTCTTGATCCTAGTGGTTATGATAATTTTGCTTCCTGGGAAAAACCAATCTTGTTGGCCAGCTAATGCAAATAGTTGGTCCATTTGATCCACATCATCAAGGACAAGAAGAACTCTTTTGTTACTCAATGCATACTTAATCCTCCTACATCCATCATCAACATCATTTACTTTGCGCTCTTCTTTCCTTAAAATATCTGAAAGAAATTGTCTTTGCAAACGAACTAATCCATTGTGTCCTTTGGCAACTTCACTAATATGTTGGAGAAAACAGGCAGCGTCAAATCTACCATGGTTTGAATTGAAAACAACTTTAGCAATCGTTGTCTTGCCTATTCCGCCCATTCCACATATCAAAAGAATGCCAACCCTGGTTGACCTATCTTTTAGCCACGAAGTAACTTGCTCGGTTCGCGAATCCATACTTACTAGATGGTCACCAACCCATAGGTGCTTGCCAACTAGCTTGCTTTTGAGTTCACCAACAATTTCCTCAATGAAATCGGCTTCATACCTAAAAGTTCAATATATGGAAAATGAAGCAGAGTAAGATCAAAAAAGATTTGAAAGGAAAAATCAAATTTCCATGCAGATATCTGTAGAAATGATTACTCAAATGTCTTACGTTAATTCTAATTTTCTTTTTTTAATTAGTTAGAGTAAGGGTACATTAAAAAGAAGGAATCAAGTAGATGTCACTCACATACAAAACGAAGGCCACAAACAAATAGGTCCTATGCACAGTCATGCATGTCAAAGAAACCTATGAACTGAAGGATTTGATCAAGAGTAGCATCACTTTCCCTGGACTCCCAACTTTGCAGACTAAAAAGGAAAAGGCTTTCATGTCCAACTAAAGAGCTTCCCAAACAATCAAAATGCCTTCTAAGGGTTCAAGGTGAATGGTGGAGCTTTCTGGGGTATGCATGGCAGTCGTAAATGGGACAAAATAGCAGAAGAAGGTTTGGATTAGAACTACGTAAAATAAACTCCAAAGTTTCATAAAGCTTTTAATGTTTGGTTTGATGAGAAAGTAAACCAAAATTACCAAGCCATTAAGACCTCCAAAGTAGTTGGGCATCTGAGGAAGGCTTCCACAACTTATAAGGTGATTGATGAGAACCAACAATAGAGAGGTCATTCATGAGTAGTTAATTATCTATTGCCCGACATGTGGTGCTACAACCCCTCTCTTCACCACATATTTGTGTGAATTGTACGCACTTTGTGGTCAGCCACATGAATGTATGATGAAAAGAGGTGTTGGGGTGCCACTTGTCCTTGCCCCTGGGGCGTTGGAAATTTTTTCTGGTCATGTGGTAGAATGTGCTAACTTTATCAACCTTTATGACGTGACATTTTAACAAAATGTAAAGGTCGCAACAAATGCCATTACCAGCATATAAATAATTGTGTCTCAGCTTCCAAAGATTCCTAAAGTAAATTTGTGCCTTTTTATTACTACCTTGTTATAGTAGTTTGTGAGGAATTCATAAAACAAATATTTTGCCTTCATCAACTCAACTGTTAGTCATATGCTCGCGCAATCAAATTTGTGCTTTTGTTTTATAACTCAAGTGTCCTGTCTACTAACAAGGCTCAATTGAAGCCGGAGTAGAAAATTTCCGTATGGACTAGTCTCAAATTTTGGCGGACCAATCCCGCCGTTTACTAGCGGGGCTCAATAAAAGTGGGACAGACCCATATGAATTGGCTCCAAATCTCGGGGACCAATCCCACTAGGGGCGGAGCCAGAAATCTCGCAGTAGCCTGTAGGGTCAATATTTAGATATATAACTGATCTTCTTCTTACTCCATTCGTTCCACTAAATAAATGTCGGCGTGCAAACTAGACCTTTAAAAAAATTTAACTTTTTTTTCACAACTAAAAATAACTACTACAACTAGAAAACTATTGAATTTTTGGCATTTTATAACTGTAAAAGAGGAAAAAATCAATTTTATTGAGAATATGTAAGAGAGAATTAAGGAGATAACTTTCTTCTATTTTTAGTATAGTCAACATCAATCCCATCAATCCATGAATAAATCTCCAATCTAGTATCTATTTCTCTATTCTAATATATAAAAGGAGATGAGATTTTGGTTTGACCTGTTTTGTAAGCCGTGTTACAAAAGTGTTTTTCACTTTTACACTTTTGTCCCAAATAAATTAGGAAAATGATTTTGTCACTCCATTTTTTATTAATACCACTCCCATGCAAGTGTATTTTTGGTGAAGGGGAGTGACGTTAACAAAAAAGAGAGTGGCAAAATCAACAGCCATAAATTAAGTATTTACTCCATTTTTTCCAATGGCACAAACTAACTGTTAGGGTAGAAACGTAAAATCTCTCCTCCCCAAACCGCAAGAACCCACGTTCCCACGTTCCCCTCTCAATTTTCTGCTTCCAAATAACACCTATCCCTCAATTCAAAACAAACAGAGCCCGTATCCCCAAAATTTTCGTGTACCAACTAATCTCTTGCATCTTAAGTAGCAAAAACAAAATAAAAATCTCTTGCATCTTAAATAGAGGAAATCAAACGAGAGAGAACTAAAGAAAGAACCTGCATTTGCAAAAGTCTTTTCTTTGGTCTATGATATGTTATTCTCTTTGACCGTTATTACTTTTTATTGTTTCTAATTGAACTTTTTAAAGATCAGAACTTTAATCCAAGCATTTGTTCTGTTATATTCAATTTCTAATTTGGAATCTATTACAGTATATTTCATGACCGTTAGTGCGATTTTTTCTGTGTTCTTTTTTCTTTAATTTTATGTATGAGAAATGAAGGTTACTGATTCTTTGCCCTTTATTGTGAATAGATGAAATTGATAATAAGACCCATTTTAATTTTGTTTCCTGCCTTCTACTTGCACATCTCACAAATAGGTACTTTTGCCTACTTTTACGCGCACACACATCATGTGAAGAACCGGCCATAAGTGAAATTTGCCAATGGTGCGATGCTTACTTCTTCCTTTTTTTTTTTTTTGTTTATTGGTTACAATAAGATGATACTAGAGGCCGGGCACATGAGGTGCTTGTGCAAGTCGAATTTTGACAAAATTGATGAAAATTAGATCAAACAATAAACGAGAAGCTATTCAATCAAACAATAAGTGGAAAGTTATGGTGCAAATTTTCTCAAAATCTGAGTTGCACACACATCGCTTCTAGTATGCATAATGGTAGAAGGAGAGTTAATCATAAAATTACCCATCAGATTCCTTCCGGAAAACCATTCCAGCCATACTCGCAACCTCTTTAAGCGCTGCACTCCATCCCCTCACTTTCTCAGCCTCCACTTCCTTTTTTTCAAAAACCAGATTCTTTGACTGCTCCTTGAGCACAGAAGGTTCCACCTCGTAAAACACGGGCAAAACGAAATGATTTGACTTCTTACAGAGTTCGATAATAGTCTGGAGTTCAAACAAGCACGCCGTCGAATTAGCATAGTTTTCCGATAACACGATCACCGACGTCCTGGAATTCATGATTGCTTTCTGCAACTCAGGTTTGATAACATCACCCCTCTCGATCTCATCGTCGTCTCTGAATGTTTGGAACCCCTCGCGTATGAGAGCGTGGTAGAGGTGATCGGTGAACTTATAGCGGGTGTCGGAGCCCCTAAAGCTCAAGAAAATGTCGTATCTACCATTGAGTTCGGGATTCGAAGAGGAGGAGGGATTTTGGGATTTCGAAGTAGCCATTGAAAGAGAAAGCAGAGCTTCGTTTTTGTTCAGAGCTTCGGTGAGGGGATGAGGGGAATCATTATCAACGTACTACTGTATTTCTAGTACGGAGTAGTTTCTTCACGCGGAGAACGTAGTTTCAGGGAAGTTTCGGTCAAAAAGAAGGGGAAAAAGGAATTCTCTAGAGTGGGGTGGTAAAACGACCACTCTGCTTGTGGACCCGCCAATAATCGAAGCGGTAGAGTCTAGAGTTCAATTGGGTGATTACTGCAACAGTAATGATTTTCACACATATTTTTGTGTACATATTATGTACAAATATTTTTGTGGAGCTTATATCGGGGTTTCACAAAATGATCCAAATCGCTCATTTTTTTAAAAATATTTTTTGGAGGGTTCCCGTAAATCAACTCCCACGGATATCAGTAAGAGCTTTCTCAGAAATCGTAGGATGAATCATTCTGTTTTGCCATACGATTTTTGAGAAAGTTCTTACCAATATCCGTTGGAGCTGATCTTTTACAGAAACCCTACAAAAAATATTTTAAAAAAGATAAGCGGTTCGAATCATTTTATAGGACCCCAATATGGGCCCCACAAAAGTGTATGTGCATGATATGTGCACAAAAATATGTACGTTATTATTTTTTCCCAATTCCCCCATTAAATAGTACTCTCTCTGTCCTTTTTTTAGAGTCCAGTATTTCATTTTGGGCTGTCCCTTAATAAGTGTCCATTTTGTAAAGTTAGTGGGTAAAAGTTGGTAAATTTTCTATTTTGTCCCTAAAGGTTGATTTTATTTTGAAAAGTTATTGAGTAAAAATGTAATGATGATGTTTTTATAGAGGGTAAGGATAGAAAATAGAAGTAAAAATTGAGGTGAAAGGTATAATAATGATGTATTTTTAATAAGTAGGAATTACGAAGCAAGACACTTAAAAAGGGACGGAGGAAGTAGTATTTAAGGACTTGAAAAATCTGTTTGAAATTGTCAAATTGTAAATTAGTTACCATTATAGGTCTTTTGTTTCATATTAACCGTCCACCACGAAAAGTCGTGTCATTTTTAAAATTAAAAAATCAATTATTTTCTTGTATAATTTTTGAATTATTTGCACCAAATTAAAGTACTAATCCAAATCTTTAATACGGTGCAAAAAAATTAAAAAATTATACACAGAAATAGTTGATTTTTTTATTTAAAAAATAACAAGAGAGAGTATGAGACTTTTAATATGAAATTGACGGAGTATTAAATAATAAAATAATAAAATTCACAATTTTAAAAGTTGTACCTAAAGGGCCCAACGAATTCTTAATTGGCATTAGCGGATTTTTTTAGAATTGATTCTTTTATCACAATCCAATAGAATGGGGAAACCCCACTCCACAAATTTCATTATACTGTATTTCTTTAGGATCGTTCTATTTCTTCCGGTATTTGGTAGGAATAAAAGATAGTAACTGCTAAAAAATGTATCTAACTCACAAAATTTTGGCGCAAAATTAACAAATACAAAAAAAATTCAAATAAAAATAAAATTCACAAAATCAAGTTGAATTCAAGAGAATGCAGCTTTAGGCCAAATTGTGGAATCAATTTATGGTGGACATCGATAGTCAAGGAGAGAGAAACACTATATATATATATATATATATAGAGAGAGAGAGAGAGAGAAAGAGAGAGAGAGAGAGATGGTAGCTGATCGCATAATAAAACCAAAAAATGGTTTTATCTGGTCTAGGAGGCGGGACAACGTTGACAACATTACACGGTAACAGTAGTTCACTCTTGTGCATGAAATGAGTCTTTTAATTTTAGCCCATTTTTAATCCATATTTAATCCATCTAAACCCATGTAAATATGGGTTTATACTTTATATGGGTTCAATCCATATAAGCCCATTATGTAATATGGACGGGTTGGATTGGATTATAAGTGGGCAGATTGGACGGATTAAAAAAATATGAGTTAAAATTATCACCTCTAATATAATATAATTTTCTTTAATTATCATGCCCCCACCCCCCATTTCAAGGATCAGGATCCGAAAATCCCATTTCAAACCAATTAGTAATTGGCAAGTGCTAACTGGTGCTACATGGCCCCTGATTAGGGATGGCAATCTCAACCGAACTGAATGGGTACCCAAACCGTAACCACTTTTTTTCCCCGAACCATAACCGAAAAATTCCCCGTTGGTGCGGATATGGTGGAGGGTGGGAGATAACCGAACGGGTTCGGTTCGGTTACGGTTCAGCTGATAACCGAACCGTTCCCCGAACCGAACCGAAACAGATTATTTACAAAAATACCCCCATATATATATATATATATATAAAGGTTTGTATGAGTTAGGGTTTCCATTTCATTTCATTTCCCTGCAGCCCACTCCTCTCTTGCTCTTGGCTCTCCACATCAGGTAGGCGATCTCTCTCTCTCTCTCTCTCTTGCTCGCTCGATCTGGGCTCTCTGTGACTGTTGCACACTTTCATCCATGTCTCTCTCTCTCTCTCTCGATCTCGTCTCTCATCTAGTCATCTCTCGGTTTTTGCAGCCAGTTGATTCACGCAGTCCGCACTCCGCAATCGATTCACTTTTTATCTTGAGTTTGCTTTTCACCTATTTTGTTTGTTGATAGGCGCGCGAAATACATGGATTTTAGCGCCTAAGTAGGGAAATTAGCGCGTTAGACGTGAAATTAATTCTCATTTTCCATTTAATGCGTGCACGTGGTTGGATTTGTGTTTGTGCTTAATGTGCAGGAAATTGAGTCTTTTTGGCGCTAATGAGAGGTATCCGGAAAAGCCGTGATGAAGCTTGAGAGAGAGCGAGAAAGGCTGTGGAGACTAAGTGTTGGACACAAATTCGTGAGAAGGTGACCAGAGCCATCGCGAGCGCTACATAAGAAATGGTGTAGCGCTACCTAAGGCATTAATGGTCAACGCGGCTAGGGGCGAGTCAACTCGGTCAACGCACTAAAGGGTTAGGTAGCGCTACACCCTTTTTGGTGTAGCGCTACCGAGGGCTTAGCAGGGCCTAAAAACGGCGCAGTTTTGGTCGTCCGGCGTCCGATTCCGATTTGTTTTAGGATTTTTAATTGTAATTAATAGGGGTTGGTATAAATACCCCGTTTGAACTCAGAATTAGGTTACGTACGTTTTACTTAGGGTTTGTAGCAGCTTTTGAAACAACGTATTATTTATTTTTGCATCGCTTTTAACTTTTTGGTTGCAGTTCTTCTAGTTCTAGTACGAGATTCAAGTTTTCTTCAGTTCTGTTCCGGATTTCCAGCATCGGTTTGGTGTTGTTGCTTCGTTAATCAATAGTTTCTTCAGTTTAATTGCGGTATCCGTTCTTCTTGCTATTTCGATTATTTAAATATGTTTAGTTTTAGGATTTCTCTTATTTTTGTTATTGCGTTCGTTATAATCATGTGTGAGTAGTCGCATAGGGTGCGGCCGCGGGATGGAAGCGTCACGTGGCTAGTCCAATCGTTGTTTTACCTCGTGGCTGAATAAATTCAATTTTGAGCAGTTTTAGGAAACGAAATCTTTCTAACGAACAAACCCAGGCATTGCCAGATTTCGAATGCGCACGGAAATTGGTGACAGGTGGTGCGCATTCGTTAGGGAATATTTTCCAATTCTAAAATCAGTAACTCGAATCATTGTGGCCCGAGTAAACATTGGTTAGGCTAGTTGCAGACGCTGGGTTCCCACGGCTGCGCTCTCCTTTTTAATTCATTAGAGGTCAATTTCTTCAATAATTCGTTAATCAAACCAGCTAAACAAGGGGTGGCTACCTAAGAGCCAATTAAAGCTAGAATTCCACACTTGAGAGTCAGCACCGTCCGTCCGTCTCTGTGGTTCGACTCCGGTACTTCCGGAATTATTGTGCTACACTGGTCGAGAGTCCTACGCTTGGGACGCGTTTTTAGTTTAATTTTATTAACACCTGGTCGGTCAAGCATTTGTTGTGAATGTTGGTAGCAATTGTGAATCGGGGTTTTATGAAAAAGGAAAATGGAATGGTTAATCTGCCTTTGTTTTGATGTTTTTCCGTTTTGCTATTTTAATTAATTCTGTCGGATTCGGTTTTCTGTTCGGTTCAGCAAATACCCGATATCCATTCAGTTTGGATATGGTTACCCAATTTCCTACCCGTTCGGTTATCGGGGCGGATATGGGTGGTATATCGGTTTCGGGGATCGGGGACGGAAATCCCCATATCCGCCCCGAACGCCATCCCTACCCCTGATAAATGGGCTCCTTTGGACAGATTTATGCTTCTTTCCAATGTAAAGTACTGAAAAATGACGTCACAAAAAGCATTTATAGATGATTTTACAAGTTTGTCCTTAGTTTTGTAACTAATAACAAACCAACCATTAATTTTTGTCGACACCTCTCTTCTCTCCTTTCTCTCTAAAAACAATCCAGATCCAGATGGGTCTGTTTATCCGCTGCCACTCCCACTCTCTCTTCCTCCGGCGTGTCTGTTCCCTGCTCCGGCATTCGTTTCTCAAGCGTACGATTCCTTTTTCTCCGGCGTAGTGTGCTCCGGCGACCCTATGTTTCGCCGCCAATCACACAAGCTATCTGTTTTGTCCTTCTTTTTTCCATTTCCTTTTTACTTAGAACCCAAGAAGAATAGTAGGTTCCATTATTGTCGATTGTGTTTCTCCGGCGAGGGTTCTGTCACAGTCACTAGTGATTTCCGACAAGGATTTTTGGGACGAACTGGTTTAGGCATTTGAGTGCTAAGACGGTGGCTGGGGTTCGGAGTTCAGACTTGTTGATTCGTTAACGGTTCTCTGCTTCTCCAAGATCGATTGATTTGTTGTCTGACTGGGTAATGGTTTCTGCTTGATTTGCTTCCATCTAGGTACATATTTGCCTTCTTTTTTTTTAATTATCTTTTTTCTATATGAATGTGTGTTGAATGATTTGGTGCTAGATCTGGTACAACCTTAGTAGTATCAATTTCTTGATTTCGTATTTTGGAGGTTTTGATTATTGTTGTGTATGGATATGGATGTGTATGTATGTACCCTGTGTATATGTGTTTCATCTCTTTAAAAAAAAAAAGTACAACAGCAGACAAATAATGGATGGATGGACAATTGTTTCCAGTGATGTTTGTGGCTTCAGGTGTTTAGACATTGTGTTGCCAGAAAGTCTAGGCAATGGACACATGTGGATTCACTTTGAGTCCCAAAAAATACATAAAAGTTCCATAAATTTTAAGATAGGAGTTCTATAAAAAATCAACACGAACACATATTGGTAAATATTTTTTCATATATTCGATTTTTTTTTTAATTTGTAGGGTGAAACTACTCAGATTTGTTTTTACGAATCCAGAATGAGCAATTTTGCTCTATAAATTCAAAAAAAATATTTATCGATATCAATTGAATATGATTTTTTACAGGATTTTATAAAAAATATTTTTAAATTTATGAATATTTCTTTGAATTTTTGGTATTCGGAATGGCCTACATTTGTGCGGTAACATTTGTGCAGTGATTTTAGCACTGTCTGTGCGATAACCTGGAAAGGGGAAAAAAAAAACACAGGCGGACTATGGTCACTGCATGTAATTCGCGGTGACCGTCTACCGCACGTGTATTAAAAATACAGAAAAATATTCATAAATTTTAAAATAATATTTTATGGGACTCTGTAAAAAATCAGTTTCAACGGATATCGGTAGATATGTATTTTGAATTTGTAGGGACGAAACTGCAAAACTAAACAATTTCGTTCTTATAAATTCTAAAAAACATACATACCGATATCCGTTGGAACTAATTTTTTATAAGGTCCCATAAAATATTATTTTCAAATTTATGAATATTTTTCTGTATTTTTTTGGGGTCCGGAGTGGGCCCCAAAAGGCATGCGATGGACCGATTACCGCATTCCATGCTGTGACCCTAGACGTTCTGAAAAAAAAAAAAAAAAGTGGAAAAGCAAGCAAAAAGTATAACTTTGAAAAAGATACACAGTGTAAAAAGAAAAAGTAAGGGAAGGGTACATTTGGTAAAGCAAAATACTGTCAAAGATTCAAACACATGATGGTGACATAAAGTGAATTAACTAACATGAGAAACGATGTTAAACGGTGCATTATGGCACCCGTTAGTCGGACCGTTAGTAATCAACGGCATTTTTAGGGTGTTTGAATCGAGCACCTACGCACGTTGAATGCCGTTGATTTCCGCGCTAGCCCACTCAGTTTTTTTTTAAAAATTTTTTGGACGGCTCTAATCGGCCATCGGTGCATTTTTCCTACGGAGACCTAACAAAATGGTGTTAAGTGTCAATTCTGAATAGTTAGAGGGTGGACACTGTTGGATTTTGTAGTCGGAGGGGGTTAAGTGAAAATTCGGGTTAGTTGAGGGGGGTTTACTGTAATTTACTCAAGTTTAAATAAGACGATGGTAAATAATGGAACATGTATTTTGGTGAGAATTTTAAGTAGGTTACTTTTTTTGGATTATAAACTCAAAATTCTTGATTATAATTTGAATCTCGTAATGTTATTAATTTTGGAACTCTACTTTTTGATAAAAATACTACATTATTTGTCTTTTAGTGTTCAAAACACTTGATTCAACGATAGATAACTAGAAGACAAGTATTGGAGTGTGGTTATCAAAATATGGAGTGACCAAATCATTTCTCTCAAGTAAGACTCCATTCCACTAACAACTTTTTTCACGTTTTGTTTTTGTCTTCAATTGAATTTTTTTTTTTACACTTGTTAGTTTTGTGCCTCATTTTTTTTAGTTTTCCGATTCGTCTCGTCAAGACGAATTCGAAAACTAATTTTTTTTTACTTTTACCCAAATATTTTGAATAAAAACCACATTTAAGTAAAAAACCAAGCAGTTCCAATCATCAAAATAGGCCCTTTTGTTTCTCAACAGAGCCATCCAATCCCGAAATGGGCCTGGAGAGGATTCTTTTCCTTTTTGATACACTGTGAGTGGTTGTATATGTTGACACAAAAAATCATAAGCAGGGTCTATGATTACTTTTTGATGATGCAAGAACAAGTCAATAAACTACTTAATTCAATACTCCAAAGCGAGAAATTTTTGTCAACAAACCACTCCAAACCCGACTGCTTAAGTTTTTCGTACGCGAAAGATAGGACAGCGAGCGCCATGTAATAGAAAAGAGCATGAAAGAAGACAAAAAGGGCTCTAAAAATAACCAGAGGTTCTCTCAAACACCTCTAAGACTTCAGCCAAAAAGACACAAGAAAAACAAACACTAGCAGAAATTCAACAAGTAGAGTATTGGGTCCGGCAGGTCTGAGACTTTTAGCATTTTGAGATCTCTTAAGAGAATCATCCAATCCACATGAATCATGTCCGAGAGAAGCGACTTGCAATTCAACCGATTGTGTAATGATCAATTCATGCTGGGTAGCAATTCATACTAGGTGAAGAATTCAGCGACGCGGCTTGCAATTCAACCTATTGTGTAATGAATTCATACTGCTCTGTCATCAACTTCCTCCGCTAACTCTGAGAATTGGCTTATAAATAGCTCCAAGCCGAAGTTGGCCTTTCAAAGTTCAAAAAGTCAAAGAAAATGGCTTAAGTCGGCTACATCCGTCCAGAGTACATGTGAGAATTGTATCTGAACACAAGTGAGAATTTATCTGGACACATTGTCTGCTTGGATGGCTTAGACAGACTTTCTGACCATGTTTTCTACTCGTCTGGAATGATTTGAAGCTTGTTTGGACACATTGTGCCTTTGATTTTTGCATCTTCACTCCCATCTTGCCTCCAACCCTTGGTCCATTGCTCTTAGCTTCCATCCGCATGTGCTAACCTACGTTGCTAGACTCCATCCGAATCCATCACAATTGACATTTAACACCTGAAACAGAAAAAACATGTATAAATCTCCAAGTAGCATGATCATACACTTATCAAGTGTAGATTGGGGAGCTTAAATCAGTCCCCCATCTGTATCCACTCCAATGCATGCTTCTCTTCTTGTTGCTTCTGCACTCATTACCAATCGACGGTAAATGTGCACAACATAACTTCATCAGAAAGGAAAAACATTCAGGTAATAATGTTTAGATGTTTTAGTGCTGGTTCATGACTGAAAACACCAAACTAAGTAGTTTTTCCAATGATATGGCATCTCGGAGGTCTCAATTATCAATGATCATCTTTCTAAAATAAGAAACCTATGCACACTTGCAGTTTCTTCAAGTTCTCATATTTGAAGTCATATCAAGCCAGACCACCACTAAGACCATGTTTGTTTTGGGATTTTGATTTTCGGTAATGAGTGGAGAGAGATTAACAGAGAAACGAAAGTAATAATTGAGAGAAAATTTATTAGAGCCCTGCACAGAGAGAGAATCACAAATCCTGAATCCTGAAACAAACACAATCTAAGAGCTTACTAGATGTTCCTGTTAGTATGCATAAGCATATAATGGCAGAAAAAGTTCGCACCTGAAAGTACATGCATGCTTGAATCCCATGAATGGTGTATAGTGCTAATGTATTGGCATACTTCTGCCTCTTTCTCGAAGTATAAAAGGTGGACTCCACACTCCTTAATTTGTCCACCACCAGTAATCCCGAACAAAACTTCCACTTCATCGCCCTCTTTAAATAGATATGGGATGAGACAATGGCTTAACCATACCAAATCTTCACCATCTTCTGGAATGCCATAATCTCTTGGTCTATAGAGTAACATGTTCTTGCCAGTCTTCTTGTTACTGATTTCATAATAGAAGGGTGATTGAAGCAATTTATTCTTGGCCGGGCGTGTGCAAACCGCACAAAGATTCAAGCCTCGAAAACCGAAATGAGGAGATAAGGTCGCAGTAAATGATATGGTGGATCCACCGTTCTTATTGCTAAACCAATGTGGAACTTCTCTTCCGGGAAAAAATGTGTTGAATACATTTTTTTCATACATTATCTGGGAAGATGAAATCCATGGTTGCAACCATTAAATGCATGAGAGAGAGAGAGAGAGAGAGAGAGAGAGAGAGAGAGAGAGAGAGAGAGAGAGAACCTGAACGGGACGCTTGCCAAACAACGACATAGGGTATTTGATCATAGTAACCTCAACATCTGCCAAAGAGTCCAGGCGTAAGAAGTCAATACTAGTTTGGATCAGTTCCACATCAGCTTCTCTGACAGGTAAGAAATTGTGACGGCACTGAATGTGATTTAAATTCCAGCAAAAAGTATGTGTGACGCCTACATTTTCTGTCCCAGGCTCAAATGTTACTTTTTCCAATGCATCGCACTGTGTGACAACCACATGCTGTACGACGGTCGATGGCCATTGAATCTGCTGGAGCTTTGGACAACGGGATATATCCAATATTTGGAGAACTGGAAGATCTTTAATAAAGTTTGGTAGGCTAGAAACTGGATTTCCACCAAGAGATAAATACTGCAACTTGGGCAGCTTGAGATCCCTGGGAAATGCATCATCAGTGAGATTGCAACTGGAAATATTTAAACGTACCAAAGAGCTTGGTAAAGAGGCCAATGACATTTGTACCCCTGGTTTTGGAACCCCAGGCCAAAACCAAGGGTAAGCACTTCCAGTGAGGACACGTGTTATTTCCATTCTACTAGCATTAAGCACTTGCAGTGATTTCATCTTCTCCAGCTCCTCTATTGCCCCCATAAGATTTGAGCAACCGGAAATATCTATTTCTACAAGAGATTCTACCATACCAATATTTCTTGGAAGCTTTCTCAGACTTTTGCAATCTCTTTTTTTTTGTAGTAGATTCAGTGACTTCATCCTCTGTAGTTCTACGATAGATTCATCAACTCGAACAAACTTGGACAAGCTTTTAGAACCAATTTCTCTAGGATGGGGATTCTCGAAAAATCTGGAGTTTTTGCAAGTTTTGGGGAGTGACTGAGATTTAAAATTTTCAAAGATCCAAGAACCTATCCAAAAAAGGAAAATAATGCTAGGCAAATTATTTAAAAGATGCTTTTCTCACATAAGTTACTAACCAAAACAATTATAAAACTGTAAGAAGAGAAGAAAAACAGAGTATCTAACCTTAGTTCCTTTCCAAACTTGTTTCAAGTTGCTATAACGCATGTCAAGAGAGACCAAGTTCTCTAGAGGAAAATCATTAGGGAAAGATTCTGAAGGAAAACCACGCCAATACAACCATCGTAATCCTTTGGGAAATGCCTTAGAAGTTCCAGAGAGTTGTACACCACTCAGCTTGAGTAATCTCAAATTATACAGCTTGTTAAATGTATTTGCTTCAATCACAACCATGTTGGAATTTCTCAACATGTTCTTGTCGAGTATGAGGCCTTCAATGTTTTCCGTACCCTTAGAAGAAATTAAGAACACAGAAACACTAGTTAGATGCTAGCAAGCATGTGCAAAATCAATACACATAACCATGGGAAACATGTTACTTACAATTTTTTCTTGCAAAATTTTAGAGGATTCTTTAGGATGCCAAATTCTGCTACGCTTCTCTGGATATTCAACAGATTCACACAAAACAATTTGTTTTCCCATGTCCTGAAGTAACTGATGCATTTCCAGCTTGTTCTTTTCAATTGTTAAGAGATTTCTATCGACGAGATTATGAATTCCAGCAAGTGCGTAGTAATCGCAACCTTCCAGAATTATTATCGTATCATTTTTCTTCTTTCCAACAAAGAAACAAGCTATGTCAAGGAATAGATTTTTATCATGGTCATCTGCTAGAGAATCATAGCTTATTTGGAGTATTTTCAGGATTGCGTCATAATAACCTGTTTGCAATTTGTGGATTTCATATTCCAATTGAGCTATGTCTTTCCGTCGAGAAGAAGACCCCAGTACTTGAAGAGCTAAAGGAAGCCCATCACAGTATTGCACAAACTTTTTTGATATGGCCATGTGACTTTGAATAGGGCACTTTTGTCTAAAAGCATGCCAACTAAAAAGCTCAAGTGATTCATCATTGGATAATTTTCCAGGCCAGTACACATCATAAATATTATCAGCGCCCTTCATAATGCTCTGGAGCCTAGTGGTTATGATAATTTTACTTCCCGGAGAAAACCAATCTTCTTGGCTAGCTAATGCAAATAGTTGTTCTGTATGATCCACAGCATCAAGGACAAGAAGAACTCTTTTGTTACTTAATGCATACTTGATCCGCCAACGTCCATCATCAACATTGGTTATGCGCTCCTTTTTCCCTAAAATATCTGAAAGAAGATGTCTTTGCAAACGAACTAATCCATTGTGTCCTTTGGAAACTCCCCTAATATTTTCGAGAAAACAGGCAGCATCATATCTATCATGGTTTGAATTGTACACAACTTTAGCAATCGTCGTCTTCCCTATTCCACCCATTCCACATATCAAAAGAATGCCAACCTTACCCGACTTATCTTTTAGCCAGCAATTAACATGCTCGGTTCGCGAATCCATACCTACTAGATGGTTGTCAATCCTCAGGCCATTGAGAGCTAGCTTGCCTTTGAGTACACCAACAATTTCCTCAATGAACATGGCTTCATAGCTACAAATTCAAAATTTGTAAATGAAGGACGCTAATGTCTGAATAGATTTGACAAGAAAAATCAAATTTCCGTGCAGATATGCAAACAAATGATTACCTAAAAGGTTTTAGGCTATTTATTCTTTTCTTCCTTTTCTTTTTGATCAGTAAGATAAGGCATATCAAAAGGAACGAATAAAAAAAAAAAATTGCATTCCACCCACATACAAAATGAAGGCCACAAACAAAGAGGTCAATAAACCTAATGAATTGAAGGATTTGATCAAGAGTAGCATTACTTTGCCTGGACTACCAACTTTGCAAACTACAATGGGAACGGATTTCAATATTAACTAAAGAGCTTTCCGCACTCGTCAAAATAGCACAGAATAGCAGAAGAAGGCCTGGACTAGAAATACACAAACCTCATAAGGGTCATAAAACTTTTAAAAGTTTGGTTGAGCAAAGGAGAGTAGCTTATTAACTAGGAGAAGGAAACCTCTTATAGGAGATTCAGACAAGCTTGAGCCCTTTCCCGTGTCCCTTAATCTTATGGAAGACGCCCCTTTCGTATTGTTAGTGCTACACAAGGGTTATATTTGCAACATCCTAGGTGCTGTAACCTATTGTAAAAGTGTCAGGCCATATAAAAATTTGCCCCAGCTTCAAATGTGTCTCTCGGTAGTAGACATTGAGATTGATCCCCTACGGACTAGTCAAGGTGCACATATTTAAAACACCTTGAGTTATTAAAAAATGATTATATTTGTAGACTCAAGAGCCCATGCGGGTTGTGACGCTTGACTGATGTGAGACCTTGCCTCAATTCATGATTATGGTAGATATGTCCTCTGTTGAACGGTTAAAAGTGTATACATATTCCATTATTCTTGGATAATTTTGCATTGGATTATGATTATGATAATTCTCCTAATAGATGATTGTTAGATAATGGATTAAATTTCTCTTTGCAGGAAAATGTGGCGACTGAGTTGATTTTCAAGAGGGTGTATTTTGGAGCAAGCTTAGAGATGATTGGATAAAATGTATGAGAAAAGTGCCTAACAATAGCCCACTACATGTTTTCTGCATTGAAGAGAAGGGTTTGCCCAATAGGTGGTGGACCAGCACACAATCCAACACTATAAATTCGTATTTGGACTTCTCCAGCACCCTGAAATAGGGCCCACTATTTTATTCCAAATTTCTATATTATTTTGGTAGTGAAGGGATTGGAAGCAGATGTGGCCGTCAAGCATTGGTAGTAGATGTGGCAAATGGCAATCAAGGATTGGTAGTAGAATTGGCAGCCAAGGATTGGTAATAGAAGTAGCTAGTAAGTAGTAAGGTTTGGGCATTAGCAACTTGGGACATGAAGTCAGCAAGACTCGAGGAGTACTGTTAGAGGGCGAAACCCGGCAAGGAAAGACAGTTAGAGGGACTGTAAAAGAGACACAGGAGGAGGAGAAATGTGGGAAGCCCATTACACTCAAGCACTTAGAAGTGAGAAAGGATAACAGATAACTTGTTTATCACACTTAAATAAACTCTAAACCACTTTACTTCACCTGTCATATTATCATTCAAGTTCCTCTGTACCTATTTACTAAATAGAAGTATTTAGAGTTAATCCACAGATCAAATTGCACATGCATCACCTCAATCTACATTCTAAATTGTAAGGACCGAATTCCGGAAGTGAACCTAGCCACGTATAGGGGTGTTAATGAACTGAATTGAGTCGAACCATGTTAGATTCGGGATCAGTTCATTTAAGTATAAGTCAGGCTTGAGTTCAGATCAGGCTCGATACAAGCTAGCACAAGTGAGCTCGAGTTCAAAAATCTTTAGATACTATCAAGTTGCAATAAAATTGACAAACAGGGTGAGGTGGTGGTGAAGAAATGTAGTGTAGCAAAGATAACGTGAGAATTAGAAAACTAGTATGGCGATTAAAAGGTAAAACTATACCAAGCAATTTCATAACTGTTGGCTTCAGTAAGAATACACTGGTAGGTTAGTAGTTCGGAACTAGTTTTCACCATGTAATGCACAAGAGATAATTCAGTGCCCTAGGGGCAAAGACACGTGGTGCCACAACCCCTCTTTCCACCACACAATTGTGTAAGCTCCACACACTTTGTGGTGGGGACCATACAAATTGTGGTGAAAAGCGAGGTTGGGGCACCACTTGTCCTTGCCTCTGGGGCATTAAATAATTCTTCTCGCATATACATGCGGTAGAATGTGCTAACTTTATCTACCCTAATGACATGACATTTGAACAAATACAAGGGTCGCAACAAATTCATTCACAGTATAAATAGTTGTGTCTCAGCTTCTAAAGATTCCTACAGCAAAATTATGCCTTTTTATGAAATTACGTTGTTGTAGTAGTTTATGAAGAATTCATATAACAAATCTTTTGCCTTCATCAACTCAATTGTATTTCATATGCTTGCGCAATCAAATGTGTGCCTCTTTTTTTATAACTCAGGTGTCCCATCTACTAGCAGGGCTCAATTGAAGCCGGGGCAAAGAGTTCCATCCCAAATCTTGAAATTGGTTAATATTGGGAGACTAATCCTGGCGTCCACTAGCAAGGCTCAATGAAAGCTGGGACAGAGTCATGTATGGATTGACCCCAAATCTTGGGGACCAATCCCACCAGGGGCCGAGCCAAAAATCTCGTAATGGGTCAATATTTAGTCATGTACTTGATCTTCTTCTTATTGCTAATAAGAATTGAATACGTTTTACAACTAGAAAGCTATTTGATTTTTGGTACTTATAAGTGTAATTAAGGAAACAAATCAATTCCATGCAATAGAGAATTATTTTTCGTAAATATATTTGCTCAGTATATGTAGTTAATATCAATCCCACCAATCCATGAATAATTCTCCAATCTTAATTAGTTTATGCATACGATAGTAAAAGGCGAGGTTGATCTCAAAATTACCCATCAGATTCCTTCTCGAAAACCATCCCAGCCATACTCGCAACCTCTTTAAGCGTTGCACTCCATCCCTTCACTTTCTCAGCCGCCACTTCCTTTTTTCCGAAAACCAGATTCATTGACTGCTCCTTGACCACCGAAGGTTCCACCTCGTAAAACACGGGCAAAACGAAATGATCGGACTTCTTACACAGTTCGAGAATCGTCTGGAGTTCAAATAGGCACGCCGTCGAATTGGCGTAGTTTTCCGATAAGACGATCACCGACATCCGGGAATTCCTGATTGCTTCCAGCAACTCGGATTTGATAACCTCACCCCTCTCGATCTCGTCATCGTCTCGGAATGTTTGGAAGCCCCCGCGCATGAGAGCGTGGTAGAGGTGATCAGTGAACTTTTTGCGAGTGTCTAAGCCTCTAAAACTCAAGAAAATGTCGTATCTACCTCCGGGATTCGAAGAGGAGGAGGAGGAGGGATTTTGGGATTCCGAAGTAGCCATTGAAGAGAAAGCAGAGCTTCGTTTTTTCTCAGAGCTGATTTCTTTTTCCTTCCTTTAGGTGCGTAGTCTAAACCTCTGCGGGACTTTCGAAGAGGAGCTGAGTTGAAGGGTGAAAGGACGGGATTCTTGGGAAATTCCGATCAGTAGCCATTGAGAAAATGGAACGAGCAGAGCTGTCCGTTTTTAGTCTGACAGAGCTGGGATTTCTTTTTCCTTCCTTTATTGGTACAATTTTTGCTCGGAGATTCAGCGACGAGTTGGGTGGAGTATTTTAGTTTCACTCCCCCTTCTTAAAAAAATAAATACTTATTTTTAATTTTCAAATTCAAAAATAATATATTTATAAAAATATTTTTTTAATTTTTTTACATCGCTCAAAAGATCTCGTTCAAACCTATCAAATAAGATTCATATGAATTTTGATTTCAATAAATTTATTATTTTTAAACAAGTAGAACCTAAAATTGATTTCTATGCAAGTGGAAGGGAAAATGTCTACTCGCATACCCGGTTCTTGAAAATGGAAGACGAATGACTTGTTCGTTTAAGGGATTCAAAATCTTCGCGCACTGTTTTCAATAAATTTTTCCTATCTATCTTTGCTCATTATTCTTAAAAATCTTCCTCAAAACCTGAACCAAACAGGGTCGAAACGTCCACGTAAAAGGAAATGTCCACTTGCTTACGTTGTTTTCTTGAAAATGAAAAAAAAATAATAATAAAGCACTTTAAAAAAAAAAATGCTATCTCCGCCCCCAGATAGAGGCTAGAAGACACTAAAATGTTTATTGATATCTGCAAAATCACCCTCGGTTTGAATTTTGAGAAAAAAAAAATTTATAAAGAGTAGAGGAAAATAAATAATTTCTTTTTATTAAAATTATGCATAAAAATTTTAAGACCCAAAATGAACAAATTGCATTGGTCCAATTCACTAATGTAAATGATACTCCCTCCGTTCCAAAATGACTGTCCCGTTCGGTCTCCAATGCAAAGTTTAAATTGTTCATACCTTTCAATTTACAATGTTTTTAAAAATTTTAAAAATTTTGTATAATAGAACTAATTGAGATCTATCATATAAGATCCATATTGCACATAAAATTCATTATAGATTGAAAGATATTAACAATTTAAAATTTGCATTGTAGACCGAACGGGACCGTCATTTTGGAACGGAGGGAGTATATTAGTCTTACACTCGTGGAACTCACGCTTGAACTAGTAGTCAACATAATCCCGATATTATTTCACTTCAATGGACTTTAAGTTGGAGAAGTCTTTCAAGGAGCATCTCCAACACATTTCCGAAACCCCAAAATAGAGTATAAATGTGACATATAGAAGAAAGATTATGTAATTTATCTCATTTTTTTATTCAACTTGTTTTAGTTTATAGAGATATTTAAAGAAATCCAACATCTTTTTCTAGAGACTTGTCGTTTAGGCACGTGCATTGCACGTGGTTTGTTTGAAGCCCAGCCGTTGACATTGTAGTTCTTCTTGGAGAGGGTATATCATTGAAATCGAGGTCATGAAAATTAAGATATAATAACTTTGTTATACATTCCATGACCATCATTAATTATGCAAATTAATTTGTAAGATTAATTTCACCCATTTATGCATCGGTTTTCACTTGTTGTGCATAACATTTCAATCAAGATATTGAATGGGAGAAGATGGTACATATATATATACCAACCAAACGGACAAAATGGAGAAACTCAAAATTTTGGGAATTATCAAGAAATTAAAACATTGCAAGCATGATTATTTTTTTCAAAGGGCAGACCATCAATTGTGAAATTGACATGTTTTTTTCCTTGCAAACAAAATTATTATTGTTATTATTATTATTATACATTGAATCCAGAATACATAAATGTACATAGACGCAAGGAAATTAAGAATTAAGATACCATTCAAAGCAATGATGTGGCCATTGGAAGACTTTTTGCTTGAACATGTCTTCATGATGTTTTTTTTTTTTTTTTTCTATGTAAGGGATTTTAAACCCGAAACACTACAAAACACACAGAACACAATTAAATCAATATAATCAACGTAAGAGATAATCTGGTCTGTGATTAGAGAGTCACGATGTCGCTGTCTTAAAATTGTTATTGTCTCCCATGTGAGGGTTCCGATGAACAATCAAAAACTCCAAGATAAAACTCAAATCACGGCCAAGCTAGAAGTACAGTGAACCGTCTATGATCGAAGTGGCCCGAAGATATACAAAGTATAGTGTACTATAATCAAAGAGAGGAAGAGAGGGCGGGAGGGAGAGAAGATGGTTTGTTTTTTTTTTTTTTTTTTACGTTAAAAGGTAAGTTTAACGTTAGAATAGAAGCCTTATATAGGGATATGTTGTGCTTCTACATATGATACACAACTCTTACATGTACTTCCTCTATTCTTTTTTTCAAGTCTAATATTTCATTTTGGACTGTTTCTTAATAAGTGTCTATTTTGTAAAGTTAGTGGATAAAAATTGATACATTTTTTATTTTGCCCCTAAAGTAGATTCCATTTTGAAAAGTTAGTAGGTGAAAGTGTAATAATGATGTAATAAAGTTAGTGAGTAAAAGTAGGTGTCTTCATAGAGGGTAAATACGGGAGTGGAGGTAAAAATTGATGTGAATGGTATAAAGAAGATATTTTCTTAATAAGTTGGAGTTACGAAGCGGGACATATAAAAATGAACGGAGACAGCATCTCCTATTAATGAAGAGACACCTATTTAAATGGTGACTCTTGGAATTATAATACTTATAAAAAGAGTTTTAAAACTTAAATATTCCAACATTCTAGCGGTTCAACAACGGTTTCCTACCCAAAGCAAAAATATAATACATAAGAACATTACATTTTAGAAAAGTTAAATGTTATTTCCAAATCAGAATTGTAAACATGATTTTATATATATACACACACACAGTTAGGATCAAGTCCAAACCTCTTCCTGTCCACACCCGTCCGCACCTCCCCTTTCCTGATCGAATTTTGATGATCCGAGCCGCTCAATGTGTTTAGAACGTGATTGTAAGTGTACTCACGAGAAATCGGCCAAAAAAAAAAATCGGGAAAGGCTTGATTTGAGCAGTTTTTTATTGAACCGTTCAATAAAATACAAACAAAAATTGTTCGGATGAAACCCTTCCCTGTGTTTTTTTTGGCCGATTTTTCAGGGGTACCCTTAAAATCACGTTCTGATCACATTGAGCGGCTCAGATCATCGAAATTCGGATCAGTGTCGGGAAAGATTTGGACTTGATCCTAACTCGATACATGGTCTGATAAGGTGCAGGATCGGATGATCCGAGTCGCTCAATGTGTTCAGACGTGATTTTAAGAGTACCCACGAGAAATCAGAAAAAAAAAAGACCGGGAAGGGCTTCATCCGAGCAATTTTTGTTTGTTTATTATTGAACGGTTCAAATAAAAACTGCCCAAATCAAGCCCTTCCCGGTCTTTTTTTTTTGCCGATTTCTATTGGTACCTCTAAAATCACATTTTGAATACATTGAACGGCTCAGATTATCGAAATTCGATCGAAAAATAGAAAAAATGAAGAGATCCGCATTTTAACTAAACTAAGAACCCCCTCATGGGAGACTGACTGACTGCATGAATATATACATATATAAGTTAGTACATATACATAGATGATAAGGGAGTTTAAATCTAGAACCAATGTACGCTACTTTTGATATCTTTTTCGGGACAAGAATTCTAGTAGTAATAGTTGTCCCAAACAGGGTTGATGGAGATGATAAGTTTTTTGTGGTGGTATGGTGTGTTGTTGCCCGAAGCAGATTGTGCCGACGAAATAGCACACAAGGAGGTTTTTTTAAGAGGCACCCATTGGTGTTTAGTTTGTAACCGTTTTGTATGTTTATTTATTTAAGAGGCACCCATTGGTGTTCGGTTTGTAACCGTTTTGTGTCGGTTGGGAGGAGGCGTAGGATGAGGCAAGTATTAATTGCAATTGCTTGGGGCAAAAAATAAAAAGTAGAAAATACCTCCGTACATTTAAAAGAAAGTAGTATAGATATAGATGTGTAGTCTCCAAATGTAACGCCCCGATTTTCGGACACGTTAATTAAATCCTTTTTAATGGATTTAATAATTCATAAAATTGATTTAAGAAATTAAATTAAATTTTATTAAATAGAGTTTAGCAGCGAAAATCTCAAATATTAAATTCAAAACTATTTAATTGTCTTATAACTCAACAAAATAAAATAGAGTTTGACAAATGTGATAACATTTTTGAAAATTCAAATAATAATACTTTAAATTAATAGAGTTTCTAAGGGTAAGACATTAAGGCTCGACAAGCTCCCCTTCCTCAGCTGGGAGATCCTCACCCTAACACTGATCATCTTTTAAAGGCCTGTGTTCTTCAGTCTCTTGATTACCTAGCATGAAATGCTAACCCAACGGCACTATAATGAGTTTTGAAATTCAGAAGATAATCTCAACCCTACTACCCCTTACTCTACAGTTAGCATTTCAATAATATAACAATTGATAATACATAGAAGGTATAGAATAATAGCACATCGTTTTTTTTTACTATCCATCATCTTACATTACATGAAATCTAAGGATCCTCTCCATGAGATTCTTTCTTCTCACATCCACTAACTACAACCGTCTCATGGGTCCACCCTTCCTCTCGCTTATCCTGTACCAGGGTTCTAGGTGAGCGCACCTAAATTATGTACTTAACATGTTCTCACTTAAGACCATAACAGGAGGATCGAATCTTCCCATGACGTGTCGTACATTATGGTCGGACATCCACTACCACTAACTATAACTGTCTCATGGGACCTATTCTCTCTTGAACAAAAGAAGCGAATTTTCCTATGACGTATCATACATAAGTGTCCCAACAATTCTCAACAATGGGCCCCACAGGGAACCCATTTCAACACAAGGCCCCATTGGTTACCCATTTCAACATAGGGCCCCATTGGTTACCCTTGCCATAGCCTTAGTTTAAATCACAATCCACAATTTCACACTTCCAACACTGTACCATTTTCCATTTACTTAACATCATCTACGCAAGTCACTACTTATAACCACCCAGTGCACCTAAGTCTGAGCTAACATGTACAACATAGCAACTTCATAAACAGCTCATTTAATAACATCATACATTACACTGTGAACACAAGCACGACAATTTACAAGTACGAGTAATTAAACACGTAGAAGTTGGAATTGGGTCGATGCGGTTTTGGATTATAAGTTTTGTTAAGCATGTATGTATGTTTGTATGTTGATCTTATTAACCTAACTATTAAAAAAGTACTTGAATTTACTAGTCAGTAGCCTGTACTTACAATTATAATAGCTAGGTTAATAAGATCAACATAATACTATTCTTGTTACAAAAATACTATTCCTGTTACAAAATCTAACCCAAAATCTTAAAAAATTGAGCTGTGCTACGTGCACAGTACGCTGTGCACAGCGGCTGTGCACAGATCCCGTTTTCTCTCGCCTCGGGTCGCAAAAAGATGGCCTAAATTCTGAAGTGATTTTGGGTGTTTTGTTAACGCCTCTAACGCTATCGAACGAAGCTCATTTTTTACAGAGACCTTAAACGACATATTTTGAACAAAATGAGCGGCTCCGATCATCTTTTTGCGACCCGAGGCGAGAGAAAACGGGATCTGTGCACAGCGTGCTGTGCACATAGAGTTTCTGTACAAAATTACATCTTTTATCATTATGTTTTGGGTCTTCTGTGTTGAACTTCTACTAAAATTGGGGCCTAACATTCTTCTACTAATTATATATATATATATATATATAATACATTGGTATGTACATTTTAATTGGAGCTCCTAAAAATAGGCAAAAATTTGGGGCAATGCGACTGCATCATTGGCGTATGCTCAAAGCTGGCCTGCCCATACAAAATAAATAGTTAAAGAAAATAGAGTAAATTACAAAATTTCTCATCAATATGTCACATCCATTCACCATTTTGGAATCTACTATTGTATCATACCTAGCTAGATTTTGAGTTCCTTGTATGGGTTATGTAAAGCCGGTTATGAGCTAAAATTTGACGTACATCCGCTTGAAATTACAAATTTTAGGATCCCTCCTACTTTGGTACCTTTTTTATTATAGTTCAACAAAACGAACCCCGTCTTTAAGTAAAAAAAGTTCAAAAATTACTCATGACCGCAAAGTTTTGCTCCTGACCATGAAGAATTGTTCTTAGCCGCAAAGAAATACTCCTGACTGTGAAGATTTGCTCTTAGCCGTCAAAAATTACTCCTGGCGGCAAAAAATTGCTCCTAGCCACAAAATTTTGCTCCTGACCACGAAGAATTACTTCTGGCCACATAGAATTGCTTTTGGTTGCGAAGAATTGCTCCTGGGCACAAAGTTTTGCTCCTGGCCACGAAATGCAAGAGTTTGGCCAAGTTACAAGAAAGGAAATGGATCGATGGACTGTTCAACTTATGTTTCCTCACCTTCATCCCTTTCTAATTGTACAAGGAAGGCTTGATACTACAAATTAGAAGAAAGGAAATGGATCGATGAAGTTTACGACGAGTTAGATGCTCTCGAATCGAAGCAGAGAACGGACAGCTCAAGGAAGAAAGTAGGGCCAAGAAAGAGCTGTCAAGAGAGTTCGAGGAAAGGTCACAATGAACAACTGGTTAAATTCGCACAAGTTAACTCACTTACTGAGAGACAAGTCCAACAGCTAAATGCCAAGCCTGAGGAAATATCTCAAGTGATGCAAATATGTGAAGACCTAAAATCCAACTTGCACGAAAAGGAACTGTTGCTTAAGCACCTCCAATTTCGCTAACGAGAAGCTACACGTTGAACATTGCGAGGAAATTAAAGAACTGGAGGGAGAAAACGAGGCGTTGGTGTCAGCTATAGATGAAGAAACAAAAAAAGCACGAGACTGTGAGAAGCGGATCGAGGGACTCAAAAGACAATTGTCGATTGCACAGAAGAAGTTTTCCGAAGTGGAGGAAAAGCCGAGGCATGTGAAGAGCTGAGAAAGCGAGACGATTGGGATAATCAAAATGGAGGAAGAGAATATGGATGTTCACGGTAAGTTGAAGTGGAGTAGTGAGCAGTTTAGACGTCTTGAAGAAGGTCATAAGAGGGTTCAAGCTCTGTTCCAGTTTGAGTAATCAGAGTGGGACAGAGAGAAATCAGAACATTTTGAAGAGATTTCTTCACTGCAAACAAGCTTAGATTCACAAACTAGAATCTCAAGAAAGTAGTCATAGCTAATCAAAGCCGTGCAACCAAGCCTTATCTCACGAAGAAAGATAATGGAAATTGAGGTGTTTGAATTAAGGTTGCGCTTTGAGAACGTAACTTTGGAGTGCCACGACTTAAGCAGGATAAAGATATTGCAGAGCTAAGAAAAGCACTGGGAACCAATGAAATCCGGATTAAAGAAATGGGGTACAGAATTACCCACCATGAGCAGGAGAATCAGGAATTGGTGGGATTTCTTAAAGAATTTCGGGAGGCTCAGATCCAGAATGCCGGAGGCAATTCATTGAAAAAGTTGCAAAACAGGCTTTGAGGTTTGGAGCAGTTGCGTAGCCAACATTCTATGAATCTCAACGAAAAAGAAGCTCAATGGAGTTCTCAGTTTGAAAAGATGACGGGAAATAGAAACAGTTAGGCATCTTGTTTGAAGGGAAAAGACGATGAACTGTAGGAACTGCAGATGGAATTAGAAGGTTGCCGTTTTTTGTTGGAGGTTCGGAATGAAGAGATTGATCATTACTCATCATGGTATTGAAATCAGAACTCTATGCAGCGTTCTCAAAGCTGTTTAATGAAAAAGCTGAATTGGAGATCAGCAATGAAGAGACGGAACAGACAATTTTTTTTATAAGAGAGCAACTGGAGAATGGAAACAGTTCCCTACCTGAGGTTGATGGTTATCCTGAGCAGTAGAAAGAGGAAGGAAGATTAATACTACTCGTGAAGAGAGTTACGTCCTTGGTTCATTTTAAATATCAGGAGAGCTTAATGGAGGAAGAGTTTGAGAAGCATAATAAAATGTTTGATGATCTATCTAACTTTCAGCTTCATTTGAAAAAACAAGTCATGCAAATGGAAATTGCCCCTAAAAGAGAGGGAAAGATGTTTGGTATGCATCTGAAAGAACTAGCTATTAATTGTGAATTGGCCAAGAAAACTCCAGTAGTTGATCAAATTGAAATTGAACTGCTGAAATGAAAATCTAGTCCGGAAACAGAGAAAGTGTACCTTGAAGGCAAACCAGAAAGTGCTCAAGCAAGAAAGAGAGCCTTCTAGGCATTGTGAAAGAGCAAGATAAAAAACTAGGTTATATTCAGCAACATATTGTCCTACTAGAATCAAAAGTTGCAGAAAAAATTGAGGCTATGGAAGTTCTTAAGCAGGAGAAAAAGTTTTTGCATATGATTTCTAGGACAAATTGCCAGGTAGTAGGCAGCCATCATACAATTGTGATGGTGAAGTGGTCGTGATGTTGTTTAAAGACAAAACTAAGCTCTATTTCTGACTTGGTTCCATGACATTATATATATTTTTTGATCTGATTGGTTCCATGACATTCAGTTCAGTAAACTCTCTTAACATGTTATTCTAGTGTTCGGATAAACTAAGGTGCTTCTTGAACATTGGGAGTACCTAGCTTGTATTGTTTGGATTCCACATACACAAGGCATTATACTCTTCTAAACTGATGTCCATTGTGGTTTTATATACCAGTGTAGTGGTCGCCCACAATTGATACATATATCGATTTTCTTAGGAATTTGCATCCTTCAATCTCTTGCCTTCTCAACTTTGCACGAGTAAGAGCTACGTAAAGAGGATCTTGAAGCTGTGTTATTAGTTGAAGAAAGAGCTTGAGACAGCGACAGAGGATTTACCTGTAAGCCATCACATACACTTCTGAGCTTGAACTATAAGACTAAAAAATTGAGTTTCTAGCTACGGTCATGAATTTTCATTTTTGTATAGGTTCAACGTTTCTCCTGGTCAATTGTTATTTTTCCAAACTTCGTACCTTGACAGGGCATATTCATTTTCAGATTGATTTGTGAAAAATGCCACAACAGGTTTGAATGATCGAATAGTGCTCGACTCATTGTACCTGTATTTAGAGAGAGGATCAACAGATATCAACTGTCTACTTGACCATTTTTATTCCGCAATTCATCGTGATTCATGTTTCCACCATATTCAGTTTTGTAATGGATTTTCTTGAGCTGCTACTTCTAAATGGATAGGAGCTCATAGCATGGGAATTTTGCTGGCTGTTTTTAGGGAGATCAATGGTTCAACAGTCTTAAATTTCTGCCCTTTGGGCTGTATTTGAACAAGGACTTTCTAACTAAGCAAGGTTTTGAATTTCGATAAGCTTTTGGAAGCAACTTCAGTTTTTCCCAAGATTTAAGCAGAAGGTAGATGAGCATAGCTGTAAGATATGAGGTTATTGGAAACATGATTATGAGACATTGAGACCATTAATTCTCAAAGCCATGTTTGAAAATAATAACAATGTACTTTGCATTCTCAACACCTCTAAGTGGGTACCGAAAAATCACAAGTCCTTATACCGGCAACCCAACTCTAAAGCCATGACAAACATGGGTACCATGCATGCTCTATCTGCATCAGGCTTATCCCAACTCTAAATCCTGATGCTAATTATTACAATGTATCCAATCATGGACCTATCCAAGACATTTTTCAGTACAAATTTTCCATTCTAATACAGCTCGTTGCTGCACCAAAAAAAATGGATACACATATGATGTACCTGAAGATTGACGTCCCAGAGCTACCTCTTTGTGAAGTAAGGTAGGTGTTCCCCATGTCCGCCATTACATCTTATTAGTCCTCTTGTGGAATAGGACCGGTCCAATTGTAGAAAAAAAAATGGATACGCGTTTGATGTACCTGAACTTCTCATTTCATGCATCCGATTTCATAGGTCCTTGGAGAAAAAGCCTCCGGCCAGATTCAGTGGTTTCCCATGTCTGCTGTTACATCTTATCTGCCGATTGCTGTAATGTCCTTCTTTGATAAATCCCTGTGAGGATTTGGCTCAGATTAATAGACCAAAAGGGTGGCCATCTAGAAGCCTTAGACATCAGCTGCAATTGCGCAGCCCAGAGAACAGAAGCAACAGAGCATTTAAGATATGGTCTTTGGCTGTGTGCTGCCTTATTTTCTTTCCGTTGGATACAAGGCTCCACTTTGTGCCTATTTATACATGTACTTGTAGCGTGTATAGGTGTGGGTCTGAGATAAGTGCGTTGAGAGTGGAAGAGATGCTCAAGGTGAGAGAGAACCATGCAGAGAGTGGGAGTTGAGTTTGATGGAGGCAAGAGCGCGCATGCACACACAAGGCTCTCTCATGTACTTGTAGCGTGTATAGGTGTGGGTCTGAGGTAAGTGCGTTGAGAGTGGAAGAGATGCTCAAGGTGAGAGAGAACCATGCAGAGAGTGGGAGTTGAGTTTGATGGAGGCAAGAGCGCGCATGCACACACGCTCACAAAATAGAAGAAGACAATATGGGAGAAGAGTACTTGGAATTTTATTTCACTCATACTTCCAAAGACTAAATTAATTACATGCTTATTCTAGGAATAACGGTATGTAACTTATTACTTCTAATTATCATGCATTACATCCATGATCACCACTAACAATATTATTAGAGACTTTTACTCGCCTAATTCACACCTTTCACTAACAATACTCACAGTAACAAAAATGAAAAGTCGTAATAACCAACTAACAACTCTCGAAATAAAACAAGTTATATATTATTTTTCCAACAGAGTTGAGCTCCGGCATGGGGTGCTCCTCCTTCGAGAGAGATTTGTTTTGTAATCTATGGTTGTGAATAGATGAAACTTTTCTCTCTGTGTTGATTCATGTTTGTGTGTTTGGTTTTTGGTCCTTCTTGCGCACTTCTTCTTCATAAGAAATGAAGAAAGGAAGAATATTGCACACAACTGTTTACATATTTTCGTACGTGTTAGTTCAAGACGAGAAACAACTAAGTAGAATTTCCAATGATATTGGCATCTCAGAGGTCTCAATTTTCTATGGATCATCTTTCTAAGATAAGAAACCTACGCAAACTTGTAGTTTGTTCAAGTCCTCGTATATATTTGACGTCAATAAAGCCAGACAGACCATCACTACGAGTTAGTTAGATGTTGCTGTTAATATGCATATATATATAAGAACAAGGGCAGAAAAGGTTCGCACCTTCGTCAGGCATATTTAGAGAATAACTCTGATCCCATGAATGTTGTATGCTGCTAACGTATTGGGATACTTCTCCCTCTTTTTCGAAGTACAGAATGTGAACTCCACACTCCTTAATTTGTCGATCAATAATCCCGAACGAAACTTCCACTTCATTGCCCTCTGTCAACAGATTTGCTTCGAAACAATGGCTTAACCACACCACATCTCCACCGTTTTCTGGAATGCTAAAGAAGCTTGACTCATAGACGGTCTTCACACCACTGCTCTTGTTATTGATTTCAAATTTTAGGGGCTGACAATCTCTCTCGTTTCCAGGTTCTCTCTCTTCCAGAAGTGTATACACCGCACAAAGATTCAAGCCTCGAAAACCAAAATGAGGAGATAAGGTGGCAGTAAATGATATGGTGAATCCATCGTTCTTATTGCTAAACCAATGTGGAACTTCTCTCCCAGGAAAAACTGTGCTGAATACATTATCTTCATACAGTATCTGGGAAGATGAAATCCATGGTTACAACCATTAAATGCATATGAGAGAGAGAGAGAGAGAGAGAGAGAGAGAGAGAGAGAGAGAGAGAGAGAGAGAGAACCTGGATGGGACACTTGACAGTCTTCCCCAACCTTTTCCGAAAGGCAATCTCAACATCTGCCATAGAGTCCAAGTTGAAGAAGCCAATACTGTTGAGCAGTTCCACATCCACATCTTTGACGGGTAAGAACTTGTAACTGTCCTGAATGTGAGATAAATTAAGGGAATTATTATCTACGATGATTTCAATATAGGTCCCAGCCTCGAACGTCACTTTTTCCAATGCATCGCACCTTTCGACATCCAGTTTATGTAAGATGTTCGATGACCATCGAATCTGCTGGAGCTTTGGACAACGTGATAAATTCAATGTTTGGAGGCCTGTAACATCTTTAATGAAGTTTGGTAGACTAGAAACTGGATTTCCACCTAGAACTAAATGCTGCAACTTGGAGAGCTTAAGATCCCCGGAAAATGCATCATCAGTGAGATTGCAATCAGAAAGATTTAAACGTACCAAAGAGCTTGGTAAAGTGGCCAATGACATTTTTACCCTTGGTTTTGGAACCCAAGGCCAAAAAGATGCTTGTGATACAACCTCCATAGTAAGGAAACGATCAGTATCCATTCTACTTGCTTTAAGCACTTGCAGTGATTTCATCTTCTCAAGCTCCTCCATTGCCCCCATAAGGTTTGAGCAACCGGAAATATCTATTTCTACAAGAGATTCTAGCATACCAATATTTCTTGGAAGCTTTCGCAGATTTTTGCAATCTTGTAGATTTAGTGACTCTATCCTTTGTAGTTCTACGATAGATTCATCGACCTCGAACAAACTTGGACAAGCTTTGAGAACCAATTTCTCTAGGTGTGGGATTCTCGAGAAATCCGGAGTTTTCATAAGTTTTGGGGAGTGACTGAGATTTAAAATTTTCAACGATCCAAGAACCTATTTCGAAAAGAAATGTAATGCAGACAAGTTAAAAAGATGCTCTTCTCACGTAACTAAACAACCAAAATCATTATTACAAGATCTTTAAAAGAGAAGCAAAACAAAGTATCTTACTTTAGTTCCTTTCCAAAGTTGTTTCAAGTTGCTATAACGCATGTCAAGAGAGACCAAGTTTTCGAGAGGAAAATCATTGGGGAAAGATGTTGATGGAAAACCACGCCAATACAACCATCGTAATCTCTTGGGAAATGCCTTGGATGTTCCAGATAGTTGAACACCACTCAACTTGAGTAGTCTCAAATTGTACATCTTTTCAAATGTACTTGCTTCAATCACAGACATGTCAGAATTTCTCAACATGTTCATGTCAAGTACAAGGCCTTGAATTATTTCCGTTCCCTTTGAAGAAAATTAAAAACAAAAAAACGATTGTTAGTTACTTGCAAGCATGTGCAAAAATATTACACAAAACCATGAGACGAAACATGTTTCTTACAATTTTTTCAAGCAAAATGTTGAAGGATTCTCTAGGGCGCCAAATTCTGCTACGCTTCTCCGGATACTTAGATTCACGGCGAACAATTTGTTTTCCCATGTCCTGAAGTAACTGATGCATTTGCAGCGTCTCATTTTCAATTGTTAAGAGATTTCTGTCGACAAGGTTATGAATTCCAGCAAGTGGAAAACAATCACATCCTTCTAGTATTTTGATCATTTTGTTTTTCTTTTGTCCAACAAAGAAACAAACTATGTCCAGGAATAGATCTTTATCGTGTTTATCATTTAGAGAATCATAACTTATTTCAAGTTTTTTCAGAATTGTGTTATCAGAAATTGCTTCCAATTTCTGTAACTCACTTTCCAAAACATCTATATTTTTCCGTCGTACAGAAGAGCCCAACACTTCAAGGGCTAAGGGAAGCCCACCACAATGGTGCACAAACCTTGTTGATAACTCCATGTGACCTTGAATAGGATGTTTTTGCCCAAAAGCATGCCAACTGAAAAGCTCAAGTGAGTCATCGAAGGATAGTTTTTCAGGCCTGAACACCTTATAAATTTCATGAGCATTCATCATGCTCTCGATCCTAGTGGTTATGATAATTTTACTTCCTTGCATAAACCAATCTTGTTGGCCAGCTAATGCAGATAGTTGGTCCGTTTGATCCACATCATCAAGGACCAGAAGAACTCTTTTGTTGGCTAAGACATATTTCATCCTCCTACATCCATCGTCAACATTGTTCACTTTGTGCTCTTCTTTTCCCAAAAGATTTGAAAGAAGTTGTCTTTGCAAACGGACTAATCCGTTGGGTGCTTTGGCAACTTCTCTAATATTTGAGAGGAAACAGGCAGCATCATATCTATCATGGTTTGAATTAAAAACAACTTTGGCAATCGTCGTCTTGCCTATTCCACCCATTCCACATATCAAAAGAATGCCAACCCCTGTTTGCCAATCGTCGTCTTCTAGCCATGAAGTAACTTGCATAGTTTGCCAATCCATACTTACTAGATGATCACTAACCATCAAATGCTTGCCAACTAGCTTCCTTTTGAGTTGACCAACAATTTCGTCAATGAATTTGGCTTCATACCTAAAAGTTTAATGTGTGGAAAATGAAGCACGGTAAGATTAGAAAAGATTTGAGAGAAAAAATCAGAATTTCCTTGCAGATATCCAAACAAACGATTGCTTAAAACATCTTATGCTAGTTTTTCTCTTCTTCTTTTTTCAATTTTTATCGGTAAGAGTAAGGGTATATTAAAAAGAAGTAGATGCCTTGGACAAAAAAACCGAAGGCCACGTACAAAGAGGTTCTATGCACAGCCAAGCATATAAGGAAAAAAACAAACTATGAACTGAAGAATTTGATAATGAGTAGCATCACTTTCCTTGGACTCCCAACATTGCAAACTAAAAAGGTAAAGGCTTTCATTTCTACCTAAAGAGCTTTCCACACCATCAAAATGCCTTTCTGGGGAGAGTTATGCATGGCAACCGGAAATGGCACACAATCGAAGAAGGGGTTGGATTAGAACTATAATAAACTCAGAAGGGTCATAAAGCTTTTAATGTTAGTTGGAACGTGGGAGAGTGGCTCATTAACTATAACTAGGACTAGGAGAAAGGAAAACCTCTTATAGGAGATCCAGACCAGCTCGCGGCTTTTCACGTGTCCGTTATTGCGGAACACGCCTTTTTGTGTTTCCATTTATAGAAGGTTTATATTTGCAACCTGCTTTCACCTCTTTTGGAGCCCATTCATATGGAGATTTGCTTTTGCTTTAAATGTTCCCGCAGTACTTGATGGTGAGATGTCCCCCCATGGATTAGGTTAGGTGCGCAACGCCTTTACCACCCCCTCTCTAACAGCACGGTCCTTCCATTCTATACAAGGTTTATATTTGCAACCTGCTTTCGCCTCTTGTGGAGCCCGTTCATACAAAGATTCACCTCTGCTTTAAATGTGCCCGCAGTACTTGATGGTGAGATGGCCCCCCAAGGATTAGGTAAGGTGCGCGTTCCTTAACCACCCCTTCTCTCTTAGCACGGTCCTCAATAAATTTTCCCTTCAATTATTTCTCCCATTTCTCTCTCTCTCTCTCTCTCTCTCTCTCTCTCTCCACTTATTATCTCCAAAATCTCTCTCAAAACCTAAAGTACAAAAAACATGCCATAAAAAGTAGAGAGAAGAAGGAAAGATGTTACAAAAAAACATACTAGAAAGAATCCTCGAAACATATGAACTTCGAAATGACCGAAGGCCACAGAACCCACCATAAAAGGGCAACAAAATACAGATGCAGATCTTCAAAAGACTCCTAAGGTTCTACAAATGATATCCCTACTAGCCTTTAAGAGGGATTCACTCAAGAAGTCCAAATCCTAATGAGAGAGTAATGCTATGTTTAAACTATAATTAGAATCGTTGCCAGATTATGTTTCCTTTGTATAAAGTCCAAACCACTAAAGAAACTCCAAAACCAATCTTTAAGAAGTCCAAAACAGAATAAAATCCGCTATGCCACGTATCTACAGTTTGGACGGACTCAACCACCGTCTGGACGGAAACAACCGAAAGCTCTGGAGTCAAAATCACAAAAGGGCTGTCTGGGCGACTCTGACCAGGAATTTAGTAATTTACATAACAAAAAATCGAGCCAGAAATCTCACATTAGCAACAAGATTAATGATGTGGTGGATACTTAGGCACTGGTAGCAGGTGTGGCAGTCAAGCACTAGTAGTAGATGTGCATGTTGCAATAAAATTGACGAAGAGGATGAGGTGGTAGTGAAGAAATGAAGTGTAGCAAAGATAACTTGAGGATAAGAACACTAGTATGGTGATTACAAATTAATAGGTTATGGTTTTCCAATACCAACCCAGTAATTTTGGAGAAGGTTTAACTGTTGGCGTCAGAAAGAATACTTGTAGGTTAGCAGTTCGGAACTAGTTTTCACCATGTACAGCAGAGATGGTACATGTACAGCAGAGATGGTACATGCGGGAGATTATTCAGTGCTCCTGGGGCAATGACACATGCTGCCGCAACCCCTCTTTTCACCACACAAATGTGTAGTGAAAGGAGGGGTTGGACCACCACGTGTCCATGCCCTTGAGGCATTGAATACTTTTTCTAGGTATGTACATGTGGTAGAGTGTGCTAACTTTATCAACTCTTATGACATGATCTTTTAACAAATATAAGGGTCGCAACAAATGCATTGCCAACATAAATAGTTGGCTATCAGCTTCAAAAGATCCCTAAACCAAATTATTCCTTTGTATGAAACAACCTTGTTGTAGTAGTTTATGAGGAATTCATAAAACAAATCTTTTGCTTTCATCAACTCAACTGTTAGTCATATGCGCGCACAATCAACAATTTGCATCTTTTTTTTACAAATCAAGTGTCTCATCTAGTAACGGGGCTCAATTGACGCTAGGGCATAGAGCCCCCATACGGACCGGCCCAAATCTTGGGAAACCAATTCCACCATCCACAAGCGGAGAGTTCTATGGACTTGTCCCAATCCTTGGACGAATCCCACTAGGGACGGAGACAAGAATCTCGCAGTGGGGTCAATATTTAGACATATACCTATACCTGATCTTCTTCTTATTAGCTAATAAAAAATTGAACATCTATTACAACTAGAAAACGTGTGTTTGGAAATTTTCTTTCCAGTTTCTTCTTAATTCTGCCTCCACTTTTTCTCTTAATTATTTTCTCTTCCTTTCCCTTTCCATCCTCAAGTTCCAATCAGAGTTAATTTTTGGTATTTTATAACTGTAAAGAAGAGAGAATTAAGGAGAGAACTTTAGTAAAGATTACCAAAAATACCAAATACTAATCTCTCAATTACCCGTCAAATTGATTTTGGGAAACCATCCGGCCATACTCGCAACCTCTTTAAGCGCCGCACTCCATCCCTTCACTTTCTCAGCCTCCACTTCCTTTTTCCCGAAACCCAGATTTTTTGACTGCTCCTTAATTTCCCACGGATCCACCTCGTAAAACACGGGCAAAACGAAGTGATTTGACCTCTTGCAGAGCTCGAGAATTGTCTGGAGTTCAAACAGGCACGCCGTTGAATTGGCGTAGTTTTTCGACAAAACAATCACCGACGTCCTGGAATTCACGATTGCCTTCTGCAACTCAGGTTTGATAACATCACCCCTGTCGATCTCGTCGTCGTCTCTGAATGTTTGGAACCCCTCGCGCTTCAGAGCGTGGTAGAGGTGATCGGTGAACTTTTTGCGGGTGTCTAAGCCCCTGAAGCTCAAGAAAACATCGTATGATTCGTATCTACCTCTGGGATTCGAAGAGGCGGAGGGGTTTTGGGATTCCGGAGTAGCCATTGATTGAAGAAATTAAAATGCAGAAGGAGTTGAGCTACGAGGTGTGTCACTTCCACTTCAACGGGAGTATCCAGTCCCTTAAGCACTCACGAGGAGTGGGCATTGATCACGCTTTTTCTTGCGGATCCACCAACGACGGCGCAGAGTTAGCTAAACGCATGCGACTTGAACGAGATTCTGATTCTTTTCATATTAGTAATGCGATATTGAGTCAACGGTACTGTGTTTGGAACCGTGGAACGAGGAGAAAATTTTTAAAAAATAATAAATAATTTCCTTCTCTTGTTTGATTGACGGTGAAAACTAGAGAAGAACAAATAAAATTCCCTCTCAACTTTCTCAATCTTTTCCTTCTTTCCTCAATTTCTAAACAATTCCTAACAGCCCCTTTGAATCGTGAAAGAGTGTGAGATAAGAGAGGGGAGTCATTTCTTACGAAATCTCACCATTTTTTATGAGAATGGATAAAAAAGGGGAAAAACCAATCAAAATATTTTATTTCTGTACTTTTCTTTCCATTCTTACCAAAATAGTCAATCCAAATGAGTGATTTGACTAGAAAAACTTTTTTTTCTTTTCTTTTCTCTTTGAAATCACTCCATCCAAAGCATCCAAAGGGGCGGAAAAAGAACAAGGGAAAGAATCCAATCACTTTCAAAGAACTGCACGAGCAGCAACTCTTTGGGTGAATGTTTCATGTGTAGTTATGTAGAGCGGCAAGCAAAGGGGGAAAGTACTACTCCGTCCTTTTTTAATTGTTCTGCTTTATAATTCCAACTTATTAAAAAGTCATCATCATTATATTTTTATATCAACTTTTTTCTCCACTTTCCCTACTTATCCATCATCATTATGCTTTTACTAACTAACTTTTCAAAATGGAATATATTTTTAGAGACAAAATAGACAATGCACTAACTTTTACCCACTAATTTTACAAAATGGACACTTATTAAGGGATAACCCAAAATAGAATACTCAACTTTAAATAAGGAATGGAGCGAGTAGTTGATATGGGTTTTGAGGGAGAGTTAGGATAATGAGTGGAAACGAATAGATAGAAATTATTAGGAAAGCAAACATTCAATCATATCCTTGACTGAAGGTATTCCAGTCCGTGATTTTAGCACCTTATGGTCAATATCATTTATAGTAAATTCTGTAATCATGTTAGCTGTAATCTTGCATGATCCCATGACTTATAGGATTTGATACTCTTGTACTCTGTATATATAGTGATCAAAGATGAATAAAATGTCAAGAACTTCCAGAATTTTACAGAAATATTTGAGTAATAATAAGTGGATGGAAGCTCGTAAAAACTGTGTATAGAGAGAGAACTTAGTTAGAATGAGATTCAACTCAATATCCCTTGGTGTGAGAATTGGGTCGGTTTTAGCATGCACTGTGATGAGTGAATTCCACTGAGATGTCGTTGTAACTTGAATCGTTCATTTAATAAAATTTGATAAAAGTTATTAGTACTCAACGTTAAATTAGTCAAGATTGATAATAACCGTATGATCAAGTTGAATTTGTCGTACACTTTATTTTTCGGAATCGACAAAATCATTTGTATTACTAGAACACAAGTATTGAAGTGTGGTTATCAAAATATGGAGTGACCAAATCATTTCCCTCAAGTAAAACTGTAAAAGTACTCATGAAGTAAATTTTAGATGTAATTTTGATCATAAGTTTTGCAAAATGAGCAGTTCCAATCATCGAAATATGCCGTTTCGTTTGTTAACAGAACCCTCCAATCCCGAAATGGACATGGAGAGGATTCTTTTCCTTTTTGATACCCTATGAGTTGTATATATTGATACAAAAAATCATAAGCAGGGTCTATGATTATAAAGTAAAATCACCGTAGCATTATTGTTTGATCATGCACTTGTTTTGGTCTTCTAGCAAGAACAAGTCAATAAACTACTACACTAATTCAATACTCCAAAGACCACTCCAAACCTGACTGCTTAAGTTTTTTCAGCGCCATGTAATAGAAAAGAGCATGAAAGAAGACAAAGGGCTCTAAAAAAAGGCCGAGGTTCTCTTAAACACCTCTAAGACTTCAGCCAAAAGAAACAAGAAAAATAAACACTAGCAGAAATTCAACAAATAGAGTATTGGGTCCAGGCAGATCTGAGACTTTTACCATTTTGAGATCTCTCAAGAGAATCGTCCAATACACACGAAGCATGTCCCAGACTCCCAGAGATGCTACTTGCAATTCAACCAATTGTGTAATGAATTCATGGTGGCTGGCAATTCATACTGGGTGAAGAATTCAGTGATGCGGCTTGCAATTCAACATATTGTGAGCTGGTACTGGTATGTTGTCAACTTCCTCCGCTAACTCTGAGACTTGATCACCTACAGCATCTCTGGCTTCTTTACTCTGTATTCCACAAGAAGTATATACAAGTTATTACCAAAAGGAATCATAAAGCATTAAATTTGTGGGATTTGGATTCCAAGGAAACATGTTAAGAAGAATGGTTATTGGGTGATATATTTTAGTCCTGGATTGGAGTGGGAAATCAACACTCATTTTATACAAGGGGCATGGATTACCATTTCACTAAAAGCCAAATACTGACGCCACTTTACTAAACAATTTTACATGAAGAAACTCACCTCTCTTCTAACTCTTTAAACTGGCAAGATTTTAATTCCAATTCCTTCCTTTCTGCAGTCAATTGATCGAGCACATTGTTTTTCCTTTTCTTCAATAGCTGCTTCAATTTCTTCTTCTTCTTCCCCTTCTTCTTCTTCAATCATAACGATCATAAATAGCAACCAAAGAGACTATATCAATATCTTGAACCCCAAAATGCACTTTTTCTAATTAAAAGTTCAAGTGCCAAGTGATAGGCATATCCAGAAGAAAAATACACAAAATGCACGCGTGACTTGCCCTAAATGTACCATGAACCACTTAATCACCCACGCAAAGATAACACATAGGTGTTTTAGTGCATCTACGCCTTCCTCACTTCAATTTATTCTACAGACATTAAGCCAATAAGTATCAAGGCCAACCATAGCGTTGCCAATATTGTACCATAATTATGAATTCTTAACATATTTTGTTCTCTCTTAGTGACATTGCTTTTCTGTTTGAAGCAATATAACAGGTAGGATAGGAAATAAATAAATAAAAGCAACACTATAAAGAAACCTAAAATTGGTTTATAACATCAGAAGATTCTCAACGACAGCTACAATGATCATTGTGTATCACTCGTGGACCCAAATCACTGCCTAGAAGTGGTCATGCAATTAATATATCAATATATTTCCAAAAAATAACAAGCCCACTCATCTCCTAAGTTTTGGGGAATGATCCTCTCTGAATTAAAAAAGGTTGTCCAGTCGTCTAAAAGAAACCATTATAATTTTAATTCGTAAGTGTTGGATTGGTATGTTCAAAAGTGTTGTTCAAAAATTATGCAGTAGAAACCAATATAGATTTTGGGTTTGGATTGGCATGTTCAAACGTGGTGTTGTACCCATTTAAGGATAGGCTCATAACCAGGACATTGTTTGGGAAATGATTCAGTAGAAACCAAACCAGAGCTCGGCCATGAACATACCAATCCAAGCCCATCTTCCTTCTTCTTCAGCCCGGTTGGGATGTTCATTGACCGATATAACCATATCAATAATATCCCTATCAACACTGTGATTGCATAGGAATGTGAAGATAATGTGAATCAAAAACGTTACTTGAAGTATGGTGTCATGATCTCGTCCGGTTGGAGACGAAGTCCATTGGGACAATCCTTTGTGTTTTATGCTTTTCTTTTCAGGGATTCTTCCGAGTTTGACTGCAGTTGTGATTCGGTTCTCCATTTCTTCATATGAAGATGAATTCCATTGGGACAATCCTTTGTGTTTTATGCTTATGTTTTCAGGGATTCTTCTGAGTTTGACTGCAGTAGTGATTCGGTTCTCTATTTCGTCATATAATTGCTGCATCCAAATATCAGGCTATGAATATAACTCCAGAGAATTAACTTTAGCATGGGCTATTAATAAACTTTGGAAGAAGAAAACTTGACAAAAGTGCACAAAATTATAGTACTGATGCCAATCGGAAAAATCCAGAGCAAAACAACCAACCTTTGACAACGGCGAGCTGGAACCAATTGCCAAATCGGGACCCTAAATCCCCATATCACAACCAGCCAAAACCCAAGTGCGAAATCAACCATTTCCAAGTGCGAAATCAACGACCAAATAACTACTCCAAAATGCCAAAACCAAATAAAGAGTTTTATGCCTTGGTAAAGTATGTTTACCAAGGCAGGCCCTACTAAACATACTTTCTACCAATTTACGCTCGTTTTTTACTTTATGAGGTGATTACTTTTCTGGTGGCGTTATTAAGCTTGATTAGTAGAATATTAAGTGAAGTTTAAAAATGATCTGCAGAACAACAGTGTTCAGACAGTGTTGTGCCAGCTGACTGGCGGTCGTGCAAGACTCACTGAGGGGTGTTCTTTCATAAAGAAGGGCGATTGAATTGGTATCCTAATGGGGGCGACGAGGAAGAAAATGGAAAAATATGAGAGTGGGTATTTTAAGTCTAACCCATATTAAATCCATTTTCAATCCATCTAAACTCAAGTAAATATGAGTTTACATGGGTTGAACCCATACCAACCCATTATACAATAGGGGTGGATTGAGTTGGGTTATAAGTGGATGAATTTTGGCGATTTAAGAAATATGGGTTGAGATTGCCACCTCATGGATATGTTACAAGGGAGATTAGCTAGGAGGGACTTGATTTAAGTAGTAGTAGTGTTTTTTCCGTTTCAAAATGGATGACAATTTTAGAAATTTATGTCATTTTTTATTACTTATATCTTTCAATCTATAATATTTTTCATGAGTTTAAAAACTTTGTATAATAAAACTAATCAAAAACTATCAAACAAGATAATATCTTTTAATCTATAATATTTTTCATGAGTTTGAAAACTTTATATAATAGAACTAATCGAGAACTATCAAACAAGATCTATTTTGCATATTTTTTGAGATTCGTATTAAAAGATATAAGGAATTGAAATTGGCACAGATATAAAAAATTGTCATCCAATTTGGGACGAATGGAGTAGTTGATATGGCTGGATAGAAGTGGGTGGATATGAGTGGATGACGTATGACAGAATACTTAATAACCACTAGGTCCACTTTTTACAAAATACATTTACCATTAATAGAAGTGTCACCCTAGGGTTTTAGGGTACCCTATGGTTTTATGGTGCCCTAGGAGGGTTTAGGATACCCTAGGGTTTAGGGTACCCTAAGGTTTAAGTTTAGGCGCTTTTTTAGAGGTCTAGGGTTTAGGTTTAGGCACTTTCATAGGGATTTTAGGGTGCACTTTCCTATCATAGGGTTTTAATGAATTAGGCATTTTCATAGGATACTCTAGGATTTAGGCATTTTCAAGGATACCCTATGGTTTAGGCACTTTCAGGGTTTAGAATTTTAGATACTTTCATAGGGTTTTGGTGTTTCATTAATTGGAGGTGGTCTAGTGGGAAATACTTTTTATTTTCTATACCTAGTGGTAAAAAACCCTTATTTGTTTAGACAGTAATTTTCTATTTTTAATTGTATAAAAATTGATAGAAAAAATACATACAATTTTTAAAACACACTTTTAAGTGCATTTGTAAAAGTTGAAGTGGCATATTTACTTTTCCTTAAATCCATCTTATTTTAAGTGTTCATGTTTCCATTTTAGGATGTCCGAAAATAAGTGTCCACTTTCTAAAAAACAATAATCATTCAACCATGCCAAACTTTTAATTTTACAAATAAAAAGTACCATTTCTGATTTGATAGGTTTTGATATTCGTGTCATTTTTGAATTGGAAATATCTTTCAATTTATAATATTTTTTGTAATTTTTGAAATTAATTGAAATTATCAAACAAAATTCATATTCTATATTTTTGAAAATCTATATTAAAAGATATGAATAATTTAAACATATAATTAGCTTCACAATTTTTAAAGTTAATTTTGGAAATATAAATAATTTTTTTTGACATTTTTGAATTCGATATTTAAAAAATATGGAATAGCAGGTTGTGTTCACATTGGAAAGATGTGTCCTACCATAAAAGCCCTTGCATATTCAAACGAAAAGAAGAAACATCAGGAGGACACAAAGCAGGGACGGAGGCAGTAAGAGTCAAGGAGGGGCGGCCGACCCCGCTGCCTCTCAAATTTTTGTAGAGATTCGTATAATTTTCATCCAATTTTTACTTATTTGACCCCCCTTTAAAATTCATTTTTGCCCCAACCCATATATAAGAGTTTTGTACTTAGGCAAACGAGGAGTCAAAATAGAATTTCCACCCACAAAAGGAGTCGAAATAGAATTTTTGTAAAGATTGATTAAAATAGTTTTTGCTCCTGGGTAGATGCATGATTAAAATAGGGCTTTGAGGCTTTCACTGCTTTGCATTTTATAAAGTGTTTGATTAAAATATTGCTTAGTGTTTCTTTGAAGTTTTTTGTGGAAGGTGGAACAAATGTTACATATATATATTGATTATTACAAACGAGGCTATCATGCATCGTTTCCAAAGTATGAAAAATCGTCGAGGTAAATTGTGAATCGAAGCTGTATTTTGTTATTAATATATATTTACATTTTGATTAACTTATAAATTTGATTGTTCCTTCCAAATAGCAACGAGAAAAAGTGAATCATACGTAGTTTAAATTTTCGACCCCACTTACCCAAAATCCTGGCTCCGTCCCTGACACAAAGGGAAAACCTGTAAAGTCTGATAAGGGTAATATCGTAATAAAGGCCAAGTAGAAGGGCCAATTTCGGCAGAGCATGATCAAAAGTGGTCATCATCGTTACATGCCAAAGAGGCCAACGCTCATACTCAAGTCGGCCTTTCCATGCAGGGAAATGTGACTCTGCATATTCAGTTAATTAGAACAGAAAATGTGACTATACATATAGTCCAGAAACTAAAAGAAGCTATGCAGTCAAGTTTCAAAGAGAAGGAGGCGATCCACACAATCCTTAAATCACAATAGGCTTAGAGCGAACTTTACCCCAAAAATAACCATTAAATATGCAAGTAAAAAATACATACCAATTTCGCCACCGAGGCTTGTACTAGTGTCTCAAAACTCTTCATGCAAATGTTTGGTTGGTGCTTTGTCATTGGTTCCAAATGCTCCCAAGGTCCCTCGTACTTTGATGATGTTTTCTCTGATCAAGGAGAAAAAGTCATACTTACCAAATACATTATCTCATAACATATTTGAATCTATTAATCTTTTATGCTTTTTGTTCAAATAAAGTAAATGCGGAAAAAAGTAATTCCATGCTATTCTCGTCACTGCGCCAAAGCAATAATTTTAAATGCTGAGGGAAAAAAACGATAATTTTAAACAAAAACTTAACTAAAAACAAAATCAAGCCAGCTTTATGCGCCTTACACATTTTGATGCAATATTTTTTCCATTATCTTTCTTATAAGGGTACTAACATCAACTGGGCTGTTGACCTGCAAGTTTAAGAATTCCCAATATGCTTTTTCGTTTTTCTCTACTTCTTGGAATTACTTCATATTCTTGAATTATAAGTTCAGTTGGCAAAGACCAAAAAAGTTACAAAAGACGAGATAGATAAATAATACATCCTGGAAATAATAGTATAAACTTTGCTCAGCATGTGTTTTGTGCCTGTCATCTCCAATGTCTTCCCAAGCTACTGCTTCGTTTATATCGAACACAAAGGTTCAGAAAGTTGCTTCTTTTGGGAGGCGCGAGAGTGGACGTTGCATCTTTTTGCATTTTGGTGTCTTTTGGAAGAGATCGATGATTGTGAGAGTAATTTTGTTCATCCTCTTTAAAGGAGGGTGAACAAAATTATTCTCGATGATTATGGTATTAATACGGGTGGGTTAGATATTTCTAGTGTTTTGAGTAACAAGATGTAATAGCTTCTTTACAAAACTATCACATTCCTAGCCTATCATATTCCTAACCATTAGAGAGGCGGAAAAAGAAAATACGTATGTGTGAAACATGCTAGGATTATTCTTAATGCCAATAGAGGTAATTCATCAAACACCTTAAGTGCAAAAAATTTTCGCTACCACAAATTATGTTCTGATCCGCAACTGATCAACACGTTTGGGAATGCTTACCGTGTGGAATCGTATTACTCGTATTTTGGGCGGAACGCGATGGAATACGCACGCTTACTGGCCGTCACAAGGGGATCATGGAGAAGCCAGTGTAATTTATAGGAGTTGGTGAGGGAACGTATGTACTACTTCGGAGAGTCGTGGCAGTTGGGATTGATCAATTCGTTTTGAATTGGACAGTATATATCGGAGGCTTACTATCGGTATTCGAGCGTCGTTTGGGGAACGATGCAAGCGTTGTTTGTAATTTGGGTTGAAAAGTTATTTCGAGTGTCCTCAAGGTGTATTTTCGAACGGAAAATTGCGGGAAACACTTTTGGGCCTTCCAATTTCTCCAAGTAGTAGCAGACTAGCACTAGATAGATACAAGCACAAGGGCAGAAAAGGTTCGCACCTGACTCAGGCTGATATGGAGACAAATTTGGATCCCATGAACGTTGTATTGTGCTAACGTATTGCAGTACTTCTCCCTCGTCTATGAAGTACAAAAGGTGGACTCCGCATCTCCCTCTGTAAACACTGGTTGGAAACAATGGCTTAACCACACCATATCTCCACCTTTTTCCGGAATGCCACAGAACGCTGATCTATAGACGGTCTTCATGCCACTGCCCTTGCTATTGACTTCAAAATGGACAGGATTTGGCAACCGAATGCTCTCCTCCGGAAATGTATACACCGCACAAAGATTCAAGCCTCCAAAACTGAAATGTGGAGATAAGGTCGCAGTAAACGATACGGTGGATCCACCGCTCTTATTGCTAAACCAATGTGGAACTTTTCTCCCAGGAAAAAAGGTATTGAATACATAATCATAATACATTATCTGGGAAGATGAAATCCATGGTTAGAACTGTTAAATGAGAGAGAGAGAGAGAGAGAGAAAACCTGAATGGGACGCTTGTCTATCGCCCAAGAAATGCAGTTCATAATGGTAACCTCAGCATATGCCATAGAGTCCAAGTTAAAGAAGCCAATACTGTTGATCAGTTCCACATCAACTTCTCTGATGGGTAAGAACTTGAACCTGTCCTGAACGTAGTACAATTTACTGCAATAAGGATGTGTGGTGACTACATTATTAATGGTCCCATTCTCACGAGTTATTTCTTCCAATGCATTGCACTCTCCGACAACCAGAGTAAGTAAAGAGGCCGATGACAATCGAATCTGCTGGAGCTTTGGACAAAATGATAAGTCCAAATTTTGGAGACCTGTAAGATCTTTAATGAAGTTTGGTAGGCTAGAAACTGGATTTCCGAGTAGTGATAAGTGCTGCAACTTGGAGAGGTTACTAAGATCCCTGGGAAATGCACCATCAGTGAGATTGCAATGAGAAAGATCTAAACGTACCAAAGAGCTTGGTAAAGAGACCAATGACATTTTTACCCTTGGTTTTGGAACCCAAGGCCAAAAAAATGCTTGTGATTCAACCTCCATAGTAAGGAAACGATCAGTATCCATTCTACTTGCTTTGAGCACTTGCAATGATTTCATCTTCTCAAGCTCCTTTAATGCCCCCATAAGGTTTGAGCAGCCGGAAATATCTATTTCTACAAGAGATTCTACCATACTAATATTTCTTGGAAGCTTTCTCAGATTTTTGCAATCTTGTAGATTCAATGACTCTATCCTTTGTAGTTCTACGATAGATTCATGGACCTCGAACAAGCTTGGACAAGCTTTGAGTACCAATTTCTCTAGGTTGGGGATTCTCGAGAAATCCGGCGTTTTCTCAAGTTTCGGAGAGTGACTGAGGTTTAAAATTTTCAACGCTTCAAGAATCTATTCGAAAAAGAAACACAACGCTAAACAAGTTTAAAGGGGCTCTTCTCACAAAAGTCAATAACCGAAATACTTATAAAATTTTAAAAAGAGAAGCAAAATAGAGTTTCTTGCCTTAGTTCCTTTCCAAGTTACTTGTTTCAAGTTGCTATAGCGTATGTCAAGAGCGACCAAGTTCTCCAGAGGAAAATCATTGGGGAAAGATTCTGAAGGAAAACCATGCCAATACAGCCATCGTAATCTTTTGGGAAATGCCATAGAAGTTCTAGAGAGTTGTATGCCACTCAGCTTGAGTAGTCTCAAATTATACATCTTCTCAAATGTATTTGCTTCAAAGACAACCATGTTTGAATTTCTCATCAACATCTTCATGTCAAGTACGAGGCCTTCAATTTTTTCCGTACCCTTGAAAAAACATTAAAAAGAAAGAAAATTATAGTCAGATCCTAGCAAGCATGTGCAAATTCAGTACACATCAACAGGGAAAACATGTTTCTTAACATTTTTTCTAGCAAAATGTTGAAGGATTCTTTAGGGCGCCAAATTCTGCTACGCTTCTCCGGATTCTCAGATTCAACGGCAAACAATTTGTTTTCCCATGTCCTGAAGTAACTGATGCATTTGTAGCTTCTCATTTTCAATTGTTAAGATATTTCTGTCGACGAGATTATGAATTCCAGCAAGTGCAGAATAATCACATCCTTCTAGTATTGTGATTGTTTCATTTTTTTTCTTTCCAGCAAAGAAACAAGCTATGTCCAGGAATAGATTTTTATCGTGGTTATCTTTGAGAGAATCGTAACTTACTTCAAGTTTTTCCAGAATTGTATTGCAAGAAGTCGCTTCCAATTTCTTCAAGTCACTTTCCATTATGTCTATGTTCTTCCTTCGTACAGAAGAGCCCAATACTTTAAGAGCTAGAGGAAGCCCATCGCAATGTTGCACAAACCTTTTTGACAAGTCCATGTGACCTTGAATGGGGTATTTTTGTCCAGAAGCATGCCAACTGAAAAGCTCAAGTGATTCATCATTGGATAATTTTTCAGGCTTGTACACTTCATAAATTTCATCAGCATTCATCATCAGACTGCCGAGCCTAGTTGTTATGATAATTTTACTTTCCGGAGAAAACCAATCTTGTTGGCCAGCTAATGCAACTAGTTGGTCCGTGTGATCAACATCATCAAGGACAAGAAGTACTTAACACATACTTCATCCTCCTACATCCATCATCAACATCATTTACTTCGCGCTCTTCTTTCCTTAAAATATCTGAAAGAAGTTGTCTTTGCAAACAGACTAATCCATTGTGTCCATTGGCAACTTCCCAAATATTTTGGAGAAAACAAGTAGCATCATATCTTCCATGGTTTGAATTGAAAACAAATTTAGCAATCGTCGTCTTCCCTATTCCACCCATTCCACATATCAAAAGAGTTCCAGCCCCGGTTGACCTATCTTCTAGCCATGAAGTAACAAGCTTGGTTCGCATATCCATACTTACTAGATGATTGCCAACCCTCAATTGCTTGCCAGGTAGCTTGCTTTTGAGTTCACCAACAATTTTCTCAATGAACTTGGCTTCATACCTAAAAGTTCAATCTTTGGAAAATGAAGCACAATAAGAGCTGAAAACATTTGAAAGGAAAAATCAAAATTTCCATGCCGATATCCAAACAAATGATTACTCAAAACTTCTTACTCTATATCTTCAATTCTTCTTTTTTTGTTTATTGTCAGTAAGAGTAAGGGTATACTAAAAAGAAGGAATCAAGTAGATGCCACCAACATAAGTAAAGCCACAAACAAAGAGGTCCTATGCACAGTCACGCGTGTCAAAGAACCCTATGAACTGAAGGATTTGATCTAGAGTAGCATCACTTTCCCTGGACTCCCAACTTTGCAAACTACTACAAAGGAAAAGGCCTTCAATTCTAACTAAACAGCTTGCCACACCATCAAAATGCCTTCTAAGGGTTCAATGTGAATGGTGGAGCTTTTTGGGGAGAGTTATACATAGTAGTCATAAATGGTACAAAAATCACAGAAGGGCTGGACTATTCACTACAATATACTCAGAAATCATAAAGCTTTTATGTTTGGCCGTTAGAGTAAGGGAGATCTAGAGTAGCTTATTAACTAGGACTGGGAGAGAGGAAAACCTCTTATAGGCGATCCTGACCAGCTCACGCCTTTTCACCTGTCCGTTAATCTAATGGAATACGTCCCTTTTGTGTTGTCGGTGACTCCGTGCTAGACAAGGTTAATTCGCCTATCTAGTATATGCATACCATAGTAAAAGGGGAGTTAATCTCAAAATTACCCATCAGATTCCTTCCGAGAAACAATCCCAGCCATACCCGCAACCTCTTTAACCGCTGCATTCCATCGCTTCATTCTCTCAACCGTCGCTTCCTTTTTTTCACAAACCAGATTCTTTGACTGCTCCTTGAGCACCTCAGGTTCCACCTCATAAAACACAGGCAAAACGAAATGATCCGACTTCTTACAGAGTTCGAGAATCCTTTGGAGTTCAAATAGACATGCCATCGAATTAGCGTAGTTTTCCGATAACACAATCACCGACATCCTGGAATTCCGGATTGCTTTCCGCATCTCAAATTTGATATCCTCACCCCTCTCTATCTCGTCGTCGTCTCTGAATGTTTGGAACCCCTCCCGCATGAGAGCGTGGTAGAGGTGATCGGTGAACTTTTTGCAGGTGTCTAAGCCCCTGAAACTCAAGAAAATGTCGTATATACCTTTAATGAGTTGGGGATTCGAAGAAAAGGAGGAGGAGGAGGAGGAGGAGGAGGAAGGGCCTTGGGATCCCGAAGTACTAGCCATTGATTGAAGACAATGCAATTATTACTCTAGTCAGGTCCGAGTTTCCACTTTCAAAATGAAAACAATACAAAACAGAGGGGAAAAAGGTTTTTGCCGGATCCACCTATAATCGAAGATACTTCTTTTATTATTCGTCAGGTCCGAGGTTCCACCAACCAGAATATACAAATTTATTACTCAAGCCATGACGTCCTTGTTTCTACCAATCTAGGATTTTACAGTATTTTAAAATCCTAATCGATTGAAGATACTTCTTTTATTATTCGTCAGGTCTGAGGTTCCACCAACCAGAATATACTCATTTATTACTCAAGCCATGACGTCCTAGTTTCTACCAACCTAGGATTTTACAGTATTTTAGAATCCTAATCGAAGATACTTCTTTTATTATTCGTCAGGTCCGAGGTTCCACCAACCAGAATATACTTCATTTATTACTCAAGCCATGATGTCCTAGTTTCTACCAACCTAGGATTTTACAGTATTTTAGAATCCTAATTTAAGGGGTAAAAGAGTCGGTTGACACCCTACCAATGCCATGACCATGATGTACTCGAAAATGGTACCAAGTAGTGGATGGCGTATCTAGGTGTGCTTCCTTTTCCCCTGTTTTCTTCTTTCCGTTCCATTAACAGGAGTACGACTACGATTCGGTTGGACGAACTAGTCTAGCGCGGTACCTCTGTGACTGCAGATTGTTAATTATATCCTAGAAGACAGACACCAACAAAACCTCCACAACACTTTAGATGCGTCGATGAATTTCTCTTTAAGGAGTGTAATCATGGGCCTTGGTTTGCGATTATCAGTTCTGTTATGTTGCACAATGTGTTCTGCTCGTGATATGTGTTGTTATTTCTGTCCCTTAATAAATTCAGTTACTGTTATTTTCCTAGACCGTCGTAAAAAATGGTGCGAGGAATTTTTTAATCCATGTTTTTTTGTGAAATAAGTTTTGTTGGGCTCTTACCCTGTTCGGTTTGAACTTTGAATGAGGTTTTAAAGTGTAATGAGTGGAGAGTGAGTGATAGAAAAAATTTATTGGAGATCGTGCGCAGGGGTTTTGAGTACCCTAAACGAACAAGCACATGTTCAAATAAAGTAAAGCATCTAAATCAGGATTGAGGTGTTTAACATTGGGAAATGATTGTCTTGGGTGTACAACTTTTAAGTGAAATGAGCCAAAAACGGCTGAGATTAACACATCTATTAGTAGTACGCACAGTAGTTAAAATTGAATTGAAGGAGTAACAAATACGTGTAAATATAAGGAGTCGGACTCAGCCTCTCAAGAACTTTTTTTTAAGGAAGGAAAGAATTTCATAGATAATACTAATGAAATACTATAGATAGGATACCAAAATAAAGCCTAGCTAGTATAATAGGACACATGCAGTGGGATCCGGGCGCACAACACTTGCTACAGAATGTAGAGAATTCTGTAGCGAGCAATCTTAGCCGTTGCTGAAATTTTCTTCGACTATTCATGGGATCAGAATTGATTTTAAAGGAAGTCTTGGTTTTAAATTGAATCGTTCACTTTTGATTGTTTTGGATGTCCCATCCCCAGTTGTACTCTAGAATAAGGTACCCTGTGCCAATTACAATTTGAGTGTCTAGTCTCTTGGTATTGGTGGTCTCATTTTACTCGTTTCATGAATGAATAATCACGGCATAAATAAGCACATTATATTTTCGTTGAGTGCATAGTTAAGTTCCTATACAGTTTTGAATCATAGTCTAACAGCTATTTCTATGTCAAATACAGGGAATTTCCTGCATTGGCCATGTCAAACGCGCTCACCAGAAGAAACAAGTTTCAAGGGATCAAACTGTTAAGGATTTGCAAGTAAGTTATAACGTGCCTGCTAAACCTCTGCCGTCCTTGTTCAAGTTTCTTGTTACTTTTGTTTCCCCTAATCAAGATTTATTAGCTTACGCTACAGCGTCAGGAGTCTCTTTCATTTCCCCTGATTTCTTCTTTCCTCGTTTCACTAGATGAAAAATAAATCTGGGGCCCTAGTGCCGAGACCGCACCGGTACCAGGATCTGTCTCCTGGTGTTGTCATCTCCAAATAAAATATGCAGTTTCTATTGAAGGCCTAGCTATGGCTTTGCAAAATAATTAGGACAATGGAATTGTTATGTACCCTTTTTGCCTATCTGTTAAGTTGTCAGTTGTTCCAAAAGCTTAACCTGTTATAAAATGGGATCCATAATGTCTATCAAGTCATGCAACATCCTCCCTCATGTGCAATCTCGTCTTACATGTGGAGATGCCAATTTTCATAGGTAGAGCAAAATTAATAGAATACATAGGGGAGAAGCAAAATGCAAATAGGGTCTAATGCAAACAAAGAGACTTGAACCTAAGACCTCTCCCAACATGAACTCTGATGCCATGTTAATTTACCAGTAAGGCAAGTAATCACAAAAATTTAAACTGTTAGAAAATGGGACCGATAATGTCCATCAAGCTATTCAACACTATTATCATCTGACTAGGATGATATTTTGTGCATCCAATTTCTGTAATTTAGCAGCGATTATACAATTGTGGTGCTGAAGTGGTCATGATTGTTGTTTAAAGACAAAACAAAGCTATATTTCTGGCTTGGTTCCAAGACATTCAGCTGAGTAAACTCTCTTAACATGTTATAGTGTTTGGATAAACTAAGGTTTTTCTTGAACATTGGGAGTACCAAGCTTGTATTGTCTTTGGATTCATCAAACATAAGGCATTATATTCTTTTAAATTGATGTCAATTGTGGTTTTACATACCAGTGTAGTGGTTGTCCACAATTGATACATATATTTTCTTAGGAATTTGCATCAATCTCTTTGCCTTGTCAACTTTGCAGGAGTTAGCTAGAGTGGCGTAGAAAGGAACTTGAAGATTTGTTATTAGTTGAAGAGCTTGAGACAGTGATGAATAACAAATTGATTCAAGTGAATTTTCTTTTCTGTATAGGTTCTATGTTTCTTCTGATTGAGTGTTGTTTTCTCAAGACTTCGTGCCTTGAAAGGGCATATTCATTTTGAGATCGAATAGATTTGTGAAAATTGCCTTAGTAGTTGTGAATGCTGGAATAGTGCTCGACTGATTGTAATTACTATATATTTAGAGAGAGGAATCGGACGAACATCTGTGACATTCATCAGATATCAAATGTCCACTGAACTATTTTTATTCCGCAATTCATCGTGATTCATGTTTCCACCATATTCTGTTTTGTAATGGATTTTCTTGAGCTGCTACTTTGAAATGGATAGGAGCTAAGAGCATAGCAATTATATCAGCTTTTTTTTAGGGGGATCAATGGCAGTCTTAAATTTTGCCACGACTTTCAAACAAAGCAAGGTTTCGAATTTCGATAAGCTTTTGGAAGCATTTTCAGTTTTTACCAATGTTACAGTGGAAGCAGATTGAGCAAAGCTGTAAGATAAACATGATTAGAGCATCCACATTGTGATAAGTAAATGAGTGTGGATAAACAAACTTAACAACAATGCTCAAAAAATACCCCACATTGTAATAAGCAAAATTACAAGTCTTTTAGCAAATAACTAAATTTCACTCATTGTATAATCAAATTTAACAACTTTTACCAATAACCAAACTCAAAACTCAATAACTAAAAAACTCCCCACATTGGAACAGTCTTATTGAGATGAATAATTTGATGTGGTCGGGTGTGATTGAAACTCGTTTGAAATTGGACAAATGTGCATTGTGTATTGTGGGGGGTTTTTTTTTTTTTGTTAGGAATGCAAAAATAACCAAATGGAAGTAGATGTTGTTTTGGGGTAGGATTGATAAGTAGAAGCTGTTAAATTTGATTATGAACTAAATGGATAATCAAATGCTGACGTGACATATTTTAATTATTGATTTTGGTTATTACCATTGTGGATGCTCTTATGAGACATTCAGACCATCAACGACTACGTGGGTACCTAAAATCACAAGTCCATTGCAGCAGCAATATTGCCGTTCGATCGACATGTAGGCAGTGATGATTGTACATAAGGGAGAGGACTGTTTTTTCTCTACTTTGTACGGTATTTCTTGCTTTTACATGCACACTAGGCTGCCTTATATAAGGCCTTACCCGATTATGAGCCCCAGTACGTATGACAAGCATGGGACCCCAAGCTCTTTACTGCATCAGGCTTATCTTTGATGCTAATTATTAGACGTGGCAATTGAGCGGGTCTGAACATGTTTAGACTGGTTGAAATGGGTCACAGGTCAAATATGGGTCAAATAGTAAACGGATTAAAATAGGTTGGGTCAATGGATCAAGCTAAACCCAAACCCCCCCACCCTCCTTTTCCTTCTCCATTTCCTTCTCCACTGTCTTCTCCCAATAGGGTTGAAACACGTTTACAAATCGGCAAAATCCCGTGAGGTCTTTCGGCTTTATAAGCCAATTTTTAATTTTTTTTTGTATTTGTACGTTCCACATCAAATTTTTTTTTGAATTATTGGTTCCATTCAAAGAGAGGAACCGAAATATTTAAAAATTATGGTCCAAACCCACCCGATCCAACACACATGAAATTACAGCTGAAAACTTGTAACATAACATAGAAAACTTAGACTAATGCATTGCAATAAATCACAGCCATCCGCCGGTGTCGGGCTACCCAAGAACTGCTCAAATCGTGCCGCTGCAATGAGCGAGTCACGTAAACCCGCGTGAACCTGCAAAACAACACAACAAAAATGGAAAGCCCCAAATGTAAAGCATCAAAATTCACGCTCATGGCCGGCCGAAGATGGCCGATCGGACCAAACGGGGAAGGGGAGAAGAAAAGGAAGAGGGGAGGCCGGACCCGATCAGCGAGGGCAGATGAAAAGGGGAAGAATAAAGAGGGCTCAGACCGGATGGGGAGGGGAAGCTGGAATAGGGGAGTTGGTCGGATCAAGAGGACAGCTGATCAAATTGGGGAAGGGAAGCTTGGAATAGTTTATTGATTCGTTTCAATGAGAGGAATTGAAAAAGTAAAAAATTATTTTAATTTTTTTTATTTAATTTTTTTTGTATTTGTTTATTTTGCATCAAACTTTTGTAACTTATTGATTCCTCTCAATGAGAGGAATCGAAAAAACAAAAAATTATGATCGAAACTCATGATTTTTTGAATAAAGACAATGAGTACAAAAATACAGAAAAAATTTAAATAAAGACAAAAAAGAAGTCATTTTGATCATAATTTTTTGAATAAAGATGAAAAAATTGATTCACAAAAAAATTAATAAAGACAAAAATTCAGGCAATTAACATATAGCTCTAGGGGTTGGTCAGTCTTGGTCCTTGGAGAGATTAGAGGTCTTTGAAATGGAGAGAGAGAGAGAGAGAGAGAGAGAGAGAGAGAGAGAGAGAGAGAGAGAGAGAGAGAGAGTGTGTGTAACTCACCGAACCATTTTCTAGCAAAAAACTGAGCTTCAGTTTGCTTTTGTTTTGTCTATAGGACATGATGCATACAGGAGGCGAGAGACTAAGGATGGATTTTTTAATCCCAATCCATATTGAACTCATTTTCAACCCATTTAAACCCATGTAAATATGGGTTGATATGGGTTCAACCCATCTCAACCCATTATATAACATGGACAGATTGGGTTGGGTTAAAAGTGAGTTGGGTGGGTGTTTACCAATTTTTCCCTCGATCGAAATCAACGGAGATTTTGGGAAACAAAGCCAATAACAAAAATAAAGGCGAATGCGCTTGTCTCCACAAACGGATTTGAGGTTCCTTGCCGTATTTTAGGACTTCACCGGAAAAGAAATGGCGAATGAATCAAATGCTATTTTTTGGTGGTGATGAATTGACTCGTAAAAGAAGACTGTCACCCGCCAATCTTCAAGAACGGAATCGACCCATCGATTGGGCGAAGTGGATTGATGGTTTCGTGAAGTGGGGTGGAGCGGAAGAAAAATAACAAATGGACTTTGTTATTTTTCCAACGTAGATTTACAATCAAGAAGGATGAATCCCCATCGAAAGTAAGAAAGTTAAGTTAATCCTACTCCTAGGAAGACAAAAATTAAGAACAAAGTTATAACTTTGATTTGTTGAAGGGGTTTGCAATGAAGCCAAAAGAGGCTATTTATAGAAAATAAAATGTGCAGGAAATAACTTCCTAACTTCTCACTACTCTTCATCATCTTCCAAGTGTCCAAATAACTTCCCACAAACTCCAAAGTGTGTAGGAGCATGCCACTTGTCCAAATAACTTCTCTTCAACTTCAAAGTGTGTAGGACAATGACAAGTGTCGTTTTAACTTCCAAATGTATAGGATCATGCCAAGTGTCCTGCACTTTATTAAAATACAAACAAATAAAAACTAGTTATATTATTAATACGAAATAATAAAATAGGAAGCATTTCCATAAACGCCACCTTTCGGTCGATTATCGACAGACGGTGAAATATATGGTACAAACAGCGGGTCAAAAAATATGGGTTGGGATTGCCACATCTACTAATTACTACACTTTGACGGAGATACATGTATCCAAGCATTGACCTACCCAAATATGTCTTCCATGCACCGACAGCTTGTAACTCCAAAAAAGAATGCCACCCATGTGCTTTAGACTTTGAGATTGTCCCATAGCTAGCTCTTTGTGAAGGTAGGCGTTCCACAAAATGGATATACCCGTTCGATGTACCTGAACGTCTCTCATTTCATGCATCTGAATTTCATTAGGTCCTTGGCTAAAAACCTCGAGATTCGGTGGTTTAATAAGTGTGAATGTCCAAAACTTGTAGCAGTCGAGGCTTCATATGACTTGTCACCCCATCTGTATTCTCTTCAGTGCTAGACGCTTCCCTGTAGCTTCTGCATTCAATTAGTAATTACGAACCTATGGTAAATGTAAACAACATGAACGAAACTTATTATGTTTGGGGTACACTACAAGAGGGGGATACTATAGCTTTTGCATAATATATGTAAGCACAAGGGCAGAAAAGGTTCGCACCTGCCTCAGGCCCATATGGAGACAAATTTGGATCCCATGAACGTTGAATAGTGCTAATGTGTTGGAATACTTGTCCCTCTTTTTCGAAGTACAAAAGGTGGGCTCCACACTCCTTAATTTGTTCACTACGAGTCATCATGAACGAAACTTCCACTTCATCGCCCTCTGTAAACATATTTTCTTGGAAACAATGGCTTAGCCACACCATATGTCCACCTTTTTCCGGAATGCCACAGAACCCTGATCTATAGATGGTCTTCATGCCACTGCTCTTGCTATTGATTTCAAAATAAAAGCAGCGTGGCAACCAATATTCTCTCTCTTCTGGAAGTGTATAGACCGCACAAAGATTCAAGCCTCGAAAACCGGAATGAGGAGATAAGGTTGCAGTAAATGATATGGTGGATCCACCGTTCTTATTGCTAAACCAATGTGGAACTCTTATCCCAGGAAAAAAGGTGTTGAATACATTATCTTTATACATTATCTGGGAAGATGAAATCCATGGTTACAACCGTTAAATGAGAGAGAGAGAGAGAGAGAGAGAGAGAGAGAGAACCTGAATGGGAAGCTTGCGACCCACCCACGAAAAGTCGATCACAATGAAGGCCTCAACATCTGCCATAGAGTCCAAGTTGAAGAAGCCAATACTGTTGAGCAGTTCCGCATCAACTTCTCTGACAGGTAAGAACTTGAAATTGTTCTGAACATGATTTAAATTCCAGCAAAAAGCATGTGCGATGTCTGTAATATTGGTCCCAGTATCAAACGTTATTTTTTCCAATGCATGGCAGTTTACGACAAGCAGATGGTGTAAGATGGTCGATGACCATTGAATCTGCTGGAGATTTCGACAACATGATAAATCCAATGTTTGGAGACCTGTAAGATCTTTAATGAAGTTTGGTAGTCTAGAAAATGGATTTCCACGTAGAAATAAATGCTGCAACTTGGAGAGCTTACTAAGATCCCTGGGAAATGTGTCGTCAGTGAGATTGCAATAAGAAAGATTTAAATGTACCAAAGAGCATGGCAAAGAGGCCAACGACATTTGCACCCTTGGTTTTGGACCCCAAGGCCAAATATATGCTTGTGATACAACCTCCACAGAGAGCAAACAATTTATATCCAATCTACTAGCATTAAGCACTTGCAGTGATTTCATATTCTCCAGCTCCTCTATTACCCCCATAAGATTTGAGCAACCGGAAATATCTATTTCTACAAGAGATTCCACCATACCAATATTTCTTGGAAGCTTTCTCAGATTTTTGCAATCTTGTAGATTCAATGATTGTATTCTCTGTAATTCTACAATAGATTCATCGACCTCAAACAAACTTGGACAAGCTTTGAGAATCAATATCTCCAGGTTGGGGATACTGGAGAAGTCTGGAGTTTTTGCAAGTTTTGGCGAGTGACTGAGATTTAAAATTTTCAACGATCCAAGAACCTACTCAAAACAGGGACATAGGGCCAGACAAGTTAAAAAGTTGCTTTTCTCACACAACTTAATCACTGAAATCGTTATAAAATTATGAAAAGAGAAGGAAAATAGAGTATCTTGCCTTAGTTCCTTCCCAAACCCGTTTCAAGTTGCTATAAGGCATATCAAGAGCAACCAAGTTCTGTAGAGGGAAATCATTGGGGAAAGATTCTGAAGGAAAACCACGCCAATACAACCATCGCAATCTTTTGGGAAATGCCTTATAAGTTCCAGAGAGTTCTACGCCACCTAGCTTGAGTAGTCTCAAACTATAAGCCTTTTCAAATGTATTTGCGTCAAAGACAACCTTTTCTGAAATTCTCAACAAGTTCATGTCAAGTACAAGGCCTTCAATTTTCTTCGTACCCTTTAAAAAAAATTGAAAGAAAGAAAATAGTTAGATACTAGCAAGGATGAGCAAAATCAATACACATCAACATGAGAAACAAGTTTCTTACAATTTTTTCAGACAAAACACTGAAGGAATCCATATGATGCCAGATTCTGCTATGCTCCTCTGGATACTTAGATTCTCGGCAAACAATTTGCTTTCCCATTTCCTGAAGTAACTGATGCATTTGCAGCTTCTCATTCTCAATTGTTAAGAGATTTCTGTCGACAAGTTTCTGAATTCCAGCAAGTGCAGAATAATCCCATCCTTCTAGTATGGTGATCGTTTTATTTTTCTTCTTTCCAGCAAAGAAACAAGCTATGTCAAGGAATAGATTTTTATCGTGGTAATATTTTAGAGAATTATAACTTATTTCAAGTTTTTCCAAAACTTTGTAATCAGGAGTTGCTTCCAATTTCTGTAAGTCACTTTCCCATACATCTATTTTTTCCCGTCGTACAGAAGAGCCCAATACTTGAAGAGCTAGAGGAAGCCCATTGCAATGTTGCACAAACCTTTTTGACAAGTTCATGTGACTCTGAATAGGGTGTTTTCGTCGAAAAGCATGCCAGCTGAATAGCTCAAGTGATTCATCATAAGATAATTTGTCAGGCCTGTACACGTCATAAATTTCATCAGCATTCTTAATCACACTCTCGAGCCTAGTGGTTATGATAATTTTACTTCCTGGAGAAAACCACTCTTGTTGGCCGGCTAATGCAAATAGTTGGTCCGTTTGGTCAACATCATCTAGGACAAGTAGAACTCTTTTGTTCGTTAATGCATACTTCATCCTCCTACGTCCATCATCAACATCGTTTACTTTACGTTCTTCTTTCCATAAAATAGCTGAAAGAAGTTTTCTTTGCAAACGAACTAATCCATTGTGTTTTTTGGCAACTTCTCTAATATTTTGGAGCATACAAGCGGCATCATATCTAACATGGTTTGAATTGAAAACAAATTTAGCAATTGTCGTCTTCCCTATTCCATCCATTCCACATATCACAAGAATGCCAGCCCCGCTCAACCTATCATTTAGCCACGAAGTAACTCGCTTGGTTCGCGAATCCATACTTACTAGATGGTCACCAACAGTCAATTGCTTGCCAGGTAGCTTGCTTTTGAGTTCACCAACAATTTCCTCAATGAACTTGGTTTCATACCTAAAAGTTTAATATATGGAAAATGAAGCACAATAGGATCAGAAAAGATTTGAAAGGAAAAATCAAAGTTTCCATGCAGATAGCCAACAAATTATTACTCAGAACATCATTATGCTATTTCTTCGTTTCTTCATCTTCTTCTTCTTTTTTATCCGTAAGAGGACAAGTATATTAAAAATAAGGGAGTAATGCCATTGTAGGAATAAGAGTATGAAGATCATATCAATCAAGAAGTTTTGCAAATCTAACTTCTATTAATTACCCTTTAAGATCAGAAAAAATCTCAATAAGTATCACTTTTCCTAGCTGCAATGGTTCAGTATTTAAAAATGTTTTATATATGTATTTATGTATAATCTATATACGCTCCTTAGATGCTCCCAACCTTAGGAGCTTCTAGGTGCTTCCACTCCCCCACTCCCGTTTCGTGCTACTAAGGTTGGGAGTCCAGGGAAAGTGATGCTACTCTTAATACTCAAATCCTTAATTCAGTTCATAGGTTTCTTGGACATGCGTGGCTGTGCATAGGATCTCTTTGTTTGTGGCCTTCGTTTTGTTTGTCAGTGGCATCTACTTGATTCCTTTAAATCCTTAAACAAGGATCTCGAATCGAGCTCGTCTTGGGAGCGCACCCATTTTAGAAGGATCCTGCTACTAAGCTCCCAACTTTGCAAACTACAAAGGAAAAGGCTTGTTATTCTAACTAAAGAGCTTTCCAGACCATCAATATGCCTTCTAAGGGTTCAATGTGAATGGTGGGGCTTTTCTGGGGATAGTTATGCATGGCAATTGTATTCAACAAGCTTGTAAATAAAGTGATAACGGATGTCAATATGTTTGGGCCGAGAGTGTTGGATTGGATTCTTGGAAATGTTTATCGCACTCGTGTTAGCACAAAACACGGTCATCGCCCCTTGAGCTAACCCATAGTCTTGAAGCATTTGCTTCATCCACAACACTTGGGTACAACAACCACCTGCCACTATATACTCGGCTTCGGCGGTCAAAAGGGACACACGATTTTGTTTCTTACTATGCCAAGCTACCAAGCAATTCCTTAAGTAAAACAACCACCTGAAGTACTTTTACGATCAATCGGCACTACTGCCCTAAACGGCATAGGAAAACACCGCCAATGTGTGGTGGAAAAAGTCCTTTGAGCACCACATGACGGTACTTCAAGAGCACTCACTCGGTGGCAACACGGGTACTCGAGGAGACACAGATTTTCGAAATGGGATGGCACAACACATTTGGGGACACGTTGAAAAGGTTTATCTATGTGCATTATAAGGGGATGTCCAAATTTAAAGTAATAAAGAGTGCAAAAATAAGATTCTACTCGTACCGAAAATACATAAATGCTACCATTCCCGTATGTCAATAAACCACCACAAAAAGTATTTTCATATGTGTTGTTATAATCCATGCATCATTGTTTCTCACATAAAAGTAAGACTTCGAGTTTGCTATCTTGTTTGACACCCCAAAGCGTCTCCCGAGTGTCTTGAGCGCATTCTAGAATATCCTGGAGGGTCCAAATAAATAAATATAAACAAAATAGGACACTTCTTATTTGACACTTGGACAAGTGTCCAAAGCGTGTACGTGTCCAACACCGATGCATGACCTCCAACGAGGTGTCTGTGCTTCTTCACGGGATTACGATAGAAGATAAATAGTAGGACATAGATACGACCACGATATATGGGAAATTATATGTTAATTAAATGAGTTCTTAGCATAAAAGCATGGATAAAAACAAAAGAAAAAATTCAGGACTACATTTAAGTAGTTGTTAACTAATAGCATACCCTCGCAACATGCATGAAAATGCGATAGTGATAAATATAGGATGGTAAGCATGGTGGCATGCACAACGGAGGGCAAAAATCTTTGCGATATCATGTTGCATAATTGTCGTCACTTAAATAACTGTATTCTATAACTTTATAAACTATCATGTCGCAAAAAAATAACAAACAAGGCGAGGCGGTGGTTAACTAAGAAGCACGGATATGGGACACAGACACGACATGACACCGACACGCAAACACGTCATTTCTCCGAAATTTAGGACACGGACAAGTCAAATGTGAAGTGTATTTGTATTATACTATTATAGAGGTATATTATGATTTCATATAAACATCAGAGACATATTAATGAGCCCTTAGCATGTTCCAAGAGTGTTGCCAACATGTCCTAGAGCATCCACGATGTCTCTTAAGTAAAAGAAATATAATAAAAACATTGGACAAGTATTTAGGCATGTTCAATCGTGTCGTCTTCGTAACCGACACGTGTCGAACACGGATACGTGAAGCGGATAGATGTGTCCTTGCTTCTTAGGTGGTGAAGAAAGGAAGCATAGCAAAGATAACTTGAGGATAGGAAAATGAGTACAGCAGTCAAAAATTAAAAAGGTTATGGTTTCTCATTAACACCACCACCAATAATAACAGTACCCAAGTAATCCTCATCAATGGGGTCCTAGCAAAAAAAAAAAAGAAAGAAAGAAAGAATACACGGATAGATTATTTGTTCAAAGTTAGTTTCACCATGTGAAATTATATTAAGCACTAGAAGAGTCCTAGAGGGGGGGTGAATAGGACAACCAATTAAAAATCACGCAGCCTCCAATTTTAATCCGTTAACCAAGTTCCATGCTATTCCAACAATTTAACAATTAAAGTCAATAGCAATAAATCTAAAGAACGCAAATGCAAGGATATACGTGGAAACTACTTAGGGTCAACACACCCTAATCCTAAAACCACGGCCTAACTACCAAATTTGCTATAGATCAAAAGGTTTACAAAGTGCTTAGAGAAAAATTACAACTTTACCCCAAAATACCCCAAAAGCTTACCTAACTCCACCACTTTGATGTAGCTCCCCGAGCTCTTTCTTCATCCCACCACGAGTCCAACGCCTCGATCTCTGCTCACCGCAGCTCCGGAATCATCCGGCCAAGTAGTATCATCGGCATGTATGAGTGAATTTTAGAGAAATGAAGATTTTTGTTTTTGCAAACTAAAACAATCTAGAGAAAATACATGAGAAATGAAGCATTTCTCTAGATTGACTAAAGATGACCAAGATACAAGATCTAAATCATCAAATGCAAATTTGAGCCCAAATGAATAGGGAGAAGAGTGCGCTCTCTCTCTCTCTCTAAAATGGCTGCAAAAATCGTGCCCTAATTGTGTGAAGAAAAAGTATTTATAGTAGCAAGAATAAACCCCAACAAGGAGCCAATAAGAGGACGACACATAACCGCTACCAAGCGCTAGCATGGCTTCCCATCAATCACATAAGCCAAGCGCTACCAAGTGCAAGCATAGCGCTACCTTCAAAAATGTGCCAGCAAGGCAAAAGACTAATGCTGGAGATAAGCCAAGCGCCAGCGCAGGGCTAGCTCTAAAAATGTGCCAGCAAAGCAAACGGCTTAATGCTGGGACTACCCAAGATACTAATGCCCAGCTTAACAAAAAATTGTGATATCTCAATCAAAATTAAGGCATTAAAATCCTTTTTGGACCCTAGATAAAATAATTTGGACCGAGTTGTATGAAAGATTCATGAACAACGTTTAGTCTAAATGCAAAATAAAGTGTATGCCTGTATACCTTTCCAATTCATGTCCCAAGCACTTTGAGCATTGCATAAGCTTGATCAGTACATCTTCAAACACCGGATGGAGATTCTAGACTCGATAAAAACTAAAACTAAAACTACACCCAAACCCAATTACAAGAAGCTAAAATGGTTTGACAAACCCGGAGAACGCCAAATACATCTACACCATGTATTGCGCAAGAGATGGTGTATATATGCATATATATGGATGGTAGAATGTGCAAACATTATCTACCCTTATGACGTGGCATTTTAACAAATATTAGGGTCGCAACAAATGCATTACCAGCATGAATTATTGTGTCTCAGCTTCTAAAGATCCCTAAAGCAAATTTGTGCCTTCAAAGAAATTACCTTAATATTGTCTGTAGCAGTTTCTTAGGAATTCATAAAACAAATCTTTGCCTTCACCAACTCAACTTTTTTTCATATGTTCGCGCAATAAAATTTGTGCCTTTTTTTTTTATAACTTAGGTGTCTGGGCGAGCTTGCGTGCACCCCGACTAATCTTGGTGACCAATCTCACCATCCACTAACGGTGGCTCGGGGGCTCAATTGAAGCCAGGGCAGAGAACTCCTGTATGAACTGGTCCCAAATCCTGGGGACCAATCCAGGGGCGGGGCCAGTAATCTTGTAGTGGGGTCAATATTTGGACATATGCCCTCTTTTTCTTATTCCTAGTAAGAAATTGAATACGTATTTTTTTTAGGGTAAATTGAGTAGGAGGACATAATCTAAGGGTTTATGCTACAATTAGTCCATTTACTTTTTCCCTTAAAGTCTTCAGGACAATTAGCACTCAGTCTCTCAAAAATACCATCCGACGTATCTGTTCATTTTTTGTGTATCTGTTGATTTTTTTTTTTTGACCGTTGACCGGTGTTGACCGGCGTTAACTGGTGTATCTGTTCATTTTTGTTGTATCTGTTGATTTTTTATTTTTACCACCCAACCACCACTTCTACCACCACCACCACCACGCCACCACCACCGCCACTATGCCGCCACAACCTCCGCTTCCACCACCACTTCATTACCATCATGCCACCACCTCCACCACCACCATTTCACCACCACCATCATGCCACCAAACCCTCCATTTCCACCACCACCTTTACCACCACACCGCCGCCACCTCCACCACTTCCACCACCACAACCACAACGCCACCGCCACCACAATTTCCACTTCTACCACGACTCCATCTCCACAACCACCACCACTTTCACCACCACCATGCTACATCAACCTCCACTTCTACCACCACCACTCCATCACCACCATGCCACCACCTCTACCACTCAACCACCACTTCCGCCACCACCACAACGACGCCGCTACCACCACCACCATGCCACCACAACCTCCACTTCCACCACCACCATGCCACCACTCCACCTCCACCACCACCTTCACCACTCAACCACCACTTCTACCACCACAACCTCCACTTCCACTTCCACCACTGCCTTTACGGACACTCCATCACCACCACCACTCAACCACCACTTCCACCACCACCACCACAACGCCGCCACCACCACCACCACAACCTCCACTTTCACCATCACCATGCCACCACTCTATCACCACGACACCACCACCACCATCACCATGCCACCACAACCTCCACTTCCACCACCACTCCTCCACCACCACCACCACCACCACCACTTTCACCACACACCCCCCCTCCCCTTAGCACCTCCATAACCATTCCACCCCCCCCCCCACAACACAAAACAGATACAGATACACTAAAACCAATACAATAGATATATCACAACAGATACAGCAACACAAAACAGATACATATATATATATATATATATATATATATATATATCAACAGGATATGTATCAAAACAAATACCAAATATACAAACAATATCTGTTGGGGTTTGCTCCAGTTTCTCTCTTGTAAAATTGGAGAGAAACACATTTTTCGTTTATTTTGGACGGAGGTTGACTATACGTAGGATTTTAATTGATAAGTGTTTTTAATACGTCAAGTGTTTATATGATATTTCGTTAGGGTCAGTAGTCTATGTCTACCACCACCACAACCATGTCTACCACCACCATTCCACAGCCATCGCCACTACCACAACAAAGTCTTTTTTTTTTTTTCCCTTAAAACAAAACAGATACTGATATACCTGATACAGATACACCAAAACAGATATAATAGATATACCGCAACAGATACACCAATACAAAACAGATACAGTTATATCAATAGCAGATGTACCAAAATAGATACAAATATACCAACAATAGATACAAAAAATAGATATAAATATACCAAAATACATACACCAACACAACACAAAACAGATACAGATATACCAATATACCAAAACCGATACACCAACACAAAATAGATACAGATACAAATACATCAACATCAGATATGTTAAAACAGATTCACAACCTCCACTTAAAATACAAACATATCAACAACAGATACACTAAAATGAACAGATACACCAGTCAACGTCGGTCAACGGTAAAAAAATTAAAAAATCAACAGATACACAAAAAATGAACAGATACATCGGTCAACGTCAGTTAACAGCGGTCAACTGTCAAAAAAATAAAAAAAAACTAACAGATATACCAAAAGTGAACAGATACACCAGTCAACGTTGGTCAACGCCGGTCAAAGGTCAAAATTAAAAAAAATTAAAAAAAAAAACATTTTTGTGTTAACCAAACAAGGCCCTTGTCTCATTAAAGTCAATTTAAATGAAAAGAAGACATTTTTTGTGTTAGCCAAACAAGGCCCTTGTCTCATTAAAGGCAATTTGGTCTTTTCATGGACCTTAAACTCCAAAATATTTTCATTAATGGACTTTACACATCACAGAAATTTAAGATGGACTAAATCTGCTTTAAAACCTCTTCTTTTGTACTTTAGACCAATTTGTTGTTTTTTTTATCAGCAAAAGTTGAATATGTATTACAACTAGAAAATCATTTAATTTTGGTATTTTATAAGTGTAAAAGAGGGGAAAAAAAAATCAAATTTATTGAGAATAAGCCATGTAAGAAAGAAGTAACTAGTAAGGAGAGAACTTCCTTATATTTCTATTTTTTATTTCCCGAAAGAAAATTACTTTCGTTTATTTCTAGTAAATATATTTTCTTAGTATAGTTAAATATCAATCCAGCTGAGCAAATAATAATAATCCCATCAATTCATGAATAATTCTCCAATCTAGTATATGCATAATGGTAAAAGGGGAAGGGGGAGGCCGGGAGGGGGCGTGGGGAGTTAAGCGCAAAATTACCCATCAGATTCCTTCCGGGAAACCATTCCAGCCATACTCGCGACCTCTTTAAGCGCTGCACTCCATCCCTTCACTCTATCAGCCGCCACTTCCTTTTTCCGGAAATCAAGATTTTTCGATTGCTCCTTAATTTCACACGGATCCACCTCGTAAAACACGGGTAGAACAAAATGATCCAACTTCTCACGGAGCTCGAGAATCGTCTGGAGTTCAAACAGGCACGCGGTAGAATTGGCGTAGTTTTCCGATAACACGATCACCGACATCCTGGAATTCATGATTGCTTCCAACAACTCGGATTTGATATCCTCACCCCTGTCTATCTCGTCGTCGTCTCTGAATGTTTGGAAGCCCTCGCGCATGAGAGCGTGGTAGAGGTGATCAGTGAACTTTTTGCGGGTGTCTAAGCCCCTAAAACTCAAGAATATGTCGTATCTACCTTCGACTTTGGGATTCGAACGAGAAGACGAGGAGGATTTTTGGGATTTCGAAGTAGCCATTGAAGAAAGCGGAGCTTCGTATTTGTTCAGAGCTGCGTTCTTTTCTGGGAGTTCAATTTTTGTTTCGCGACGGGTTGAGTGGAGTCAATGTACTCTATTGGCTGAGATTTTTTACGGTGGGGTCCACGGAGAAATGGAACCACGCGTATTAACAATTTACCTTTTCCTGGCCGGTCCTGTGTGGTTGGACTACACACCAATAAGTCCCGGCCGAGTTAATTTAACAAACCCGTTGCCCCACAAGGTCCTGTACATAATTTTAGTCCAAAAATACCCTCTCTCTCTCCTGTGCGTGTATACGCGTGTCACTCTTCCATGCGTGTTCCCACTTATCTCTCTTCCCAGCATGTACGTGTGTCTTGTTTTTCCCAACCATTGACTTTCAACAACACTGAAATGACACTCTGCACCTTTTGCCATTCTGGTGATTTTTTTTGACCTTTTCAAACTAATATTTGGCTGTTCAAATCAAAAGGTAAAAAGAAGAACCTGTTATTTTGGAAATTTCCTTCTGCATGTGCAGCGTCCCTCTCTCTTCTTATTTTTTATTTTTAAATCTAAAACTGTTTATTACTGTATTTCTTATCTATCTTTTAGTGTATAAAATTTGTATACTAAGGATCTACTCCTAGATATCTACTGAAAAAATGTTAATTTAACAATTAACAGTATTTTTTTACAATTAACAGTGTTAATTAATGGTATTAAAATTATCAATTAATAATCTTATTCATAATTAATAGTATAAATTTACAATTAATATTGTTAAACTAACAATTAGCAATTCATAGAACACAATTAACAATTAGCAATTCAATATTGTTAACCTAATAATTAACAGTATTTTTCACAATTAATAGTGTTAATTAACAGTATTAAAATTATCAATTAATAATCTTATTCATAATTAATAGTATAAATTTACAATTATTATCACATGTTCTATTATTACAGTTTGACTATATGCATTATCACATATTCATCATCTATTTTTCTATTACTAATTCTATTATTACAGTTTTGGGAACAAAAAGTATACAAATGGAATGTGAAGGTAAACTCAAACCCATGAATGATATAAAAATCAAGGTACGCACTACTATTTTCTATTGCCATTTAGAGAGAAAGAAAAAAAAACACACGTCTCCCAAAAAGCAGATTTTTCTATTACCTTTTGGGGGAAAAAAAAAAAGCGAGAACATACAGGAGAGAGTCTAGAACCTGCCACCTCTTGATTAAGGATGAGGGCACTTAACCACTGCACCAACTATCTGTTCCTTACATACATTCAACATAAATAATATATATACAAAATCGCAAAAAAAAAAAAAAAAATTTTAAAGGCGTGGGACCTGTGGGGGCACGTGACCCCACGTGCCCTATGGTGGGTCCGCCCCTGCCGCCACCACAACCACCACTACCACATCGCCACCACCACTACCGCACCACTACCACCACCCACACCACCACTATCACCACCACCACCATCATGCCGTCATCGCCACCACAATTACAATTAACAGTGTTAATTTTTATCTAAATTAAGAGTCAACTCATACAACCACCTATACCACCACAATGCCACCACCACTCCACCATCGCCATCACAATGACCACTACCATGCTGCCACCGCTACCACCATAATTAACAGTGTTAATTTCTATCTAAATTAACGGTGTTAATTTTCATATAAATTAACACCACAATTAATAGTTGACCCATATAATTACCACCGCCACCCATACCATCACGCCGCCGCCACCACCACTACCGCACCACTACCACCACCCACACCATCACTATCACCACCACCACCATCATGCCGTCATCGCCACCACAATTACAATTAACAGTGTTGATTTTTATCTAAATTAAGAATCAACTCATACAACCACCTATACCACCACCACAATGCCACCACCACTCCACCATCGCCATCACAATGACCACTACCATGCTGCCACCGCTACCACCTTAATTAACAGTGTTAATTTCTATCTAAATTAACGGTGTTAATTTTCATATAAATTAACACCACAATTAATAGTTGACCCATATAATTACCACCGCCACCCATACCATCACGCCGCCGCCACCACCACCACCACAATTAACAGTATTAATTTTTGTCTAAATTAACAGTCGACCCATATAACCTCCTACACCGCCACCACTACCATCACCACCACCACCACCACTCCACCATCACCACCACATCGCTACCACCACCGCCAACACAATGACCACTACCACACCGCCGCCGCCTCCACCATAATTAACAATTTTAATTTATGTCTAAATTAACGGTGTTAATTTCTATACAAATTAACACTACAATTAACAATTAACGGTGTTAATTAATAGTTAGCCTATATAATCTCCTATACCACCACTACACCACCACCACACCGCCGCCACCACCACTGCTACGATTAATAGTGTTAAATTCTGTCTAAATTTATAATTAACAGTGTTGAATTCTGTCCAAATTTACAATTAACACAGAATCCTTCATATACAGGAATGTGTACCGTAGACTTTTTCTATATATTAATAATAAGACTGCAAGAAAGCTACAACCTATCATATCTTTTTTCTGTACACAATTTTATCATTTCCTTAATTGATAATTGGTTAAGAAATGAAGACGACAGCAGTGCTGGAACCTCTACCACCACCGCCACTACTCCAACAACGCCGCCATCACCAAACAAGAAACTCAGATAAACATCAAAAAATAAATACTCCCTCCGTCCCATAATGTTTGTTCAGTCCGCGAAACGAGAACTACAAAATAATGCATTTCTTTTAAGAAAAAATTAATTAATTAATTTTTTCATAAGTTAAAAGAACTCGTCAAGATCTATTAAATTGTTGAATTTTTTTCAACTTTTCTTACAAAAATAATATTATTTTTACGTCTCCGTTTTGCGGACCGGACAATTTAGACCGGAGTTAACACTGTTAATCGTAAATTTAGACAGGAGTTAACACTGTTAATCGAAAATTTAAACAGAAATTAACATTGTTAATCGTAAATTTAGACAGAATTTAACACTGTTAATCGTGATGGCAGCAGCGGTGATGGTGGAGGCGTGGTGGTGGTAGTCATTGTGGCGGCGGCGGCGGCGTTGTGGTGGTGTTAACAGTGATAATTTCTATATAAATTCACATCATAATTAATAGTGTTAATTAACAGTTGGCTCATATAACCACCACCACCACTCCATCACCACCACCACTACACCACCACCACCGTCACAATTAACAGTGTTAAAATCTATCTAAATTTATAATTAGCAGTGTTAATTTCTGTCTAAATTTATAATTAACAGTGTTAAATTATGTCCATATTTACAATTATAAGTGTTAATTAAAGTGAGTTTAATTGTGGGTGGAAGCTCTCCCAACAATGGCGACCATCTTGGCTTGTTTACCAAACGAGCTGAGCTCGACACTCAAAATCTCAGCTTAGCTCGCAAAAGCTTGACTTGTTTATGTAGACTTAACTCGTTTAAAGATGCTCGTTAAATAAATTAGCCAAAATCAACTCGTTAAGGGGTCGGCTCTTTTACAGCCGAACTCGTGCTCAAATTTTAAGCTCATTTGGTAAATGAGCATCGAAGATTTCAAAACTCGTCTGATTGGTTTACACTTTACACTCCTACCTAAAAAACATAGCAATAATCCAACCCAACCCGACTGACACAACAAATTCCCAATCACCCAAACCCATTAAAATCTCCCACCACCGACTCATCCTCCCATCAAATCAAATAACCCCTAAATCAACCAAAACTCTTTTTTTTTTTTTTTACTCTTAATTTCTTCTCCGTCTTATTCACCCAAATCCAAACCTCTCCCAAACCCAACAATGGCGACGATCAGCCTCCGCAAGGCCAACACGCGACTCCCTCCGGACGTGAACCGCGTTCTGCACGTCCGCAACCTCCCCTTCAACATCTCGAGCGAGGAGATGTAAGACATCTTCGCCAAGTAGGGCGCCATACGCTAGATCCGCATCGGCAATGGCAAGGACACCCGGGGCACCGCCTTCGTGGTCTACGAGGACATCTACGACGCCAAGACCGCCGTCGACCACCTCTCTGGCTTCAACGTCGCCAACCGCTACCACATCGTGCTCTACATCATCTTTCTCTGTGTATAGGTTCAGCGACGGCGGCGGCGGGGGTGGAGGGAGGGCGGCGGCGGTGGTGGTGGTGGTGGTGGCGTTGGAGGGTTAGGTGGCGGAGGAGAGACATGGGAGGGTATGGTGACTGCGACTGGAGAGAGAGAGGAGAGATTTCAGATTTGAAATCCTAAAAATGACGACATGCGCAGCACTCATTTGTTTTTAAATGGGGTAAAAATGTAAAATACACTCTACAGGACCTATAAGGAATTACACTCTATAAAAAAAGGATCTAATGGGCTATGAAATTGAAAAATAAGACTGGCCCAGAATTATCTAAATAGGGTTTTACTACTAGTATTTAGGGAAGGAATTCTCTGCACAAGTGGAGGAGAAAAGGTCCACGGAAATGTACACTCGCCTACGCGGTTCTTGAAAATATTGGCAAAAAGTACACTTTATAAATGCTTTTTTAATTACTCCCTCCGCCACCTAAAAATCGTCCACTGTAAAAAAACCTGAATGATACACCCACCAAACACCCATCCACCGCACGTCCACCGCACGTATGTGGGGCACTCCGAGCTCCTCATGGAAGATTCGAGATGCTCAATAATTTTTAAAAAAAAAACCAAGTGGGCTACTCAAAAAATCATTCAATCAGATATATGTAGGTGCTCAATCCAAACTTCCAAAAATCAGATGATCCAAGCCGTTTAAAAATGAAAGATTGAAACAAGCATCTACGCATATCGGATTGAGACAATTTTTCTTGCAGTTCACTCAATTTATTTTTTAATTAGTATTGAACAGCTCGGATCATCTGTGCGGGAGTCAGAGTGGGCCCCACACGCATGTAGTGGGGGTGCGGTGGATGGGGTGTTCGGCGGGTGTATCATCTCTCGTAAAAAAAACATGCAATTTTGGATAAAAAAATAAAAAAATTTCCTGCATAATTTTTAAAATTTCTTAACACCAAATTGAAGAATTACAGAGATCTTTAACTTTGTTTTTAGTAATTTTAAAAATTATGCACCATATTTTTATCCCGAAATTGTACGTCTTATCATTAAAAAATTATTTTTAGGGACAGAGAGTGTACATTAATTTTGGATACCCACCTCCAAATTGAAATCCTTACTCCACTGCCGACCAAATTACCACATCATTATGACCATATTGCCATAGTTGTAGATATAGAAATTTTCACCCATTGCTGTACATTAATCTTAGATACCCACCTCCAAATTGAAATCCTTACTCCACTGCCGACCAAATTACCACATCATTATGACCATATTGCCATAGTTGTAGATATAGAAATTTTCACCCATTGCGGAAAATTCTCCCCTGCCGCCTCTCGTTGGAGTCTGGGCGTGTCTAAGCCGCTCTCGGACTAACAAGCCTTGTCTCATAATCATTTTATTCTAGTGTTCGGATAAACTAAGGTGCTTCTTGAAGATTGAAGTACCTAGCATGTATTGACTTTGGATTCCTCAAACGTAAGGCATTATACTCTTTTACAACTAATGTCCATTGTGGTTTTATATACCAGTGTAGTGTTCGCCCACAATTGATACATCTATCAATTTTCTTAGGAATTTGCATCTTTCAATCTCTTGCCTTGTTGACTTTGCAGGAGTTAGAGCTGCACGCTGCACAAAGAGGATCTTGAAGCTTTGTTATTAGTTGAAGAAAGAGCTTGAGATAGCGATAACTACAAAATTGAGTTTTTCTCTATGGTCAGGAATTTTCATTTTTGTATAGGTTCGGTGTTTCTAATGATCTAGTGTTATTTTCTCGGACTTCGTAGCTTGACATGGTGTATTCATTTTCAGATTGATTTGTGACAAATGCCTCAGCAGGTTTGAATGCTCGAATAGTGCTTTGACTCATTGTACTAGTATTTAGAGAAAGAGGATCATCAGATATATCAACTGTCCACTTAACCATTTTTATTCCGCAATTCATCGTGATTCATGTTACCATATTCGGTTTTGTAATGGATTTTCTTGAGCCCCTACTTTTAAATGGAAAAATGCGCTCAGAGCATAGGGATTTTGCTGGCTGTTTTTTGGGAGATCAATGGTTCAACAGTCTTAAATTTCTGCCCTTTGGGGTGTATTAGAGCCACGACTTTCTGACTAAGCAAGGTTTTGAATTTCGATAAGCTTTTGGAAGCAACTTCAGTTTTGCATAGCTGTAAGACTTGAGGTTAATGGAAGCATGATTATGAGACATTGAGACCATCAATTCTCAAAGCCATGTTTGAAAATAATAACAACAATGTATGTTGCATTCTCAACACCTCTAAGTGGGTACATAAAAATCACAAGTCCTTGTACCAGCAACCCGTTCCATCGACATAAAAAGTTTAACTCTTTCCCAGATAAGTTTCATTTAAATCCGGACCGTCCAAAGCCGAAACGGACGGCTGAGATCGCGTAGAGCCGTGAATAACTTCTTCACGCAGTTAAACCAACAATAAAGCCATGACAAGCATGGGAGCCATGCTCTATCTGCATCAGGCTTATCCCAACTCTAAATCCTGATGCTAACTATTGCACTAGACGGAGATGCACCCATCCAATCATTGACCTAAAGCCATGACATATTTATTCATCACAAATTTTCTAATCTAATACAGCTTGTTGCTGCACCCAAAAAAATGGATAAACGTTTGAGGTACCTGAAGATTGACGTCCCAGAGCTAGCTCTTTGTGAAGAAAGGTATGTGTTCCCCATGCCTGCGCCATTACTTCTTAATTATTAGTCCTCTCGTGGAATAGGAGCGGTCCAATTGTAGAAAAAAATGGATACACGTTTGAGGTACCTGAACTTCTCTCATTTCATGCATTCAATTGATTTCATAGGTCCTTTGAGAAAAAGCCTCCAGATTCATTGGTCCCAATTACCTGGGAATTGCAGTAATGTCCTCCTTCGATACATCCCTGTGAGGATTTGGCTCAGATTAATGGACCAAAAGGGTGGCCTTCTAGAAGCCTTAGACATCAGCTGCAATTGTAGAAGCAACAGAGAATAGAAGCAACAGAGCATTTAAGATATGGTAAAATTCTGGTCTACTCGGCTGTGCGCCTTGTCTTCTTTCCGTTGGATACAAGGCTCCCCTTTGTGCCTATTTATACATGTAATTGTAGTGTGTATAGACGTGGGTCTGAGATAAAGTGCATTGAGAGTGAAGGAGAGGCTCACGGTATCAGAGAGTGGGAGTTGAGATTGATGGAGGCAAGAGCCTGCGCACATACACACACTCACAAAATAGAAGAAGATAATATGGGAGAAGTGTACTTGGATTTTTATTTCACTCATACTTCCAAAGACTTAAAAACACACTCCCACTAACAAATATGAAAAGTCATAACCAACTAATAACACTCGAAATAAAACAAGTTATATTATTTTTCCAACAGAGTTGAGCTCCGGCATGGGGTGCTCCTCCTCCGAGAGAGTTATTTTGTAATCTATGGTTGTGAATAGACAAAACTTTTCTCTCTGTGTTGATTCATGTTTGTGTGTGTTTGGTTTTCGGTCCTTCTTGCGCACAACTTCTTCATAAGAAATGAAGAACATTCAGGTTAAACTATTACATATTTTTGTACGTGTCAGTTCAAGACTAGAAATAACTAAGTAGAATGTCCAATGATATTGGCATCTCAAAGGTTTCAATTTTCTATGTATCATCTTTCTAAGATAAGAAACCTACGCAAACTTGCAGTTTGTTCAAGTTCTCATATATATTTGAAGTCATATCAAGCCAGACCATCACTACGAGCTAGCTGGATGTTGCTGTTACTATGCATATATAAGAACAAGTGCAGAAAAGGTTCGAACCTTCCTCAGGCATATACAGAGAATAACTTTGATCCCATGAATGTTGTATACTGCTAATGTATTGGGATACTTCTCCCTCTGCTTCGAAGTACAGAACGTGAACTCCACACTCCTTAATTTGTCGTTGTCGATCAATAATCAAGAACGAAACTTCCACTTCATCGCCCTCTGTCAACAGAGTTGCTACGAAACAATGGCTTAACCACACCACATCTCCAGCTTCTCCCGGAATGCCAACGAAGCTTGACGCATATACGGTCTTCATGCCACTGCTCTTGTTATGGATTTCAAATTGTAGGGGCTGATAATTTATCCCGTATCCCTCGCAATGTATCCCGTATCCCTCGCCCCCAAGTGGCAACGAATATTCAGGTTCTCTCTCTTCCAGAAGTGTATACACCGCACAAAGATTCAAGCCACGAAAACCGAAATGAGGAGATAAGGTGGCAGTAAATGATATGGTGGATCCACCGTTCTTATTGCTAAACCAATGTGGAACTTCTCTCCCAGGAAAAACTGTGTTGAATACATTATCTTCATACAGTATCTGGGAAGATGAAATCCATGGTTACAACCGTTAAATGCATGAGAGAGAGAGAGAGAGAGAGAGAGAGAGAGAGAGAACCTGAATGGGACCCTTGACAGTCCTCCCCCTCAATTGCCGAAAGGTAAGATCAACTTCTGCCATAGAGTCCAAGTTGAAGAAGCCAATACTGTTGAGCAGTTCCACATCCACTTCTCTGACGGGTAAGTACTTGTAACTGTCCTGAATGTGAGATAAATTATAGGAATGATTATCTACGATGAGGTCAATATAGGTCCCACCCTCGAACGTTACTTTTTTCAATGCATCGCACCGTTCGACAACCAGTTTATGTAAGATGGTCGTTGACCATCGAATCTGCTGGAGCTTCGGACAACGTGATAAATCCAATGTTTGGAGGCCTGTAAGATCTTTAATGAAGTTTGGTAGGCTAGAAACTGGATTTCCACCAAGAAATAAATGCTGCAACTTGGAGAGCTTACTAAGATCCCTGGGAAATGCATCATCAATGAGATTGCAATCAGAAAGATTTAAACATACCAAAGACCTTGGTAAAGTGGCCAATGACATTTTTACCCTTGGTTTTGGAACCCAAGGCCAAAAAGATGCCTGTGATACAACCTCCATAGTAAGGAAACGATCAGTATCCATTCTACTTGCTTTAAGCACTTGCAGTGATTTCATCTTCTCAAGCTCCTCTATTGCCCCCATAAGGTTTGAGCAACCGGAAATATCTATTTCTACAAGAGATTCTAGCATACCAATGTTTTTTGGAAGCTTTCTCAGTTTTTTGCAATCTTGTAGATTCACTGACTCTATCCTCTGTAGTTCTACGATAGATTCATCGACCTCGAACAAACTTGGACAAGCTTTGAGAACCAATTTCTCTAGGCGTGGGATTCTCGAGAAATCCGGAGTTTTCTCAAGTTTTGAGGAGTGACTGAGATTTAAAATTTTCAACGATCCAAGAACCTATTTAGAAAAGAAACGTAATGCCAGAAAAGTTAAAAGGTGCTCTTCTCATGCAACTAAAAAACTGAAATCATTATAAATTCTTAAAAATAGAAGCAAAACAGAGTATCTTACTTTAGCTCCTTTCCAAAGTTGCTTCAAGTTGCTATAACGCATGTCAAGAGAGACCAAGTTCTCCAGAGGAAAATCATTGGGGAAAGATGTTGATGGAAAACCACGCCAATACAACCATCGTAATCTCTTGGGAAATGCCTTGGATGTTCCAGATAGTTGTACACCACTCAGCTTGAGTAGTCTCAAATTATACATCTTTTCAAATGTATTTGCTTCAATCGCAGACATGTCGGAATTTCTCAACATGTTCATGTCAAGTACAAGGCCTTCAATTATTTCCGTACCCTTTGAAGAAAATTAAAAACACAGAAACAATAGTTAGATACCTGCAGGCAGGTGCAAAATTAATACACAACCATGAGACAAAACACGTTTCTTACAATTTTTTCTAGCAAAATGTTGGAAGATTCTCTAGGGCGCCAAATTCTGCTTCGCTTCTCAGGATGCTTAGATTCACGGCAAACAATTTGTTTTCCCATGTCCTGAAGTAACTGATGCATTTGCAACGTCTCATTTTCAATTGTTAAGAGATTTCGGTCGACAAGGTTATGAATTCCAGCAAGTGGAAAACAATCACCTCCTTCTAGTATTTTAATCGTTTTATTTTTCTTTTTTCCAACAAAGAAACAAGCTATGTCCAGGAATAGATCTTTATCGTGTTTATCTTTTAGAGAATCATAACTTATTTCAAGTTTTTCCAGAATTGCATTATCAGAAGTTGCTTCCAATTTCTGTAACTCACTTTCCCATAGATCTATATTTTTCCTTCGTACAGAAGAGCCCAACACTTGAAGAGCTAGAGGAAGCCCATCGCAATGCTGCACAAACCTCTTTGACAAGTCCATTTGACCTTGAGTGGGGTGTTTTTGTCCAAAAGCATGCCAACTGAAAAGCTCTAGTGATTCATCATAGCCTAATTTTTGAGGTTTGTACACTTCATAAATTTCATCAGCATTCATCATCCTCTCAATCCTAGTGGTTATGATAATTTTACTTCCTGGCTTAAACCAATCTTGTTGGCCAGCTAATGCAGATAGTTGGTCCGTTTGATCCACATCATCAAGGACCAAAAGAACTCTTTTGTTGGCTAAGACATATTTCATCCTCCGACATCCATCATCAACATCGTTCACTTTGTGCTCTTCTTTTCCCAAATATTTGAAAGAAGCTGTCTTTGCAAACGGACTAATCCATTGGGTCCTTTGGCAACTTCTCTAATATTTTGGAGGAAACAGGCAGCATCATATCTAGCATGGTTTGAGTTAAAAACAACTTTAGCAATCGTTGTCTTGCCTATTCCACCCATTCCACATATCAAAAGAACGCCAACTCTGGTTGACCTATCTTTTAGCCATGAAGTAACTCGCATGGTTTGCCAATCGATACTTACTAGATGGTCGCCAACCATCAGATGCTTGCCAACTACTTTGCTTTTGAGTTGACCAACAATTTCCTCAATGAATTTGGCTTCATACCTAAAAGTTTAATATGTGGAAAATGAAGCACAGTGAGATTAGGAAATATTTGAGAGAAAATCAAAATTTCCATGCAGATATCCAAACAAATGATTACTTAAAACGTCTTACACTAGTTTTTCTTTTCTTCTTATTTCAAATTTTATCAGTAAGAGTAAGGGTATATTAAAAAGAAGGGATCTAGTAGATGCACCGACATAAAAAACGAAGGCCACGTACAAAGAGTTCTATGCACAGCCACGCATATAAGAAAAAGAAAAAAAACTATGAACTGAAGGATTTGATAATGAGTAGCATCACTTTCCCTAGACTTCCAACATTGCAAAATACAAAGGTAAAGGCTTTCATTTCTAACTAAAGAGCTTTCCACACCATCAAAATGCCTTTTGAAGGTTCAATGTGAATGGTGGATCTTTCTGGGGAGCTATGAAGCACCGATACCTCTAGAAGTCGAAGAATCGCAGTGTCAGGACACGGGGACACGGGGACACCGCGGGATACCGCGGAGATACGTCCGGGACACGCCACGTGGCGTGTCCCATATTTTAATATTAAATTTTGAGGGGGACACGGCGGGGACACTGATGGGGACACCGCAGGGGCCAAACTGCAATTTTTTTAAAATTTTGGGGGCCAAACAGAAATTTTTGAAAAAATTGGGGGTGAAACTGTAATTTTTTTTAAAAAAAATTGGTGCCAAATTATAATTTTTTTTAAATTTCTGGGTGTTAAACTATAATTATTTATTTATTTATATATATAAATAAATAAATAAATATACACGTGGCGTGTCCCCCGCGGTGTCCGTATCCCCATATTTTTAGAATTCCCGTGTCCCGGTGTCGGTTTCGGTGTCCGTATCGGTGTCCGTGTCGGTGTCCGTGCATCATAGCTGGGGAGAGTTATGCATGGCAGTCATAAATGGCACAAAATCGAAGAAGGGGTTGGATTAGAACTACAATAAACTCAGAAGGGTCATAAAGCTTTTAATGTTAGTTTGAACGCGGGGGAGTAGTTCATTAACTATGACTAGGACGAGGAGAGAGGAAAACCTCTTATCGGAGATTCAGACTAGCTCGCGCCCATTCACATGTCTGTTAATCTTACGAAACACGTCCTTTTGTGTTTTAATTCTATACAACGTTTATATTTGCAACCTGCCTTCACCTCTTGTGGAGCCCGTTCATACGGAGATTTGTCTCTACTTTAAATGCGCCCTTGTACTTGACGGTGAGATGGTCCCCCATGGATTAGTTTAGGTGCGTGTTCCTCAACCACCCCCTCTCTCACCAAGGTCCTCAATAAATTTTTCCTTCCATTATTTCTCCCATTTATCTATCTCTCTGTCCACTTATTACCCCCAAAATCTCTTTCAAAACCTAAAACTACAAAAAACATACCATAAAAAAGTAGATAGAAGAAGCAAAGATGTTACCAAAAAAAAATAGAAAGAATCACCGAAACATATGATCTTCGAAATGACTAAAAGCCACAGAACCAACCATAAAAGGGTAGCCAAATAGAGATGCAGATCTTCAAAAGAACCCTAAGGTTCTACAAATGAGACCCCTACAAGCCTTTAAGAGGAATTCACTCAAGAAGTCCAAACCCTAATGAGAGAGTAATGCTATGTTTATACTGAAGTCAAAATCCTTGCCAGATTATGTTTCCTTTGTATATAGAGTCCAAAACCACTAAAGAAACTCCAAAACCAATCTTTAAGAAGTCCAAAACAGAATAAAATCGGTTAACCCATGCATCGACTGTTTGGACGGACTCAACCACCATCTGGACGGAAACAACCGAAAGCTTTTGAGTCAAAATCACCAACGGGCCGCCTGGATGGCTGTGACTCCTGTCCGGATGGGATTTACATAACAAAAAATCGAGCCAAAAATCCCACATTAGCAACCAGACAAGTTAACAAAAATCATGTACATTTATCAAGGATTTATGCATAGATGTACGCTAGTATGTCCTTCTACAAGTAAAAAAGAAAAAAAGATCAATGATGTGGTGGATACTCAGGCACTGGTAGCAGGTGTGGCAGTCAAGCACTGGTAGTAGATGTGCATGTCAGTCAAGGATTGGAAACAATAAGTTTGGTCATTACAAACTTAAGACATGAAACAAGATACAAGTCGTAACAGTGGTTAATAAATAGCACGAGGGGAGTGTTTCATGGCGAAACCTTGGAAGGGGAGTTAGTTAGAGGGACTATAATAGAGACAGGTCGACGAGAAGAAAGTGCTTCAAGTCCAATACAATCAAGCACTTAGGGATAGAAATGAGAAAGGATAACAGATATTGTCATACTTCACTATAAACCACTTTGCTTTACTGTCATATTGTCAAGTCCCTCTGTACCTATTTAATGTTAATCCACTTCTGTACACATCACGTTGCACCTCACTTCAGTCTACATTCTTAATACACTTCAATAGGAACACTTTATAGAAGACTCTTTAGTATGTTAGCATAGGTTTAAAAACAAAACAAAAGGCAGGACTACATTCAAGGAGTATTTGTTAACTAGTAGCATACCCTTGCAATGTGCATCAAAATGCAATAGCGATAAATTTATAATGGAACGTATGGTGACATGTACAATTTAGGACAGAAATTTTTGCAATATCATGTTGCATGTTCTCGTAAATTATATAACTCTGTCGTATAACAAAGATAACTTGAGGATAAGAACACTAGTATGGTGATAACAAATTAATTGGTTATGGTTTCCAAATACCATCCCAGTAATTTTGGAGAAGGTTTAAGTGTTGGTGTCAGAAAGAATACACTAGTAGGTTAGCAGTTCAGAACTAGTTTTCACCACATTTGTGTAAACTCCACACACTTTTTTTTATAAATCAAGTGTCCTGTTCCGTCTAGTAGCAGGGCTTAATTGAAGCCGGGGCAGAGAAGCCCCCATACGGACTGATCCCAAATCTTGGGGAACCAATCCCACCATCCACAAGCGGGGCTCAATAAAAGCTAGGACAAAGTTCTAAGGACTTGTCCCAAATCCTTGGGACCAATCCCACTAGGGACGGAGACAAGAATCTCGCAGTGGGGTCAATATTTAGAGATATACCTATACCTGATCTTCTTCTTATTTGCTAATAAAAAATTGAATATCTATTACAACTAGAAAATGTGTTTGAAACTTGTGGGGAAAAATGGAAAAGAAGGAAAAAAAATTTAAAAATTTTCTTTCCCTTGTTTGGTTTTATAGAGAAAGAGAAGGAAAAGTTTGAAAAACATGTACAATTTTCTCTCCAGTTTCTTCTCAATTCTGTCTCCAATTTTCCTTTTTATTATTTTCTCTTCCTTTCCCTTTCCATCCTGAAGTTCCAAACAGAGTTAAACTTTTGGTATTTTATTACTGTAAAATATATGAAGAAGAGAGAATTTAAGGAGAGAACTTTCTTCTATTTTTAGTAAAATATAAATGTGCTCAGTATAGTTAATAACCTAGTACAATCCGATCAATCCATCAATAATTTTCCAATCTAGTACTAGTAAAAGAGGAGTTAATCTCTAAATTACCCGTCAAATTGATTTTGGGAAACCATCCCAGCCATACTCGCAACCTCTTTAAGCGCCGCACTCCATCCCTTCACTTTCTCAGCCGCCACTTCCTTTTTCCCGAAACCCAGATTTTTCGACTGCTCCTTAATTTCCCACGGATCCACCTCGTAAAACACGGGCAAAACGAAGTGATCCGACTTCTTGCAGAGCTCGAGAATCGTCTGGAGTTCGAACAGGCACGACGTCGAATTTGCGTAGTTTTTTGACAAAACGATCACCGACGTCCTGGAATTCGCGATTGCCTTCTGCAACTCGGGCTTGATAACATCACCCCTGTCGATCTCGTCGTCGTCTCTGAATGTCTGGAACCCCTCGCGGATCAGAGCGTGGTAGAGGTGATCGGTGAACTTTTTGCGGGTGTCTAACCCCCTAAAGCTCAAGAAAACATCGTATCTGCCTCCGGAATTCGGAGAGGAGGATGAAAGGTTTCGGAATTCCAAAGTAGCCATTGATGGAAGAAAATGCAGAGCTTCAGATGCAGTGAGTGGAGTCAAAGCCCTGTATTAATGGTTTATTCTCGGCCCGCGTTTTGTCGTGGAGGGAATCTCCTCTTGGGCCCTATAGTTTTGTTTTGGTCAACAAGAAAAGACAAGAATGGGATTCTCTATAGTGGAGCAGGAAAGGACCACTCTGCATGTGGACCCACCAAATAAATACTCCCTCCTTCCCAAAATTGATTGTCCGGTCCGTAAAACGGAGTGTTAAAAATAATACAATTTTTGCAAGAAAAAATCATAAGTTTTTTAACAACTTACTAGATATTAATGAGTATTTTTAATTTGTGAAAAAAGTTTGAATTTTTTCTTGAAAAAATTGCATTATTTTTAACACTCCGTTTTGCGGACCGGACAATCAATTTGGGACGGAGGGAGTATATAATTAAGCTCGGTTCGTTTACTACTTAAAGGAGCATTTATAAACGAGTGGAGTCTGTAGTGACTCTGTACAAATGAAATGAATTTTTTAAAACTGATAACTAACTCGAGCTCAACTTGTTTATTGGACAAACTTAACACTCAAGTATGGACTCGTATCGTTTACTAATGAATCGAACCCATAGTAGCCGAGCTTTGAATTACTCGCCAACATTGGTTCGTGAGCAGCCTTAGTTTGTACACGCTTACGTTGGCACTGTGCTTTTTGTTATTTTCTCTCTTTTTTTTTTTAAACTAGATTTGGGTAATTTTTTGCATCACATCGTTTTTCTCGACGAGATAAATTTAAAAGGCATAAATATATAGATGAAAGTGAAATATATATATATATATATATATATATATATATATATATATATATATATAAAATAAGATGACGCTAAGTAATGAAGCGGGTATTTGGTGAGAATTTCAAGTAGGTAATGTTGTTTTGGATTATAACTCAAAATTCTTGGTTATAATTTGAATCCCGTAAGGTTATTAATTTTGAAACTCTACTTTTGGATAATAATACTGTATTATTTGTCTTTTAATATTCAAAATACACACGACTGAACAATAGATAACTAGATAAAAGTATTGAAGTGTGGCTATCAAAATATGAAGTAACCAAATCATTTTCCTAAAGTGATTTTTGATGTAATTTTAGATCATAGTTCTGCAAAACGAGCAGTTTTGATCATCGAAGTAGGCTCTTTTGGTTCTCGACAAAACCATCCAATCTAATGTAGAACACGTGGAGGCCCAATTCCATGATCAGCTGGACCGAGCCAAGCCCCGGAAATCCAAACGGTGTTTAATTTCAGATTACCTAAATTGGTTAAATTCGGACGAGCTCGGAATAGGCCCAAACTTGGTGGGCTAACTTATTTTCGCGCTCCGGTCCATACTCATCAACCTTAAAGGTTGATGATGAACGGTGTTTTTCGGCCTAATTCCTTCTTTTAGGCTTTCAATTGCGTTATTTTGCCGTTTTAGGAAAGATTTGTTTCGTTAATAACTCCTAGATCGTAATTCCTTTTCAGTTGATTCTTTTTGGGAAAGTCTTGTTTTTCTTTCCCGTTTTCAGTTTTAGGAAAAGCCCCAAATTATGGGACTTTTTATTTTCCAAGTTTATTTTTAGGGTTTCTAGGGTTTCGGCCTGTATAAGGGGTTGTAACCTGATGTTTATTAACTTTTTCAGCTTTAATCAATAATATTGCAGAGTTTATCTCTTTCTTTCTTTTGCGCAAAAATTGCTCGTTGCGACGAGTTGTTTATCTCGTTTGGATTAGTACGCTAACTAGTCTCTCGTGAATTCCGCCGCGTCAAGTGGTATCAAAGCAAGGCTTCGCCTGGTTCGATGGCACGTAACACAAAGGAAGACACACCCAATGACGTTGGTCGTGGGCTTACTGACCTAAGGAGGATGGTGGAGGATCAACAAGCACAGTTGACTGAGATCCGTCAGGATACCCGCACTCAGTTCACTGAGATCCGTCAGGATACCCACACTCAGTTCGCTGAGATCCGTGAGATGCTGCAGGAGATGTCTCTACAAATCCGCCAAAGGCCAGGGAGGGTTGAAGAGGATCGTGCGTTGGGATTTGCCCATCGCCAACCTCGTAACCAGGATCGGAATCGTGCCGGAGGATTTGCCCGAGGCGCAACCGGTCGTCATCAGATGGTAATATATGATGCTGAGAGTGAAGAATTTGAACCTGAGGATAATGAAGAACAAGAAGACCGTCCCGTCGGGCAACAACGACATAGGTTCGATGATTACCGCATGAAGGTGGACCTTCCCACGTTCAACGGTAATTTACAGATGGAGGAGTTTCTTGATTGGGTTTCAGAGGTTGACAGGTGCCTTAATATGATGGAGGTTCCTGAGTCGAAACAAGTAAAGATGGTCGCTTATAAACTAAAGAGCAGCGCTGCAGTGTGGTGGGACCAATTGCAATCGAGACGGCGGAGGCAAGGAAAGGAGTCTGTGGCAACATGGCGCAGAATGAAACAGCTTATGATGGAGAGGTTCTTGCCGTCTGACTATGACCAACATCTGTTCCGGTCATACCAGAACTGTTCGCAGGGATCCAGATCTGTTTTTGATTACACAACTGAATTCAATCGACTCTCAGAACGTAATAATCTGAGTGAGACTGAAAGTCAGCGGGTAGCGCGATACATGAACGGGTTGAAGCCCTCAATTCAGGAGCGAATAGGGTTGCAGCCAGTTTGGGAAGTTGACGATGCCCTTAACTTGGCGATAAAGGCCGAACAGATAGAGCGTAAACCAACCAATTCACGGTACCGTCGAGAGTCGTTTGTTCCTGCTGCTGATAAGGGGAAGGAGAAACAGCCAACTGTGCCTGCTTTTCAACCTAAGGTTACAGTTGGTGGTAGTTCTAAATTTGGAGGAGCTAATCAGGCAGGAAGCTCTAATAACAGAAACGTGACTAAAGCCCCTAATCCATATGCCAAGCCCTTTGGAGATAAGTGTTTTCGGTGTAGCAAGTCTGGACACCACTCCAATGAGTGTCCAGATCGGAAGGTGGGCCTGGTAGAAGAGGGTGGCGAAGAAGATGGGCCTGATGAAGATTGGCCAGAAGAAAATTCTTATGATGTAGATTATGCAGAGGAGGACGGGGAACGAGTGAATTGTGTGGTGCAACGAGTGTTGTTCGCACCGAGAGCAGAAAATTCCAGTCAGCGTCATAACATCTTTCAGTCAAGTTGTTCCATCAATCAGAAAGTATGTGACCTGATCGTGGACAGTGGGAGTTGTGAGAATTTCGTGGCAAAGAGACTGGTGGACCATCTGAAGTTGCCAACCGAACCTCATCCCTCTCCATACAGCATCGGTTGGATAAAGAAAGGCCCTACGGTGAAGGTAACTGAAATCTGTAAACTTCCTCTTTCAATTGGGAAAATTTATAGATCTGAAGTTATCTGTGATGTAATTGAGATGGATGTTAGCCGTACTATTAGGTAGACCCTGGCAGTTTGATGTTGATATTGTTTATAAGGGTCGTGATAATACTTATAGTTTTAATTGGGAGTCGCGTAAGGTTGTTATGGCTCCTTCCAGTCATGAGGAGCCTGTCAAACCACCTAAAACAGAGGGGTCTTCTTTTCTAACAATTGCTAGTTCCGAAGCTGAATTTGTGACAGATTTTAAGGAGTCAAAACAGGTTTATGCTATGGTGGTGAAGTCTCTAGTTGTGGAGGAACTGGACAAAGCAAAGGTTCTGATAGCTCCTGTACCAAAAAAGATACAACCATTATTGGAGGAATTTGAGGAGCTTGTTACTGATGACGTGCCTAATGAGCTCCCTCCAATGAGGGATATTCAACATGCTATTGATTTGGTGTCTGAGGCAAGTTTGCCCAATCTGCCACATTATCGGATGAGTCCGAAGGAGAATGAGATTCTGAGGGAGAAAGTAGAGGAGTTGTTGCAGAAGGGGCACATTCGGGAGAGTCTGAGCCCATGCGGTGTTCCAGCCTTATTAACGCCAAAGAAAGATGGGAGTTGGCGTATGTGTGTGGACAGTCGGGCCATCAACAAAATAACCATCAAGTATAGATTTCCAATTCCTCGTCTGGATGATATGCTTGATATGTTAGATGGGTCGAAGTGGTTTTCGAAGATTGATTTGCGGAGCGGATACCATCAGATTCGCATCCAACCAGGGGACGAATGGAAGACGGCCTTCAAAACTAAGGATGGCTTGTATGAATGGTTGGTTATGCCATTCGGCCTTTCTAATGCGCCGAGCACTTTTATGAGGGTGATGAATCAAGTTCTGCGGCCTTTCACTGGAAAGTTTTTCGTCGTTTATTTCGATGACATACTGATCTATAGCAAGTCCGAAGAGGAGCATGTGGAGCATGTGCGCCAAGTGCTGATAGTGCTGCAAGAAAATAAGCTGTATATTCAACTCAAGAAGTGCAGTTTCTTGACTAGCAGCTTATTGTTCTTGGGTTATGTGGTGAGTTCTGAAGGTATTCATGTAGATGAAGAGAAGGTTCAAACTATTCGTGATTGGCCAACGCCTAAATCTGTTACGGAAGTGAGAAGTTTCCATGGATTGGTCACTTTCTATAGGCGATTCATTCGAAATTTCAGTAGTATCGTAGCACCAATCACGGAGTGCTTGAAAAAGGGCAAGTTTCTGTGGGGAAGCGAAGCGGAGCAAAGTTTTGCGCTGGTTAAAGAACGGCTTTGTACTGCACCGGTATTAGCTCTGCCCAACTTTGAGAAGATTTTTGAGGTTGAGTGTGATGCTAGTGGAGTTGGTATTGGGGCTGTCTTGTCCCAAGAGAAGAAACCAGTGGCTTTCTTTAGTGAAAAGCTGAGTGAAGCTAGACAAAAGTGGAGCACTTATGATCAGGAATTCTATTCTGTGATTCGTGCTCTCAAACATTGGGAGCATTATCTAATTCAGAGGGAGTTTGTGCTATACACTGATCATCAAGCGCTGAAGTTCATCAATAGCCAAAAGAAGTTGGACAGTATGCATGTGCGCTGCGCTACGTTCTTGCAGAAATTTCTATTCACTATTCGGCACAAGTCTGGGATGTCAAATAGGGTGGCTGATGCATTGAGTCGTCGGTCTGATTTGTTGGTGACTTTGGCCCATGAAGTTCTGGGTTTTGAGTTTTTAAAGGAGCTGTATCCAGAGGATGAGGACTTCAAAGAAATTTGGGCCGTATGCGTTCAGAACCAGCCTGTTAGTGACTTCCATGTTACTGATGGGTATTTGTTTCGTGGCAATCGTCTTTGTATTCCTCAATCATCTTTAAGGGAAAGCTTAATCCGAGACCTTCATGGTGGAGGGTTAGGTGGACACTTAGGGAGGGACAAGACTGTTGCAAGTTTGGAGGAGCGCTATTTCTGGCCACAACTTAAGAAGGATGCTGGAAATTTTGTGCGGAGGTGCTACACTTGTCAGGTATCTAAGGGTCAATCTCAAAATACTGGTCTTTATACTCCTTTGCCTGTGCCTAATAATATTTGGGAGGATCTGTCTATGGATTTTGTGTTGGGACTGCCTCGTACCCAATGAGGAGTAGATTCTGTATTTGTGGTAGTTTGACATGTTTTTCTTCTCTCGTAACTGGGTCAATTTAGAGGTATTGCTCATAAGCTATGAAATCCGACCCATCTGAGAAGAAAGAAGGTGAGGACCCCCTCAGTCTACAGCGACATAATCCAGCATAAAAAGTGAAGGATGAAGAATTTTCAAAAAAGAGGGTTGAAATCCAAATTCTCTCTGGAAAGATGAAAGGAGATTTATACATGCACAGTTAATCACGAAAGTTCAAAAAAGATTACACTTTGGGATCTCCAAACTGTGCCAAAAGAAGTCCTAGGTTAGATTTACAATATCTCCACTTCCTAAAAAAAATACTATCTTTCTATTGACAATAAACACACAAGAAGACAAGAAAAACACGTATTTTGTGTACTTTTTACATCTCTTAATATACATTCACATACTTGTTATTATCTGCTTGGGCTGATTTTTGAATTTCCCAAAAAAATATATCACGTATAGCTACGAAAGGGATTGTACTCATGAGGGAACTTCCCAACAATATTGGAGGAAACATGTACATTATTGTATAAACTAGGGCTAAAAGATTGCATTTGGCTGCCTCGAAAAACAGTGGGAATCATCAGTGCGCTCATAACAGAAAAGGAGAAGATTTAGCCATACAGAAAAGCTATGTGCACAGTAAGTTGTGCACAGCAGCTGTGCACAGAGCCCGTTTTTTCCCTTCTCGGGTCGCGCAAAGATGATCGGAGCCGCTCATTTTGTTCAAAATATGTCGTTTAAGGGCTCTGTGAGCTTCGTTCGATATCGTTAGAGGCGTTAACAACCATTCTGAAGTGATTTTGGGTGTTTTGTTAACGCCTCTAACGATATCGAACGAAGTTCATTTTTTACAAAGCCCTTAAACGACATATTTTGAACAAAATGAACGGCTCCGATCATCTTTGCGCGACCCGAGGCGGGAAAAAACGTGCTCTGTGCACAGCTTGCTGTGAACATAGCACAGCTCTTAGCCATATATGTTCCTATACAAATTAAATCTCTATTGTATAAATTGATGAAACTTGTTATTCGAAAGTAACCATTTTAGAGGATTGTGTAGGTTTAAATCACAACCATCCAATATGGCTACAGTAGATAATATATATTCGATTTTTTGTCCAAAAAGAAAAGAAAAAGTTGTCGTGGTGACAATTTCCTCCTTTCTCAAAGTCTTCGCGGCCATGAGTAAAAATTTGCGGCATTGAGTAAAAGTTTGCGGTCATGAGTACATGGCTGCAAAAGTTTGCGTCCATGAGCAAAAATTTGCCTCCATGAGTAAAAGTTTGCGGCCATAAGCAAAAGGTTGCGTTCATGAGCAAAAGTTTGCCTCTATGAGTAAAAGTTCGCGTCCATGAGCGAAAGTTCGCGTACATGAGCAAAAATTCGCTGCCATGAGCAAAAGTTTGCCTGCATGAGTAAAAGTTTGCGGCCAAGTGTAAAAGTTTGCGGCATGTTCTTTTTTATGTGATTAGAAAAAATGAAAAAGTTGTTATAATACATTTTGTTAATCTTGTTCTGAAACAATTTCTTTTTTTTTAATAGCAAAAAAAAAAAAAGAAAGAAAATTTTTTTTTGGGTAAATAAAGAAAAAGTTATTATGAAATATTTTGCTAATCTTATTACGAAACATTTTTTGTTTACAATCGCGTAAAATAGAATATAACGGAATTTTGTAAAAATCAAGATAAACCCATTGGAAAAAGAAAAAAACATGAGGCAAAATTATTTAACTAAGATATGCTTTTTCGAATTTCATAATATTTTCTGTAATATATTCTAAAATAAAATCTTAAATTTTCTCCATATATTTTGATTATTCAATCAAGTAGAAATAATTAAGGTGGGATATGGAATTTTATATTTTCTGGTAAAATCTTTTTTCTCTTGTCGAAAAAATAAAAATAAAATTTTAAAATAATAGTCCCTCTTATTTGCATTTTGTCTCAAATCCGTTCCTCGAGGAACGAAATCTCAATTTTGCCTATGAGTTTTGCTAGTTCTAATAATACCGTTAGTGAGAAGGACCAAATTAAGAAAAAATATAAATTATATGGTCACAATTTCCTCCTTTCTCGAAGTATTCGTTGCTACTGTAAAAAGATTTCAGAAGCGTTTCAAAATCTGAAGCTCTTACTGTATTTACATTAATTCTCCTTCTGGAATTTTGGTTATTAAATAAAGTCCTGGATCATGTAGTACAAAAATTTTCTATTGACGATAAAAAGCAAACTTTACACAGCAGATCTAAGAGCAAGTTAATCTCCAACCTAGAGATTAATTAAAAAGCCAATCTCCACAACCTCTAACAATCATTAAATCAAAAACAATCATAAGAAATAGGAAGAAAAATGGACTACTCATACTGTAGTGGAGCGAAATATCCGAAGGTTCAAAAGGTTAGGAAGATCCAAGGGATTTGATGAATTATTCCTGATCAATTAGTTGTCTCAGTTCATCTGCCCCACGAGGGACCCTGATATGTCAGTCGTGCCAATTATCCGAAGGATAAAACAATCCAAGGGGCCTAGCCGAGCTTCGATCCCACTCCGAAGGAAGGCGTATTCGTTTGTTCGGATAAAAGGGCCATAAAGCTCGGTTTGTTCGGTAAAGCACATCGCCTGTTACTTTTCGTTTCCTCGGACATGATGACTTCGCTCGGGGACAGCCACTCCAGAACCTTCTAGAAGCTTCTAAAGAAACGTGGGAAGGCCTCTCTGATAAAGGATGGGACGTCTCTGATTGATGTGACCTCTCCTTTCTGACTGGGCGGCTCCCCTTTTCCCAACAGGCGGCATTCATTTAATGCTCCTGACTCGTGATGTCATCCGAGCGTCACCGAGCACGTGGGTGACAGAAATGGCCCAATCTACACTCTTTCCCTCTCTGCCTATAAATAGACGACTTCCTCCCCCAAGTAAAAGGTTCAACTTTTCTAAACTCTTCTCCCTCCTAGCATATATTTCTTACCCAAAACTTCTTCCCGGCTCCTCTTTCTGACAAGATCGTCGGAGCTTCTTCCCGGAGGAACATCCCCCTCCGGTTCTGCAGGTACATGACGTACGGCGCCACGTCACTCGATTCAGAAGGACCAGAATAGAGAGGAAGAAATCAGCCCCCCACAATTGGCGACTCTGCTGGGGACATCTCATCAACCTAGCAACGTGGACCTGATTTCTATCACAAGCTCGATCTCACTTCTGTCCTTCTCTCTCCTCACCTCATGGCTCAACACATCCCGCCTCCTGGCCCGGAAAACTTCACCTTGGGGTTGTCCGGGTATGGATCTATCAATCAAGAACAAGGGAACACTACACTCCCACACCAGTCAGTCACTCGACGGCTTTCATTTCCACCGACAGAGCTGGATATTGCCCTGGCGGAGCAAAAACGCCAAGCAGCGGTGATAGCCATGCTCCAACAACGATTAGAGGAGCGCGACGGAAACCAGCTTGTCATTCCTATCAACGCCCATCCAGCTGGACCTAGCCAACCGACGAGACATCGAAAGAGGAGCAGACGGTCCCGACATAACCGCACCACAGGCCTGGCAGATCCCGAAAGACGAAACGTTTTCGAGCGTCTTGAACAGAACGCTCGGCCACAACAAACAGGTTCGCGTCCTCGGCTAGAAAGTCTTGTCCGAGCGGAAAGCACACGATCTTCGGCAACCCAATCCACCGCCGGAACACATCGAGAGGCGACATCGGGCCAAGAACGCCGCTCGTACAGACGTTACTCGGATCCGAGAAAGGAAAAACAGCCTGTGGATCTCAATGAACTTCGGCTAAGCTATCACGGCGAATATCCCGAACGATCAGTACCGCCGAATCCGGATTCCGAGTATCGCCAGGACGGACGGTATACCGAAGGATCACGAAGCCGAAGAGCTCCAAGCAAGGAAGGACGCTCGGAAGGGAATAACACCGTCACCCTTTACGATCCGCTTACGGGACTCCCAACAGTGTACCAACCGGTGACTGATCTTAGGCAACAAGAGAAAGCTCGGCCAGAAAGATCCAAACAGGCCCAAGAGCTAACAGGGGAACGAAGAGAGAGACGGGGGTACCAAGCCGAGCGTCCTCGGCAACATCATCGCGAGCGTCGGCGCAGTCCCGAGCTTCGCTTGACAGTGCCGCCGGCAGCAGTTCAACCAAATCTCGTCCCAGAGGATAATTCGAAGCTCGGAAAGGCAAAGGCTTCCCCCTTCGTAGAGGCAATTCAGCAAGAGCGACCACCGGATCGGTTCGTCATGCCGAAGCTCAAGCGTTACGAAGCAAAGGAAGACGCAGTCGCGTTCGTCTGTCGCTTTCGCCAAATGATGAGCCTCCACAATTTTTCTGATGCACTTATGTGCAAAATCTTTCCCCTCTCGTTGAGTGAGCCAATCATGCTCTGGTACAATCAGTTGAAACCGAAGTCTATCGCCTGTTTCAACGAGCTGGAATTGGAATTCACGAAGAGGTTTGTGACCAGCAACGTTCAACCGAAGACTCTCTCAATGCTGGTGAATATGAGAAGGACCTCGGGTGAAACCCTCCGGCTGTACACCGAGCGATACTGGGAGGTATACAATCTTATTCCTGATTGCGATCAGGGAGTAGCTGCTGAATCGTTTATGAACGGCCTGGACCCAAACTCGGCAATGTTTCGGGATCTCTCAAGGAATCCACCAAAAAGCATGGGGGAATTGATGACTATTATCGAGAAGGATTGTGTACATGAGGAAGCAATGGCCGAGCGTCATGTTCCGAAGGTCGCTGAACCATCTAAGGCTCATCCTGTGGCTCGGAAGCAGGTGGCCAATGTCGGCCAGACATCCAAAGTGAACCAGCCGAACAATAGGAATCGACCTCCGCAGCATCAAGCGCAACAAGTTATTCAACAAAAACGGGAACCAAGGCCGGACGAATATGTTGCCGAGCAAACTACATTCACGGAGCCCATTTACAAGCTTTTATCCATCATCGGCACGCTCCCATTCTTCTCTTGGCCCACAGGATTTCTCGGCACAGCTGGCCAGGGACCTGGGATGTGTTCCTACCATAAGGAGCGGGGGCATTATACGACCAAATGCCAGCCGTTCAAAAGGTACTTGGAGGAGCTTGCCGCGGCTGGACACCTTAATCCTTGGATCGACGCTCGGAAGAGTCCACTTCCGCCCCCACCTCCATTGCTCGGTGGCCATGTCAGTGTCATTCAGGGTGTCGCTTCGGAGGTACGAATATCCGAACTACAAACGGAAATCAACACGGCCGTCGCTGCATTGTTGGTTTGCAACGTCGGTACTTCGGTTAAAAGGAAATTTGAAGATCCGAATCATGACGGTCCAATAACTTTTACATCTGAAGACTTGAAAGGAGTTCAAGTGCCACATACCGACGCTCTTGTCGTTACAGTGATCATTGACAAATCCACTGTCCAACGGGTGTTGATTGACCAGGGAAGCTCGGCGGATGTGATGTTTTATTCTACTTTCAAGAGCCTTGGTCTATCCCCGAATCAACTTCGGCCAGCGACAACACCACTCGTTGGGTTTACAGGTGCGCCGGTTTGGCCATTGGGTGCGATCAATCTCCTTGTGAGAGCCGGTTCCCGAGTGATTGACGTCGAATTCATAGTGGTTAGCTCTCCTAGCCCTTATAACGTCATCCTCGGTCGAGCCTGGCTACACGGGATGCAAGCCGTGGCCTCAACATACCATCAAGTCGTGAAATTCGTCGGATGGAATGGAAGACAAGAAAGCCTCCGAGGGGATCAAGTACAGTCCAAGAAATGCTATATCAGCACCGTCACAACGAAACAAAGCTGCCTGGAGGTGCAGTGTGTGGAGAGTGGGGAAATTGATGTACTTGAAGATGTGGGACTTCCAGCCGAGCAAAGGTCCGCCGAGGAACTTGTTCGCATGCCTATCTCGGAAGATGGCACTCGGTATTTTCTTATCGGAAGCTCTTTGACCGAGGAGGAGAGGAATGCGATGTTTGACTTCCTCATACGACACATTGAAGTATTTGCTTGGACCCCGCAGGAAATGCCGGGCGTAGATCCATCGTTTGCAACCCATTATCTGAACGTTGATCCGAACAGAAAGCCAGTGGTGCAGAAGCTTCGGCGTTCTTCTGCCCTTCATGTTGAAGCTGTAATGACAGAGGTGGATCAATTGCTAGAGGCAGGGGCGATACGAGAGATACTTTACCCCACTTGGTTGGCTAACCCCGTGGTGGTTCCGAAGAAAAATGGAAAGTTGAGGGTTTGTGTGGACTACACGAATCTCAATGATGCTTGTCCAATGGACAGGTTCCCTCTCCCTCGGATAGAACAAATGGTGGACGCAACTGCAGGGTGTGAGCGGCTGAGTTTTATGGATGCATACCGAGGATACCATCAAATCGCCCTCGCCGAGGATGATCAAGAAAAGACGGCTTTTATCTCTCCTCGGGGCGTCTATTGCTACAATGTTGTGCCTTTCGGACTGAAGAACGCTGGGGCTACTTTTCAACGAGCGATAACGTCCATGTTCCCTGGGATGCTCGGAAGAATTCTGGAAGCGTATATCGACGACTTAGTGTGCAAGAGCAAGTTCGCTCGGGATCATCTTCGGGATCTTGGAGAAGTTTTTGCCGTCCTGAAGAAACGAAAGCTACGACTGAATGCGGAGAAGTGTGCGTTTGGTGTCAGCTCCGGCAAATTCCTGGGATACATGGTTAGCCACCGAGGCATAGAAGCGGATCCGACGCAACTAACTGCCGTGCAAAACCTCCGAGCTCCAACGACTGTTAGGGAAGTGCAGCGTCTTACAGGAATGGTTGCGGCATTGAATCGGTTTATACGACGTTCGGGAGACCTCTGTCGACCGTTCTTTCAAGCTATCAAGACAAGCCGCCGAAGATTTATGTGGACCGAGGAATGTGAGCAGGCTCTGCAGTCACTGAAAGACTACTTGTCACACGCTCCCCTCCTGGTCAAACCACAACCAGATGAAGATTTGTATCTTTACCTCGCTGTCTCGGATCATGCCACCAGTTCAGTGCTTGTTCGGAAGGAAGGGATGGAGCACCAACCAATTTTTTACTCGAGCAAGACGATGACGGATTCTCAGACTAGGTATCTGCCTATGGAGAAGTTAGCATTGGCCCTCGTTTCGTCTAAAACGAGCCTTTTGCCTTACTTCCAATGCCATAGGATCGTGGTCCTTACTGAGTTTCCTCTCAAAGCGGTTCTTCGGAAGACGGATTCCTCTAGTCGAATCCTCAAGTTTTCTCAAGACTTGGCAAACTACGACATCCAGTTCGAACCTCGGACGGCTATCAAAGGCCAAGCATTAGCCGACTTCTTCGCCGAGCTTACTCCAGGCTTGAAGGATGAAGCTAACGCCTTGGCTCTTGCGGAGAACGAAGCTCGGATAGCTGCGACCGAGGCCCACATGGAATGGATCCAACGGCCTGCCGACGCACGTCGCTCAAGATTCACGCTCGGCACAAAACGGCCTGTTCATCAGTGGAACTTATTTTCTGGGGATGCTTGGAGGATGACTGTGGATGGGGCCTCGAACATCAATGGGGCTGGAGCTGGAATTGTTCTTGTGTCGCCCGAAGGAACGGTGCACGAAAGTGTTGTCTCCATCGGTTACCGAGCGACCAACAACGAAGCTGAATACGAAGCCTTAATTGCTGGATTGCGACTTGCCCTTCGACTCGGTGCGGATTCCGTTCACGTGTTCTGTGACTCTCAGCTCATCGTGGGACACCTGAATGATGACTATCAAGCTAGGGACGAACGAATGAACGCTTACGTAAGCCATGTTTTGGAACTTCTTAAACAGTTTGGACGAGTGGAAATCGAGTGGATTGCTCGGGAGCATAATGCTCATGCTGACGCCCTGGCAGGCCTCGGATCGGCGTACCGAGCCTCGGGCAGTCGCACGATAGTGTTTGACGAAATCGACACTCCGAGCTTTGAACCCTCGGACCCTCCCATCGCAGCAATATCGTTCGGCTCAAGCCAGCTTGATCCCATAGTGTTGTACCTTCGGGATCGAACGCTTCCTTTAGACAGGAAGGAAGCTCACAAGATACGTTGCCGTGCCGCCAATTACTTTTTGGATCCTAATGGACATCTTTACCGAAGAACGTTCACAGGCCCGGATTTGAAAGTGGTGTATGAGATTCAAGTAGAAGGCATCCTGGACGAGCTTCATTCGGGTAGTTGTGGGGCTCATTCAGGAGGACGAAGCATGGCGCAGCGGGCGTTAACTCAAGGGTACTGGTGGCCGAAGATGGTGAAACAATCCGAGGAGTATGTGAAACGCTGTGTTCGGTGCCAAAAGCAAGCTTCCCTTATTCACCAACCAGCTTTCCCGCTCAAAATGATCACCAGTCCTTGGCCTTTTGCAGTATGGGGCTTTGACATTGTGGGAAAACTGCCCAAGGCACCTGGGGGTTTTGAGTATTTGATAACAGCCACGGACCTGTTCACTAAGTGGGTCGAAGCCAAGCCAATGGTGAAGACGACTGCAGGCGACGTAGAACGGTTCATTTGGAAGCATATCATCTCGAGGTTCGGTGTGCCGTATGCTATTCTTTCGGACAACGGATCCCAGTTCGTGGCCGCTGCCCTTAAAGCATTCTACAAACAACGGAAGATTACGATCCAGAATTCTTCGGTTGCGTATCCACAGGGCAATGGTCAGGCCGAGGCATCCAACAAGACCATCACTCGGGGGCTTAAGCGTCGTTTGGAGCGGAAGCTCGGATTGTGGGTTGATGAACTCCCTCATGTCTTGTGGGCCTACCGAACCACGCCTCGGCGTTCCACGGGTCGTACCCCGTTCTCAATGGCCTACGGCATGGAGGCCGTTCTCCCTCTCTCCTCATTGATCCCAACCGCTCGTACGGAGAATTTCAATCCTGTGGATAACAATGCATTGGTGGGTTCTGAATTGGACTTTGCCGAAGAACTCCGTGACAACGCTAACCTTCGGCATGCCGCGTACCAACAAGAAGTGGCTAGGGGCTACAACAAGAACGTTCGGTCTCGACCATTTAATGTGGGGGACCTCGTTCTTCGGATGGTCGTCGAAGCAAGCAAGTTGACGAAGCTTAAGGATCCATACGAAGGTCCTTACCGAGTGATCGAGAAAATTGGTCATGGGGTGTACAAGCTTGCCGAGATGGATGGAACTCCCATACCGAACCCTTGGAACGCTCAGAAGCTTCGGAAGTTCCATGGCTAGCTGCTATTTCACGTTTTGCTTTTATCCAATTTTTATTCCTGTTAACTTTTGTAAGCCTTTGGGCCATTATAATAGAAAGTACCATTTCTTATCTTGTTTGTTTTCTTTAAGTCTTGGGTATCTCACCTAGCCCAGTTTTAAGCCGTTGGGCTCACACTCGTACTGGTCTGGGCGAAATCCCCTTAGCCCTCGGCAAATGCGTTCGGGCGAAATCCTCTTAGCCATTGCCATCATGTTCACTCAGAATCACAAACATGTTCTCCTCGGATAATCTTTCGTTTTTATTCCCTCGGATATTTTTCTTTTACTATCTGCTTGGATTCCCGCCTCTATCCTTCGGCAATCCGAGCAGATAGGGGGCTATTATGAGAAGGTTAGTAAGTCGAGATACTAACTGTAACACGACGGAACGGGAACAACGAAATTTGCAAGTCAGATTTGCATTTTTATATTCCAAACCTTTCCGAACGGAAAAATTAATGCACAAAGTATTAATGCACCGAAAAACAATACTTGAAACAGTTTCTTTACATTCCAAAACGTGCAGCAGTACAATGTGTCAAACGAAACAAAAAAAAAAAAAAAAAATACATCAAGGGTCCACTGTCGGGAAAAGAGGCAGTGTAGGATCCTCTGAAGGAGGAGCTGGAGTGGTGCCAGCTTCGGTTGTTGCACCTGGGAGTACCACCGCGGGGTCAGGCTGTTGCTCGGCTTCGAGCTGCTCATTCTCGGCCAGCTGAGCTTCGGCCAGACTTCGAGGGGGAACCTCTACAAGCATTCTCCTCTCATCGTCAGCTTCCGCGCCGAGATCATCCAAGCCTGTGTTGTAGCCCAGCATAAAGCTAGCTTTATGCTGTTCTTCAAGCATTTCTGCCTGGGCCTCGACAAGCTCTTCAGCAGCAGCATCTTGGGCCTCGTAGTATCCCCGGTTGTATTCTTTCTCCAACTCAACCTTCATCTCCTCACGACCGAGAGCTCTTCCCTCGGCAAGACCCTCGTCCTTCCCCTCCGCCCTGGACTTCCCGGCAGCCTCTTGCAAGCCTTTGACTAGCTCGTTGAGGTTGAATACCTGAGCCTCCAAAGACTGGCGAGCTGCCTCGGATTCCTCCCAGCTCTTCTTGTATTCCTCGGCCGAGTCTTTGTTTATTTGCAGAGACTGCAACAGCAGCTTCTTCTTCTTTTCATGCTCGGAGAGGTGAAGATTCACACTCATGATGGACTGGGAGGCCTGAGGGGGAACAAATGTTACTTAAAGACAAACGAGCAGAGGAAACAGTCAACTGTGAAGCAAAACTTACTCTGGCAGCGTGATAATAGTACTCGGTGAGGGCAGCTTTCAGCGAAGGTGGGGATTGAATGTCCTTCGGCAACCCCACCCCGGACAGGAGCGTCAGAGCGAGAGAAGGGTCGTCCCTCAAGCTGTCGGACTTCAAAATTTGTTTCTTGTCAGCAGTAACGAAGCTCGGCGCCCAAGGGATGTTTTCTTCGCTCGTTTCCTTCCCCTTGGCGGCCACACCCGCTCCGTCGCCAGCCTCCGAGCGTGCCGTCGTCTTTTGTTTCTTGCCAGCTTGGGCTTCCTTCGGCGACGGAGGGGCGGGAGGAGGACGTTTTTGAGTTGGTGGGGGAGGTATTTTCTTGCTTGGGGCCGAGCCTGAGGCCCCTGAAGCCCCTGTTTTCTTGGCCAGGCCCTTGGCCTTGTCTTTCTCCCTTGGCTCCATCTTCTGTTGAAGAACGTCCTTCATGCTTCGGGGAGGCATATTTGCTTCTTCTTCGGGAGTGGATCCTTCGGTGGGTTCGCGAATGATCCCTCGCAAAGGCCTGCTCACGCTCGGTAGAAGTTCCGCGGGAAGGTCTTCGGCTGAAGCTTCCTCCTTATCCGCTTCTTTCTTTCGGATACGTCCACCGTAGGTGGGTTTGTATTGTAAAATGGTGGGGGCGTCTCTTTCTTCTGATGGAATGGTAAGGAGAGTGGACGCGAGCTTACAGTTCCTCGAAGCTCGTAGTAACTCCTTGTTGATTTGTGTTGTATCTGTAGAACATAAGACAAGGGAACAATCAGTCGGAAGAACACTAAGTAATACTATGCAAGTGCAAGAAATGAAGCAGGTAAAAGTAAAAAGCCAGGTGATTGATGTCTTACGGGGTCCACCCCTGCGTGTGGCAACCTCGAATTGCCCGTATTCCCCCGGAGGGTATTGATAATTGCCCCGAACTTCGACGTAGTCCGAGGCCCATTTTTCAGAATCATACATCCCTTCGGGAATTATCTTGGCCATCTTTCTTCGGGAACACAGGTAGTATCGGGAATACCTGATGTTCCGTGACATTGTGTAGTTTTCAAAAATGTGATGGGCTTCGAGTGGGTACATCATCAGCTGGGCCAGCTTTATGATGGAATGGATGATGCGGTATGAGTTGACGCTTAATTGGCAGGGGGTCAAGGTGAAGAGATAAAGGATTTCCCTAAGGATCCTATGCATTGGAAATCTGAGACCACCCTCGGTTATGGCCATCAGAGGAACGGTAATGTGTTCATCGCTGAACCTTATCCTGGGACCAGGGACTGGGGTAATAATGACGTCGTCAGGGACTTTGTAATCCCGTCGGAAAGCCCTCATACCTTCTTCGCTCTCGAAGGATTTCCAGTAAGGACATGGGTCCTTTCCTGTTCGGTCAGGGATGACGTCCAGATCTTGAGGGACTATCTTTCTTTTCTTTTGGGGGTTGGAAGAACCGGCAGCCCCTTCTGTACCCTCGGCTTGGCTCGAGGAAGCCGTGGCCGCTCCTCCTTCGGCGAAGTCTCTGTCAGATACCGTTTCTTCGGCCTCGTCGTCTCCTTCCACCTCTTCCGTCGGATTATCTTGCACTCTCTCCTCCGAAGGGTTACCTTCTAAGTCGATGATTTGACTCTCTGGAGGCATTGTTCGGAGCGGAGTGACGCTTGCAGGAAGATCAATTCCGGCGGAATCCTCGCTACTTTCCCGAACGCGGTAATTCCGAGCTAGATTGGAGATCGCATCGGATATCGCGAGGTTCGAGCCCCCAGCGCCTAGAGCTGCGCTGTCTACCGAACGAAACGACTCCCCAGACGAAGCTGAAGCAGAAGTCTCCATACCTAAACATAAAAGTGCAAGGGGAAAGACCGTCAACGAGTTGCATGGTCAAATCCTAGTGTGCCTACGTTCGGTGATGAGGCGTGCCCTAGCGAACAAACTCTTCCGAGAGACGACCAGTCAAAGGGAAAGTTCGAGTGAAACTCCAAGTGTGAAGACTACTCCTATTCGTGCTCGGAAGAACACGAGTTGAAGATGCATCTATGTTCGGAAGAACACATGAACACCTTCAACCCAATCTACAGTGCACAGGCAGAAAAACCAGGCGACAAGGAAAGAAAAACAGCCCAGAAAGCGTGTAACGGAACTTAAAATGCAAAAATGGTGCAGGGAAATAGAGATATACCTGGGAATCGAAGAAAAATCTAGGTCGAAAGCTTCAAAATCGTCAAGAACCTGCAGATGGCTTGATTTTCTGGGGATGGGGACGGACCAAACTGTTCAAACGTTTGAGAGAGAGAGAAAAAGTGATTCTCTCTCTCCTTACGTCTTCTCTTATACCTAGGAGCGAAACCCGAAGCGTCGCCGAGCCCCCAACCGTAGGATTTGGGCGGGAGATTGACATGACCGTCGATGGGTGACACGTGGAAACACGCGGGGTGCGCCGTATCGATATCCAATGACAATAAGACGCGTGGCGTCATCTAAAGCTGGCGGTTGCAGAGGCATTAAATGAAAGATACCTGACGATTCAACACCTCTTTGACATTTATCCTTGGATTGACGTTCGGAATAGCCTGACAATGATCCCGCTTCGGTGGTCAGTTGTTCTTCGGCCACTACTGATTTATCAACTCCTCCTTCCTCTCCGAAGCTTTGCAGCCATGGAAACAGGAGTTGAGGGGCTATTGTAGTGGAGCGAAATATCCGAAGGTTCAAAAGGTTAGGAAGATCCAAGGGATTTGATGAATTATTCCTGATCAATTAGTTGTCTCAGTTCATCTGCCCCACGAGGGACCCTGATATGTCAGTCGTGCCAATTATCCGAAGGATAAAACAATCCAAGGGGCCTAGCCGAGCTTCGATCCCACTCCGAAGGAAGGCGTATTCGTTTGTTCGGATAAAAGGGCCATAAAGCTCGGTTTGTTCGGTAAAGCACATCGCCTGTTACTTTTCGTTTCCTCGGACATGATGACTTCGCTCGGGGACAGCCACTCCAGAACCTTCTAGAAGCTTCTAAAGAAACGTGGGAAGGCCTCTCTGATAAAGGATGGGACGTCTCTGATTGATGTGACCTCTCCTTTCTGACTGGGCGGCTCCCCTTTTCCCAACAGGCGGCATTCATTTAATGCTCCTGACTCGTGATGTCATCCGAGCGTCACCGAGCACGTGGGTGACAGAAATGGCCCAATCTACACTCTTTCCCTCTCTGCCTATAAATAGACGACTTCCTCCCCCAAGTAAAAGGTTCAACTTTTCTAAACTCTTCTCCCTCCTAGCATATATTTCTTACCCAAAACTTCTTCCCGGCTCCTCTTTCTGACAAGATCGTCGGAGCTTCTTCCCGGAGGAACATCCCCCTCCGGTTCTGCAGGTACATGACGTACGGCGCCACGTCACTCGATTCAGAAGGACCAGAATAGAGAGGAAGAAATCAGCCCCCCACACATACTATTTGAACCAACATACATACTATCACCATAATCCAAAAATGTACAATCCACAATCCAGAAATCTAAAAAATCATTTACTCTTTATTCAAGACTTTTATTGATGAAGACGAAGCAGAAGAAGATGAGGTTAACTTATAAGAACCTGTGTTGCTTGAATATTGGTTTTGGCAGGTGTCAGAACTGGTGGTGAAAGTGTTTGATGGAGAAGGAAAAAAAGACAGCACGGGCTGTTTTTTGGGGAGAATAGGTAGAGGAGCTTCAAAATTAAGCGCATGAATCACCTGTCTAGTTGTAGGCCGAAAATTGTGATCTGGGTGAGCACACCAAAGACCAACAATCATCAATTGTTTCATTTCTTGCTCATTGAAATCAGGGCCCAATTTCGGGTCTACTGCTTCGAGTAACCTTCCCATTCCATAGAGGTCCCAAACCCATTCCACCATTCCCTTTTGACATTCCGGCACCTTCATGTCAAAGGGTTTTCTCCCGCAAGCTATTTCCAACGCCACGACTCCAAAGCTATAAACATCTGATTCCTTAGTAGCTTTACCTGTTACCACACATTCCGGTGCCAAGTACCCCATGGTCCCCGCCAAAGCAGTTGTTTGGGGTTCTTTCTCATGATCGACAAATCTAGCTAATCCAAAATCTCCCAATTTGGCATTGAAGTTCGAGTCCAACATCACATTGCTTGATTTTATGTCTCTATGCACAACATATTGCTCCCATTCTTCGTGTAGATAGAGCAACGCCGAGGCCAAACCTTGGGCGATTTTATACCTTGTTCCCCACGTCAACAAGCTTTTCCCTTTGAAGAGATGGAAATCTAAGCTGGCATTTTCCATGAACTCATAAACAAGGAGTAGTTCTTTCTTTTCGTGGCACCAACCGATGAGTTGCACCAAATTCCTATGCCGCAACCGGCTAATGAACTTCACTTCTGTTGCGTACTCCTTTATCCCTTGTTTTGACCCCTTTGATATCCTCTTGACAGCAATATAAGAATTTGATTCCCTCAAGAAACCTCTATAAACTCCACCGAAACCTCCCTCTCCAAGCTTTTGTCCCTCCCCAAAGTTATTCGTTGCCCGAGATAATTGGCCATAGGAAAATTTCTTCGGCCCACTACCGGACTCGAATTCGTTTTCCATGGTCATCTCAACTTCAAACTCATCCTCTTCTTTTGCTCTACTTCTGCGCCACAAGCTGAATCCAACCAAAACAAATCCACCAACCAAAACGCCCGAGCCAACAAACGATCCCACCACTGCTCCAAGGGAGATTTTTTTCGATCCTGGTTTCACTGGATCTGTAACATTCCTATTTCCTGTATTTACTGTAACAGTTTTATTGGTCTCTGTACCAGTTTTATTGGTCTCTTTAATTTCCAAGCTTGAACTAAATTCCCATGATTTTACAGTATTTTTCTCAAAATACATTCCTGATGAAGCTGAGAACCCAAATGTTACCCATTCAGGTAAGTAATTCCTCAGATCAACAATCAAATGAATGGAATCTTTCACTCTGGAATTACTCGTAGTAAAAACTACACTTAAATTGTATGAGCTTGGATCATACCTAATCCAAGCCTCATTCTCGGTCCCATTAGTTATATTACAGTACCAAATAGCAGTAACATTTGATGTAATAGAATTGACATCAATACCTACATGAGGAGCCTGGCCGACATTAATCGGGTCCCAACCGTCCCAATCCATAATATTCCCGAACGTATCAAACTCCACAGCGACAAAGGGGCTGGTTTTGATCGTCGTATTTGGGTCAATTGGGAGGCCTAAGAAACCACCAGTTGTGAAACTCGACCCTTTTGGAGCGAGAAAGAAAGTCATCCCATCACCGAAATTCTCACTCCCAACCGAATCAATCACGAAAACGAAATGGGTACTGAAATCAGTTAAGTTTCCAGTGGAATTATCCCAAAGGTGAAGGGGTTCGATGTAAGTTGCTTTACCAACTTGTATTACCGCACTGTTGTTGAGTTCGTTGGAGGTGAGTTGGAGGCCTATGCGGGGTGAGATATAGGCATCTCCATATGTTGTAATGTTGCTCTTTTGATCGTGGTCGTTAAAGTTTGTGAGGTTGAAGGTGAGGGAAGTTGTTTGAGGAAATAGAATGCAGAAGAAGAACATGGAGAGAGAATATAGCAGGATTTTGAAGTTGAAGATAGCCATGGCTGTTGGGAGGAAATTGGGAGTTTGGGTTGTGAATGAATTATTGGCATTTACTTAAGTGACTGTAAGAATGTTGTGAATGGTAGGTAATCTTAATTGCTTGTGATCAGTGGGCCATGTAAACGAGAGAGCTGAGAGGAAAAGTGTAATTTTTTGAGAGGAGATGTGAGTATGCGTGAGAGATGAAAGTGTGTGAGGTTGTGTAAGAGTGTATGTAGAGAATCATATGTAAGTGTGTGAGGTTGTGTGAATTCTCTCCTTCCCATTTATATGTATAGAATCATATATATATATATATATATATATATATATATATATATATATATATTTGAGTCATCCATGGAAGACCTATCCAAAATAAAATACATGCCAAAAATAGGTTCGCTTATTAAAACATGTGCACACATAGGAGATGATAAACAAAGCACCTGAGTTCCGAACGGATCCGAACCGATTTTTTTTTAGAATATATTTTCATAAATTCTTGTAAAAAAATCATCTCAATCGAATATGGGTGGTGGCTTTTTCAAAATTCGCTCGGCAAACCAGTTGAACGTGCCGATCCAATGGATGCGCGGCGTTCAACAAATCAAGTACCATATTTGGTGGCTTCTTTGGCTAATGAGGGCAAACTTCCTTCTTCATGGAGGGCAGATCCACCCCTCTAGTGTTATTTTTTATTTCTGATGTTAATTTGGCCCCATTTGTACTAACAAAAATTACTAAAAACTTAACGTATTTTATGATTTTATTTCCATTAACAAAAAATTTGTGAGTACGTGTGAGAGATTAAGGTACATTTAATTTACTCAAGTGACTGTAAAAATGTTGTGAATGGTAGGTAATGTTAATTGCATGTGATCAGTGGACCATGTAAATGAGAGAGCTGAGAGGAAGAGTGTATTTAAGTTTGTAATTGTATTTAGCTGAAATTAATTTGAAGGAATTGAGTTGTGAGTTTGTGTGTGAATTCTCTCCATCCCATATGCAGAGAATCATATATATATTTGAGTCATCCATGGAAGACCTATCCAAAATAAAATACATGCCAAAAAGAGGTTCGCTTTTTATGAAAACTTGTGCGCACATAGGAGAAGATAAACAAATCACCTGAGTTCTCAACCGATCCGAATTAAAAAAAAAAAAAAATCATCTCAATCAAATATGAGTGGTGACTTTTTCAAAATTCACAAAGCAAACGAGTTGCAACGTGCCGATACAGTGGATGCGGCGTTCAGCAAATAGTTGCACATTTGGTGGCTTCTTTAGCTATTCAGGGCAAACTTCCTTATTAATGGAGGGCTGATCCACCCTCTAGTGTAGTGCCTTTTTTTTGCTTCTGACGTTATTAGTTCACTTGTCTTTTAGTTGTCAAAAAAAAATTTCCTCGGATCCAAAAAAACGAAAGAAGAAAGAAAGAAAGATGTAATGTAATGGGTAGGGCCGTGTAGTTAAATTATTAAAGGGTTATGAGCAAGACTTGGGACGACCAGAAAAGTGTAGTTAAATTATTAAAGGGTTACAAACAAGACTTGGGACGACAAGAAAAGAATTGACCAAAAAAAAAAAAAGAACAAGACTTGGGATGACCAGAAAAGTGTAGTTAAATTATTAAAGGGTTGTGAACGAGACTTGGGACGACCAGAAAAGTGTAGTTAAATTATTAAAGGATCACGAACCAGAAAAGAATTGACCCAAAAAAAAAGGAACAAAACTTGGGACGACCACAAAAGAATTGAAAAAAAAAAAATTTCCAAGCCCACCAACTGCAGGTGCTGTAAAGCATGTAATGGTACTGTCCCATGGATCCCATCTTTTTCTGATCTTATCCCAGGATTCTTTCATATTAATCATGCTACTGACATGTCTCCCGCAAACATTGGGATTCGTCGGTCACTCTCCAAACACTCCTCTCTTAAGAAAATTAAAGCCCACTAATTATGAGAGAGGAGTGGTGAGGAGTGTCCGCGGCAATCATTTTCACTTTCATAACCCTACAATAATTGACTACGAGGCCCTACCCATTACATCAGCTTTAATTTATAGCTACACAACTCTTTGTCCTCATATATATATATATATATATATATGTTCTTAACAAGTAATAGTATGAACTTAAACAGAACTCTACTTGGCCTTAATCACACTATCCGCTCGTGGGATCAATGTCATCATCCAATATGAGGGGCCACCAAATGATAACTATGTATGCCCACTAAATTTTCATTCCAAATGTATTGCCTCCAATCCAATTAGGTAACGATTAATTTCCAAAGTCACATAATCCGTCTCAATAGTGCCTCACCACGTTAATTGCCGGCCAAATCCAGTATGAGTTGCATGGAATGGATATTAACTCAAGTCCTGGACCTGGTTGCACATGAAAACTACAAAGATTTTCTACTAGTATTAAAGTAAAAACAAACCAACGTTACAACAACTGAAGAGCAACCTAAATTAATCTAAGAAGACATATTAAAAAAAAATCTAAGAACACATATTTACAGTACAGATTCGAACATGATTGTATTCAAACACATGATTGGATTCGATCAAGAAGCCAATCTATCAATGCCTAACAATTGAATCAAGAAAATCTAAACAATGATCAAGACCAATAGTAAGAAAAATGGACGACTCATACTATTTGAACCAACTTACAGTTTCATATGCAAAAAGTGATATAGATGGACATCCTGAAGCGGTAGAAGATGAGGTGAACTTGGAAGAGTCTGTGTTGTAAGTATAGCTTGAATATTGGTTTCGGCTGGTGTCAGAACTGGTTGTCGTAGTGTTCAATGGAGGAGGAAAGAACGATAGCATGAGATGTTTTTGTGGGAGAATGGGCAGTGGAGCTTCTAATTTAAGCACATGAATTGCTTGTCTAATTTTTAGGCCGGAAATTTAAGCACATGAATCGCTTGTTTAATTCGAACACACGTGGATTTGTGATTTTTATAGAAAAACTAAATAAACTTCAAATTAACTGAACCCCTATCTTAGTTGACAAAATTTGTGATTGATTTGTAAATTAAGAATTAAATAAATAATGACAAAAGAAAACAATTGAACTAAACTACCATGGAAAAGTAGCATCGAAATCCACACCCATAAATATTTATCAACTAATCTTATGCAATGATTTTTCTTATGACTTTTACACAATGGATTTTAGGCTAATCTTAATCATCATGGATAATATTTCATCAGTCCTTTTTATTTGTAACAAAATATGTTTATCCTCTATTTCAAGGTTTAAGCCAAAATCATCAACTGTATCCGCATAAAATAAATCACAGTAAATGTCCCTTATTTAAATATTAACTTTGATAGATCAAGTAATTCGATAAATTCGATGATCATGAAAAACCTCATTCCGATTGAATTCATATTTGAATTTCAACCAAATTAATTAATGAGCCAAGAACAATATACAATAAATAAATCCGTAATCGGACTACCTTTGCACCAATTAAATTTTGATGGCTGAAATAGTACGACCGGTCTTCTTTTTTTTTTTTTTTTTTGCACGTTGGAGCTTCGATCTATTGTGCTCATCATTCCTCCTCAAAGTTTTTTGTCGCTTGAGATAATTAATTGTTGGAAAATTTCTCCGGCCCAGCACTGGACTCAAATGCGTTTTTCTATGGACAGATTCTCAACCTCAAAGTCATCCCCTTTTTTTGGTCTGCTTCTCCTCCACAAGCCAAATCAAACCAAAACAAGCCCACCAACCAAAACACCTGAAGTCTTGAACCGATAACAAATCCCACCAAAACTCCGACGGATATTTTATTCAGTCGTGGTTTCCATGGATGTAAATTACTTAAACTAAATTTCCAAGATTTTACAGGTATTTTTCACAAAATAGGTTCCTGTTGAAGCTGCCCAATTGTTACCCATTCAGGTAAGTGTCCCCTCAGATAATTAATAATGAAATGAATGGTGGTGTTATTTGTAGTACCAGTAGTGAAAACTACGCTTAAATTTTTTGAACTTGAATCATACCTAATCCAAACCTCGTTCTCAATCTCCAGGCTTATTAACCTTTTTGGTCCCCAAAGTATTAGATTCGTCACATTTTCGTTCCCAATGTAAAAATTGGAGACATTTAGTCCCCAACGTATCAATTTTGTACCAATCAAGTCCCCTAACCTAAAGCCATGAGTCCCATCCATTAAAATAAGGGGCATCATTGTCATTCCCCACTCCAAATTTCTGTCAAAAGGAAAAGAAAAGAAGAGATGGCCGTGAAACCCATCAACCCCTCGCTCTATCTCTCCCCACAATTTGCATTTTCACCCATCTGGGTCTAGCTCCAATCAAACCCACCACATCACGAATCTGATTCTATTCAAGCTCAAATTGCAACGCTAAATCGACACAATTTGGATTGCTGGCCAAATATAGTGTAAAATCTGCCATTTATATATACATGCTTACATGCACGTATATATATGTTTATCCATCAACATGAGTGCATATATTATAGACAGGAGAGAGAGAGAGAGAGAGAGAGAGAGAGAGAGAGAGAGAGAGAGAGAGAGAGAGAGAGGGATCAAAGGAAAAAGCTCTGTCGCCGTTAACAGAGACGCACCGTTTCTTCGATAGCTTTCGTTGCGCCTAAAATTTGTTTGTTTTTCAATCTTGAGTTTCCTATTTTCTTCTTCGTCTCCCCATCGAGAAGCTTGTTGGATTGTACTAAATGGCCGTTAAGCTTAAACCGACATTTGTTAATGACGGAGTTGGCGACGAGTTGGGATTCTGCGAGTTTGGAGAGGATTGAGAGGAGGAGCTCGTCGGAAAGGAGAGAAAAGAGCTCAGGTCTAGGGTAAGGGTTTCATCGGGGTCCGACGATGGGGTTGAGGAGTCGAGGTGCATTTTGAGAGCTGAATGGGTGAGGGCTTGTTGGTTGTTTAGCCAGAGGTGTTCCGAGCAGCTGCTCTGGCGTTCTTTCGACGGCGGGTGGTGGTTGGTTGAGCTGCTCGGGCATTTTCACAGATACTTCTCCCACCCCCCTCAAAAACACTTTCTCCTTTGACAGAAAATTAGGTGGGCGAAATGATGAAAATACCCTTCATTTTAACGGATGGGACTCATGGAGTTAGACTGGGGGACTTGATTGGTACAAAATTGATACGTTTGGGTCTAAATGTCTCCAATTTCTACATTGGGGAAAAAATGGGACGAAACTAATACTTTGGGGACCAAAAAGGTTAATATGCCCAATTCCCATGAGTTACATATATTACAGTGCCGAACAGCAGTAACGATTGATTTAAGAGAATTGATCGTTGATACCCACATGAGTATCGAGTAGGGCTGATATTGAGTGGGTCCAAATTCTTATTTTGGTGTTAGATTTCTTGGAGGGTTCCAATCTAAAATCAATTGGCTATAGGTGGAGTTGTTGGATTAACTGCTGTAAAAACAAGAACGTATTACCTCAAATTCTGCTATTGAAAAACAGAATACCAATTTGTAGAACAACGGCTGGGTTGAGTCGCGGACTAGATCGCTCTCTTTAAGATGTTTCGCGGCTCTGCCCAGAATGTGCAAGCAGTTCGTAAATGCCCCGCCGTCCCCAGGATAAAACAGCCCAGAATTCACCACCTCTGCTCGGCCTTCTCTGCACAGAAGAAAACTGAAAACAAAACAACCAATCGACCTATTGCTCGAACTCAGAAAATGTTTTTGGGGTGGAATGTAGAAACCAATTCCGAAATTCTGAATTTATAGGTGCAGGCTGGGCTTGATTTTTGGAAGCAAAAATCAAATCAAATCAAATTACTTTGATTTAGCACATGTTTTTAAATCAATTCGAAATTAATTCTTAATCAGCTAAAAATCAGATCCCACTGATTGTGCACACATATTTAACACGTTTTTCTTAATCAAATTGCTTTGATTAATCAGTAAGGATTTTCAGTTTTTCATTTTTGAAAAAGATTTGATTGACTGAAAATCTGTTAATATAAAAAACGTGTTTCAAAAATTTCTTTAGCAAAAACGTGGGCTTTACTGGCTTTACTAGTATGTGCGCGAGGCTCAAATCCCGGATTTGCACCCCCCCTGCGCGAATAACTCGTGACGCACACCCGGTTAATTGGTTTCCGAATCAGTTTTTTAAATTGCCGCCCATTTTCCTGAGCGCGCGAAACCTCTCCTTAGTTCCTTATTCACAAACTCATTTGTGTGTAAACTCATTTAAAGTAGAGAGAAGTCTTGTGTCTAGCCAATGTGGGACTAGAGAAAAACACATTGTTTTAGAAATATACACTAAGTTCCAACAATCCCCCACTTGTATTTTTAAAAACAAAATATTCGAGCAAAGATATAAAGCTGTGCATAAGTAAAGGTGTCTTTCGACTTGAACCGTTACATACTGATAGTGTTTCAGATAATAACTAGAGTGACTTGTGGTCTTGAACTCTAAGTCTGAGAGCACTACACACACAACTCTACTAAATTTTGATAAGCGATGTGGGACAAGTCTTGGGTGGCTTAGATAAGCGATGTGGGATAAGTCTAACAGTACATATCAAATTCTAGCAACAAGGCCGGCTATCGAGTACGTACTGTTGGTAACTGCGTCAATTGGGAGGCCTATGGCATCACCAGCTATGAAATCCGACCCATCTCGAGCAAGAAAGAAGGCGAGACCTTTAGTCTACACAGTGACGGAATCCAGCCATGCATCAGAAGTGAATGGATGATAGAATTTTCAAAAGTGGCCGCGTTGAAATCCAAATTCTCCCCTGGGAAGAATAAAGAGATCGATTTATCCCACATTAATCACGACCAATTCAAAAAGATTACACTTTAGGATCCCCAAACTAGTGCCAAAGGAAGTCCTAGTTTAGATTTACACTAGTTATCGGGTGTGTGAAAAAACCAGAGACTCTTTCTCTCTCTAAACTTATCCTCGTCTAGGGCTCCCTTTCGGCTCCGCCGCCGCCTGGGGGGGAGGCGCCTCCTCCCTCCTCCCCCCGGGCTCCTTTTCCCCTTCTCTCTCCTGCTTTCTCTCTCTCTCCTTCCTCTCTCTCCTGATTGAATACCCCTCCCGTTTTCCCCTCTTGTGGGCGGCGATGTGGTGGGTTGATCCGGTCGGTTTTGGGAGGAGGTGTTGGGCGGTGGTGCGGCGGAGGTGGTGGTGTAGTTATTGTTTTCTAACCTTTGTTTTTGCAAGTTTTTTCAGGGTTTGATTGGCATCTTGATGGCAATCAGATCTGTTTTTTCTTTCTTTCTTATCCTCAAAATCGATCAGCAAAATAATCAGTTGGATGGCGGCGTTGTTTGCGGGTGGAGTAGGCTGGTGTAAGGGATCTGGATGCCCTGCCATTTCGAGGTTGCTTTTTTGGACGGCTGTCCGGCGGCTATCATCCGGGATGGAAGCGCTACGTAGGGTCTGCGTTGGTCTGCGGTGGCTTGCTGATGTTATGGTTCTGGACGAAGAGGGTACTCAGATCGTCTTTCTGTGCTGTTTATCGGCCGGCGGTCAAGCTTATGGGTCCCCGGACGGCGGCGAGGGCGGCGTTGTTAAGTCAATCTCGGGTACTCTGTCTCTCTTCCTTCCCTCTTTTGCTTTCTGCCGCCTTTTGCTTGAGGGCTGTTCGTGTTCTACTCTTAGCCATTTATTTCTTGTCGCCTCCGTCTCTCGGCCATTCTCAACGGTCGACTTGCCGGTCGGTTTTTATTTCCTCTTGGGGTACCGATTTTCTGCCTAACGGTGAGGTAGTCGTCTGTTTTGGTTTTGTCTGGTGCTGCTTCCTGCCGAGCTCTGCTGCTGGGCGGCTTGGTAATTGCCTAACGGTTTGGTAGAAGCCCCACATCAGATCTGGTTTGTTTAGGCGCATCGGACGTTTCCTCCGGCGGTGGCCAGTGGTGGCGAGGGGTGATTCTTCTGGAGGTATTGTCTAGTGTGGTGATGGTGGTAATTTGATTGTTGATGGTGGTGGCAGATTGGGTGGCTGTGGGTGGAAGATGGTTCGGTCCTTAGGTTTTTGGTTTTGGGCTTCTTGTTGGTGGGCCAGTTGTTTGGGCCTTTTGGTGCTTAACTTGTAATATTCTTGGTGTGTAGACCTTTAGGTGTGATCTTTAGTGTTGTATTTGGGCTTTTAGGCCCCAGGTGATATGGGCTTTGCCCGTTAGGTGTATTTCCAACTTTTGGTTGGATCCCTCTTTCCCTTTCCCCCTTAATAAAATTTATTTTGCCGATCAAAAAAAAAGTTTAGATTTACACTTCCTAAAAACATCCTCACATATTATATGAAAGGGATTGTACTCATGAGGGAACTTCCCAACAATCTTGGAGGAAACGCGATCATTATTGAAACAAGAGCTCAAAGATTGCATTTGGCTACCTCGAAAAACAGTGGGAATCATCGGTGCATAATGGAAAAGGTGAAGATTTAGCCATGTTTATATACAAAATCTATTGCATAAATTGTTGGAACTCCTACTCTACGTACATCAATTCTCATGGTGGAATGGTTATTAACTTAACTCAAGTACTAGAACTGGTAGTACAAAGATTTTTATACAAACGATAAAAAGTAAACATTACAACGGAAGTGCAAGTTAATCCCCAACCTGGAGATTAAAAGGCCAATATACACAACCTCTAACAATAGAATACTGAAATCTAAAAACCATCTAGACCAATAGGAAGAAAAGTGAACTACTCATTATTTGAACAAACTCACAGACTCTCATTCTAATTCAAAAATCTACCGTCCACAATCCAAAATCTAAAAGTAATTGATCCAATCACTCTTTATTCAAAAGTGATATAGATGGAGCCGAAGCAGTAGAAGATGAGGTGAACTTAGAAGAATCTGTGTTGTAAGTATAGCTGGCATGGTTTTGGCTAATGTTTTTTTTTTTTAATCGGCAAAAGAAAATTTTATTAAACTCGAAGAGGGTACATCGAGTAAAAGGGAAGGGAGAACCAGAAAGTTCAACCCAACCCTACAAAGATAAACAAAGACAAGGTAAATAAAAGGGAAAATACAGCCAAACACTCTTAAATAATGAGACGTCTAGCACCATCAAAATTTCTTTTAATATCTTCCACCGTATACACCTTGATATCAAATCTAGCTTTGATCCATAAAGCTACCCTTGTTTTGGTTAGCTCTACCACTTGGTTACGATCCGCAGCTTTGTTGTTGAAAATAACATCATTCCTTGCAATCCAAATAGACCATAATGTTGCATAAAAGCAGCATTCCCACATATGTTTTTCCAAATTTTTGAACCCAGACGAAAACCACCATGAAGATAAATCCAACAAATTTGAATGATCCACCCAAGTTAGATTCCACCAATCTACTATTTTTGTCCAAATGTATGTAGAAAATGGGCAAGAAAGAATCACATGTATTGGTGTTTCCAATTCCAGTGAACAAAATGGGCAAGCCAATGCATGCTCATCCAATCCCACAATTATATTTCTACTGCTCAAAACTGACCTTGTTGCAATCTTGCTTTGACAAGCCAACCACGAAAAAATCTCCACCTTTGGAGGACTAAGATTTCTCCACAAAGACCCAAGCGCAGAATTTGTGTTAAATGCATAAGCTTCCCAAAGATCATATACAGACTTAACAGAAAATATGTTGTTTGAGTTACCAGTCCAAAGCATCTCATCCAATCTTGACGGCACTAAAGAGACATTCCGTAATCTGTCACTTAACACATCCATTTGTTCCTTTTCCCAAACATATAATCTCCGAAAGGACAAAAACCAATCCCTATCACCTTCTGAATTAATCATATTACATACCAACTCATCTTGTTGTGTTGATTTCAAATAAAGTCTAGGAAATTCCTCCCGCAATGTTTGATCACCCATCCATCTGTGATTCCAAAAAGAAGTGTTATTCCCAGAGTACACTTGTATTCTGAAACCGGCCTGAATAATGTTCCCCACATCATTGTCCATATTCCCAATTGAGCAAATATCTTTCCAAATGATAGACGCTCGACCAAAAGATGGTAATTGAGGAAGCCAATTTTGCTGTGAGAATCCGTATTTTTTGCACACCACCTTAGCCCATAAGGAATCTTTTTCTCTACTGAATCTCCACCACCATTTTGCTAAAAGAGCATGATTTTGTTCAATCATCCTTTTCACTCCTAAACCTCCATATTTTTTGCTCTTTGTTATAGTTTCCCAGCTAACCAAATGGATTTTCTTCTTTTCAATGGAGTCACCCCAAAAAAATTGCCTTTGAAGCTTCTCAATTTTCCTTGCAACCGACATCGGCATCTTGAAGAGGGACATGAAGTACACAGGAAGACTGCTTGTATTTGAATTGATAAGTGTCAATTTACCTCCCGAAGACATAAATCTCCTTTTCCACACGGCCAATTTTTTCTCCAACTTATCTATCACAGGTTGCCAAGTTTGCACTTTTCTTGGATTGGCTCCAAGAGGGAGTCCAAGATAGTTCAGAGGAAGGGACCCAACGCGACTGTTTGGGCTGAATTAACTCAAATCAATTGGCAAATAATTGTGTGCGGGCGTGCCAAAAATTGTTTGGGCTGAATTAACTCAAATCAATTGGCAAATAATTGTGTGCGGGCGTGCCAGAAAAGAAATAACTTCAAAGAAGAAATTACTCTTTTCAAAATGATTTGAAACCACTAATTTCAATCAGGCAATTGTGTTATCCGTTCGATTACCTCAACTAAGAGGATTTTTCCTTAAGGTATCAACCAAATAAAAGATTGACGCGCTTCGAAATCAGAAAAGATGATTGAACACAAACAAACCTGAATCTAATCAAAGGTAAGTTTGTATACAAACACTCTTAAGATTCTATCAAGAATAATAAAGAAATGCAAGCACACTGAATTTAATCAAAAGCGAACTTGCAAACAACTATTCTTTGGTAAGAAAAGAGCTTAAAGGAAATAAGAAACTTGAATTTAATCGAAAGTAGTTTTACATGCAAATAAGCCTTCAACTTACAAAAAAGACCCTACTCTAAACTAAAACTAATCTAAGATAGATCTCTGAGCAATCATTTTGTATGAATTGTCAGATGATATGGATTTTTCGTCGTCCCTTTCTCTTCAATTGCTTCTTCTATTTATAGACGCTGAGCTTGCCTTCGAACCCCCACGTCTTCGATTGATATCCATGTTGGCCACATAAAACGGTTGAGGGGGGGTCTTCGAACGGTTATCCTGATATTTCCAGAATCCCTTCTTCTCCTGCTTGCTTCGATCGTGGTGTTCGTGGCTCCATGCTTAAATAACGGTTCCCACTTCCAAGCAACGTGGTTTAGTGTTTGGCTCAGAATAATCTCCTACAATCATGTCCACCATTCATTATAAACCAAACAGTACTGGCACCGTTCGATGTTTCCAAAGATCAATCAACGGTTTAAATCAGACTGCTTTAAAACCATCCTTAATTATAGTCTAAACGCTGTCGGTTCCAATCAAAACGATACCGTATAGTACTAAAACAACATCACCATTTAACCCCGCAATCCTCTATATCTCGGGTTCAATCAGGATGTGTTCTGATTGGTCAACACACTATTTGGTGCCACGTGTAACTTTCCTATTGGGTGGCATATTTTAGGATGTAAACACCCAGACAAAGAATTTGGGAACAATTTCAACTTCATGAAACCATTCTGAGCCAAGTTCTTACATTGGGCAGAAAACCTAGCAATATGTTCTATAGAAGATTGTCTCCCATCGCCATAAAACAAAGTAAAGTCTGGGATCTTAAATTCTCTAGGGATCTGAAATGTTGTGTCAACCCATTCTGGATATGGTTTTCTATAGATTTGAGGTTGTACCCCCCGAGTTCGAGGCCCACAAACTTCTTGTATGAGATCCATAACCTGGTCTCTTAGTATTGGGTTGCCAACAAGGAAATTTTGTTCTTGATTTCCTACCGGTGGATTTGGTTCTACCAAGTCATCTCTATGCTTTTCCCTTATAGTGCTAAAGTCCCCTTGGTTTTCTCTGGGAAGTCTCCCATACCAAGGTTGCTGCATTGGGTCAGCCGTAGTATTCACCCGAGCAGGCCTATGGCTTCCATAAACCGCTGTGGTGGGATTTTTGGTATTTGGGAGACTTTGACGGGAAGGCTGTGCGTTATCCCTCGTTTTCTCAGGTCTATAACCTCGTTCTATCTCTACATCATCCTCCCACCCCCCGAGTGTGGGTTCGAAAAGAGGATTAACGCTTTGCCTGTCTCTGGCATTTCTTGGAATCCCAATAGGAATTCCATGAGATTGATCTGGGATTTCGAAGACAGGCTTTGTGGGCTTTAAAGGCTCATACCAAGATTGTGGTATTTCCTCTGGATACATTTTTTCCTTACCCTTTCTAGACCTTATCTTACCCTGACCAACATCCTCTCCAAGCCTTCCTTCGAAGGGACTTTGGTGAGTAGTTGAATTAGCATGATCATCTAGCCCAATATTCCCTGGACTGTTTCTTGTTACCTCTAAGTTGGGCAACCTACTTCTTATGCTTTTGATCATGGCTCTTTGGGTTTGAGCCATCTCTCGAAAAGCTATCATCATTTCTCTGAACATTTCTTCCTTATCATGGTCTTTACCACTGGCTTGTCCCTTTTGGGAATTTGGAGGCCCTTCATAAGGAGGTACTTCATAAGAAGGCCCCTCATAAGGGAGCTCTCCCATTTCGGAAGCCAATTGGGGAAACTCATGATTCATAGGCGTTCCCTGTTCTGCGGCCTGTTCTAGCACAGCTTGTTCCTCTGGCACTTGACCACCAACAGGTGTCCCTATTTGCTTTCGAAGCCTTGGCATTCTGGTACCTTCGAGGTCCCACTGGGCGTGCCAAAAATTGTTTGGGCTGAATTAACTCAAATCAATTGGCAAATAATTGTGTGCGGACGTGCCAGAAAAGAAATAACTTCAAAGAAGAAATTACTCTTTTCAAAATGATTTGAAACCACTAATTTCAATCAGGCAATTGTGTTATCCGTTCGATTACCTCAACTAAGAGGATTTTTCCTTAAGGTATCAACCAAATAAAAGATTGACGCGCTTCGAAATCAGAAAAGATGATTGAACACAAACAAACCTGAATCTAATCAAAGGTAAGTTTGTATACAAACACTCTTAAGATTCTATCAAGAATAATAAAGAAATGCAAGCACACTGAATTTAATCAAAAGCGAACTTGCAAACAACTATTCTTTGGTAAGAAAAGAGCTTAAAGGAAATAAGAAAACTTGAATTTAATCGAAAGTAGTCTTACATGCAAATAAGCCTTCAACTTACAAAAAAGACCCTACTCTAAACTAAAACTAATCTAAGATAGATCTCTGAGCAATCATTTTGTATGAATTGTCAGATGATATGGATTTTTCGTCGTCCCTTTCTCTTCAATTGCTTCTTCTATTTATAGACGCTGAGCTTGCCTTCGAACCCCCACGTCTTCGATTGATATCCATGTTGGCCACATAAAACGGTTGAGGGGGGGTCTTCGAACGGTTATCCTGATATTTCCAGAATCTCTTCTTCTCCTGCTTGCTTCGATCGTGGTGTTCGTGGCTCCATGCTTAAATAACGGTTCCCACTTCCAAGCAACGTGGTTTAGTGTTTGGCTCAGAATAATCTCCTACAATCATGTCCACCATTCATTATAAACCAAACAGTACTGGCACCGTTCGATGTTTCCAAAGATCAATCAACGGTTTAAATCAGACTGCTTTAAAACCATCCTTAATTATAGTCTAAACGCTGTCGGTTCCAATCAAAACGATACCGTATAGTACTAAAACAACATCACCATTTAACCCCGCAATCCTCTGTATCTCGGGTTCAATCAGGATGTGTTCTGATTGGTCAACACACTATTTGGTGCCACGTGTAACTTTCCTATTGGGTGGCATATTTTAGGATGTAAACAGCGACACCCCATCACCTGAGCTAGACTTTCAACATCCTGATCTTGGCATTTAATCCCACACAACACACTCTTTGAGAAGTTAATTTTCAGACCCGACATGAGTTGAAATAATCTGAGAATCCTTTTCAAAGCTACAAATTCCTCCAACTTATTCTGGCAGAAAATGAGTGTGTCATCTGCAAATTGTAAGTGAGAAACTATCTCCCCATTTCTACCAACTCTGACTCCATTTATTAAACCAATTGCTCTAGCCCTTTCCAGCATAATATTTAAGGCTTCCACAATGATATTGAACAGGAACGGGGATAGAGGATCCCCTTGTCTGAGACCTTTATACGTTTTAAACTCTTTTGTAGCAGAACCATTAACAAGGATTGACATTGAAACAGTTGAGATACACTCCTTGACCCATTGACACCATTTAACCCCACAACCAACTTTTGTAAGCATATCAATTAAAAAACTCCAATTTACACAGTCGTAGGCCCTTTCAAAATCAAGTTTTAGAAGCAAGCCACCCTGAGCACTGTTTTTCCAGAAATCAATGACTTCATTAGCTATCATTACTCCATCAAGGATTTGCTTACCACCAATAAAAGCCGCCTGAGTGTCCCCAATGACCTTAGGGAGAATGTTTTTGAATCTATTTGCCAAAACTTTAGATAAAAGTTTATACACCCAACCAACCATACTAATTGGCCTAAATTCCTTAAATGAAGTTGGTCCATCAATCTTTGGAATTAAAGCCACAAAAGTTGAGTTGATACCTGAAGTGAGTTTGGCATTTGTATGAAACTCCAAAAAGAACTTGAGCACCATATCCTTCAGAAAATTCCATCCTTTCTTGACAAATGAGAAGTTGAAACCATCAGGGCCTGGGGCTTTGAAATTATTGCAATCCTTTACTGCATCCATGATCTCTTTTTCTTCAAAAGGTTTTTCCAAACCTTGAGCTTCCTCTCCAGAGATAACTCTAGGGAAGATTCCCCCTAAAGTACCTCTATATATTCTGTCTTCCAAAAAATTATTGCTAAAGAATTCCACCGCTGCTTCTTTAATCTCAATCGGATCCTCCAGAAGTCTTCCATTGAATTTAATAGAACCCACCAAATTCCTCCGGTATCTACTGTTAGCCACAATCTGGAAAAATTTGGTATTCCTATCTCCAAGTTTCAGCCAGTTGACTCGGGATTTTTGTTTCCAAAGTGATTCCACCATTTTCTCCAATTTCCAAAACTCAGATTTGGCCTTGCTTCTGAGCTCTTTTTCATCTGAATTGAGTTGTCTATCCTCTGCCAATAGGTCCAGCTTATGAATCACTTCCTGACTTGATTCCAAAGCTGTGAACACATTTCCAAATTCCTCCTTATTCCATTGCTTCAATCGAGTTTTGACGGCCCTTAATTTTTGAACAATAACAAAGCCAGCCCAACCATACACCTGACAGCTCTCCCATGCCTCTTTAGCTACTTTCAAACAATTTGGATTATTCAGCCATATATCCATAAATCGAAATGGTTTCGGTCCCCAATCTCTACAATCATCCGCAAGCATGACGGGATTATGGTCAGAAATTGGTCTAGGGAGACCCCATTGCACCAATTTAAATCTATCAATACAAGATTGAGATAGAAGGAACCTATCCAGTCGACTGTGAATTGCATGATCTTGAAAATTGGTCCAAGTGAATTTTCTACCTTGCATTTGAATATTCATCAGCTCCATTTGGTTAATAAAATCTTTGAAGTCCCTCATCCCTCTGTTAATATTTGTGCATCCAACTCTTTCGCTGACTTCTGATATTTCGTTAAAATCACCCCCTACGCACCATGGTAAATGAGAATTTGCTTTAATCTGAATCAGCTCATCCCATATTTCTTTCCTCTGAACTTCCCCATTTGGAGCATATATATTAACAAGAACGCATTGAAAATCACCACATAACGTACCTTCCAAGATAATGAAAGATCTATTAATAGTGATGTTGGATGCCTTAAACACCTCAAAGTCCCAAAGAATTAGAAGTCCCCCAGAAGCTCCGATAGAATTAGATACAGCGAATTCCACATTTGTGTTTCCCCAAACCCTCTGAACCATCCTTAGCTCCACATTCTCCAATTTGGTTTCCTGAAGAAATAACATATCGGGCTTTCTCTTCTTTATAATCTTAGAAACGAACCTTTTTTTTAACACACTCCCCATTCCACGAATATTCCATGATATTATCTTCATCGGAAAATATTGAACACCCTTTGATCACCTCAAGATGGATAAAATCAATTATCCCTTCCCCCCTCTCTCTCAGTCATGAGAGAGTATTCCTTTGCCTCCAATTCAATCATTCTTTTGAGAACAAATTCATCATTCTTTTTGAAGTTGAACCCCAACTTTTCACCCACTTCTAGAGTGCCTCTAATTTCTTCACCCAGAATTGAGTTGCTAATAATAGTTTCCTCTGATGATAGCGAAGAAGAAGAAGATTCTGTTTCAACACTGTCCCCTGATTTTTGATCAATTTCCTCTTGGACTTTGAATAAATTGTTGATGTGTCTTCTCCTTCTTTTCCTGCATGCACCCGGAGTCAATTCCACCATCAAATTGATACCTTGAATGTGAGAAGCCCTGTGTTCATCTAGTGGAATAGTTGGTTCACTGGATTGTATTAGGGATCTTTGCTCCCCACCACCGTCAACAACACGGTCGACATTATTTAAATGTCCTTCATTTTCCTGTATCTCCACTTGGACCAATTTAGGATCCAATATCATTTGCCCGACAGAGTCCAGCCCATCCGCCTTTTTAATTTGCTGGCCTAAGTTACTAATAGCTTCATTAGTATCAGGCCCATCATCATGGTATGCATCCAAGCCCATAGAATCAACCACCCTAGACACATCTTTGTCTAACTGTACAGGGCTCTTAGTCTTCTCCTCCATTGACTTTCCATCTTCTTGTGTCAGTGGCAATTGTTTTTGCCCGACACCACCACCCTCCTTTATTGTATCATCCCCATGCTGATTGTGTTGGTTAATTGTAGTTCCAAGAATTGCCGATGTTGCCTCATCTTCCAATATTCCGTTGGATTCATTTTCTTTGTTTTCTTCCATATTATCGTCATTACCATTCAATTTATCAGTTCGAGAATCCTCGTCTTCGTTATTATCCCCAACATCATCGTCTTCCTCATCAGAGCTTGAATCAGAAATTGGAATTTCAAAAGATTTACCTTTTAAAAGATCAATACTCCAGTCTTCTGGGCTGATAAATCGATCATCTTCTTCTACATGAACTCTGTATAACACATTATCCACATCTAGCATAATCCAACTATCAATCTTTGAGGCTTCAAATGTGGATATAAGAATTCTTCCTTTGGCAAAATATTCATCCCGCAACGTTTTATCATCCGCTTGAATATATTGGCCCCATAATTCCCCAATAAGCTTAAAGTTCTTGTCATTCCAAGCGTTCAGAGGCATACCAGAACAAGAGAGCCAGACGAACCTTTCAAGACTTGCTGCCTCATTTGTCCAAGGACTGACCGACACAAACCACCTTTGCATGACCTTCGTTTGGATAATATCGTCTCTAATTTCAGAACTTGCAAAAGTAATAAGAACTGATCTCCCACCCATTGCTCTTATAACAACATTTTGCCTTATCTCATTCATGAAGCTGACCCTTAAATCTGCCATGGAGACCAATCTGTCTAAGATTGCCACGGCACTCCTGTGCAACCATCCGTTGCCGGCTGGTTCAGCTTTTAGACATACCTCCACTTCTTTATTCGGTTCTGACTTGGATTTCTCTCCTCTCACAATTTGCAAATAAGATTTCCCAGATTGAGCAGCTGCTCCATTTTTCACTCTATTGTCACCTTTACGAACTTCCTCCTCCTTTTCCTCCTTTTTCTCCTTTTGCCAATTCCCATCTCTAACAGCATCTTGAAATTTTGGGATGCGAATTCTGTTTTTATCATCTCTTGGACCAAACACAGCTTCCTTAACAAACAGCTTTTTATCATCCAACCAAACACCATTTGTTTTTGCAATCGCCACTCCAGCAGAAATATGACAGTCATATCGAACAAAGCCAAAACGATTTCCGGTTTTAACACTCCTTTTGTTTGGTATAAAAGCATCCTTTACCACTCCGTAATTAGAGAACATCTTCCATAACCAACTTTGGTCATAACCTTCAGGAATGTTGTCCACAAATATTGTGAAGAGATTTGTGGTCCTCTTACCTCTTTCCCCCGAATAGCTTCTCTGATTGTTGTGTCTTCCCATCACTGGGATCCATCCACCTTCATTTCGATCATTCCTTCTACTGTGATCATCTCTCTCCCTCAGTTTTCTCATCTCTCTATGGTATGGAGCCATAGAAACAAAGACAATATGAAGAAGAGTAAACGGCAAATGGCAAGAAATCCCCAAGAAAGTGACCACTAGTACTCCCCTTACACCTCGCCGGAGGTTAGTCCGGAGGTTTTGGCTAATGTTAGAACCATAGATTTAAATATCGGCCGGTACGAACCGTACCGGCCGGTTCGTACCGGAATTTGAAGGGGCCAAGTCAGATATTGACCGGTATAACGGTGGGATTCCGAATCACAGGCGAACCGGCCGGGAACCGGTACATACCGCTCTGTAACGGATATTGTGGGCCGGTTCGTCTCGGTCATGGGGGAAAAAAAAATTCGGGAAGAAAGGAAAAAAAAATAGGGTTCATGGGGAAAGAAGAAAGAAAAAAAAATCAGAAGGGGGAAAAAAAACATTTCAGAATTTTAGCAAAACGTGGATTTAACCGTATGCGTGTGCGAGGCTCAAATCCCGGATTTGCACCCACCTGTGCGATCCGGTTAATTGGTTTCTGAATCAATTTTTCAAATTGCCGCTCATTTTCCTGAGCGCGCGAGACCTCTCCTTGAGTCTTCATTTACAAACCCACTAAAGTGCAAATTCATTTAAAGTAGAAAGAAGTTTTGTAACTTGTCAATGTGGGACTAGAGAAAAACACCATGTTTTATAAATACACACTAAAATTCCAACATAAACTAGTTGTGGCTAGCGATTATTGGATATTTCAAATGAAGAGAATGAGCTATTACATGTCTTAAATTAATTAAAATGTGATAATTTAAGCCAATGTTAGGGGCAAAAGCCGCAAAAGTATATTTTTTAAGTTTTATACATGTTGCTAATGATTTTTAAAAATTCACGACCGCGACACCCGATTCCCGCGACGTTATCACCGATATGTCCCGATACCGATATACCGCGACCGATACCGCGATTTAAAACTATGGTTAGAACTATTGGTGGTGGTGCTCAATGGAAGAGGAAAAATGATAGCACGGGCAGTTTTGGTGGGAGAGTGGGCATTGGGGCTTCAAAATTAAGCACATGATTTGCCTGTCTAATTTTAGGCCGGAAATTGTGATCCAAGTGAGCACACCAAAAACCAAAAATCATCAAACGTTCTGTTTCTTGCTCATCAAAATCCTAGCCTAGTTTTGCGTCCACTGCTTCGAATAACCTTCCCATTCCATAGAGGTCCCAAACCCATTCCACCAGTCTCATTTGAGACTCTAGCACCTTCGAATCAAGTGGTTTTCTCCCGCAAGCTATTTCTAACGCCACTATGCCAAAGCTGTAGACATCTGATTCCTTACTAGCTTTACCTGTTACCACACATTCCGGTGCCAAGTACCCCATGGTCCCGGCCAAAAGAGTTGTTTCAGGCTGTTTCTCGGGATCGACAAATCTAGCTAACCCAAAATCTCCCAATTTGGCATTGAAGTTCGAGTCCAACATCACATTGCTTGATTTTACATCTCTATGCACAACACATTGCTCTCATTCTTCATGTAGATAGAGCAACGCTAAGGCCAAACCTTGGGCGGTTTTATACCTTGTTCCCCATGTCAATAGGCTTTTCCCTTGGAAGAGATGGAAATCTAAGCTGCCATTTTTCATGAACTCATAAACGAGGAGTATTTCTTTTTTTTTTGTGGCACCAACCGATGAGTTGCACCAAATTTCTATGCCTCAACTGGCTAATGATCTTCACTTCTGTTGCATACTCCTTTTATCCCTTGCTTTGACCCCTTTGATATCCTCTTGACAGCAATATAAGAATTCGATTCCCTCAAGAAACCTCTATAAACTCCACCGAACCCTTCCTCTCCAAGCTTTTGTCCCGCCTCAAAGTTATTTGTCGCCTGAGATAATTGGCCGTAGGAAAATTTCTTCGGCCCACTACCAGACTTGAATTCGTTTTCCATGGACATCTCAACTTCAAACTCATCCTCTTCTTTTGCACTAGTACTTCTCCTCCAGAAGTCAAATCCGACCAAAACAAACCCACCAACTAGAACAACCGAACCGACAACCAATCCCACCACAGCGCCAAGGGAGATTTTTGTCAATCCTGTTTTCACTGGATCTGTTTCATTCCACCTGTTTTCTGAATTTACTGTAATTTCCAAACTTGTACTAAATTCCCATGATTTTACATATTTTTTTCATACCACGAAAACCCTGATGCAGCTGAGAACCCAAATGTCACCCATTCAGGTAAGTAATCCCTCAGATCAATAATTAAATGAATAGTAGTAGTATTAATTAGTAGAACCAGTGAAAACTACGCTTAAATTTTTTGAACTTGAATTATAACTAATCCAAGCCTCATTCTGGATCCCATTAGTTATGTCAGCGTGCCAAATGGCAGTAACATTTGATGCAAGAGAATTGACATCGATACCTACGTGATGATGCTGGCCGACATTGTCCGCTTCCCAATCCTCACCATTACTGAACGTATCAAACTCCACAGCAACAAAAGGGCCATAGGGTTCTCCCCAGTTACGTGGTTTAAGTGGGAGGCCCATTGCACCACCACCTTCGGAATGTGACCCATTTGGAGCGAGAAAGAAGGCGAAACCATCGGCGAAACTGGAATTCCCCTCTGAATCACACACAAAAACGAAATGGGTAGAGAAATCTGTTAAGTTTCGGGTGGAAGTGGAATTATCCCAAACGTGAAGGAGATCGATGTAAGTTGCTTTACCGACTTGGCGCAGCACCAGATCGGTGAGTTGGAGGCCTTGGGTTGAGAAAGTGGCATTTCCGAATGTTGTTATGTTGGCGTTTTGATCTTGAAGGTCTAAGTTAGTCAGGCTGAAGGTGTCACGACCCAAAACCTATCTTGGAAGTCATGACCGGGCAAACGGCTGTTAAGCCGCCGAAGGCCTGCACATATACTAGTTTAGGGATTTCTCGCATATCATTATCATTATAAACCATTTAAGCAAAGTATGCAGAAGCGTAGAATAAATAACATAATCCCAGTGCTTCTAAGTGTACAAGTATAATAAATACAAACCATTAGACTACACATGATTCTCCACGGTTATTCTAGCACCCCATTCAGTCCACAATTTGCTATCTACCTTAACCTGAAAAATTAGAAAAGGTTTTCATAAGCCGAACCTCGAGTGAGAAACGTATGCCAAAGTTACAAGTTTGACCATAGAAATACCTCACTTAGAAAAATACTCCCTCCGTTCCAAAATGAGTGACATATTTGGGACTCCGTGCCATTTTTAAATGCTTATATCTTTTGATTTATTAAGTTTTATGTGATTTTGAAAATTTTGTTTGATAGAACTAATTATAATCTATGAAACAAGATTCATATTGCATATTTTTTGACATTCATATTGAAAGATATAAACAATTGAAAATGACACACTTCTCCAAAAAGGTCCCTCATTTTGGAATGGAGGGAGTAATTCAAGAGCAAAGCACATTTCAAATATTCTCATCAAATTCTCTAGTACATGCATTTTGATCCATAAGCTCATTTCTTTGGTCCAAAAGATGGTCCCTTTTCATTTCATTTCCCTTTCAACGTTTGCGCTTTTGAGCAATAATAGCATTCAACGGTATTTTTGACTCCATTGAAGAGTCGTGGTAAGATATCATTACCCAGTGATGCCTGGCTGCATCTCCTACCTTATTACTTCACGCCACTAGTATCTTTACCCGTCCCCTAGCGCTCGGGACACCGTTTGAATGAATCATATTATCACGAGCATTTACCAATAACAATTCCAGTTTCCAAAATATATTGCCCTGGTCTAGTCTTTAACCGTAACATGTAAGATTTATAAACAAGCCATTGCAAGTATTTCTATTGAACAACAGTAATTAAACCAAGTAAGAAACTCAAATCCCACCTTTTTTTGCATATTCAAGCAATTGCATTTTATTCCAAAAATTTAGAAAAGACATGTAACTATGGTATGCGCAACTCACCTTTAAGAAGTAGCGGTCACTTTACACGCATCACCTCACTTCACAGTACTTGCACCTTTGACTTGTCGAGGGCTAAGATGAAAACTTGGTCGTACTCTTGCTTAAGTCTCGGATTGGCCTATTTGCCAATTAATTCGTGTCAATACCTATTTAACAATGCAATCAGAAAATCCTTAGGCTTTCTCGATTGTGAGTTGGCTTATTCGGCTTTGAAAACGGCTTGGGGTCAATTCGTGAATCTCAATAAGGAACTTCACGTTATTTAAAGAAACTTTAGTCTATAACAAGGTTAACCAAACTGATGGTTAATTATGACCAACTTCATACAACACTTCCAGTAGTTTAATTCCTTAAGAATAATTAGTTCTACTAAATCCACTTAGAATCTTAGGCCCTATTCTTATATACAGAGGCGTATTTTCTTATGGTTTACTGGTGTATAACACGCACACACCTAAGTCATTCACGCACCCACGCAATTGAAACACACACACAATGAACGCCCATCCACACAATAGCGTCGCTGTGATTCTCGTTATTGTCGGTCACAGCCGCTGCCATGTGCAGCAGTTGCTAAGAGAGAAAGAAGATTACCCACTGAAATTTTCTGGCGGTAATCGAAGGATGTCGGAGATCGGACTGGAGGTGCACGAGCTGCTTCTCTCTTCTTCCTTCATCGTTTCTTTTCTCTTCTAGTTGTTTCCTTTCTTTTCTCTTTTATCTTTTTATTTACTATATTACTATTATATATATATATATATATGTGTGTATTAGGTATTATATTTTTTTTTAGAAGTAAAACACTCCCCTGTTTCATTCTTAACTTTAAGATATGTGGACACATGTGCCAGCCAAATTTCCCAGCTGGGATACATGTATCTCTTAGGTAATTTTAATGCCAAAATTCTAATTCTGCTTTCTAGTAAAGATTCGTTCTGATTCAATTATTCATGTCCGGGTTTCAAACTCAAAAAGATTATAACGTAACCTAATTAGAGTCGCGTAAGTGCATTTTTTAGAACTTGGTTTTCACAGAAGGTGAGTGAGGTTATTTGAGGAAATAGAATGCAGAAGAAGGATAAAAAGCGAATGTTACAACGGAAATGCAAGTTAATCCCCAACCTGGAGATTAAAAAGCAAATTTACACAACCTCTAGCAATAGAATCCCGAAATCTAAAAACCATCTAGACCAATAGAAAGAAAAGTGAACTACTCATACTATTTGAACAAACTTACAAACTCTTATTATAATCCAAAAATCTACAATCCACAAGGAACAAAAAAAAACATCAACATGAACCCCTTTTTTTCTATTGTTCCGTGCATCGAACGGGCACCACAACGCTAGTTACTCTTTATACAATAGTGATATAGATGGAGATGAAGCAGCAGAAGATGAGTTCAACTTAGAAGAAACTGTGTCGTAAGTATAGCTTGAATAATGGTTTTGGCTGGTGCTAGAACTATTGGGGGTAGTGTTCAATGGAAGAGGGAAAAATGATAGCACAGGCAGTTTTGGAGGGAGAGTGGGCAGTGGGGCTTTAAAATTTAGCACATGAATTGCCTGTTTGATTTTAGGCCGGAAATTGTGATCCGGGTGTGCACACCAAAGACCAACAATCATCAATTGTTCGGTTTCTTGCTCATCAAAATCCGAGCCTAGTTTTGTGTCCACTGCTTCGAGTAACCTTCCCATTCCATAGAGGTCCCAAACGCATTCCACCAATCTCATTTGAGACGACTCTGGCGCCTTCGAATCTGGATCCCCCTTGAATTGTGTGAAGTTAATTCGTTGTGGGAATTATAAAGGGAAATGATTTTGTCACTCCCTTTTTTGTTAACGTAATTCCCTACAAATGTATTTTTGCACCAAAAATACACTTGCAGATAAGTGGCGTTAACAAAAAAAGAAATTATAAAATTAGCAGCCATTATAAAAGGAGAAAGTGTAATGTGATGGAAAAGGCAAATCGAATTGAGGCTTATATTTCACACACAAAAAACGACAAAATTTAAGATGCCGAATCATCATTGCAGTTAGTGTAACTTCGAGCATACGCGTAAATACTTGTGTATATATACTTGTGTAAATTTCAAAGCCGAATCACCATTGCCGTTAGTTATTTGGGAATTTTAATTCTGACTCCGCCACTAATGGTATGCACTCACACCCCGCCTTCTTGCCAATCCTAGTTGAGGGTACAAATAGGCATTGCAATTTACAAATACTCTTAAGGCTCAGTTTAGATAAACGGAATTTTCAGTAAGAATAAGAATATGATTACTAGGAATCAAATTCCTAGGAATTTTATTGAGTTGGTGTGAGAACCCACCAAAGGAAAAAAGTCCCACATCGGGAATTTCTAAGAATATGAAATGGTATATATGACGATTCCCACTAGTTACTATATTACTTGAGGTTAACCTTTTGAGCTACGTGGTTCGATGAATGGTTAGCAAGTCAGCTGGCATGGGTCGTTACAATTGGCATCAGAGCACAATCCTGGTCTACATGGTAGGGGCCAACTCTAGAATCTAGTACGAGTACACTGATTGTACTGTACAAAACTAAGTACCATATCATAACCACCAGGGAAAGGTTGCTTGGCCAATACAACGAGGACGTTACGTGTACGCCCTAGTATTTTTATTTAATTAATTTTATGAGCCATATTAATTAGGCGTTGAGGTCTGGTTCTAATTAGTTGTTTTTGTGCGCACTATGGGTATTATTGTCATGATTGTAATCTTTGGGGTATGAGATTAATTTTGGATAAATTAGTGGGTACATGCTTGAATATAGAATTTGGTATTAAGTCAGATTTAGTAAATTCATATTGTTATTTATTTACCTAAACTTTAATTAATTGACTAGTTAGCTATAATTTAGGCCACAACGTTAGTGGGTAGTTATAAGAGTTGTATTTAGATATTCATGAGTTTAATAGCGTTTTATTAGAGAGAACTTCCGACTTTCATAGGAGAGCCGCAGCCGTCGAACTTCTTGGTTTCCCGAGGTAATATTCCACTTCATTCATTCCTTTTTCTTTGGTGCGTACAGTTTACAGATTGGTCAAAACCCTTGGATTGGAGACTAGTTTAATGGGTTTTGTTTGTGTTCAGAGAGAAAGAGAGAGAGGTGAGCGGCGTAGTATGTGTGGCAGTGAAGATGTGCGGCGTGGTGCGTGTGGCGGTGATCGGTCCGTGGTAATTAGTTGGGGCTGCTTAAATATTGGTCATTTGTGGGATGATTTGAATATTAATACCAGTGGTGGACTTTTAATGGTGCCGATGCAATAGGCTAGATTTGGTGCAGGTGTGGAGACGTTGTCATATATATTGAAGGGAGTAAAGGTGAGTTTTCAGTTTTGGCACTTAGAAGGCATATTGGGTAGTTCGTGTGTATGTGGAGCTTGGACTTAGGAATTAGAGTTTTGGGTTTGCTAATTGTATGGCGATTTATGTACAGGCTATTTTCTTTTTCCGTGATCGAGTTGCGTTGTTCGGTTATAGTACCTTTGGACTCAGGTGAATGGTTAAGCATGTTACATATTTACGAACTTTCCCGTATCCCGTAAATTATTGTCTTAGAAAATTAATGATTGAAATTGGGAACATATATTTGTTTTATTTGGTTCTTGAAATTGGCATGCGGATTGGTGAAACCATTTTGTTGATCGAATAATCTTTTGGTGAGAACTTTGTAGATATTGATGAGAACATTTATTTTAGAAGTCCAGGGAAATTAATCTTCTGTGTGCGGGTGACTCTGGCCATTAGGAAAGAGACCGGATTAGGCCGGTGACCCTAATGCTCAACAGTTGTTATTGACCGGATCGATCTTAGGGAAAAGTTCCACGGGCTGCCTGCTCGTGGTGACTCTATGATTCGATATTGGATCCAATTATGAGACATTTATTCACTGGCATTTGGTTCTATCGATATTGATTGTGGTTCCCCATTTTGTTGGAGATTGGTTTGTGATCACCATTGAGATTTATTGGTAAATGATTTATGGCCAAATTTGTTGGTTTGATGTACACCTTCGTATGCCAAAATATGTTAACGCGATAAGCTATTTTTAGCCATGTTTTAGAACTGTATTATTATACATGCTTTACTACTCACTGAGCTCGTCAGCTGACGGATTTATTCCAACTTCTTTTACAGGCAAGTTGGAGAGTTAGGAAAGGACTCTGGTGGCATCTTGGAGATTTCTTGTGTTGACCTCCATAGGGTGTCTCATCTTAGTTTTAATTTAATAATCGCTTCCGCATTCGAAACATTTATCAGATAACGGATTCATTTTATTATTATTTGATCACTGGATATTATTGGTTCATGGGATGTTTGTGCCCCATGTTTATATATGATGAGACATATTTGGCTTTGGATTTGATAAATAACGAAGAGCAATCGTTTGAATTTTGGCTTCTTTAATTTATTCAGGCTGCGTGTTCCATAGATTAGCCTCATGGATCACGGCCGGTCACTTCTCATTTTTGGGGTGTGACATTACGTCTTAAGTGGGGAAGATTGTGAGAACCCACCTAAGGAAAAAGTGTCTTAAGTGTCCCACACCAAGAATTCTAAGAAGATGAAATGGTATATATGACGATGCCCACCAACTACTATATAACTTGAGGGCGGAGCGCACCTGAAGTTCCAGAAAAAGGATCCTTTTTTTCATCGAAAGAATGCCCCGGGAAGCCTATTATTTCTAACCGAGCTCACAAGTGAACGAGATATAGAGATGGCGACTGAAGTTGCAGTTGCCATTCTTAGGGAATTCCAAGATCATGGTGGATCCACCATGGAATGGTCCATTTTCCAATGGAATAGAAAAGTTCAAAGATCTAATGCAATAAGGTTAACAATTTGAGCCACGTGGTTAGGCGAATGGTTAGCAGGTCAGTTAGCACGGGTCGTTTTAGTGGAAATAGAAATATGATTACTATGAATGAAATTCCTAGGAATACAAGTGTCGCGCCCCAAATTTTCCCACGAGTGCCCGAAGACGGACGAGAGAAATTCTCGGCTAACGTGTTGTGACGAAAAATGCTCGTTTGTGCTTATTTAAATTTGTACAGCTGGGACTTGCTTTTTAAAGATTTAGAGTCGCCACTTAACATAAAACCAGATGTATTAAGTCACCTCCAAATTCAAAAAGTATGCATATGGCGAGGGTTTTACTTTTGAAACTTATTTTGCTTTGCCATGCCAGAAAGTGACTCCTTTTGCCTTTGGTTTGCGAAAACAGAGATTGGGTTTGGAGATCTACTGAAACGTGTAAGAAAGTCATAAAATTGAATATTTTTACAACATCTTACCCCGCCCTTTCGGTACTAACTTCTCAATATTAACCTTTTTAAGAAAACAAATTATCCTTGGCTTTTTGGGTATAAAATGACAGAAAAATATGCGAACAGGTATAAACTATATAATGATGGATATGCTGGATAATAAATAAAATGCTTCGATAAATTTGATAAAGCTAGAATTTCGATAGCAGGCAAGAGGGAGCCTATCCAAAGACACTGCGTCCCCAATTTATGTCACTGAATCGAAATATAATATGCTCAACTTTATCGAATGATCAAAGATAGCAACATTGGCATTTTGAGGCACTAGATAAAGGGGGGTGGATGATTGCTCAAACCATACCCAAGTCCAATACCCCGTTTGCTTCAAAATGCTAATCAGGCTATTTAACATATTGCATCCTAAAAGCAAGACATTGAGGCGGCCGACTTAGCAGCTTACTTGCCTAACCTCGACGCTCACGATCTCTGAATGAATGCTAACGTTGTTATAATAACCCCAGGCGTTTTGATAATAAGCTAGGCAGGTCAACGCTAACACGACAATAGGAGCCCGAACTTAATCGGGGGTTGTCTATGACAGCCCTAACTTGCGAAGCTTATTGCCAAAAGGCTAGCGTTATTACTGAATTTTGAAAAAGGTTTTTGAGAAATAAAAATAAAAGGAGAAGAAAGAGAATGTTGAATGCTGCTTTTATTGCTTGGCCGGGCAGAACCCCGGCTATAACTGCTACATTTTGCTACCTTGGTGCAGAGATTACAATGATTTAGGAAAGCTGCTAGTGGGGCTGCCTAAACTAAAATCTATGGAGTTGGGGGTATTTGGGATTTTTAGAGCAAGTGGTGGACAGGAGATTTGGATTTTCTCTCTCTCTAAAAACCTTCTGAAAGCCGTGGAGCTATATTTGAGATTTCTCAAAGCTCCCTCGAACCAGGGAAGAGCACTGGCCTTTTATAGGCAAAACTTGGTGGAGGTCGCTTAGTACTATGAGACCTTGAGGTCGCGTAGTACTTTTGTGTGGGCAGCAAGTATTGCCGCCTCTATTGACCAATCAGGTGTCGCCAATCTTCTGGCCAATCATGGAGCTTTCTTTGCCTTCAAGAAAAGAAAATTTTTATTAATAAAATTGCACGTAAATCGAGGCAGTGCTTGGGTGACCGCCGGAGGCCGATCGAGGCCTGGTTAATGTCATTTTTCTCGTATTGATGAGAGGATTGCAACGGTGAGGTTTGTGTTGCCTGATTACTGCCGGATAAGATGTTGCATGGTGGAGCTGCCATTTAGAACATGTGGCGATGCTAATGCGGTGCCTTGAACACTTCGGGACGTGGTTTGATTAATGTTAATGCTGTCGTGCCTTGATTGAAAGTGTAGTACTAATGTTTGTGCTGTCATTGAAGCTGCTATGCTTTGGATTGCTGCTGTTGCCGTGCCAATGCCGTCAGAGTTGCTGTGCTCTGATTGGATGCTGCCATCATAGTTGCTGTGCTCCGAATTGCTGTTTGAATGTTGCTATTGGAGTTGCTGAATTCCAAATTGCTGCTTGGATGCTGCTGTTGACGATGTTCGAGCCATTAGAACAACACAAAATGCGTTTGCCAATGTCCGAGCCCTTTCGAACAACACAAAGTGTGTTTGTAGTGCTTTTGCTGATGCCGATGTGATTTTGCTGATATTGCTGCTGCTGAATGTAGATATTGTGCTACTGTCAAGTGCTGATGCTGAATGCCGATGCTGTACCATTATGCTAATACCAAGACTGCTTAGGCTGTCGGGTCTGTACTGTCCGTTCTATCGGAATATGAGGGATGCTGGAAATATTGCAGAATTGCTTAAGAATGCATTCGAGGCCTGCCCGGGCTCCCGAATATTATCTGAGAGACGTATTTGAGATCTGCTGATAGCGCGATTTGAGATCTGCTGATAGCGCGAGCCTAGTGCGTTCCACGTGTTCTCCATCGTGATGTCAAACCTAGTAATATCCTACTGGATGATGACTACAACGCCTATTTATCCGATTCTGGGTTGGCTAGGCTCTTGGATATGAATGCTACAATAGGAGTGGCTGGAACTTTTGGGTACATTGCTCCAGAATACGCTATGACTTGTTGTGTCTCTAACAAGGTATATGTATACAGTTATGGCGTGGTTCTGCTTGAGTTGATCTCAGACAAGAAAGTTCTTGATCCGTCGTTTTTTACTTTTGGAAATGGATTTAATATCGTTGGGTGGGGGAGCATGGTGATTCGGCAGGGACATGCCAAGGAATTCTTCACTGCTGGCTGGTTGGCGTTATCGAATATTGCTAATGTTACTGAAATGTATCCGAGGGCTGCTGCAGTACTCAGATACTGCTGACGCTGTTTTGAAATACTTTCGGGGGTTTGCTGTGGCGCTTGAATGTTGTTGATGCCGTTAAAACGTACCCGAGGGTTGCTGTGGCACTCGAATACCGCTGTGTTGCTTTTTAACATGCATTCGAGGCTTGCCGGGGCGCTCCAACGTTGTTTGTGATCAATACCATGTCATGCAGGGGCATTTGATGCTGCTGATTTGTTTTGTGTATAAGAAGCTGATTTTAGGGTGGTGGGGCAAAATGGGGTGTCAACAACAAGGATTAGTTCAGTAATTTTATGTGGAAATCAATAATTTTGGAAAATTATCAAAGTCAATATTTCCTTTTTTAATTGATTGAGCCAGGACTCTAGGATTCCCATGAGGTAAGAGAGAGATTAGTTTCTCACTCAATCTGGTAATATGATTCCTGGTCGAATATGTTGTCAGGAATCACAATCCTATTCATATCTCTTCCAAAACATGGGAATCTTGAAAGTGTAGCATCACATTTTTATTCATGTTCTTTCCAAACGTCAGAATCATAGAAGCATGGTGTTACATTCTCATTTCTCCTTAAGATTCCTGCGATCCAAATTGAACCTAAAAAGTTGAGGTTGGACTAAATTTTGCAGAGCCAACAAACGGGAGTTAATAGAAGCGACTTCGCACATTCGTTTGTAAAGTAAGGAATGAGACAATATTCTTCACAATTAGATTACTTCATTTATTGAAATCCTCAGGGGAGGCCAGTGATACAAAAATAACAAATGAGGAAGGGTTGCAAACCTCTTTCACTATCAGCGGTCAAGATTCCGGTCAACGTACGCCCTTCAACCGCTACACGAACGGACGGACCGGAAGACTGGTACCCAGACGGCCAGACGGACTATTGAAGTTACGCAGCTGCGGCTTGGGGCTGAAAATACAGTTACTATATATAATCCTCCCAATGCATGGCGAGTCGATTCTCTTTACTATTCAGGAATCTCTTTCACTCTCTAGTTTTTTTTTTTTTTCAAAACGTAACAGGTAATATTACAAATTCAAGAAACAATACATCAAGAGGAAACTCTATCTTTAGATATGGGATCAAGAAACCAACAGAAGGGGACTCAATCGAAGGACTCTAGCTTGAATATATGTGAGGCATCGGTATTTTTGTCTGCACATACGTAGCGGTTGTATTGAAATCGAAATCTTTTTTCTCATACTGTACGTTACCAATGAAATGATCAGTTATAATTTGGTTAAACTTCTATACATGAGGATTGAATTTTCATTTCAAAACCGCGGATTAACCGAACTGGACCATGAGATATTTAAAAAGATAAAAAAATATATATGTGTGCGTAATATTTATAAATAATTATAACTTTACTAATTGTTATGTTTTTTTTTTAAACAATTTTACATTAATGTGACAATATCTAAAACTTAAGGGGTAAATTGTTAGTATTTTGTAAAAAAAAAAATGTAAATAGATATATATACACACAGTGCGTACTCTGGAGTTCGAAAGACAACCCATAATTTTTTTTGATTGCCACCTTGCTGCGTGGATTTAAACTAACTTGATATATAATAGTATAATGTTGTGGCATGTAACTGATAAGTGTTTGCACTTTGCATTTTAGTTGGCAATAGCATTATTTTATTTTTATGGAAGAAAATCCGTGGATAAAATCAGGACCGAACTGTGACTCACGGTTCGGATTGGATCCGAACCGTGAAACTTTTGGATTTTTTTTTTTTGCTCGGCAAACGAAACAAATTTTATAAAACTCGAAAGGGATACAATTTTATAAAATTTGTTTCGTTTGCCGAGCAAAAAAAAAAATCCAAAAGTTTCACGGTTCAATCCAATCCAGATTAAGATTAAGATTAGACTCATAGAAATTCGATCCAATCCAGACTGTCGACAGCTCTATACCTATTGGGTTGAGTCCCCGCCATCATGGTTGCTTGGTTCCCTGTCTAGGAATGAGTCTTCTACCTGATGTATTTTACTCTCTCCGTCCCTTATTTAGTGTTCAATATTCCATTTTTGGCTGTCCCTTAATAAGTGTCCATTTTGTAAAGTTAGGAGGTAAAAGTTGGTGCATTTTTTATTTTGTCCCTAAAAAAAATTTCATTTTGAAAAGTTAGTGAGTAAAAGTGTAATGATGATGGGTAAGTATGGAAAGTTGAGGAAAAAGTTGATGTGAAATGTGTAATGATGATATCTTTTTAATAAGTTGAAATTATGAAGCAGGACATTTAAAAAGGGACAGATGGAGTAAATAATATTAAAACAAATGTCTTCTGTTATCGTTTGGGGATAACAAAAACAGACAAGGCGATGGAGCCTGAAAGTTAAAAACTTGCATGACGACTCTTATGGAAGGCCAATAGGAAGACAAATGCGAAAGTGATCGAGATGGAGATCATCAAGCAGTAGAAGATGAGGTGAACCTATAAGAGCATCCGCAATGTAATAATCAAAAGTGAATAATTAAAATTTGTCACGCCAGCTTTTGATTATTCATTTAGAGGGTTGTTAAAGTTAGCAATGTGAAATCCTATATTGTTACTTTTGATTATTCAAATGCCCAAATTTGATTATTAGTTAGGAGATTGCTAACTTCGATTATTACAATGTGAGCATTTTTTTAAACACACATTGCTACCTTTAGCAATCTTTTGATTTTGATTATTACATTGCGAATGCTCTAAGAATAGGGAAATTGCATATCAATAGCAAAAGGGGCAAAAATTGTGTTCTTATTTTGATCGGGGAATGATTTTCATTCGCGAAAGTCATCCGGCACTTACAAAGTACATCCAAAATATCGAAGAAAAGAATCTAAACACCGTCCATCAATAAAGATATAAACACATAAAGCAAAAGGGATAATTTTCTTTTGTACAGACATGAGCTTCATGCTCTTAACGCATACAGTAAATAGACCGAAAACGAGTTCAGCAATAGTACAACTAGATTCAAATAAAAGAACAATGGAGAGCCATGTAATTCTACCACAGAGAAACACCGAAATAAAGAAAAACAAACAAAAAAAAACTTCTTAAACTAGTAGATCAAACACTCCTGTATCGAAAATCCGGATCTCAAACCCTGGATGAAAGGGCAGCGAGCTTTGAGCTCCGGAACTCCGATCCCCGATCTCCAAATCCGATCCATGTCTGCTTTCAGGTAGACGGTGGAGGCCTGGAGGGAAGCGGATAAGGCAGTGGGTGGTAGACAGTGGGGGATGGTCAAGCCATGGAAGAGGGAGGCAACTCGGCAGTGGAGGGCGGTGACACGACAGATGAGGCAGCAAGGAGGAGGGTATTTCGGAAAAGGAAGAGATGGAGATTATTGTGAAACAAGTACAAATGGGGTCCGTTAAAAAAAAAGGGTACAAATGGGGAAAAAATCTCTAGGAGGATACGGAAAACCCCGACCAGGGAGGGAGAATAATCAGCCAGAACTGGTGGTGGTTGTGTTCAATCGAGGAGTAAAAAACGATAGCGCGGGCTGTCTTGGTGGGAGAATGGGCAGTGGAGCTTGAAAACTGAGCACATGAATTGCCTGTCTAATGTTAGGTCGCAAATTGTGATCCGGGTGAGCACACCAAAGACCAACAATCACCAATCGCTCCAATTCTCGTTCATCGAAATTTGTGCCTAGTTTTGCATCCACTGCTTCAAGTAATCTTCCCATTCCATAAAGGTCCCAAACCCATTCCACCATTCTCATTTGACATTCTGGCACCTTCATATCAAAGGGTTTTCTCCCGCAAGTTATCTCCAATGCCACGACTCCAAAGCTGTAGACATCTGATTCCTTACTAGCTTTACCGGTTACCACACATTCCGGTGCCAAGTACCCTATGGTCCCCGCCAAAACAATTGTTTGGGACCCTTTCGCGTGATCGACGAATCTAGCTAGCCCAAAATCTCCCAATTTGGCATTGAAGTTCGAATCCAACATCACATTGCTCGATTTTATGTCCCTATGCACTACACATTGCTCCCATTCTTCGTGTAAATAGAGCAATGCCAAGGCCAAACCTTGGGCTATTTTGTACCTTGTACCCCATGTCAACAAGCTTTTCCCTTTGAAGAGATGGAAATCCAAGCTGCCATTTTCCATGAACTCGTAAACAAGGAGTAGTTCTTTCTTTTCGTGGCACCAACCTATGAGTTGCACCAAATTCCTGTGCCTCAACCGGCTAATAATCTTCACTTCCGTTGCATACTCCTTTATCCCCTGTGTTGACCTCTTAGATATCCTTTTGACAGCAATATAAGAATTCAATTCGCTCATAAACCCTTTATAAACACCACCAAACCCTCCCTCTCCAAGCTTTTGTTCCTCCTCAAAGTTATTTGTCGCTTGAGATAATTGACTGTAGGAAAATTTCTTCGGCCCAGCACCAGACTGGAATTCGTTTTCCATTAACTTGTCAACTTCAGACTCATCCTCTTCTTTTGCTCTACGTTTCCTCCACAAGCCAAATCCAACCAAAACCAACCCACCAACCAAAACACCCGAGCCGACAACCAATCCCACCACACCTTTAGGGGAGAGTTTTTTAGGTCTTTGATAGCTTGAACTAAATTCCCAAGATTTTATAGTATTTTTCTCAAACAGCCTCCCTGTTGCAGCTGAGAACCCAAATGTTACCCATTCAGGTAAGTAATCCCTCAGATCAATAGTGCGATGGATGGTATCTTCGACTCTGCTAGTATTAGTAGAACCAGTGAAAACTACGCTTAAATTGAATGAACTTGAATCATACCTAATCCAAGCCTCGTTCTCTATCCCATGAGTTATGTTACAGTACCAAACAGCAGTAACATTTGATTTAAGAGAATTGATATTGATACCAACGTGAGTAACAGGACTGATACCGACTGGGTCCACATCATCGTTCTGAAACGTATCAAACTCCACAGCAACGAAAGGGCTAGAGGGTTCTTGACCACTATTTTTAATTGGCAGACCTATTGTACTACCATGTCCATAATCTGACCCCTCTGACTCCTTTGGAGCGAGAAAGAAGGCAATTCCATCAGCGAAATGAGGAAGACCTTTGGAATCAATCACGAAAGTGAAATGGGTAGAGAAATCTGTTAAGTTTCCAGTGGATTTATCCCAAAGGTGAAGGGGTTCGAAGTAAGTGGCCTTACCTAATCTTTGCTGCAAATTGGTGCTTCTTTCATCGGAGGTGACTTGCAGGCCTTGGGATGAGATATAGGCATCGTGGAATGGCCTTATGTAGAGGTTTTGATGTTGAGGGCCTATGTTGGACAGGTTGAAGGTTAGTGTATCTGATTCCGGAATAAAAAACAAGAATACGGAGAGAGAATATAGCAAAATTTGGGAGTAGCAGATGGGCGCCATGGCTGCTATTAGGACGGAGCTAGGATGTTCATTCGGATGGAGTTGAATTTACATTTTCTTTGATGTCCTATGTAATACATTCGGAGCCACAAGAGCTTTCTTTTTTTCTGAAGCAAAAGGTGCCGTTTTACCTCATAAAAATCTAATGTCTCCTTCCTTCTTCCGTTTTCTTCTTTCTCTGTCACGTCTCTTCTTCTGTTTTGTTTTTTTACCAGTTTTCTTCTTACCTCAACTTGAGCATTATCAAACTTAAGGTGCTAGCTTGGATAAATAACTCAATTAACTTAATTTTTTTCTGTTAAAAAAAATTGACTTAATTTTTTTTCTTTATTCAAACTTTTTCCTCATTTGTTAGTTTTTTCGTGTTAAATGTTTGTGAATTATTGGATTGTCTCGACGAGGTATAAAAAAATATAAAGAATCACGGTGGAAACTCAAATTTTTAAATAAGATGAAAAAACTCAAAAGATTAGTTGTCCTTTTGATTTATAATTGTCCTTATTGAAAAAAAAAATTCATGTTTCGAACACAATTTTTTACTTGTTCGATTATTCTTGTTGAGATGAATATTTTTTTGGGACTTTTTTTTTTTTTTGGTGAACTCAAATATTATAAAGCAAACCAACTAGTCCTTGTCAATTTCAACCGTGAACTCAAATATTACATCTGTTGGTCAAAAAAAAATAGAGAAAGAAGAAACAGAAGGAGGAAACGTTGGTAAAAAAATAAAAATACTCCCTCCGTCCCATTTTCATTGTCCATTATTTCTTTTTCACTTTTTTGTCTATTGCGTATATCTTTCAATCTATAATATTTTTCATGAATTTGACATCTTTGTATTATAGAACAAATGGAAATCTATCAAATAAGATTCATATTGCATATTTTTGGAGATTCACATTGGAAGATATAAGCGATTGAAAATGACACGAACATCAAAAAAGGACAATAAAAATGGGACGGAGGGAGTAAAAAGGAAATTGACTTCAACACTCCCTTTTTTACCACATACACTCCCTTTTTTGTCCTTATTCATGTGAATTTACCTTTTTACCCCTTTATAAGTTCACTTTTTTACACATTAAGGGGCAATAGAGTAAATTCACATCAAATAAAGACAAAAAAAGAAGTTTTTGTGGTAAAAAGGGGAGTGTAGAAGTCAATTTCCATAAAAAAAAATTAGAAAAAGAAATGTAACAAAGAAAGAAGAAAACGGAAGAAGGAAACGTTAGATTTTTGTGAAGTGAAACGGCGCCTTTTGCTTCAAAGAAAAGAAAGCCTTGTCGACCATTGGATTTCTTTATTGGTGTATTGTCAAGCTCTGAACAAAATCCTTACAAGATCCTCACAGAGGATCCGGATTCGTAGATTTTGGTCAAATGAAATTCTATTACACTTTATGTGAAACTATTGCCCCCAGTAAAATTTAAAGTTAAGGGTATTTTTGTTTGAGTAAATTATTTGGATTAACCCAGAAAGAAAAATGGGTTTCTCTTTCTAGAATGGAAAAAAAGGGTTCAAAATTTATGTACTCATTCGGAAAAAATTAGTATTGCTCTTTTAATAACATAATATTGCACTTTCAATTAAAATATATTGCTTTTTCAATCATATAATATTGCTTCCTGAATGTGTGTACATTGCTCCCTGAGTGTGTTATAATTGAGATGAGTATTTTTGTCTTCTTGAGAATTATTTTTTCCCTTCACATGACTGGACAATTCCAAAAAGTGTCCCATGTGTTTGGACTTATTTGCCCCACTTCCCACGGCAATTCCCCCTACTTTCTTTCCTCATTAAGTGTTGGGGAATTTTCCTAGTCAACTTTATTATTATTAATTTTTTTTTTTGGATTTTGATTTGTTTAATTGTAGAAGTAGAGACTTTTGCATGAGTTGAATCTAAAATGACATTGACCGGTTTACTAGATGGACCCATTGTTGACAAAAAAAAAAAATATGGGAGTACTTTTTTCATGGATAGATAAAGTACAGTTTTAATGTATCTTTTAATCCCCTATTTTTTAATCGTTGTGCAGTTTTAATGTATCTTTTAATCCCCTATTTTTTTTAATCGTTGTATCTTTTGAATGATTAATAAAACCTTTCTTTGCCAAGAAAAAATTTTTTTTGATGAACCTAAATGAACCAAAACAGGAGAAGTGGAGAAAAGCTTATCAACGTCAAACTCCTCCTCTTGCCTCTCTTCCTCTTTCCTCCCTATATATCCTATTACCCCTCCAAACTTGATCGAAACATATTTGTATAAGAAAAATAAGATAAAATAATAATAATTCAAAACTTAAATTTTACTCCATCTGTCCCATTTTTATTATTCATTTTTGAATTGTGTGTTATTTTTTAATTATTTATATCTTTTAGTCTATAATGCTTTTCATAATTTTGAAAACTTTATATTATAGAATTAATCAAGATTTATCAAACAAGATTCATATTGCATATTTTTCAAGCTCCACGCTAAAAGATATAGAAAAAAGACATAAAAGAGACTAGCTGAATAATAGACAATGGATCTCTCTCAACGCTATCTCTATCTTCCTCTCTCGCAACCCTAGCCACCACAACTTCTTGATCTTCTTCCTTCCCCTCCTCCTCGTGGGTTCCATACCCGTAAGCTGCGGCGGGAGGGGGAGGCCATGATACTACCGACTCCTTTCCTTTATTTTTGTTTTTTTCTCATCTGTCTCTCCAGATCTACGACTTGTCTGATCTGTGAGAGTTTTGTCTCTCGTTCTACGAGAGTTTTGTCTCTCATTCAATGAGAGTTATTAGTTTCGTCTTTGGACGAATTTTGTCTACAGATCGGGTTCTCTCAATCGAGGTTGTTTCATAACGATATCTGTGCTTCAGCGTTCTCTCCCTACACGATGTCTTTGGCAAGGCAACCTTTGGCGGCCTGCAGATCTGTAGTTCTTGGGAGTTCATTGGTGCGTTCATACTTGGGTGGAGTGCATCTGATCGTCTGGGTATTTGGTGTCTTTTGTCCTTAATTTTGCACTTTTTCTCGTTTGAGACTCCTAATTAGATGTTAGGCAGTTTAAAAGTGTCGCTATTGCGTCAGGCTATGTCTGGGTTAGGATGAAAAACATCGATTGCCTTGTGATTTACTTGTTTTCTATTTGTTAGACGATTTGTTTGGCTTTGTCAAAGTTCTTTGTAATGATCTCCGTTTTGTAAGTGTTGTTAGGCGTTTATCAATACAATCTTCTCACTTTTTGAAAAAAAAAAAAGAAAAATAGACAATGAAAATGGGACAGATGGAGTATTTTTTTTCTTGTACAAATGTGTGTCGATCATGTATCTATCAATGTTCAATGAAGCTAATTTTTTACGTGATTGAAAAATTCGACGAGTTCTACAAAATGAACGATTGTAATAATATTTTAGGGCTCCAGATGGGCCCACAAAGGCCAAAATTGGATGGGAGCCTGCCATGACTTCTTTAATTAGGTGGTAATTGCTGGGAAAGACATAGCAAGAGTTGGGCCAAAAAGAAGATAGGAATGTAAATTGAGGTTGCCTTATTGACGGAGGGTCCGTAAAAGAGGTTTTGGCATCGCCCCATCCCGTCGTTCGTCTCTGTAATTAACGGTTCGAATTTTAAATAAACTATTTGCACAAATTGTTTATTTAAAATCTGAATCGCTCAAACTACTTTTGAACATGTGAGATTATTCGCCTCCGTAAAAGCCTTCTTTACATAGCCTCTGTAAAAAAGCTTTTCTCATATAAATTACTCCTTTCACAACTGTCAAACCCGCATGCATTCACAGTCCCCATCAGGCCTAGACAAGCGCGGGTGGCCTTCTAACATTTTTTTTTGGAATATTGTTCTGACGGGAGTAGAGTCACGTGACTCCATTTGTTTGCCTTGCTTGGTTGTGTGGGTTTGGAAAAAATTTTGGTTTGATTTTTGGGTAATAAATGAGAAGAGAAAAAAGGATAATAATTGGTGATAGAGGAAATGAGTGGAGAGAGATAGAGAGAGAAATTAGATTAATGATTGGATATATGGGTAATAAGTGGAGAGAGAAATGAAAGTAATGATTGAAAATATAGGTAATGAGTGGGTTTGAGTTTGGAAATTTTTTTCCAAACTCACAACCGAACAAGGGCTTAAGGGTTTTAAATTTTGAATTCTAATAATTATTCTATTTCACTCCAATCATTACTCACATTTTTCTCTCTATCTCTCTCCAACTTTTACCAATATTTCTAATCATTATTTTATTTCACTCTACACTCATTAGCTACACATCCAAATCCAAATCTAAATCCAAATCCAAATTCCAAATCCAAAATTCCAAAACGAACGGGATCATCATCCTCTCTCTTCTATTCCCCAATCAAGCACTTTCTCCAAAAAAACAGAGTGCTGCCACACGTACGGCTACGTAAGAGTGCAAATGAGCCAAGTTTTCAACTAGGTTCATTTACCAAACCATCCTAAAACTCGAGCTCGAGCTAGTGCGTCAACGAGCTGAGCCGCTTCAATTACAAAACAAGTCCTTTATAAACGATTCCAGCCGAGCCAAACTTTTAAGTGTTGAGCTTGGCTTGTTTACTACACGAGCCTAAAGTTCGAGCTCAATCTCAACTCGATTACTAAACAAGTCGGACCGTGCTGATCCTCGAGCTGCTCCCATTAGTATTGTAATCTCAGAATGATCAGTCGGTCATTGCATACTTTTTCACTCAAAAGGATTTCCCGATGTTCCAAGTCTTCGCGTATTTTTCGGTGCACCATAGTTGTCTTGATTGGAAAGGTAGACTTTTTCCCGAGAAAATGGACACCAGAGAGCGAAATTCCAAGATGCTTTTATTATGGGATCGACGAAGCAACCAATGACAAATCGTTTGGTAATAGATGTATTCATGACCGCTGCCACTGTTACATAAAAAGTCTCGCTATAGCCCGCCCTATCTCTTTCGCTTTCTCTTCTCTGTCTTAAAGGAGATGGATTAGCGGTTATGGAACAAGTCTTCGCATACTTTTCCATAGACCATATTTGTCTTGATTGGAATCCCTCAAATTACGGAGATGGATTTGTGGTTATGGAACAAGTCTTCCAATTAAGTCTTCGCATACTTTTCCATTACTGGGGCATCACATTTTGTCCTTGTAGTGCTAGCTACATAACCCACAAGAACGGTAACGTTGAAAAGTGGAGCAAAAATAGGTGATATAATAACAAGAATGGTGATAAAAATCATTGTATTTACCTTATCTAAGTATTTCAACTTAATTCATTATTGAGAGTTGAAGTTTATGAATACTGGTGATTCCCACTGCTTTTCGAGGCAGCTAAATGCAATCTTTGAGCACTGGTTGCAATAATGAACGTGTTTCCTCCAAGATTGTTGGGATGTTTCCGCATGTGTATAATAAATCTGTTCTATATATAAAGAATGAGACATATTTATGAGCACTCTGAGCGCAGGTGCATGGTTTATCCTTCAGTTTAGCCATGGAATTGGGAGCCAATTATGTTGCCATGCACGGGAATCTTTGTTGGAAGAACATGCATGCAATAAATAATTAGTGACAAAATTTTGTTCAAATTGACTGAACGCTAATTTAGTTGACAAAATTTGTGATTGATTTGTAAATTAAGAATTAAATAAATAATGACAAAAGAAAACAATGGAACTAAACTATCACGGAAAAGTAGCGGAGAAGTATCGGAATCCACACCCATAAATCACAACAAGAAATTTGATCAATACGAGCGCTTTTTCGACCAATGCTTTCAAAAAGTGCTACAATAAGAGGTCTATGCTAACACTTTTTCTATCCGCTGCTGGAATGGGAATTTTCCAGCGCGCTCAAAGCAAAAGTGTTGGGATAGGCAGACCACTTCCTAGCGCCTAAGCAAAAGCGCTAGAATAGGCCGATCGCTTCCCAGCGTCCAAGCAAAAGCATTGGAATATACCCCCTATTTACAGTGCCCCCAAAAAAAGCGCTCGAATAGACAAAACCCCCCGACCGTTTATATATTAAAAAATTAAGTACTATAATTTTTAATTTGATTAAACCGGTGCAAATATCTTATTATTTTGATCATATTATTTTAAAGTGTCATTATTAATTTTTATTTTTAGGGCCCTCATAATTAAATATATATTCTTTAGGATCCCAAATAAAGAGAAATAACTTAATTATGATAACCTTAAAGATAAAAATTAATTATGATCCTTTAAAAAAAATATGATAAAAAATAAGATTTTTGCACCAGTGCAAAATCATATTTTTTGATATATACAAATGGTCTTAAAAACACTAGTTGCTTCAATTTTCAAATTGGGTTTGAATAATAATACAAAGGGGTACAACTTTCATTTTATTAAAATTGGTTTTTTTAATGTTTAAAGGTTCAAAATGACATTCGATTCAACTTTAATTGCTAATTTTATTGTCAAATATATAAGTTATATAATAAACATTTCAAACATATGTTGAAAACTGTGTAGTGCAGTTGGTCTAAGACTCTTAAGTGTTGTGCGTGGTGGCTTGTTCTCCCAGAATACCTGGGTTCGAAAGCCACGAGATGCACCAAGTTAATTTTTTCTCATATCCAGTGCCGATGTCCCAGCGCATTTGGAAAGCGTTGGTATAACCACTTAAGGTCTACAGCGCAACGGTTTTTGATATGTTTAACAGCACTTTTAACCACTGCTACATTCCCACTTTCTTGTAGTGAATGTTTATCAACTAATTAATATTTATCAACTAATTAATCTTGTGCAATAATTTTTCCTACGACTTCTCCACAATGGATTATAGGCTAATCTTAATCATATGGTTGATATTTCATTAAGCTCTTTTTATTTGTAGTAGAAATATGTTTCTCCTCTGTTTCAAGGTTTTAAGCCAAATTCATCAACTGTATCCACATAAAATAAATCGCAATAAATACTCCGTACTAAAATATTAACTTTGATAAACCAAGTAATTCGATTAATATGACGACATAAAATCACGGAAAACACTCATTCCACTTGAATTTATATCTGAATTTCAACCAAATTAATTAAGGGCAAAGTATGCAATACCTTCCTATAGTTCGGCCGTTTGGCAGATAACCTCCCTGAGTTTTACTAATAATCAATTCGCCTCCCAAAGGTTTTGGAGTAAAGTGCTACCGTCATATTTTCCATCCAAATTGACGAAAGGTGTACAACACACATCTATTGAGACTAAAACTGAAAATTAAAATTAAATAAAGGTGAATTTTTGTGTAAGATGACAGCACTGCCCTTCTCTATATGTCATCTTCTCCAATATTATCAGCCGAAACTACACCGCCCTCTTCACATCCTTTGCGTACTCCTTTATCCCTTGTTTTTAATGAATTTTTGGCATTTAAATAAGGGAATTTATTTTGCCACTCCCCTTATTATTAATGTTACTCCCCTTCTCTTACAATATAAATCATCTAATAAAAATACAAAGGGAAATGACATTAACAAAAATGATAGTAGCAAAATCACTCATCTTAAATAACTGAAGAAATGATGAATTAGGGGGTGTTCCACTAACCCTTCTTTTTTAAAAAGTTCTTTTTCTTCAATTTTTAAACTCAAATATAATGAAAATGAAAAATAATTTTTTGATTTTTTTTGCACCGTATAAAAGATCTCAATGAAATCTATCAAACAAGATCCATATTGGTAGGAAAATTATTTACGTAAGCACATGATTTTTGAGCTTGAAATTACCTTCCTTTTCTAAAAAGTTCTTTTTAAAGAAACCGGAACACCACCTTAGTCCTTTTGTACTGATTCAAATGCAAAAAGTTTTCTTTGCTCCAGATGGGCCCGCAAAAGCCAAAATTAGACACACAAAACTGGATGGGAGCCTGACGTGTGGTAATTGCTGGGAAAGACATAGCAAGAGTCGGTCATTGCATACTTTTTCACTTAAGGATTTCCCGATGTTCCAAGTCTTCGCGTGTTTTTCGGTGCACCATAAACGTAGTTGTCTTGATTGGAAAGGTAGACTTTTTCCCGAGAAAATGGACACCAAAGAGCGAGAGAGGCAGTTGGGATGAAGAGCTTTTATGTGAACTAGAGGCCGGGCACACGCATCACGTGTGCAAGTTAGATTTTCACAACGTTTTTGTAAAAAAGCTTCCCACTAATTGTTTGATCAAATTTTTACAAATATTGTGAAAATCCGACTTGCACACGCATCGCGTGTGTCCCGGCCTCTAGTTTTGCTAACGTTGTTGCCGCCACCGATTTTGCCAAAATCTAATACCTAAATACTCTTCAATAAGATTTTGTAAATCAATCGTGTTAGCTCTCACGGAGAACATCTATTTTGAACAATACACAGAATGGTTCCCAATTTATAGAATTCAATTTCCAGTTTCATCAATTTGTGGGGGGTTTTTCTACCAAAACAACTAATTACATAAACACACCTCACCGTAGAGTTTAATTCCTCTTGAAAGACAAATACAGTGTAAAGGAAAGTAAAAAAGGAGAAGCCAAGTAAAAAAGGAGAAGCCGGGCAAATCCTTGTACGGCGCAGATCACAGCCGTCCAAACGTGCTTTCAACAGTCTAAATTTAAAATGAAATTTTTCCGTAAAACACTCTTGAATGACCGTGATCTGCACTACACGCCCTGGGATGCATCTATAGGGTTTCCGAAATAGCAATTGAAAACAAAAGGCAAAGAGAGAAGATGAGATACCTTGCAGTAGGAGACTGTGTGGCAGTATAGGCTCTTACTTCTTTCTTTTTTTTGGATTTGTCGCTATTTTAGAAAATTAAAAAGCCTGACTACTCCTACTTGTAAAGTATACAGAAAACAAAAGGTACTAAAAATGCAAAAAAAGGAAGAGCAAAAAAGGTAACCTTATAGAAGACAGATTCGTTCAGTTAAGTTCTCAGAGAAAGAGAGAAGAAAGGTGCTAATCACCTGACAGTTAATCCTTCCGGTGGTTAAAGAGCAGTACGTGAAATCCGGTCACAAACCCATCAAACAGCAATCACAATGAAGCACTACTATTTTTGACCTCCACTTACAGAAATTTAAAAAAAAAAAAAACCACAATTAAGGAACACAAAATTAATACTAAAGAAGTGAGAACAAAATACTCCGTAACAAAGAATAATTTGCTAAACAAAAGGTAGAAGAGAATGGCAATGGCTTACATTGGTATATTGTGACAAAGGGCCAGACCAAGTATTCCCCCACAGTATGCACAATTGTTCCAAAGAGACAGAGTTGCAGGAGATCAAAAACAAAAAAAGAGTTGCTGGAGATCATAATTGAAATGAACTTCTTCTCCATTTGAAAGATGGCTGTTCGAAGGGAGGAAGGGGAATTGTAGAAGCAGTTAACTAGAAAAACGGGAACAGGGCACATGGCTGCTATTTTGTCATGATGATTTTGATAACTGCCATATATGCCAATTTATGTTTTTGCTATTTTGTTTTGGGTGTTTTTTCTCTTTAGAGGGCATTTTTGGAAATGAAAAAGCATGACAAAAAAGGGAGACACCAAAGAGGTGCTCTCCCTTTATATATTAGAATAGATAGATAGATGGGGGAAGTGTTTATAGAGAGAGTAAATCATTGCATGATAATCCTCTATTGCAAGAAAACCCCGACATCCCGAGTTTGAACCTTGACAACTTCTTGAGGTCAAGCCGTAATTACAGTTGAACAAAAAAAAAAAAAAAGAGTATTTATAGAGGCAGTATGTATGGTTGAGCTATCACTTAGAGAATTCTTTGCAGGTTTGAATATTCTCATACAAGATTCATCTTCTATGATGTACAAGTTTTGTTTGCATATCCCATATTTGTCGACAGTGTAAAAGTCGATTTGCTTAATTTTTGTATAGTTCCGGATACTTTTTAAGTACTCTCTAGGTCTCATTATCCGAACTTCCTGTGAAGTTAAGATTGTTGCAAATCAGTCGTGCAAGTTATAAGTATCTTTTCAATTTTGAAACTGAAAAAGTTTCAAACAGATTTGATGCCTCTCAACTTTTGAATCAAGGGAAGGATTGCTCTCCCTCGACTCCCAACTGAACAAATTAGAAAGAAGAAGACTATTAATTTTTGGCAACGACATCTCGTCCGAATTAAAATATATTGGATCTCGGCCGCCAAATGTTATCATTTCTTCAAGGTTAAGATATGTTGTAGGCTTGACTCTACAAGTAAAGGTAATAAATCTAACTTGACTGACAGAATTTCTTATTGGCTAGCTTAAGCTAAAATACAGTAGTAAGGAGTTTAGGCAAAAGGAAATCATTAGTAATTGACATAGGATCACAATGATTAAAAAGAAAGAATCATGGGCATGACGGCATCACAACAAGTAAGCTAGCATCCCAATCAAGTGGACCCCCCAACTCCAATAATCATATGCCACCCTAAACTCTAAAAAGTTGGGAAGAAACCAACCAATAGAAACCCAAAACAAAAACAACAAACAAAGGATTACAAGAATAAAGGGAAGAAAACAGGACATGAACTAAAACATGAAACATGTTCATGAAGCCCCTGCACTATCAGCTTCTGATGCATGCCCAAAAAAGACTATTTATTTGACCCCCCAAAAAAAAAAAAGAATAGCTGTTTATTTTCACAGTATTGCTTATATTATGGAAGTACTACTAAAATGCCATTTGTGGGTCTCATCACAAGGTAGATTAGTCTCTGTAAGAAATATACATGCATGGGTCTTGTAATCTGGAACCTACCAGGTGCCATGGCCATTGGCAACCAACCCTTGCACGGAGCTCCGTCCCTGGATTCCGCTCTTTGTCGTTGTCAGTGCACCATAGTATAGGTAATTTGCACAAATGTCTGATGCAAAGACTTTACTTGGGAGTTTGGCCATAGATTTCCATGCGAAAATAACGGCTCCTTTAGGCTGTGCGTGGAGCGCGCCTTGAATTTGTGAAGGCAAATTCATAACATCTTCTTTAATTACCATCAACAAATCACTCCACAAATCTTTAATACTCCTATATCCAAGCACAGTACAATTTTTTTCCCGTGTTTTTCTTCAATCACAACTCCTCCCTTGCCTTGGTTACTCTTGAGCAGGGAAAAGAAATCCCATAACTGTATTCCATGCAAATGATTATATGGAAGTGCAAGTACGATCTAAATCATGTCCAACTTATCCCTTCCGGTATTATTCTTCGATATTGTTCATTATGCCAAGAATGGAGCACAGTGAAAGGCTGCTTAGCTTGCAGCATCTACTGAAATCCACCAGCACTCTCTTAAACAACTGTCGGCATTCTTTTCACGGTGTAAAGCTCTGTGCTGAAAATCGCCAAGGAACTCGAAATCCACTGGAGTAGTTTGTTTTTGGTAGTGTTAGAGGTCACCGTAATAACAGGATTCCATGTACAGGGTATACCCGGTATAGCTAGTGCCTTGTTTTCCTTGTGCTTTATATCAGCAGATTTTGCTATTTCTACATGGAAGCATATGTTGTGTGTGGACTTTCTTGGAAAGCAATTCTCAGCTGGTTACATAGGTACTTGTTATTGCCTAATCTATAACAGTACTGTTTGGAACAACATGAGGTAAAATCGTATTGAAACCAAAACTTTCTTACGATCTGTTTTCCCTTTCTTTTCTTTGGAAATAAAGTGGAGCGTAGTCGTAAAGTTGTGGAAGTCAAAATACAACATGCCAAACCTAAATGTCGCGAACAATTCAACTGCCATATCAATCGGAATCATGCAGGTGGCAGGAATTCAAGTCGAAAGATGCATGCATCTAGACTTGGAATAATCAGTCATTGCTGATTTTTTGATATTATTATCACTTGGAGAATTCTTTGCAAGTTTGAATATTCTCATGCAAGATCATGGCCTACGATGTACAAGTATTGTGAATCATTTTTCCACCCATTAAATCGTGAGTAAATGCCACCCCTACTATTGCTATTGTGATTTTTTAATATTATTATCACTTGGAGAATTTTTTTTGTTATGTATGATCAAGTATATAACGATAACTAATTTATTTCATTTTTGGCACAAATGATATAATCTCTCCTACATAAAAGGTAGATGGTTCCGATTTTCAAAAAATAGTTCAAGCGGCCTCTTGTGATGCATTATAGGACTTTATGAGAATTTCCGTTATTTGGTGCATATGGATAATGGTGTGACTTATGCACATGATCACACTCACACTGGGACCTGGTATATAAAGAATGCTACGGGCAGAATTGCAGCCCTAGCAGCTACAACTCTCTCTCTCTCTCTCTCTCTCTCTCTCTCTGAGTTTAGTTTGCTGTTGCTATTTTCAATCGGTCTCTCTTCTTGACAGGAACAATTACAACGTTCCATTCAAAATTGTCCGTTGTTAAGCAGTCATATTAGAAATTAAGCAGTCATATTCTTTCATTATCTGGGGCCATAAGAAATTATTTCTGGTCATCTCCACTCTCCAGTGGATTTATCCGTGATTGTCTACTGCATTAATTTTCTGATGGTCCAATACGCTTTCTGCTAGATGGCGTCGCTATTACTCTTAAATATGGGCATGGTTCATTGGTTTATTTTGTACTCGTATATAGCTGTTCTATAATACATTGAAGTGGTCCATAATATGCTTAATCTAGATGTTGATTGTTAACGTAATTAAATTCAAAGTTCTATCAATTTTCATCTTCTTACTAATATATACTCCTCTGAAGTTCGTTCAAGCAATGACATTTCCATTTTTCCCCTTCTGGGTTTTGGGTTCTGACTTCCTGTTATAAACAAAAGCCAAACTTATTTTCTTTGGTGTACTAATTTTAGTGTACTAATTTAGGGTACTAATTTTCTGACGTTGTTTTTGTAGTTTTTAATCTATGCTTCATTTTCTGGAAACAGTCTAGTATTTTATTTTTTGCCATTGTGAGTGTGATCAGAAATGCATAAATGAACACCAAATCAATTTCCCCGCTTCAGTTATAGGCTTACAGCTTCTAAATACTGGCAACCTTCGTTCTTCCAAACCGAAGTGGTTCAATGAATGTTTGGGAAAGTTTAGATCCACCAACGGATACACTCCTTCCAAACCAACTCATAGCGTGAACGAGCACAGCACGACACAACTCAAAGCACAGTTGGCACTAAGCTAAACGGTACGGCACGACACGACGTGGCATGTCTGACACCTCTAGCCTGATCTGACACGATTAAGTAAATGGGCCGGCACAACACGATTTAAGAAAATGGATCAGTACGGCACGACACGATTGGCAAACAATACGGCACGATACGACACGATTTAAGTAAATGGGCCGGCACGGCACTATATGATTGATAAACGGCACGACACGACATGACACAATCTGAGTAAATACTATAAACGGGCAGGCACGACATGACACGAAGCACAGTTAGCACGGAATTAAACGGGCCAGGCCGGCACGGCACGACACGACACATTTGACACCTCTAATGTAATGGTACTGTCCCATGGATCCCATCTTTTTCCGATGTTCTCCTAGGATTCTGTCATATTAATCATGCTACGGACATATCGCCCTCAAACATTGGGCTTCGTTAGCCACTCTCCAAACACTCCTCTCTTACGAAAAGTAAAGTCTGCAGATATGTGGAGCTCACTGATTACGAGAGAGGAGTGGTGAGGCGTGTCCGCGGCAATCATTTCCACTTTCATAACCCTACAATAATTGACTACGAGGCCCTACCCATTACATTGTTGGTTGAGAGTAAAGAACTACACGGCCCTACACATTACATTGTTGGTTGAGAGTAATAAACTACACGGCCCTACCCATTACATTGTTGGTTGAGTGTAGTTTCCTACCCATTACATTGTTGGTTGAGAGTAATAAACTACACGGCCGTACCCATTACATCAGCTTTAATTTATAGCCACACAACCCTTTGTACCTGACATAGTCACATATATGTCCTAAACAAGTAATAGTATGAACTTAAACGGAACTCTGCCGGACCCACCAAATAATAACTATGTATGTCCATTAAATTTTCCATACTAAATGTATTGCCTCCAATCCAATTAGGTAATATTAATTTCCAAAGTCACATAATCCGTCTCAATTGGGTGCCTCACCACGTTACCGCAAGGATTGCCGGTGGAATCTAGTATGAGTTGCATGGAATGGATATTAACTCAAGTCCTGGACCTAGTAGCACATGAAAACTACAAGGATTCTCTACGGCTCCGTTCAGTTGACAGGAATGTGGTACCGGAAAGTTATTATCAGGAAAAGTTAAGTAAAGTGAAATAAAGGAAAAAAAATCTATTTTCCTGTGAGTATTCACTTGACAATTTTTTTTTCCAGGAAAACTTAAGTTTAGTAGTTCATTTGCTAGGAAAAAATACTTATGAGAAACTTCTTTATTTTTATTCCCATGGCTAATTTTAAATAAAAATACCTTTGAGAGCTAACTAATAGGTTATCATATTTCAAAAATTAACACATACGGAAAATGTGTTTCATCTAATGCAAAGCCTTAACATGAAATGAAAAAATCGACTTGCAATTCCTTATTCAATTTGCTATATTCTGAATGGTTATGCAAATCTCCCATTTAAATTGACATTTTCTGATAATCAACCATACAAATGAAGTTTAAAAATAAGCAGATGATAACTAAATAAATAAATAAATAAATATTAAACAACCGTGCTTGATTAGTTGCCGATGTAAAAACTCACTGAAAATTAGTTAGTACAAAACAAAATTGAAGACTAATAACAAGATAAACAAATACTTCCAAAAAAAATAAACTACCAATCTTTTTCCACAACAATTATCTCAGAAGTACCATAGTAGTCGAAATTGTTGTTACTCACGTAAATCTCAAAGTGTCTTTCTAAGAACCTAATTCGTATTTTTTTTTGTATCGGCGTCATTCACTTTTTTTTTACCCGCCAATTATTTTGGCCCCACAATGGAGAAAACTTTTCGCGTGACGCAAAATCCTATATTTTTTGCCGGATCACTTTTGCAAGAAAGTAAATCTTGCAAGAAAACTTAAAAACATGTTTCCCACTACTTTCCTGCCAACTGAACACTACAAAAATTATGGGAAAGTTGATTTTCCCATCCTTTCCTGTATTTTCCTGGCAACTGAATGGATAGTATTAAAGTAAAAACAAACCAACGTTACAACAACTGAAAGAGCAACCTAAATCTAAGAACACATATTAAAAAAAAATCTTACCATCTATCAATGCCTAACAATTGAATCAAGACCAATAGTAAGAAAAATGGACGACTCATACTATTTGAACCACCTTACACTTCATATGCAAAAAGTGATATAGATGGAGATCATGAAGAAGTAGAAGATGGGGGGAACTTTGGAAGAATCTGTGTTGTAAGTATACCTTGAATATTGGTTTCGGTTGGTGTCAGAACTGGTCGTGGTAGTGTTCAATGGAGGAGGAAAGAACGATAGCACAAAATGATTTTTGGGAGAATGGGCATTGGAACTTCTAATTTAAGCACATGAATTGCTTGTCTAAGTTTTAGGCCAGAAACTGTGATCCAAAAATTTAAGCACATAAATCGCTTGTTTAATTCGAACCCACTTGAATTTGTGATTTTTAAAAAATTGATAAAAGTACAAAAATAACAAAAAGAAAAAATCAAACTAAAAGGATACAATTATGACAATATAAATGTAAAAAGATATTATTGCGAGAGTTTTTGAAGAAAATAAGATACAATTGTGTTTTTATTTAGAAACATTCTAATATTAATATGTAAATTACATTACAGTGGGGTCTCGATTTTGGACCAAAATTCAAAGGCCGGAAGCGGCCGCATGAGTATTGAGTAGGGCTGATATTGAGTGGGTCCAAATTCTTATTTTAGAACTGAAGGTGGCAAATTGGCGGGTCTGGGCAATTTTTTTTTTTTTTTTGCCAAAGTTTAGGATAGATTTTATTAATCTCCGGAAAATAGAACCAATACATCAAGATGGGCTCTCATCCTCACATGATGGATGAAAAAAGCCAAGGGGGGGGATAGAATTCCCACGAACGAATCCCACTCCCTTTCACAGCATCTTTGGCCACAACATGTGCCGCTGAATTGCCAGTCCTTCGAATAAAACTCACTCTCGTATCTTCAAACTTCTGCCTCAGTCGGGTCACATCCGCAATTAGAACCCCAACTGCTATGTTGACATCTTGCTGCTTTTGAATCATGCCAATCACCAATTGGGAATCTCCTTCAATATGCACCTTCTGCAACCCAAGTTCAGTCGCAAAGACTAAACTTTCTCGAGCCGCCATCGCCTCCAACACTACCGAGCTCATTGAATACCCGTAGTGAATACCTCTGGCTGCTCTAAAATGGCCACGCGAGTCTCTGATCACAATGCCTAGCCCACTTGACTTTCGGTGATTGTCCAATCCCCCATCAAAATTGATTTTAACGCAACCATTCATGGGTTTTTTCCATTCAACTTGCTCTCCCACTATTGTTACATGACCAATGTCCCCAATCCTTGGTGTTCGATCATTAGACTTCAAGAAATCTGTTGCCTCGCAAATCGCAGCAGTGCAAGCCGCATCCGATCTCCACAGTTTATTATTGAAAACAACATCATTTCTGCATTTCCAGATTCTCCAAACGATATAACCCACTGCAGCCCACACATTCTTGTTATCCTTCATCCCTTTCCACCTCTCTAGCAGATTATCCCACCAATCAAGAACTGAATCACCCTGAATAGAACTCATGTTAATCCCCAACGGGGATAGCCGCCACATGATCTGTGCGAAGGGACATCTGGCTAGTAAATGAATGGCCGATTCCCTATCCTCTGAACATAATGGGCACAACGCATCATTAACCATCCTCCTCTTGACCAGCACGTCTTTCACAGGAGCAATATCATGCATACATTTCCACACAAAATGTTGAACTTTACCCTGACACGGTAGCTGCCAAACACTTTTCCATACCTCCTTTCGTCTTTCCCTATTACTTCCTTCCCCCTCACTTCTTTCCCCCAACTGCCCATCCCTTCTCAACCTTAATCCAACTTCGTAACCTGATTTAGCTGTATATATGCCATTACTAGTGAAGTGCCATACTGCTCGATCTTCCATTACGAATCTACTATCTAGACAAAGGTATACCCATAATTATTTCTGCTTCCTCCTGATTAAATGCCTCTCGAACCAGCTCCTCCCTCCATTTATTACCATTGGGCTCAATGAACTGACAAACCCGAAATCCCTTAGCAAAGTCAGCAATCCCCCTTGGTTTAAACCCTCCATCACGAGGTAGCCATGGGTCATCCGCTGCTCGAATTCGATTCCCATTGCCCACTCTCCAGCGAAGTCCCCCTTCAAGCACCCTTCTGGGCAGGTTGAAATGGGTCATGTGTCAAACCCACTCGTTTTTCCTCCTTTTTCTTTTTTTCTTTCTTTTTTATTCCCCCCTTTTTATCTTCCCCCTCCTTTTCCTTCTCCACTGTCTTCTCCCAATGGCTGAAACATGTTCACAAATGGGCAAAACCCCGTGGGGTCTTTCGGCTATATAAGCCAATTTTTTAAAAAAAAATTTGTATTTGTACATTCCGCGTCAATTATTTTTTGGATTATTGATTCTGTTCAAAGAGAGGAATCAAAAAATTTTAAAATGATGGTCTAAACTCACCCAACCCGACCCAACACACATGAAATTACAGCTGAAAACTTATAACATAACACAGAAACTAATGCATCACAATAAATCACAGCCATCCAGACGGAGAGGGGAAAGCCGAAATAGGGGAGCCGGTCAGACCAAGAGGACAGCCGATCAGACTAGGGAACGGGAGCTTGGAATAGTTTATTACTTCGTCTCATTGAGAGGAATCAAAAAAGTAAAAAACTATTTAATGTTTTTTTCTTTATTTAAATTTTTTTTTGTATTTGTTTATTTGGCATCAAACTTTTGTAGTTTATTGATTCGTCTCAATGAGAGGAATCGAAAAAGTAAAAAATTTTGATCGAAACTCATGATTTTTTGAATAAAGACAAAATAAGTACAAAAATAAAATTTTCTTAAAAAAATTTTGAGTTTCAATAAAAAATTTTACTTTTTCGATTCTTCTCATCGAGAAGAATCAATAAGTTAAAATTTTAAAGTAAAATTAACAAATATGGAAAAATTTTAAATAAAGACAAAAAAAGAAGTCATTTTGATTGTAATTTTTTAAATAAAGATGAAAAAATTGATTCACAAAAGAATTAACAAAAAAAATAACAAATGCGTACAGGAGGATGTAAGAGGTCTTTGAAATGGTGAGAGAGAGAGAGAGAGAGAGAGAGAGAGAGAGAGAGAATTTGTGAGGATGTAATTCACTGAACCAATTTTCTATCAAAAAAATCGAGCTGTTGTTTGCTGTTGTTTTGCCTAGTACATGATGCGTACAGGAGGTGAGAAACTATTGTGGAAGGATGGGTTTTTTTAATCCCAACCCATATTGAACCCATTTTTAATCCATTTAAACCCATGTAAATATGGGTTAATATGGATTTAACTCATCTCAACCCATTGTATAATATGGGCGGGTTGGATTGGGTTAAAAATTGATGGATTTGAACGGGTTAAAATATATGAATTGGGATTGCCACCTTATCTGAATGTATCAAATTCTAGCAACAAGGGCTATCGAGTACTATTGGTAACTGCGTCAATTGGGAGGCCTATTGCACACCAGCAATGAAATCTGACCCATCTGGAGCAAGAAAGAAGGCTAGACCTTTATTCTAGAGAGACAGAATCCAGCCACAAAAAGTAATGGATGATAGAATTTTCAAAAGTATCCAAATTCTTCTTTAGGAGGAATAAAGATATTTATCCCACATTAATCACGACCAATTCAAAAAGATTACACTTTAGGATCCCCAAACTAGTGCCAAAAGAAGTCCTAGTTTAGATTTACAATACTTCCACTTCCTAAAAACAACCTCACATATTATTGTTGAAACTTTATACCCATCTCAAAATCAATTGGCAATGAGTGGAGATATCCCAGATGTTATTAAGTGATCACCCATTCCACTCCCAAGCAATGTAAGATTCATTTCCTTAACATCCCCCTCACGTGCAGCTGTGTTTGAGATCTGTCACGTGTGACCATTTTTTAGATCCTATCATCGTGCAGCCTCACGTGCAACCACGTTTGAGATCTGTCACGTGTGACCATTTTTGGATCCTATCATCATGCACCCTTTTTGCTGATCTGTCATCGTGGGGTGTGGATTGTGAATTTTTATAAAATATGAGGTGGAACGGGCCCCGCTTTGATATCATGTTGAAACTTCATATCCATCTCAAAACCAATTGGCAATGAGTGGAGAGATCCCAGATGTTATTAAGTGATCACACATTCTACTCACAAGCAATGTGAGATTAATTTCCTTAACAATTATACAAAAAGGATTGTACTCATGAGGGAACTTCCCCACAATCTTGGAGGAAACGTGTTCATTATTGCAACAAGAGCTCAAAGATTGCATATATTTGGCTACCGCGAAAAACAGTGGGAATCATCGGTGCATAGTGGAAAAGGTGAAGATTTAGCCTTGTTTATATGCAAAATCTATTGCATAAATTGTTGCAACTCCTACTCTACGTACATCAATTCTCATGGTGGAATGGTTTTTAACTTAACTCAAGTACTTGAACTGCTAGTACAAAGATATAAACGATAAAAAGCAAACGTTACAACGGAAGTGCAAGTTAATCCCCAACCTGGAGATTAAAAAGCTAATTTACACAACCTCTAACAATAGAATCCTGAAATCTAAAACCATCTAGGCCAATAGGAAGAAAAGTGAACTACTCATACTATTTGAACAAACTTACAGACTCTCATTCTAATACAAAAATCTACAATCCAGAATCAGAATCTAAAAGTAATTGAGCCAATTATTCTTTATACAAAAGTGATATAGATGGAGATGAAGCAGTAGAAGATGAGGTGAACTTAGAAGAATCCGTATTGGAAGTATATCTTGAATATTGGTATTGGCTGGTGTCAGAACTGGTGGTGGTAGTGTTCAACGGAAGAGAAAAAAATGATAGCGCGGGCAGTTTTGGTGGGAGAATGGGCAGTGGGGCTTCAAAATTAAGCACATGAATTGCCTGTCTGATTTTAGCCCGGAAATTGAGATCCGGGTGAGCACACCAAAGACCAACAATCATTAATCGTTCTGCTTGTTGCTCATCAAAATCCGAGCCTAGTTTTGCGTCCACTGCTTCGAGTAACCTTCCCATTCCATAGAGGTCCCAAACCCATTCCACCAGTCTCATTTGAGACTCTGGCACCTTCGAATCAAGGGGTTTTCTCCCGCAAGCTATTTCCAACGCCACGATACCAAAGCTGTAGACATCTGATTCCTTACTAGCTTTACTTGTTACTACACATTCCGGTGCCAAGTACCCCATGGTCCCCGCCAAAAGAGTTGTTTCGGGCTGTTTCTCATGATCAACGAATCTAGCTAACCCAAAATCTCCCAATTTGGCGTTGAAGTTTGAGTCCAACATCACATTGCTTGATTTTACATCTCTGTGCACTACACATTGCTCCCATTCTTCGTGTAGATAGAGCAACGCTGAGGCCAAACCTTGGGCAATTTTATACCTTGTTTCCCATGTCAACAGGCTTTTCCCTTTGAAGAGATGGAAATCTAAGCTGCCATTTTCCATGAACTCATAAATGAGGAGTAGTTCTTTCTTTTCGTGGCACCAACCGATGAGTTGCACCAAATTCCTATGCCTCAACCGGCTAATGATCTTCACTTCCGTTGCATACTCCTTTATCCCTTGTTTTGACCCCTTTGATATCCTCTTGACAGCAATATAAGAATTCGATTCCCTCAAGAAACCTCTATAAACTCCACCAAATCCTCCCTCTCCAAGCTTTTGTCCCTCCTCAAAGTTATTTGTAGCCCCAGATAATTGGCCGTAGGAAAATTTCTTCGGCCCACTACCAGACTCGAAATCGTTTTCCATGGACATCTCAACTTCAAACTCATCCTCTTCTTTTGCTCTAGTACTTCTCTTCCAAAAGCCAAATCCAACCAAAACAAAACCACCAACTAAAACAACCGAACCGACAACCAATCCCACCACAGCTTCAAGGGAGATTTTTTTTGATCCTGGTTTCACTGGATCTATAACAGTCCTGTTTCCTGTATTTACTGTAACAGTTTTATCAGTCTCATTAATTTCCAAACTTGAATTAAAATCCCATGATTTTATAGTATGTGTCTCAAAACTTGCACCTGTTGAAGCTGAGAACCCAAATGTTACCTTTTCAGGTAAGTATTCCCTCAAATCAATAATAAAATGAATGGTATCTTGCACTCTGGTTGTATTAGTAGAACGAGTAAAAACTACACTTAAATTGTGTGAACTTGAATCATACCTGATCCAAGCTTCGTTCTTTTTCCCATGAGTTATGTTACAGTACCAAACAGCAGTAACACTTGAGTTAAGAGAATTGACATCGATACCTACATGAGCCTGGTCGAGCCGGCCCGGGTCCAGATCACGATTCTTGTACGTATCAAACTCCACGGCAACAAAAGGGCTAGTGTGTACTAGCGTAACTGGGTCAATTGGGAGGCCCATTGCAAGACCAGTCGCGAAATTCGACCCATTCGGAGTGAGAAAGAAGGTGAGACCATCGCCGAAGTTGGTTCCCCGTTGCGAATCAATCACAAAAACGAAATGGGTGGAGAAATTTGTTAAATTTCGAGTGGAAGTGGAATTATCCCAAAGGTGAAGGGATTCTTTGTAAGTTACTTTACCAGTTTTGTTCAGCAAATTGGTGCCGCGTGCACTGGGGGTGATTTCTAGGCCTTGGTCCGACCTATAGGAACTTGGGGTTAGTAGAATTAGGTTGGCAGTTTGATCTGGATCGGCTAAGTTTGTGAGGTTGAAGGTGAGTGAAGTTGTTTGAGGAAATAAAATGCAGAAGAAGGATATGGAGAGAGAATATAGCAGGATTTTGAAGTTGAAGATGGCCATGGCTGGTAGGGAGTTTGGGTTTTGAATGAATTTTTGGCATTTAAATAGCTGAAGAATTGATGAATTAGTCCTTGTGTACTGATTCAAATGCAAAAAGTTTTCTTTGTCGGGTACTTTCTTTCCTTGGGGAATTTTCATAGCAAAGTTAACTTCTTCTTTTTTTTGTTTTTTTCTTTTGAATTTTGATTTGTTTAATTCTAGAAGACGAGACTTTTGCATGAGTTGAATCTAAAATAACATTGACCGGTTAAACTAGATGGACCCATTGTTGACAAAAAAAAACGTATAGGAGTACCTTTTTCTTGGATAGGTAAGTACAGTTTTAATGTACTGTATCTTTTAATTCCCTATTTTTTTAATCGTTGTTTTTTTTTAATGATTAATAAAATCTTTCATTGCGGAGCAAAAAAAAAAAAGTTTTGATGGGCCTAAAATGAACCAAAAGAGGAGAAGTGGAGAAAAGCTGCTCAACGTCAAACTCCTCCTCTTGCCTCTCTATATATCCTATTCGTTAATGATGTTGGTACCGACCAAAACATACCGACGGCGTACAGACCGCCGCACCGGGCCCACTCCGGTAATCGAACTGCCTATCCGAGCCGTTCAAAAATTTAAAAAAAAAAAACGAGGGGCCTTGCGCCAGAATCAACGGCATCCGATGTGTATAGGTGCTCGATCCAAACACCCAATTTTTTCGTATACATATGTATGGCCCCTCATTTTTTTTTATAGAATTTTTGGACGGCTCGACTTGGCCGTACGGTTGCCAGAGATGGCCCGGCACAGCGGGCGGTACACCATCGGTATGTTTTTGGTCAGTGCACATAGCACCAGTCTATCCTATTACCCCCTCCAAACTTGATTGAAATATATTTGTACAAGAAAAATGAGATAAAATAATAATAATTCGAACCTTATATTTTACTCTATTTGTCTCATTTTTATTTTTCACTTTTGAATTATGTGTCATTTTTGAATTGTTTATATTTTTCAATCTATAATATTTTTTATAACTTTGAAAATTTTGTATTATAGAACTAATCGAGATCTATCAAACAAGATTCATATCATATATTTTTTAAGATTCACACTAAAAGATATATATAAAAGACATAAAAGAGACAAACTGAATAATGGGAGGAAGGAAGTACTTTTTTTCTTGTACAAACGTGTGTTGATCATGTATCTATCGATGTTCGATGGAGCTAATTTTTCACGTGTTTGAAACATTAGACGAGTTCTACAAAATGAACGATTGTAATCATTTGGGGGGTTCTAACTGGCCAGCCCCGTTTTGTCAAGGGGTTCCAATCTTTTCACCTTCAATTCCAACAACCTATACATCACAACCTCAGATCTCAAAAAAGAACTCATGATCACGAATTATTCTATTAATTCGAAAAATTTTTACTCGATCAAGATGTCATGCCGCTCTACCAGGGCGACTCGGAGCTTCTTCAACTCGTCGGCCAAGGCGTTATCGACGGAGGAGATTGTCGTACCGACGATGGTTCCTTTTTTATTCCATTCCTTCTGCACAGGTGACTTCTTCCTTCTCACAAGCCCTTTCACAGCCATGGCTCGCCGTCGCTCATTGGAAGATAAGATTTACAACCATGAGAATCAAGAGCACTTGTTGAACCGGACTCTTTTGGAGACGACACGTTATATGTTGTCCAATTCCGGATTGGGCATAAAATTTTGGGCTGAAGTCATTTCCACAACATCATAGATTAAGCTTAGTCATAGTTCATCCCTACCATATTGTAATGTCAGATGAGAAACGTGGATAATATTTGTTCCCATACCGAATTTCTTAGATGGGGCTATAGCTCCTCAAAATGTACACTAGTTCGTATTAGTTGTACTAGCATCATAAATAAGGTTGATTTGCAGGTCTAAGCTCTTTGAATATGATGTGCTATGTTATGTTATTTTCTCTTTTGAACTTTCATTGTATCAGTTACCCCAAAAAAAACTTTCATTGTTCCTAACTGGCTAACTTTGGTGCTTATGTGAAATGCCTCTAATTGTCCGTATAGGTACCGCAGACAAGTGCGCCAGCCCCTCCTGCTGCCCCTCAAGCTCCTACCACAACAACGTCGTCGTGAGTTTGAATCATAGGACGATTACTAAATTAGTCGAACTATGCCGAGCCTCGAGCTGCTCGCATTAGCATTATAGTCTCGGAATGATCAGTCGGTCATTGCATACTTTTCACTCAAAAGGATTTTCCGATGTTCCAAGTCTTTGCGTGTTTTTCCGTGCACCATAGTTGTCTTGATTGGAAAGGCAAGCTTTTCCCGAGAAAATGGATACGAAAGAGCGAAATTCCAAGATGTTTTATAATGGGATCGGTGAAGCAACCAATGACAAATCGTTTGGTGATAGATGTATTCATGACCGCTGCCACTGTCAAGGATGGAATCAGGGGTCTAGTGGCGGCGACCACCATGACAAGAATTTTAAAAATACAATTATTATATGTAAAAAAAAAAATTATGCCCAACTTATATAGTCTCGCCACTACTAGATTTTTTTAGCATACAGTTCGCCACTGTTAAGGTAAAATCCTGGTTCCGCCCTTGGCCACTGTTACATATAAAGTCTCGCTATAGTCCGCTCTTTCCCTTTCGCTCTCTCTTTCTCTCTCAAAGCCAAAGGAGATGGATTTGTGGTTATGGAACAAGTCTTCCAAGTCTTCGCATGCTCTTCCATAGATCATAGTTGTCTTGATTGGTAAGGTATAATTTTCTCTGAGTAAAATTCCAAAGATGTCTTATTGTGGGATCGATGAAGCAACAATGACAGATCGTTTGGTAATAGAAGTACGGAAATGGAACACCAAAGAGGAAAATTCAAAGGACTTCACAAACTGGTTCTTTCACAGGATTCCCCTATTGATGCAGAGAACCCAAATGTAACCCACTTTGGCAGGTGGTTGGATTGTGTTTCTGATTTCATGATTTGTGCAGCAATTAAGCTAAATAGTAGATGTTTGGAGGAGTAACTGATTTTTATTTGATAGCACACTGGAAGAATGTATCCGCGGTGAACTCGAAATTGGTGTCTTACCAAATCACCACATCATGACCACATTGCCATAGTTATATAAATAGAACTTATCGCCCATTGCGGAAAATTCTCCACTGCCGCCTTGATCTCGTTGGAGTCTGGGCATGTCTAAGCCGCTCTTGGACTAACAAACCTTGGCATAATTTTCAAAATTATCATCATTCCAAGAGTCCCTTGCCTCTAACCTGTCTCTTGTCACACTCTAGTCCACAACCTGGTCTCTATTCGTCCCTTCCAGCATTCGGATGCAAGCAGCCGAAAGAAGCTAGGCCCACTCATGCTCAATCAAGTTGCTTTGCCGTATAGGGTAGGGAAAATTGCGTCTCGTCAATTTTCTTCGATGGCTGCCACCGGCCGAGTCTTTAGCAATCAACTTACAAGTCTCTCTCTCTCTCTCTCTCTCTCTCTCTCTCTCTCTCCCCAACTCAAGTGTTCAAAGTCTTTGTTGTAAGACTAAATTTTAATCATCCGGCCGTGTCGTGCCGGTCCGTTCACTAAAATCGTGTCGTGCCATGCCGGATTGGGCCGGGCCCATTTACTTAAATTGTATCGTGCCGTACCGTACCGTATCATGCCGTTTTTTAATCGCGTCGTGTTGTGCCGACCCGTTTACGTGATTCCTATCACTACAAGAAAATTTGGATCTCGCAACGGTTTTTTAGCAACGGTTGCAAAAACCGTTGGTATAGATGGGTCTATAGTAACGGTTTTTAAAACGTTACTAGAAAAAGGACTATAGCAACGGTTTTTATGTGACCGTTGCTAGATTACAACACTATAGCAACGGTTTTCAATAACCGTTACTATAAACTAGCCTATAGCAACGGTTTTCAATAACCGTTACTATAAACTGGACTCTAGCAACGGTTTTCATTAACCGTTGCTTTTGTTATGTCTATTTTTCCTAAATTTTTATTGCGATATTTTTTCTGATATTGTTTATTTAACGTATTTTTTTAGCATTTTATGGTAATTTCTGAAACTAATCATTCATTTTGGGATTAATCATTCATCTTAATAAGAATAAAAAAAAGTATAAAATTGTGAACTGAAATTGAAAAAAAAATCATATAAGATGACACTAAAGACAACAAATGTTAGTTGTTTGATATTTTTTCACCCATATTGATTTTTTATGCTTTTAACGTATTTTTTTAGCATTTTGTGGTAATTTCTGAAACTAATCATTCATTTTGGGATTAATCATTCATCTTAATAAGAATAAAAAAAGTATAAAATTGTGGACTGAAATTGAAAAAAAAATCATATAAGATGACACTAAAGATAACAAATGTTAGTTGTTTGATATTTTTTCACCCATATTGATTTTTTATGCTTTTAACGTATTTTTTTAGCATTTTGTGGTAATTTCTGAAACTAATCATTCATTTTGGGATTAATCATTCATCTTAATAAGAATAAAAAAAGTATAAAATTGTGAACTGAAATTGAAAAAAAAATCATATAAGATGACACTAAAGACAACAAATGTTAGTTGTTTGATATTTTTTCACCCATATTGATTTTTCATGCTTTTAACGTATTTTTTTAGCATTTTGTGGTAATTTCTGAAACTAATCATTCATTTTGGGATTAATCATTCATCTTAATACGAATAAAAAAAGTATAAAATTGAGGACTGAAATTGAAAAAAAAATCATATAAGATGACACTAAAGACAACAAATGTTAATTGTTTGATATTTTTTCACCCATATTGATTTTTTATGCTTTTAATTACATTTTTTAAAATTTTTTAGACTCATCTCATAGTAATGATTAACCAATCAAAAAAATTTATGTGAATCTAACAAAAATTGAGAAACGGCAAAATTAATATTGAAAAAAAAAAGGAAAACAGAGAGGGTTTTTTTGTTTTTTTTTGGAACCTGGTGCATGTCAATTTAATTGATGATGAGTGAATAATATAACTATTTTTTAAAAAATAGATGCTTCGGATAAAAAAAAAATGAAACTAGTAAGTATTTGCATAGTATAAACCGAAAATTTAAACAAAGAATAAAAAAAATCCGGCTAGTATAGTATAAATATTAAAAGGTGTATTACTCCTCACAAGTCATGGGCTAGCTCAGTTGGTTCGCGCGCGCGCGCGAGACGGGAGGTCGCGTGTTCGACTCCCAGCAAGTGCAAGATTATCTCCAAGCCACGCGGGCGCCACGTCAGGCGCCACGCGGGCGCCACGTGGGCGCCACATCAGCGCCACGAGGGCGCCACGTCCTCGACACGTGGACGCCACGTCAGCGTGTGTGACACGTGTCAGTGCCACGTGGTGGCTTACATCACACCATGGTTTGTTTTTAAAAAAAAAGAAAATAGCCACCGTTGCTAATGGAACCGTTGCTAAAAAAAAATCTGTACCAACGCTCGATAAAACCGTTGCTATAACCCTACAGCAACGGATATATTGCAACGGTTTGGCCAACGGTTCTAAAACCGTTGGTATAGACTAAAGGGGTTTTTACCAACGGTTTTTTCATTTTTTGGCAACGCTTTTGACCGTTGCTATAGAACAATTTTCTTGTAGTGTATGCCGGATATATGTCATCTATTTTTCTTTTTTTTTCTTTGGATATAGATTTGTTTAATTGTAGAATAAGGAACTTTTGCATGGTTTGGGCATGTGAATTGGATCTAAAATATCATTGACCGATAGGTGGACCCATTTTTGACAAAAAGATAAACAAATAAATTATGGAAACGTCTCATCGAAACTATAAAGATAAGTAAGGTTCTGTTTTGTCAAGGTTCTTATTTTTTTAACTACTTATTTTTTGTTTTACGAGATATGTCATTCTCTCATAATACATCACATTTAATTCAAAAAATAAGTATTTATTTACTTTAGTTTGTGAAACGTAGCCTAATTATTTTTTTCCACTACTAATTTCTTTTTTCTGCTAAGGGATACTAAACAAAGCAACAAATGAAAAACAAAGTACTGACAGGCGGCTACATAGGAGTGCAAAAGAGCCAAGCCGAGCATTGTGGTATTCGAACTTGGCTCATTTATTAAACGATCCTAAAACTCGAGCTCGAGTTTGTGTGTAGAGGAGCTGAGCTCTTATCTAGCCAAGCCTGCTTCCATTACTCAACAAGCGTTCTACAAATGAGCCAAACCGAACTTTTGAGTGTTGAGCTGGGCTCATTTACTACACGAGCCTACAATTCGAGTTTAAACTCGGCTCGATTACTAAACGAGTCGAGTAGAAGGCTCAAGCCGCTTGCATTAGTATTATATATGTAGAGTCTTTAAAAAAATTCTACAAGTTAACAATTAATTATAACAGAATGATCAATCAAAAATATTTCCTTATAATTCCTGACGTTCCAAATTTGCCTTGGTCTTCATAGTTGAGAGATGGTTGAGACTCTTTACTCAGGGACGGAAGATCTCTCAGATCAATTTTTGGGATGGAAGTGGGGACGGAAGATCTCTTTACTCGGGGAGCCAAGTCTGGGATTATGGCTCTTGGTTCAGATCAATTTTTGTGACGGACTCTCAGGTTCTCCAACGGTAACGATGAAAGTGTCATTGCTACTTCAACTGCAACAGGACCGGGCTACAGCTTGATGTAATTCAAGATTTTCCCACCCACTGAGACGTGTAGATTTGTGGATTCAAACTCCGAAATTGGGTTTTTTCGGTTTTCCGATTAATATAGGTTTATGTTTCCTCGAAAAAATTGCATTGGCCAGGCACAGAAAGTATTCTTTACTGCTACCACTGTGACATAGGCAGGGGCGAAACTAGTAGGGGAGGTGGCACATGCCTCCCTCATTTTCAAAAATACTAATAATAACAACAACAACAACTCAGGAAACTTTAAATTAAAAGTTACGAAGAATGTATAAAATCTTCACTTTGGCTGAGTGGTTAAGCCATGTGCCTTGTTAGAAGGAACTCATGTCGAGACCCAGCGTACCATTTTGAATTTCCTCTCTCTCTCTCTCTCTCTCTCATTTTTTAGTTGTCATAAATTCTCACATGCTTTGTATTTTTTTCCCCCACTAATTTGAGAGAAATTTAACACATTTGGACATTAATTTTTTGGAAATTTGTAGAAATTGTCCTCCTAGTTTCACCAGAGTCTCATTTTCGTCCTCCAAGTATCAATTGCAACTCTTTTAACCTTCAAGTTTGATTTTTGTACCAAGTTAGCCCAATTGGTAACATCTGTCAGCTAAAATGGACAAAAAAAATTAGATTGAGGGCAGATGTTATCAATTGGACCAACTTAGTATGAATTGCAACATCCAAACTGCCATCAATCTGATTTTTTCCGTCCACTTTGACTGACAGAAGTTATCAATTGGACCAATTTGGCATAAAAACCAAACTTGAAGGTCAAAAGAGTTGTAATTGATACTTGGTGGACGAAAATGAGACTCAGATGAAACAAGGAGGATCATTTTTATAAATTTCTCTAATTTTTTTCCCACATTCTTAGTGTTTTTATTGCATGCTTCTTTTTACAGAAATTCTCACATAGTTTGTATTCTTTTCACAAATTGGAGAGGAACATAACATACTTGGACATTAATTTTTCCTCACAAGTTTTAGTATTTTTATCAAAAATTCTCACATGGTTCGTATTTTTTTCCACTAATAGAAAAGAATGTAAACACTTGAATATCAATTTTTTCCCCAAATTTAGTATTTTTATTGTATTTCTTTACTGATTGTAGTGAGTGTGTATCAACATAAAAACTGAATTCACGAACATGTCAATTTACATACAAGTGTGTATAAATTACGATGCCAACCTTGTATTCGAATCCTGGCTCTGCCATTGGAAATAGGAATAGTCAGCTAAAAAGTCTCGCTGGTCCACTCCCCCCCTCCCCACCTCAAAGGAGATGGATTTGTTGTTATCGATCTCTCTTTCTCACTCAAAGGAGATGGTCCACTCTCACTCTCAAAGGAGATGAATTTGTTATTATCGATCTCTCTTTCTCGCTCAAAGGAGATGGGTTTGTTGTTATCGAATAAGTCTTGCAAGTCTTCGCATACTTTTCCGTATACGTTAACAATGCCTTGTTGGAAGGGTAGACTTTTCTTGAGAATTAAATGGACACCGGAGAGTAAAATTCCAAGATGTTTAAATAGGGTCTCTCGAATGGCATAATCAAAATATATTGAATAATTAAAAACTTTAATTTTTAGTTATTCATTTAAGAGATTGGTAGGTGAGTCCATTGATAGTGATGGAAGAAGAGAGATAGGAAAAAGAGATAGTACTGTGGTCCCCAAATTAATTTGATTATCCAAAGAGACTGCTCTCGATATGCAAAATTTTGGTTATTGGTTAAAGAATTGCATTGTGAGCTATATTTTAGACCAACATTGCAAACTTTAAAAATCTTTTGGGTTTGATTATACCATTGTGGATACCCTTATCTCCAACAACATAACCAAATTTGGATAATTAAACTTAACAATGTGAAGTCCCAAATTTTGTACTTGTTTAGTTGCACTCCTAAGAGCATCCCCAGTGGAATAATCAAAACCAAAATGTTGCTGAGTCTAGTAATGCTTGCCCAAAAAAGTTCTCACATTAGAATAATCAAACTTAGCAACCTCTTAGCAATTCATCAAATTTTGGCCTTTAAATAATCAAAACTAGCAATATTTTGCCAATAGCCAAATTTTTTTCTCTCAGTCAAGTACATCATCATTACACAAAAATATTCTCTCTCTCTCTCTCTCTCTCTCTCTCTCTCTCTCTCTCTCTCTCTCTCTCTCTCTCTCTCTCTCTCTCTCAACAATGTTTTCAAAAAATAATTTTAAAAAACTGTATTTTTCAGAAATGTTTTTTTTTTTTTTGGAAAACTGTTTTTTCAAAAATTTTAAAAACTGTAAGTAAATAAAGTGTGTGTTTTGAAAAAAGAAATTTCAATACTGTTTACAAAACTCTTTTACACAAAACTATTTTTTTGGTAAATGGTTTTTTAAATTTCAAAACTCTTTTTTACACAAAATATGTTTTAAAAAAACTGTATTTTTAGTTTTTAAAATTTCAAAACTGTTTTTGTAAATACAATTCTTTCAAAAAATTTCAAAACTGTATTTATAGTTTTTAAGTGAACAAAGTGTGTGTGTTTTGAAAAACTATTTTTTATACAACTTTTTTTAACATAAACTGTTTTTTTCTTTCAAAAACCATTTTTTTTAAAAATATGCGTGAATTGAAGGGAAAAAGTTTGGAGGGCCTAATGATTTTGATTATGGACAAAAAATAACCAATGTGGGATTTAACATTGCTAACTTTTGCAATCTCTAAATGGATAATTAAAATCTGATGTAACATATTTTGATTATTCACATTTGCTTATTCCACTACTGATGCTCTAAGAGTGGGTTTGAATTAAAAAATTGAGAGTGCCATTTTTTTGTTTTTATTCAATTCTTTTTCTGCATTTGTTAGTTTTGCATCAATTTTGTGACTTATTAATTCATCTCGACCAAAGGAAAAACTTTTTAACCCAAATTTTTTTGAAAAAAGATTAAAAAAAAATTAGTGAACTTTTTTATTTATTTTTGTCTTCTTCAAAAAAATTGATTCTCGATCAAATTTTTTTATTTTTTTGGTTCCTCTCATTAAAGACAAACGAATAAGTCACCAAATTTTTGACTCAAAAACCAACAAATACGAATAAAATTTGAATATTAAAAAAAAAAGTCACTCACTGTTTTTTAATCCAAACCCACCCTAAATTGATGCTTCCTCCAAAAATTTGCCTTTGGCCAGATCCAAAAATATTCTTGATGGATGCCACTGTGACATAGGAGTAGACGAGTAGTCAACTAAAAAGCCTCGCTAGTCCACTCTCCCCCATAATTCTTTCAATAATGCTAGCCCCACGTACAGTGATTGAGAACATATATTCTTTTTCTCTCTCAACAGAGATGGATTTGTTGTTATCGAACAAGCCTTCAAGAAAATGGGACACACCAAAGATTCCAAACTGTTTTATTAAAGAGATTGTTAAATTTAATTATAGCATTATGAGTTATATTTTGCACTAATATTTTTTTTTGTTAAAAGTGCTACATTAAAGAATTTTTATCTGGAATGCACTTGTGGAAGGTATTTATAACCGGTCATAAATACCCTCCACAAGTGCATTCTGGGTAAAAATTCCCTGTACTTAGTATCCCCTTTTTTTGATAGGCAAGAAAAAATGTATTAGAGACTTGATAGGGTACATCAAGGAGGAAAAAGAGAGAGAGAAGAAAAGGAAACCTACCCCACGATATTGATACATCACATGGGAAGGACAAGAGAAAAAAAATATAAAAAAAGAAACTTCCAATAAAGCATTGGAAGAAAGAGAGGCAAGAAAGAGCCAAACAGGTGGCACCAAACGAAACACGTCTAGCAAGCCTTAGAAACCATACAAAGCCAAGATATCATAAGCGCGCACATGGCTGTTCCAAGCAACACCACACGATTAGTACCCCTTAGGATCGAAGCACCAGCACCAACAGTTCATCACCAGTATTAGATAAGCGGCAGGGGAAGCTAGCAGCAACATATACCAGAAACTAATCAATTCCAAGGCAGAAACGAGCCCCTCACTTCATGGTATCAAAAGATATGTCAAACATAAGTTGTAAGCCTCCTTAATTTAGCCCTCCATGATAAGAGAGTTGGAAAGAGGACAAATTATCCGGAATATAACGCCTCAGCATCAGAAACGCACCAACATTGTTAATTTTTAAAATTTATTGCTTTTGATTATGCTACTGATGATAGTCTTTGAATGTGCAGCAAAGGTATCTACCAAGTTTTTTTTTTTTTTTGGCTTTTTCTTGTTTTGGTGTTATTCAGTTTTTTCCGCTTTGATTAGTTTTGCGTCTATCTTTTGTGGATTATTAATTCATCTCATAAAGACGAATCAAAAAAGTGAAAAATATGACTTTTACCTAAATATTTTTGGTAATATCCAAGATAAATCCCAAACAATCCAAAATACCGGTTTTTTGGGCTATTTTTGGAAATAGTAGGGTAAAAGAAGAAAAATTTTACTTCTCCTATCTCTATCGTCTAGACAAATTAATAATTTATAAAAATTGAGCACAAGACTAACAAACGCAAAAAAAAAAAATTTAAACATGGACAAAACATAAAATTAAAAAAAAAATCGAAAAACTTAGTGAAGCAAGGCCTAACTCATAAACAATGCATCTCTCTCTTCTTCTTTTTTAATCTGCAATGCATATCTCTTATTTAGACTCTTTCTCTTCACCACTCCACCAATACTCTCTATTCTCTATCAATCATTTATTAAAATAATCTTTCTTTTTATGGTTTTCACTTTCCCAATCTTCGTCTCCTACAAAATTAGGTTTAGACGAAACCCTAAATTCTTCAAACAGAACCCATTTGAAACCATCTACATCACTAACGTAAATTAGGTAGAACTGAACCCATTTCTGCTATTGTCTTGATAAACTACCAATATCGTACAAAAATTCGACCCAATATACCAGAACCCAATTGATGTTAGTTACTTTTATAATTAAGCTCGTGGACTACTAATAGTACCTCGGCAGATTAACCGAGCTACTACTCTAGTTGTAGTGAATGTTTATCAACTAAATAATCTTGTGCAATAATTTTTCCTACGACTTCTCCACAATGGATTATAGGCTAATCTTAATCATCATGGTTGATATTTCATTAAGCTCTTTTTATTTGTAATAGAAATATGTTTCTCCTCTGCTTCAAGGTTTTTAGCCGAATTCATCAACTGTATCTACATAAAATAAATCACAGTAAATACTCCGTACTAAAATATTAACTTTGATAAACCAAGTAATTCGATTAATAACGATATAAATTCACAGAAAACACTCATTCTGCTTGAATTTATATCTGAGTTTCAATCAAATTAATTAAGGGCAAAGTACGGATTACCTTCCTATAGTTCGGCCGTTTGACAGATAACCTCCCTGAATTTTACTAATGATCAATTCGCCTTCCTAAGGTTTTGGAGTAAAGTGCTACCGTTACATTTTCCATCTAAATTGACAGAAGGTGTACAACACACGCCTTTATTGAGACTGGGGCTGAAAAATAAAATTAAATAAAGGTGAATTTTTGTGTAAGATGATGGCATTGCCCTTCTCTATCATCTTCTCTAATATTATCAGCCAAAACGACACCGCCCTCTTCACTTCCGTTGCGTACTCCTTTATCCCTTGATTTGAATGAATTTTTGGCATTTAAATAAGGGAATTTATTTTGTGGCTCCATTTTTTGTTAATATTACTCCCCTTCTCTCACAATATAATTCATCTAATATAGACAAAAAGGAAAGTGACATTAACAAAAAGGACAGTGGCAAAATCACTCCTTTTTAATAACTGAAGAAATGATGAATTAGTCCTTTTGTACTGATTCAAATGCAAAAAGTTTTCTTCGCTCCAGATGGGCCCGCAAAAGCAAAAATTGGACACTCAAAACTGGATGGGAGCCTGCCGTGTGGTAATTGCTGGGAAAGACATAGCAAGAGTCGGTTATTGCGTACTTTTTCAATCAATAGGATTTCCCGAGGTTCCAAGTCTTCGTGTTTTTCCGTGCACCATAGACGTAGTTGTCTTGATTGGAAAGGTAGACTTTAATTTTCCCGAGAAAATGGACACCAAAGAGCGATAGAGGCAGTTGGGATGAAGAGCTTTTAAGTGAATGGGGAAGTGTTTATAGAGAGAGTAAATCATTGCATGATAATCCTCTATTGCAAGAAAATCCCGACATCCCGAGTTCGAACCTTGACAACTTCTTGGGGTCAGGCCGTAATTACCGTTGAACAAAAAAACAAAAACAAAAAAGCATTTATAGAGGCAGTATATATGGTTGAGCTATCACTTCGAGAATTCTTTGCAGGTTTGAATATTCTCATACAAGATTCATCTTCTATGATGTACAAGTATTTGTCGACAGTGTAAAAGTCGATTTGTTTAATTTTTGTATAGTTCCGGATACTTTTTAAATACTCTCTAGGTCTCATTATCCGAACTTCCTGTGAAGTTAAGATTGTTGCAAATCAGTCGTGCAAGTTATACTCTTTTGAATTTTGAAACTGAAAAAGTTTCCAACAGATTTGATGCCTCTCAACTTTTGAATCATTTCGCCACTCATTGCCTCCCCGCAGATTAAACTCTCAGGTCATGCAGAAACTTGACTTGGGTTGTAATTTTCTTCATCAACAAGCCAAGCTAACTAGAGGAGTTGAGTTTTGTTCACCCTCCACTTAAGAGGGTGAACATTACCCTCCTCACTATTGGTTGAAATGATGTGAATCCCACCACAAAGTGATGTCACGCTTACCAAAAAGTGTATTGCATGGCAAACATGACATCACTTTGTGGTATATTTGCCAGATTTTAGAATGCTAGAGCTGGTGACATGGTTCAATTAAAAACCGCTGTGTGGACTAAATTATTCCAAGTAAACTTAGGGAATCCAAGTTAAAGTCACTTCTGAGTTTTCTATGATTGAGTTTAGCCGGACTTGTATGTGCGGAAATACACATTTTTTTTATAAGTAATAATTTTTTCGAAAAGGTATCAAAAGGTGCCTCCCATGTACAAAAGAAAGCAAAGGACGAAAGGCTAAAAAAAATAAAAACTACTCCGTCAAGAGAGCCTATACCCAATTCCAAGCACCAAAAAGTCAAAAACATATATTTAACGTGGCAAGAAATTGATCAAGGGAAGGATTGTTCTCCCTCGACCCCCAACTAAAAAAATTAGAAAGAAGAAGACTATTAATTTTTGGCAACGACATCTCGTTCGAATTAAAATAAATTGGATCTCGCCTGCCAAATGTTATCATTTCTTCAAGTTATGATATGCTATAGGCTTGACTGTACAAGTACAGCTAATAAATCTAACTTGACTGACAGAATTTCTTATTGGCTAGCTTAAGCTAAAATATAGTAGTAAGGAGTTTAGGCAAAAGGAATTCATTAGTAATTGACATAGGATCACAATGATTAAAAAAAAAGGACTATGGGCATGACGGCATCACAACGAGAAAGCTAGCATCCCAATTTAGTGGACCCCCCTACTCCAATAATCATATGCCATGCACTCTAGACTCTAAAAAGTTGGGAAGAAACCAACCAATAGAAACCCAAAACAAAAACAACAAACAAAAAATTACAAGAATAAAGGGAAGAAAACCGGACATGAACTAAAACATGAAACATGTCCATGAAGCCCCTGCACTATCAGCTTCTGATGCACGCCCAAAAAAGACTGTTTATTTGACCGGAAAAAAAAGACTAGCTGTTTATTTTCACAGTATTGCTTATATTACGGAAGTACTAAAATGCCATTTGTGGGTCCCATCACAAGGTAGACTAGTCTCTGTAAGAAATATACATGCATGGGTCTTGTAATCTGAAAGCTACCAGGTGCCATGGCCGTTGGCACTTGGCACCCCACCCTTGCATGGAGCTCCGTCTCTGGATTCCGCTCTTTGTCGTTGTCAGTGCACCATGGTATAGGTAATTAATTTGCACAAATGTCTAATGCAAAGACTTGACTTGGGAGTTTGGCCATAGATTTCCATGCGAAAATAACGGCTCCTTTAGGCTGTGCGTGGAGCGCACCTTGAATTTGGGAAGGCAAATCCATAACATCTTCTTTACCATCAACAAATCACTCCACAAATCTTTAATATATCCAAGCACAGTACAATTTTTTTCACCGTGTTTTTCTTCAATCACAACTCCATACTCCTCCCTTGCCTTGGTTTCTCGTTACTCTTGAGGAGAGAAAAGAAATCCCATAACTGTATTCCGTGCAAATGAATATACGGAAGTGCGAGTACGTTCTAAATCATAACCAACTTATCCCTTCCGGTATTATTCTTCGATATTGTTCAATATGCCAAGAATGGAGCACGGTGAAAGGCTGCTTAGTCTACTGAAATCCACCAGCACTCTCTTAAACTACTGTCGGCATTCTTTTCACGGCGTAAAGCTCTATGCTGAAAATCGCCAAGGAACTCAAAATCCACTAGAGTAGTTTGTTTTTGTTAGTGTTTGAGGTCACCGTAATAACAGGATTCCATGCACATGGTATAGCTAGTGCCTTGTTTTACTTGTGCTTTATATCAGCAGATTTTGTTATTTCTACATGGAAGTATATGTTGTGTGTGGACTTTCTTGGAAATCAATTGTCAGCTGGTTACATAGGTACTTGTTATTGCCTAATAACAGTACTGTTTGGAACAACATGAGGTAAAATCGTATTGAAACCAAAACTTTCTTACGATCTGTTTTCCCTTTCTTTTCTTCGGAAATAAAGTGGAGTGTAGTCGTAAAGTTGTGGAATTCAAAATACAACACGCCAAACCTAAATGTCGCAAACAATTCAACTGCCATATCAATCGGAATCATGCAGGTGGCTGGAATTCAAGTCGAAAGATGCATGCATCTAGACTTGGAATAATCAGTCATTGCGTTTTTTGATATTATTATCACTTGGATAATTCTTTGCAGGTTTGAATATTCTCATGCAAGATCATGGCCTACGATGTACAAGTATTGTTATTTCTACATGGAAGTATATGTTGTGTGTGGACTCTCTCTCTCTCTCTCTCTCTCTCTCTCTCTCTCTCTCTAATTTTAGTTTGCTGTTGCTGTTTTCAATCGGTCTATTTCCATTCAAAATTGTCCCTTGTTAAGCAGTCATATTAGAAATTAAGCAGTCATATTCTTTCATTATCTGGGGCCATTAGAAATTATTTCTGGTCATCTCCACTCTCCAGTGGATTTATCCGTGATTGTCTACTGCATTAATTTTCTGATGGTCCAATACGCTTTCTGCTAGATGGCGTCGCTATTACTCTTAAATATGGGCATGGTTCATTGGTTAATTTTGTACTCGTATATAGCTGTTCTATAATACATTGAAGTGGTCCATAATATGCTTAATCTAGATGTTAATTGTTAACGTAATTAAATTCAAAGTTCTATCAATTTTCATCTTCTTACTAATATATACTCCTCTGAAGTTCGTTCAAGCAATGAGATTTCCATTTTTCCCCTTCTGGGTTTTGGGTTCTGACTTCCTGTTATAAACAAAAGCCAAACTTATTTTCTTTGGTGTACTAATTTTAGTGTACTAATTTAGGGTACTAATTTTCTGACGTTTTTGTAGTTTTTAATCTATGCTTCATTTTCTGGAAACAGTCTAGTATTTTATTTTTTGCCATTGTGAGTGTGAGAAATGCATAAATGAACACCAAATCAATTTCCCCGCTTCAGTTATAGGCTTACAGCTTCTAAATACTGGCAACCTTCATTCTTCCAAACCGAAGTGGTTCAATGAATGTTTGGGAAAGTTTAGATCCACCAACGGATACACTCCTTCCAAACCAACTCATAGCGTGAACGAGCACAGCACGACACAACTCAAAGCACAGTTGGCACTAAGCTAAACGGTATGGCACGACACGACGTGGCATGTCTGACACCTCTAGCCTGATCTGACACGATTAAGTAAACGGGCCGGCACAACACGATTTAAGAAAACGGACCAGTACGGCACGACACGATTGGCAAACAGTACGGCACGATACAACATGATTTAAGTAAATGGGCCGGCACGGCACTATATGATTGATAAACGGCACGACACGACATGACACAATCTGAGTAAATACTATAAACGAGCAGGCACGACATGACACGAAGCACAGTTAGCACGGAATTAAACGGGCCGGGCCGGCACGGCACGACACGACACGTTTGACACCTCTAATGTAATGGTACTGTCCCATGGATCCCATCTTTTTCCGATGTTCTCCTAGGATTCTTTCATATTAATCATGCTACGGACATATCGCCCTCAAACATTGGGCTTCGTTAGCCACTCTCCAAACACTCCTCTCTTACGAAAAGTAAAGTCTGCAGATATGTGGAGCTCACTGATTACGAGAGAGGAGTGGTGAGGCGTGTCCGCGGCAATCATTTCCACTTTCATAACCCTACAATAATTGACTACGAGGCCCTACCCATTACATTGTTGGTTGAGAGTAAAGAACTACACGGCCCTACACATTACATTGTTGGTTGAGAGTAATAAACTACACGGCCCTACCCATTACATTGTTGGTTGAGTGTAGTTTCCTACCCATTACATTGTTGGTTGAGAGTAATAAACTACACGGCCGTACCCATTACATCAGCTTTAATTTATAGCCACACAACCCTTTGTACCTGACATAGTCACATATATGTCCTAAACAAGTAATAGTATGAACTTAAACGGAACTCTGCCGGACCCACCAAATAATAACTATGTATGTCCATTAAATTTTCCATACTAAATGTATTGCCTCCAATCCAATTAGGTAATATTAATTTCCAAAGTCACATAATCCGTCTCAATTGGGTGCCTCACCACGTTACCGCAAGGATTGCCGGTGGAATCTAGTATGAGTTGCATGGAATGGATATTAACTCAAGTCCTGGACCTAGTAGCACATGAAAACTACAAGGATTCTCTACAGCTCCATTCAGTTGACAGGAATGTTGTACCGGAAAGTTATTATCAGGAAAAGTTAAGTAAAGTGAAATAAAGGAAAAAAAAATCTATTTTCCTGTTAGTGTTCACTTGACAATTTTTTTTCCAGGAAAACTTAAGTTTAGTAGTTCATTTGTTGGGAAAAAATACTTATGAGAAACTTCTTTATTTTTATTCCCATGGCTAATTTTAAATAAAAATAAATTTGAGAGCTAACTAATAGGCTATCATATTTCAAAAATTAACACATACGGAAAATGTGTTTTATCTAATGCAAAGCCTTAACATGAAATGAAAAAATCGACTTGCAATTCCTTATTCAATTTGCTATATTCTTAATGGTTATGCAAATCCCCCATTTAAATTAACATTTTCTGATAATCAACCGTACAAATGAAGTTTAAAAATAATCAAATGATAACTAAATAAATAAATAAATATTAAACAACCATGCTTGATTAGTTGCCGATGTAAAAACTCACTGAAAATTAGTTAGTACAAAACAAAATTGAAGACTAATAACAAGATAAATAAATACTTCCAAAAAAAATAAACTACCAATCTTTTTCCACAACAATTATCTCAGAAGCACCATAGTAGTCGAAATTGTTGTTACTCACGTAAATCTCAAAGTGTCTTTCTAAGAACCTAATTCGTATTTTTTTTTGTATCTGCGTCATTCACTTTTTTTTTACCTGCCAATTATTTTGGCCCCACAATGGAGAAAACTTTTCACGTGACGCAAAATCCTATATTTTTTGCCAGATCACTTTTGCAAGAAAGTAAATCTTGCAGGAGAACTTAAAAACATGTTTCCCACTACTTTCCTGCCAACTGAACACTACAAAAATTATGGGAAAGTTGATTTTCCCATCCTTTCCTGTACTTTCCTGGCAACTGAATGGATAGTATTAAAGTAAAAACAAACCAACGTTAAAACAACTGATAGAGCAACCTAAATCTAAGAACACATATTAAAAAAAAATCTTAAGAACACATATTTAAAGTACAGATTCGAACATGATTGTATTCGAACATATGATTGGATTCGATCAAGAAGCCAATCTTCAATACACACCCCTTTAAGGTGCATATCATATGCACCTATTGTGCGGTCTATATTGTGCCACCTCATTAAAAATTACCTGCTAAACCGGTCATTCATAACATTTTAGGTCTATCGTAACTTTTATACCAAAAATTCATAACTTTTGATTCATAACATTTTTCTTACAAATCATAACTTTCTAATGCATATCGTAACTTTTACGAATGAATCGTAACTTTTTAGCAACAAATTCATAATATTTTTAGAATCATAACATTTTGGTGTGTTTCGTAACTTTATAAAAAAAAAATCATAACATTTTCAGTTCGTTACATTTTCATTACGGAATCGTAACGTTTTAGTCCATTTCATAACTTTTCTATGATCAATTGTGCAATCGATTACTTAATCAATTTTTTTTTTAACAGTAGCTAATCAAATATGTAATCTATTATGTGAATGTTCAATTCCATAATCAATTAGACTTTATAATTGATTTTTAAATTGATTAGACATTATAATCAAATATATAGTAATTGATTTTGCAATTGATTACATATTCAATTAGACACCATAATCGAATATGTAATCAAATTTATTATGTTCAATTATGTAATCGATTAGACAATATGATCGATTTTGTAATTGAATTGAGTACGATCGGATAACAATGTGAAGTCGATTACTCAATCGATTTGCTAGTTGATGGGCCTCAGTAAATCCTCTAATCAATTGCAAAATAAGTTAAAAACAACATTGCAATAGATTTAAAAATCAATTGTTCTGAATAACACAAATAATTGATTACATGATAGATTATATTTTTCTCTATTGTTTCAATTGCGTAATTGATTGGTATCGATAACACTTGTAATCGATTACATTATCAAATATGAGTATTAGTTATTTGTAATTCAGATGCGAGCACTAATTTACAAAACTCTAGTAGTATGTCTATTTACCAAAAAATAAATAGCACGTCCTAAATTTTGTTGTCTTTACACATAACTCTAAAATGTATTGATAAATTTATCTTGTCAACATCACTCTCTTGATCACTCATTAACTTTGTTAGTGTTTCCTACTTGATTAATACGGATGATCGACTTCGCTATTCCTTTTAATTGGACTATTTGTGTGAAATAATTTTTTTTTTTGTTGGATATGCATGTGAAAGTTCACTATGCAATTGAAGGTATTGTGAAAAATGTTAATCATAATATTTGAAAAAATTCCAAAAAAAAAAAAGAGGCTACATATATGAAATACTTTAAAAAGGGTATTGATATTAGCTCTCCCCTTGGGAGCAGGGGCGAAGGCACATGGGTACAAGGGAGGGCAGCCGACCCCCCCCCCCCCTGCTGTCAAATTTTTCTAGGGATAGGTATAATTTTTACCCCATTTTTACTAATTTCACTCCAAATTTTCGTAAGAATAGGTATAATTTAGCTATTTTGACTACACAAAAAATCTATAAATTGCTCCAACTTGTTTTAAGTGCATATGAATTTAATTTTTGACCCCACTAACCAAAATACCTGACTCCGCCCATGCTTGGCAGTGTCATTAACAAAATGGGGAGTGCCAAAATCATTGACCTTTAAAAATCCTGCAAAAAAAAAAGCCTTAACTTGACTTTTTATTACATTATAATAACGATAGTGTATCTTTTTTCTTTTAATTTAATAATTATCGAGAACAAAGTATTTTAAAGGAGTAAATTATTTTCACTTGAAATAATTTTAGCTTCAAAGTTTTTAAAAATAAAATTATTATTTTTAACATAAATTAATTATCAAAAATAAAATTGGGCCTAATTTTTCGAAGGAAAAGAAAGATATACGCTGGTTGAGAAGAGAGTGAGAAGCTTGAGGGGATTTTCTTTCCATTTTGGTTAATTCATCGGATTTACCTATTGCACTGGTAACAAGTTATTTGTTAGTAACCTATCGTAACATTTTAAAGGGTCCAGATCATTTTTCAAACATCCAATGGTAATCAATTGGGGTGCATATGATACACACACAAATAAGGGGTGTGTATTGTAGCACTTCTCTTTCTCCATCTATCAATGCCTAACAATTGAATCAAGACCAATAGTAAGAAAAATGGACGACTCATACTATTTGAACCAACTTACACTTCATATGCAAAAAGTGATATAGATGGAGATCATGAAGAAGTAGAAGATGGGGGGAACTTTGGAAGAATCTGTGTTGTAAGTATACCTTGAATATTGGTTTCGGCTGGTGTCAGAACTGGTCGTGGTAGTGTTCAATGGAGGAGGAAACAACGATGGCACGAAATGATTTTTGGGAGAATGGGCATTGGAACTTCTAATCTAAGTTTTAGGCCAGAAACTGTGATCCAAAAATTTAAGCACATAAATCGCTTGTTTAATTCGAACCCACATGAATTTGTGATTTTTAAAAAATTGATAAAAGTACAAAAATAACAAAAAGAAAAAATCAAACTAAAAGGATACAATTATGACAATATAAATGTAAAAAGATATTATTGCGAGAGTTTTTGAAGGAAATAAGATACAATTGTGTTTTTATTTAGAAACATTCTAATATTAATATGTAAATTACATTACAGTGGGGTCTCGATTTTGGACCAAAATTCAGAGGCCGGAAGCGGCCGTGCTTGACCGATTCCTAGACCTAAAATAATGGGTTACCCCAAGCGTAGGGCTGAGACCGATGCAGCATAATATCCGGTAAGTCCGGAGTCGAATCCACAGAGACGGTGATGTGTGCTGACTAAAAACTCGGGTTGTTATTAATTAAATTGGCTCTTAGGTAGCCACCCCTTGTCGTTTTGATTAAGGTTAACTAAATCCTAAAAATTGATTGTACTTTTCAGATAATTAAAAGAAAGGTATGGTCGTAGGATTCATAACACTTGTAACTAGTCCGGATTAACCTGCTCTGTTTGGAGTTCTTAAAAATGTTTAATTTTAGATTGAAAAAGATACCCCGCAAGATGCGAGACCCTATGGTCGCCGTATACCCATGCGCAGCGAAGAATGAGTTTTGGACCCCCATTCCCCCGTTCACATGGGCTCCGACGATGCCCGGATTCGTCCGCGGGAAGTACTTTCCAATCTAACATCGTTTTTTCATTGTTTGATAAAAGGAGCAGTGCCCGAACTAGCCACGGTGTGCTAATCACCCCGCGACCCTACCTAAACGACTACTCACTAATCATTATGCAATAAACAAAAGAAATCCTAAATTGAAACATGCTTCTATTACACAAGATGAAAAATAAACAAGAAATATCAATTAATCAAATATCAACGAATAACTTTTATAAAGAACGGAAATTAAAACGAATTATCAGAGTGCAAGTAATTGAACAAAGCTTTAAAAACTTGAAAGGAAAAGAGAATACTAAACAATATTGACCTCGGCAGCCCCGTTCTACGTTCTCGGCAGCCGTCTGTGAGAGTTTCGTCCGTGGGCAACAAGATCTGCCTCCCAGAGCGATCCCCCTCTTTTTCCCTTTTCTTTTCTTATATATATATCCTCGTAGCCGACCTCGCCAAAACCCTTCTTTTTTCTTCTTTCCAATTCCCAGCCGTGTAAGCCCATTTCCTCCATGGCCCACTCAGTCAAAATAGTTACTAACTATTGGACCCACTGGTGTACCAAAGTCAAAGGCCTATTCTTGTTTGTTTGGTTTCTGTGAAGAACAATTCCCTTGCCAATTGACTTCCGAATAATTACTCCAATAGCAGTCCTGACCTTCCACTTGATTGAATTCAAACGGGCCAACGTCGAACACCGTGTGATATTTCAACTTTGCATCTTTTTATATCAAACTACCCAAATACCTACAACACACAAATTAAGCATTAAACTCCGAATAATAATATAAATGGGACTTAACAAAGATAAATTAGGGGGCGCTAATGTGAACATTTACGCGCTTATCACACCCCCCAACTTACACTTTGCTAGTCCCGAGCAAAGAAAACAAAATGCAACTAAAGAAAACAACTTAAAATCGATAGTTCTTTTAAACCCCCGGGTGGCCCCGGTAGGACGAGTGAAGTCTCGTGAGGGTTTTCAGCAGTGATCACCCACAAAACACTGTGAATTCTCTTCACATGAAACCCAAAACCTGTAAGACAGCTCAATGATATCTCAAGTAAAGAATATGGAGTCATCGCAAAGAGATAACGACATAAGCAGTTCTAGATACTATCAAGTCAGAAAAATAAGTCATGGCACCTATACTCAGCGTGCGTGAATAAGGGCTCCGGTCACAAGTGAAAAATAATCAAAATTTCTCTCCGGACCGAGTCTCGACTTCAACTCTCACCATGTCATGCACTCAACAAAAGAAAACACTCAAAACAAGGTGCATATTACTCTCAATATGTGCGGGCAGATGTTATGTGAATGAAAGCAAGATACTTCCGCACAAAATGACACGAAAAGAAAGCTTTATATAGTTGACACACAATCTCATGAACGGAATGCCAAGTATTAGAAACTCTCTCTATCCACCAATTCACAGCCCATTGCCCCTAGGATCAAATAGGACTTTAATTCCGGTAATAACATCAGGTTAGGGAAACTATTTCAAGGCTAGGGTACATTCAAGTGTCTGAGAATAGATTAACCACAACTCACATAGGGCAAATATAACAATGCGTGCCCCTTTTTTTTTAATTTTTCCTTCTTTTCAACTCCACCACATCTCTCTTTCCTACCTCTTTAATACAATCTCACATTAAGAACAAGTATTTCTCCCTTCCACAATAAATTGGTATCTTTCCTTTTTACTTTTTTTTTTCCTCTTCTTCTTTTTTCTTTTTCTATGGGAAAGATCACCAATCAATAAAACTCAATTCTCACTACATTTACTCTCTCTCTTCTAAAAGTATACCTCCACACAATTATCTACGCCCTCTCAAGACACAATATAGATGGAGGAGCTCAACAAAAAAATGGTATTATGCGAGAGGCTCAAATGGGCTCATAAGAAATAAATGTATGAAAATAAAGAAACGAACCAGCTCAAAATAGAAAAGATGGCCTATAATTCTCTCCAAGGGGCAATACCACCATGCAATTTCCAAACCCAAGAGGTAAGTAGGTAATTTAAAAACATTCCCAACACTTGACAACAAAAATAATGAGATCAAAAACAAATTTGTTCTTTCGTGACAAACAAGAGTTCATTTGACATCACTCCAAGAAAAGATAAGGCTCTAAACTCACATGGGCAAAAGTCTCCACTAAACTAGCCATCGAGAATAATCAAGTCATAGCTCACAAGCAACCAAAGCCCAAACAGACGTGAAGTGCAAATGTGCTAAAAATAAATGCCATGACAATTCTTCGTGACAGGTTAGCAAAAAGAACTACAATGCCACCATAAATATAATCAAACAATGACTATCACATCTCCAACTCAATCAACTAAGAACCAATCTCAACAGCTTCAAGTCTCATGCAAAAAGAATCTTACTATTTTTATTTTTTCAATTTTTAACAAAATAAAGAACAAAAACAAAATAAAGAACAAAGTGATCCCTCCCCCCAACTTGAACTGTTCAATGTCCTCATTGAAAGCATGAAAAATAATGATAGGACATAAATGCATAAGAGAGGAGAGATATCACCTCAAACAGGAGGGGCTAAGCAGAATAAATGACGTTTAGAGGGAGACCCCCCAACTTAGAGTGAACAACCTGCAAAATGTTAGCCTCCAAAACAAACAAGAAAAATAACTGAAAGAAATAAACAAGACAAGAAATAAAATGAAAGACAAAAAATCATCCACTTTCTTCACGCGAAAGACACGGGTATTACTTTTCTCCCTATTTCTCAAGCGAGAAACGGGTGGCTATACCAGACCAAAAAAAAAAAAAATTATTATGTACGAGCAGCCAAACATGGGTACCGAACATCTATCATGTCAACGAGAGCTAAGACAATAAATATAGCACTCCATTCTACACCTTTTATCAAAAATTGAACTCGGCCATGCCACAAGATAAGATACTTTGAGTAGCGTATTTGCCGAATTCGTTTTAGACATTTAAATACCACCAAGCGTATAACCCAAACTAGATCAATTTTTAAATTGTTGACAAAATCCACAAGATAGGGATGATAAACTAAATTAAATTCATCAACACCAAGAAAATCAATCAGCTCCACATTTAAAAGCTCTTGTGAAAGTGGAGATTCAATAGTAGGGGTGGCACAATCTAGAGCTAGGAGTACTTGATTATTCAGTGCAACTATTGGCAATGACTCCTCAAAAGGCATATAGCCTTCACTAATAACAAGTAGCTCTATTTCCTCTTTTTCTCTAGCATCAGAATTAATATCCTCAGGAAGCGGCTCTATTTCCTCTCTTTCTCTAGCATCAAAATTGGTATCCTCAGAACTTTCAGTCAACTCACAAAATTGGAGCTTTTGGGTTAAGTCATCTAGGTAATCCCAAGCCTCTTCAGAGTTTTTATCTAGAAATTCATCAGTAGAACTAAAATCCACCTGGCATGCCTTAGGATTTAAACTACGGCAAAAGATAACCAAAAGACTGCCAAGCTCACAATTATAATTCGACCAAGAGAATACGGAATTTTTAAATCGCTCCCAACACTGTGACAGAGACTCATCATCTTGTTGAGAGAAAAGTGATAGTTCTTCTAAAAGCATATGAGTCTCATACGAGGGATTGAAAGTTTTGAAAAATTGTATTACAATCTCACTCCATGTTAATCTTGGATTCAAAAAATTAAACCAATCTCGAGCACTATTACGCAAAGATGCTGGGAATACATGTAAAAGAGTCACTTCATCGCTACCAAAAGCTTCCTCAAGATTATGAACATGCGAGAAAGGATTTTCTGATGCCATACCATAAAATATTGGAAGTGATACTGAACAATCAAATTGTTTTATATAACCTCCAAACCACCTTGCAAAATCGGCCATTTTTTTTTTCGACAATTAAAAAAATATAAAAATAAATAAAGAACTAAAAAGAAAACAAAATAAAAATAACTACTTGAATTCTTAACACACGTTACCGTCCCCGGCAGCGGCGCTAAAAATGCTTGACCGATTCCTAGACCTAAAATAATGGGTTACCCCAAGCGTAGGGCTGAGACCGATGCAGCATAATATCCGGTAAGTCCGGAGTCGAATCCACAGAGACGGTGATGTGTGCTGACTAAAAACTCGGGTTGTTATTAATTAAATTGGCTCTTAGGTAGCCACCCCTTGTCGTTTTGATTAAGGTTAACTAAATCCTAAAAATTGATTGTACTTTTCAGATAATTAAAAGAAAGGTACGATCGTAGGATTCATAACACTTGTAACTAGTCCGGATTAACCTGCTCTGTTTGGAGTTCTTAAAAATGTTTAATTTTAGATTGAAAAAGATACCCCGCAAGATGCGAGACCCTATGGTCGCCGTATACCCATGCGCAGCGAAGAATGAGTTTTGGACCCCCATTCCCCCATTCACATGGGCTCCGACGATGCCCGGATTCGTCCACGGGAAGTACTTTCCAATCTAACATCGTTTTTTCATTGTTTGATAAAAGGAGCAGTGCCCGAACTAGCCACGGTGTGCTAATCACCCCGCGACCCTACCTAAACGACTACTCACTAATCATTATGCAATAAACAAAAGAAATCCTAAATTGAAACATGCTTCTATTACACAAGATGAAAAATAAACAAGAAATATCAATTAATCAAATATCAACGAATAACTTTTATAAAGAACGGAAATTAAAACGAATTATCAGAGTGCAAGTAATTGAACAAAGCTTTAAAAACTTGAAAGGAAAAGAGAATACTAAACAATATTGACCTCGGCAGCCCCGTTCTACGTTCTCGGCAGCCGTCTGTGAGAGTTTCGTCCGTGGGCAACAAGATCTGCCTCCCAGAGCGATCCCCCTCTTTTTCCCTTTTCTTTTCTTATATATATATCCTCGTAGCCGACCTCGCCAAAACCCTTCTTTTTTCTTCTTTCCAATTCCCAGCCGTGTAAGCCCATTTCCTCCATGGCCCACTCAGTCAAAATAGTTACTAACTATTGGACCCACTGGTGTACCAAAGTCTAAGGCCTATTCTTGTTTGTTTGGTTTCTGTGAAGAACAATTCCCTTGCCAATTGACTTCCGAATAATTACTCCAATAGCAGTCCTGACCTTCCACTTGATTGAATTCAAACAGGCCAACGTCGAACACCGTGTGATATTTCAACTTTGCATCTTTTTATATCAAACTACCCAAATATCTACAATACACAAATTAAGCATTAAACTCCGAATAATAATATAAATGAGACTTAACAAAGATAAATTAGGGGGCGCTAATGTGAACATTTATGCGCTTATCAGGCCGCATGAGTATTGAGTAGGGCTGATATTGAGTGGGTCCAAATTCTTATTTTAGAACTGAAGGTGGCAAATTGGCGGGTCTGGGCAGGTTGAAATGGGTCATGTGTCAAACCCACTCGTTTTTCCTCCTTTTTCTTTTTTTCTTTCTTTTTTATTCCCCCCTTTTTATCTTCCCCCTCCTTTTTCTTCTCCACTGTCTTCTCCCAGTGGCTGAAACACGTTCACAAATGGGCAAAACCCCGTGGGGTCTTTCGGTTATATAAGCCAATTTTTTAAAAAAAAAATTGTATTTGTACATTCCGCGTCAATTTTTTTTTGGATTATTTTTTTTTTTTGCTCGGCAAAAGGAACTTTTATTAAACACGAAGGGGTACATCGAGGGGGAAGTAAACATTACATAGGACTAGAACCATAGAAAATATCCAACCAAAGTTGGATAGAACACCAAACTACACCTTCACTTTTCGAATCCCATTCAAATAACCTTTGAAATCCTCCACTGTGTAGATCTTGATGTCAAACTTAACCTTCATCCACATAGCTACTCTTGTTTAATTAAATCCACCACTTCCGAAGCTTGAGTTGTTGCCCCATTGAATATATACCCATTCCTCGTTAACCAGATGGACCAAAGTGTTGCAAAAAAACATACTTCCCAGACAGCTTTTTTGGATTATTGATTCTATTCAAAGAGAGGAATCAAAAAATTTTAAAATGATGGTCTAAACTCACCCAACCCGACCCAACACACATGAAATTACAGCTGAAAACTTATAACATAACACAGAAACTAATGCATCACAATAAATCACAGCCATCCAGACGGGGAGGGGAAAGCCGAAATAGGGGAGCCGGTCAGACCAAGAGGACAGCAGATCAGACTAGGGAACGGGAGCTTGGAATAGTTTATTACTTCGTCTCATTGAGAGGAATCAAAAAAGTAAAAAACTATTTAATGTTTTTTTCTTTATTTAAATTTTGTTTTGTATTTATTTATTTGGCATCAAAGTTTTGTAGTTTATTGATTCGTTTCACTGAGAGGAATCGAAAAAGTAAAAAATTTTGATTGAAACTCGTGATTTTTTGAATAAAGACAAAATAAGTACAAAAATAAAATTTTCTTTAAAAAATTTTGAGTTTCAATAAAAAAAAATTTACTTTTTCGATTCTTTTTATCGAGAAGAATCAATAAGTTAAAATTTTAAAGTAAAATTAACAAATATGGAAAAAAATTAAATAAAGACAAAAAAAGAAGTCATTTTGATTGTAATTTTTTAAATAAAGATGAAAAAATTGATTCACAAAAGAATTAACAAAAAAAATAACAAATGCGTACAGGAGGATGTAAGAGGTCTTTGAAATGGTGAGAGAGAGAGAGAGAGAGAGAGAGAGAGAGAGAGAATTTGTGAGCATGTAATTCACTGAACCCATTTTCTATCAAGAAAATCGAGCTGTTGTTTGCTTTTGTTTTTGCCTAGTACATGATGCGTACAGGAGGTGAGAAACTATTGTGGAAGGATGGGTTTTTTTAATCCCAACCCATATTGAACCCATTTTCAATCCATTTAAACCCATGTAAATATGGGTTAATATGGATTTAACTCATCTCAACCCATTGTATAATATGGGCGGGTTGGATTGGGTTAAAAATTGATGGATTTGGACGGATTAAAATATATGGATTGGGATTGCCACCTCTATCTGAATGTATCAAATTCTAGCAACAAGGGCTATCGAGTACTATTGGTAACTGCGTCAATTGGGAGGCCTATTGCATACCAGCAATGAAATCTGACCCATCTGGAGCAAGAAAGAAGGCTAGACCTTTATTCTAGAGAGATTGAATCCAGCCACAAAAGTGAATGGATGATAGAATTTTCAAAAGTATCCAAATTCTTCTTTAGAAGGAATAAAGATATTTATCCCACATTAATCACGACCAATTCAAAAAGATTACACTTTAGGATCCCCAAACTAGTGCCAAAAGAAGTCCTAGTTTAGATTTACAATACTTCCACTTCCTAAAAACAACCTCACATATTATTATTGAAACTTTATATCCATCTCAAAATCAATTGGCAATGAGTGGAGATATCCCAGATGTTATTAAGTGATCACACATTTCACTCCCAAACAATGTGAGATTCATTTCCTTAACATCCCCCCTCACGTGCAGCCGCGTTTGAGATCTGTCACGTGTGACCATTTTTTAGATCCTATCATCGTGCAGCCTCACGTGCAACCACGTTTGAGGTCTGTCACGTGTGACCATTTTTTGGATCCTATCATCATGCACCCTTTTTGCTGGTCTGTCATCGTGGAGTGTGGATTGTGAATTTTTATAAAATATGAGGTGGAACGAGCCCCGCTCTGATATCATGTTGAAACTTCATATCCATCTCAAAACCAATTGGCAATGAGTGGAGAGATCTCAGATGTTATTAAGTGATCACACATTCTACTCCCAAGCAATGTGAGATTAATTTCCTTAACAATTATACAAAAAGGATTGTACTCATGAGGGAACTTCCGCACAATCTTGGAGGAAACGCGTTCATTATTGCAACAAGAGCTCAAGGATTGCATATATTTGGCTACCGCGAAAAACAGTGGGAATCATCGGTGCATAGTGGAAAAGGTGAAGATTTAGCCTTGTTTATATGCAAAATCTATTGCATAAATTGTTGCAACTCCTACTCTACGTACATCAATTCTCATGGTGGAATGGTTTTTAACTTAACTCAAGTACTTGAACTGCTAGTACAAAGATATAAACGATAAAAAGCAAACGTTACAACGGAAGTGCAAGTTAATCCCCAACCTGGAGATTAAAAAGCTAATTTACACAACCTCTAACAATAGAATCCTGAAATCTAAAACCATCTAGGCCAATAGGAAGAAAAGTGAACTACTCATACTATTTGAACAAACTTTCAGACTCTCATTCTAATACAAAAATCTACAATCCACAATCCAGAATCAGAATCTAAAAGTAATTGAGCCAATTATTCTTTATACAAAAGTGATATAGATGGAGATGAAGCAGTAGAAGATGAGGTGAACTTAGAAGAATCCGTATTGGAAGTATATCTTGAATATTGGTATTGGCTGGAGTCAGAACTGGTGGTGGTAGTGTTCAACGGAAGAGAAAAAAATGATAGCGCGGGCAATTTTGGTGGGAGAATGGGCAGTGGGGCTTCAAAATTAAGCACATGAATTGCCTGTCTAATTTTAGCCCGGAAATTGAGATCCGGGTGAGCACACCAAAGACCAACAATCATTAATCGTTCTGCTTGTTGCTCATCAAAATTCGAGCCTAGTTTTGCGTCCACTGCTTCGAGTAACCTTCCCATTCCATAGAGGTCCCAAACCCATTCCACCAGTCTCATTTGAGACTCTGGCACCTTCGAATCAAGGGGTTTTCTCCCGCAAGCTATTTCCAACGCCACGATACCAAAGCTGTAGACATCTGATTCCTTACTAGCTTTACTTGTTATTACACATTCCGGTGCCAAGTACCCCATGGTCCCCGCCAAAAGAGTTGTTTCAGGTTGTTTCTCGTGATCGACGAATCTAGCTAACCCGAAATCGCCCAATTTGGCGTTGAAGTTCGAGTCTAACATCACATTACTTGATTTTACATCTCTATGCACTACACATTGCTCCCATTCTTCGTGTAGATAGAGCAACGCTGAGGCCAAACCTTGGGCGATTTTATACCTTGTTTCCCATGTCAACAGGCTTTTCCCTTGGATGAGATGGAAATCTAAGCTGCCATTTTCCATGAACTCATAAACGAGGAATAGTTCTTTCTTTTCGTGGCACCAACCGATGAGTTGCACCAAATTCCTATGCCTCAACCGGCTAATGATCTTCACTTCCGTTGCGTACTCCTTTATCCCTTGTTTTGACCCCTTTGATATCCTCTTGACAGCAATATAAGAATTCAATTCCCTCAAGAAACCCCTATAAACTCCACCGAACCCTCCTTCTCCAAGCTTTTGTCCCTCCTCAAAGTTATTTGCGCCCGAGATAATTGGCCGTAGGAAAATTTCTTCGGCCCACTACCGGACTCGAATTCATTTTCCATGGACATCTCAACTTCAAACTCATCCTCTTCTTTTGCTCTCCTTCTCCTCCAAAAGCCAAATCCAACCAAAACAAACACACCAACTAAAACACCTGAGCCGACAACCGATCCCACCACAGCTCCCAGGGAGATTTTTTTCGATCCTGGTATGATCACTGGATTTGTACTATTTCCTGTATTTACTGGAACAGTTGTATTGGTCTCACTAATTACCAAACTTGAATTAAAATCCCATGATTTTATAGTATGTGTCTCAAAAGCCCATCCTGTTGCAGCTGAGAACCCAATTGTTACCCGGTTAGGTAAGTAATCCCTTAGATTAATAATGGAATGAATGGTATCATTCACTGTGGAATTATTAATAGAACCAGTAACGACTACACTTAAATTGAATGAGCTTGAATCATACGTAATCCAAGCCTCATTCTCTATCCCCTGAGGTATATCACAGTGCCAAACTGAAAAATTAGTTGAATTAAGAGAATTGACATTGATACCTACATGAGTAGCAGGGCTGATATTGTCTGGGTCCCACTCCTTATTCGTGAACGTGTCAAACTCCACAGCAACAAAGGTGCTGGTGTTTTTTATCAAATCTGGGTGAGGGAGGCCCATTGCACCACCACCAGAGGAGATTTGCGACGCATCTCGAACGAGAAAGAAGGTGAGCCCGTCGGCGAAACTCTCATTCCCATAAGAAGCAATCACGAAAACGAAATGGGTATTGAAATCTGTTAACTTCCCAGTGGTTTCATCCCAGAGGTCAAGTTGGTGGATGTAAGTGGCTTTACCAACTTGATCCGCCAGATTGGCGCTGCGTTCGTTGGAGGTGAGTTGGAGGCCTCCGTGTGAGAAATAGGCTGCTGATGTGGACTGGTTTATTATTATGTTGGCGTTTTGATCTGGATCGTTAAAGTTTGTCAGGCTGAAGTTTAGCGAACTTGTTTGAGGAAATAGAATGCACAAGAAGGATATGGAGAGAGAATGTTACGGCCTAGAATTTTAATTTATTTTATTAATTAATTTGGCCATTATTTAATTGGGTGTTATGGTTGGGTCCTGATAACTATTTTTGCATGCACAACGGGTGCAATTGTCGTTATTATAACTAGAAGGGTATGAGTTTTTTTTTAACAATAGTAATTTAGTTTTTACCTCAGTTAGAATTTTAGACATTTTGTTTAACCAGATGACTATAATTTAGGGTGTGACGGGAGTAGTGGACGGTTCTAAGAGCAATACTTAGGGTTTTATACGTAAGTTGAGGAGGGTTTTGTTTTACATTAGAGATACTGTTTTGAGAGAAAAGAGTCACGGCAAGCGAAGGCGAAGTCGAAATCAACAACAGCAGTCAAGGTTTCGTAAAGGTCTTCTTTGGATTCTCTGAGGTAATTAGTTTTACATCGTTTTCTAATCTACCGCTTCACAAAGCCATCCGATCTTTCAATTGGGCTCTAGTTTTTAGTTGATTTATTGCCTGTACGGTGGTGTGTGCGTGGGAAACATCATGTGGTCGTGCGTGCCTGTGAAGTAAGTGGTGATTCAATTTGGTGCATCCAGAATCTAGTTTTACCTTATGCAAACATAGGGATTATGTGTATTGGAAAAGAACGGATGGGTTTTGGCACTTGGAAGGAATCAAATGACATTGGGCTGTGATTTAATGTTGTGCGTACATGTGGTATATGCATAGTTTAGGTGTGGACAAAACTGGTTTTGCTCATGGAGTTCGTGGGTGGATTTTTGGAAGCTACTGGTGGTTTAGGAATTAGTAATGTACGTGTTGGGTTGGGATATTTCAATAGTAGAGGTGTTACTAATTTGTATTGTCAGTGTTATATTCAATTAGTTAGTCACTTGTATATTCTATTTTTGTTCAGGTTAGCCTCATTTTGCGTTGTTCGATCGTACTACTTTTGGACCCAGGTGAGTGGTTAAGCATGTTACGTATTTGCGAACTTTTCCGTATCCCTTAAATTATTGTTTTAGAAAATTAATGATTGAAATTGGGAACATATATTTGTTTTATTTGGTACTTGAAATTGGCAAGCGGATTGGTGAAACCATTTGTTGATCGAATAATCTTTTGGTGAGAACTTTGTGGATATTGATGGGAACATTTATTTTGGAAGTCCAGGGAAATTAATCCTCTGTGTGCGGGTGACTCTGGCCATTAGGGAAGAGACCGGATTAGGCCGGTGACCCTAATGCTCAACGGTTGTTATTGACCGGATCATTCTTAGGGAAAAGTTCTACGGGCTGCCTACTCGTGGTGACTCTAAGTTTTGATATTGGATCCAATTATGAGATATTTATTCACTGGCAATTAGTACTATTGATTTTGGTTGTGGTTCCCCATTTGTTGTTGGAGATTGGATTGAGAATACCATTAAGATTTATCGAATGAATCTTTTATTGGATTAATGGATTATTTTGTTGTTCACCGCATATGCCAAATTTATATTGATATGGTAAATTATTTTGATCCCTGTTTCAGAACTTTATTCTAATATACATGCTTTGCTACTCACTGAGCTCGTCAGCTGACGGATTTATTCCAACTTCTTTTTCAAGCAAGTTGGGCAGTAAGGAGGACTCTGGCGGTATCTCGGGGTGTTCTTTTATTTGACCTCCTTAGGGTGTCTCGTCATATTTTTATTTTATTAATCGCTTCCGCATTTGAAACATTTTGTCAGACATCTGGATTCTTTTATTACTGTTGGATCACTGGATTAATTTGGTTCATGGGATGTTTGTGCCCCATTCATTATATGGAATTTATTGGTTGGAGATGTTCTGAATAAAAAAAATGGTTGACTGTTTGGCGGATCCTTGCTTGGGAGTTTTTATAAAATTCCTTTTTAGGCTGCATGTTCTACGAGCTTTGGTCTTGTGGTTCATGGCCGGTCACTTCTCATTTTGAGGTGTGACAGAGAATATAGCAGGATTTGGAAGTTGAAGATAGCCATGGCTGTGAGGGAGTTTGGGTTTTGAATGAATGAATTTTTGGCATTTAAATAACTGAAGAATTGATGAATTAGTCCTTGTGTACTCAGTGGCGGATCCAGAAATCTCATACAGATGGATCACCTTTCAAACATATTCTGAGTAAAAATACTTAAACGAAGTAATGAGTAACTTTAAGAAAAAATTAATGGATTATTTTTTTGTTGTGTTTTTGTATTAAGGTGTTTGTGGCTTTTTGTGGTACTATTACTACATAAGTGCTTGTTGGGCAGGATTCAACTCTTATAATTGGAAGTTTTGAAAATTTTTTGTGTGTATTTGGTTTGTGTTTTGAAAAATAGTAGAGTTAATAAGTGGAGAGAGATAGAGGGAGAAATGTTAGAATTATGGGAAATCTAAGAAGAATCTAGGGGGAATTTTTTGAAAAATTCTTTTTTAATTGCAAATAGAACAAGGCATTTAAGCATTGGGCAGGATTCAACTCTTATAATGGGAAGTTTTGAAGAATTTTTGTGTGTGTTTGGTTTGTATTTTGAAAAATAGTAGAGGTAATAAGTGGAAAGAGATAGAAGGAGAAATGTTAGAATTATGGGGAATCTAAGAAGAATCTAAGGGGAATTTTTTGAAAAATTCTTTTTTAATTGTAAATAGAACAAGGCATTTTTTCCTTTACCATCAACAAATCACTCCACAAATCTTTAATATATCCAAGCACAGTACAATTTTTTTCCCCGTGTTTTTCTTCAATCACAACTCCATACTCCTCCCTTGCCTTGGTTTCTCGTTACTCTTTAGCAGGGAAAAGAAATCCCATAACTGTATTCCGTGCAAATGATTATATGGAAGTGCGAGTACATTCTAAATCATGACCAACTTATCCCTTCCGGCATTATTCTTCGATATTGTTCATTATGCCAAGAATGGAGCACGGTGAAAGGCTGCTTAGCTTGCAGCATCTACTGAAATCCACCAGCACTCTCTTAAACCACTGTCGGCAATCTTTTCACAGTGTAAAGCTCTGTGCTGAAAATCGCCAAGGAACTCGAAATCCACTAGAGTAGTTTGTTTTTGTTAGTGATTGAGGTCGCCGTAATAACAGAATTCCATGTACAGGGTATAGCTAGTGCATTGTTTTCCTTGTGCTTTATATCAGCATATTTTGCTATTTCTACATGGAAGTATATGTTGTGTGTGGACTTTCTTGGAAAGCAATTGTCAGCTGGTCACTTGTTATTGCCTAATAACAATACTGTTTGGAACAACATGAGGTAAAATCGTATTGAAACCAAAACTTTCTTACCATCTGTTTTCCCTTTCTTTTCTTTGGAAATAAAGTCGAGTGTAGTTGTAAAGTCTTGGAATTCAAAATACAGCATGCCAAACCTAAATGTCGCGAACAATTCAACTGCCATATCAATCGAAATCATGCAGGTGGCTGGAATTCAAGTCGAAAGATGCATGCATCTAGACTTGGAATAATCTGTCATTGCTGATTTTTTTGATATTATTATCACTTGGAGAATTCTTTGCAGGTTTGAATATTCTCATGCAAGATCATGGCCTACGATGTACAAGTATTGTGAATCATGTCCCCACCCATTAAATCGTGAGTAAATATATGCCACCCCTGCTATCACTATTGTTCAATATATAATGTAACCACGAATTTTTGAGATATTTATGGTCCCCTCTTTTTTAATTGAACTGAAAATGAACATAATCATTCAGTTCAATTTCTTTCAACAGTTGGGAAGAGAAATATACAATTTTTATCTCTTTTTTCTGATAAGTATTTTTTTTTTTTGAAAAGATATCAAAGGGATGCCGTCATGCCGCCCATGGACAAAAGGAAGTAAAGGAAAAAAGGCCAAAAAAATATACTCCATCTAGCTAGAGAGCCCATACGCAATTCTAAGCACCAGAAATATATATTAAACATGTCAAGAAATTGAATAGGGAAGGATTTTTCCCTCAACTCCCAACTAAACAAATTAGAAAGAAAAAGACTCTTAATTTTTGAAACGACATCTCATCCCCATTAAAATATCTTGGGTTTCTCGCCTGCCAAATGTTACCATTTCTTGAAGGTTATGCTATGCTATAGACTTGACTCTTCAAATAAAGCTAATATATCTAGCTTGACTGACGGAATCTTATTGGCTAGCTTAAGCTAAAATATAGTACTCGGAGTTTTTTTGTATTGGTTGGCAAGAAGAATTCATTAATCATTGACACAAGATCACAACGATTGAAAAAAAGGACCACGGGCATGATGGCATCACAACAAGAATAAAGGCATCCCAATCAAATGGGCCCCCTAACTCAGCGACGGATTTATGAAGGGACGTACCCCCACTGTTGTAAAATTCCTGAGGGCTTTTTTTTTTAAATTCTAACTTTTAACTTAAACAAAAAATTGTTCCTACATTTTTGTCCTCTGTTCGACTGGCGTGTCTGATTCCTATACGACATCGTTTTGAGTGATTAAATAGCAAGATAGAAACTTTCGGACTATGAATCCCATAGGATTAGCAAGACCCCTAAATGGGGGTATTAGCAATACCCTTTGGGTCTTGGTATTCATAGTCCAATTAATCTCAACCCCTTCTCATTACCAATTTCTTCTATCAAATCTAATCTCATCTCAAACAAACATGATATTAATAATTTCATCATCCAATCTTATCTCAAACAATTGTACTCATTACTAATCCTTTCTTATTATCAATCTCAATCCTAATCCCATCTTCTTACAAATACCACTTATCTATCACTGTTATCAAACGGGGTCTGACTCTCCAATGAGAGTCCTATAGCTAAAAAATAATTACAACCATTTAGGATAAAATGATCAAAAAATTAATAAGATATTCACACCAGTTCAAACGGATTGAAAATTGGAACACTTAATTTTTTTAATCATATTTTTTAATATATAAACAATCTAAGAAAATCAAGTGTTCCAATTTTTAATTCTTTTGAACCAGAGCAAATATCTTATTTTTCGAATCATCTCATCCTAAAAGGTCATACTAATTATTTTTTAGCTCTAGGGCTCTCGTTGAAAAGCCCTAAGAAAACCATACAACCAAATGAAAAGAAAGTTTATATCTTGCCGTTTCAACACCCAAAACGATGTCGTATAGGAGTCAAACAGAGGATCCAGGTACCCCACCGTTTCTAACTTTTGTTTATGACTACGATAGTTTTTGTTAGTATTTGTGGATAGGTTGTTAACTCTTATGTGGGTTGATGAATATGTAGGTTCTTGCAGATATTTTTAGCGAAGCAAGTTCGTATATATTGTCTTATCATTTTGTTACAATTTTTTTTTTAAAATGTGGTGCTTCTGTAGTGCCCTCAGAGATTCCTGGCTACGCCACTGTCCCAACTCCACAATCATATGCCACACCCTAGACTCTACAAAAGTTGGCAAGAAACCAACCAATATAAACCCAAACCAAAAACAACAACACAAGATTGAAAGAATAAAGGGAAGCAAACAGGACATGAAGTAAAACATGAAACATATCCATGAAGCCCTTGCATTATCAGCTTCTGATGCACACCCAAAAAAGACTGTTTATTTTCAATGTATTGCTCTAAATACGGAAGTACTAATTTCTTCCCGAAGGAAGGCAAAAAAAACTCAAAATGCCATTTGTGGGTCCCGTCACAAGGTATACTAGTCTCTGTAAGAATTATACATGCGATTAATGCCATTTGTGAATCCTATCACAAGGTAGACTAGTCTCTGTAAAAATTATACATGCGATTGTGGGTCCTGTCGCAAGGTAGACTACTCTCTGTAAGAATTATACATACGATTGTGGTCCACCTCTAGTTTCTTAAAAATAAAAAATTGAAAACTGAAAAGGCTACTAAACGCACCATTGACACACATTCTGCAACACAGTGTTTGGTACCAATGTTTCCAATTGCTTCAATGACTCAAATGGAGCCTCTTGAAAGGCTGTTATTTATTTACAAAAACGCATTTTCAGAATGCGTTATTTGCCTCCATAGATTTTTTTACCACGCAAGCTCTGTAAAATGCATTTTGTATGTACGAGATAGTCTACATCACGCATTTTGATAATGTGCGATGAACTATTTTTATGAAACATTTCAAAACATGGACATTTCTCCAATTTGGACAGATCGATGAAAAACTCGAGGAATTCAAAATACAGCACGCCGAACCTAAATGTCGTGAACAGTTCAACTGTCATATCAGTCGGAATCATTGAGGTGGCTGGAATTCAAGTCGAAAGATACATCTGGACTTGGAATATACACTCATTGCTGATTTTTTGATATTATTATCACTTGGAGAATTCTTTGCAGGTTTGAATATTCTCATGCAAGATCATGGCCTACGATGTACAAGTATTGTGAATCATTTCTCCACCCATTAAATCGTGAGTAAATGCCACCCCTGCTATCGCTATTGTTCAACAATGTAACCACGAATTGAGATAGTTATGGTCCCCTTTTGTTTAATTGAACTGAAAATGAACATAATCATTCAGTTCAATTATTTCAACACCTGGGAAGAGAAATATACAATTTTTTATCTCTTTTTTTTTGTGTGGATGAGTAACTTTTTTGAAAAGATATCAAAGGGATATATACCACCCATGGACAAACAAAGCAAAGAAAAGATGGCCAAAAAAATATACTCCGTCTAGAGAGCCCATACGCAATTCTAAGCACCAGAAATATATATTTAACATGTCAAGAAATTCAGGGAAGGAGCTTTCCCTCAACTCCCAACTAAACAAATAAGAAAGAAGAAGACTCTTAATTTTTGGCAACGACATCTCATCCGCATTAAAACATCTTGGATTTCTAGCCCGCCAAATTTTACCTTTTCTTCAAGGTTATGTTATGCTCTAGACTTGACTCCACAAGTCAAGCTAATAAATCTAACTTGACTGACGAGTAGCTTAAGCTAAAATACAGTACTAGGAGTTTTCTTTTATTGGTTGGCAAGAGGAATTCATTAATCATTGACGTAGGATCACAACGATTAAAAGAAAGGACCACGGGCATGACGGCGTCACAATGAGAAAGTAGGCATCCCAACCAAGTGGCCCCCCATGGCGGAGCCAGAATTTTTAACAAGTGAGGTCGGAAATTTGAACTATGTGTAATTCACTTTTCTAGTTATAATCTTCATAGCAGAAAACTCTCTCTCTACTATGACAGTAGCAATCGGTAAAATAAGGGCCAAAGTAAGAAGCCTATAAAATGAGGAGTATGCTGCTTGACGATTTTCTAGTCCTAAAATAATAGGTTGCCTCAAGTGTAGGGCGGAAACCGATGTAGTATAATATTCGGTAAGTCCGGAATCGAATCCATAGAGACAGTAATGTGTGCTGACTAGAAACTCGAGTTTTTACTAATTTAACGGGCTCTTAGGTAGCCACCCCTTGTCGTTTGATTGAGATTAACTAAAACTAAGAAATAACTGTTCTTTTTGAATAATTAAAAAAAGCAAGGTACAGTCCTAGGGTTCATAGCACTCGCAACCAGTCCGGATTAACCTGCTCCATTCAGTGTCCTTAAAAACGTTCGATTTTAGAGAGAAAAAAATACCCCGAGAGATGCAAACCTTTATGGTCGCCGTTTACCCATGCGCAGCGGAGAATAAGTTTTGGTCCCCCATTCTCCCGTTCGCATGGGCTCCAACAATGCCTGGGTTCGTCTAACGAATGTTCTTTACTAACCTAAAATTGCCTTTTCTTTACTGTTTGAAAATAGGAGCAGTGTCCGAATTGGTTATAGCGTGCTAATCACCCCGCAACCCTACCTATACGACTACTCACTAATCATTGCACATGAAATTAAAAAAAACCCTAGTTTGGAACATGCTTCGATTATGTGAGATGAAAAATAAACAAAAGATCTAAGTTAAACAAGAACCAACGAACAACTTTTATAAAGAACAGAAATTAAAACGAGATACCGAAGTGCGAATAATTAAGTAAAACATAAAATAACTTGAAGAAGAAAAAATACTCTAAATGAACGAACTTAAATCTGAAACTCTGTCGCCGCCCGTTCCTCTTGATCTCGGCAACATCAGCCTTCCAGTTCTTTTTTCTGAAGTCAGTACACCATGACTTTTAATTATAGGGGTAGGGTTTTAATTAGGGCTGCAAACGAGCCGAGCCGAGCCGAGTTTTACAATATTCAAGCTTATTTATTAAATTTTTAACGAACACGAGCTCGAGCTGAATGAAAACTTAACGAGTCGAGCTCGAGCCAAGTAGGCCTTGGCTTGACTCAAGCTCGAGCTTGTTCACAAGCCTTAACGAATCAACGAAAAATGTATATATATTTTCGCATAGGCCTAATACAACCAAAAATATTTTGATTGTGAATGTATATATCTTTCATTTTCCTATGGACCAAGGGTGTACTGGCGTGCGTGTGCTCTAACCTCCCTTGGTTGACTAGAAAGTGAAAACGGAAAGAAAAAATTATAATATAAGAATAAAAATCCTAAACTCAAGTATATGTACCCAAGCTCGCGAGCCGACTCGAGCCGAGCTTATCCTAGCTCGAGCTCGGCTCGTTTACAAAACGAGCTGAAAAAATCGGCTCGAGCTTGTTCGTTTAACTTTCGAGCCGAGCTTGAACGAGCCACTAACGAGCCGAGCTGCGAGCCGCTCGCGAGCGGCTCAGTTCGTTTGCAGCCATAGTTTTAATCCCCTAATAACATAAAAGGCCCTTGGACTTCACATTATAACACATTAGCCATTTGACTTCGAAGGACTTTGCATATTGATCCAGAACTTCTATAATTCTTCTTTTTACCCAAATTATTGGAAACCAAGCTTGAACAACCTATAAACAGAAAAAGTAAAATTAAATATCAATTAACCAAAATGAATGACTAATAAATATAGTTTGGAGGGCCAAAATATGTATATTTTGGCACTTATCATATGCCACATCTCTTTGGGTCTCAACCTTCTTTTCCTCAAGGTCACTAATTCCTTTTAAATTGGAAAACTCCTCACTAGAACGCACATCCATGATGAAATTCTCTAGTTGATTCAAAAGTATCCAAAGCTCAACATCTGAGAAGTCCTTTGGATAAAACTCTGCTAACCGAATCAATCTTTTCTTGTCGAAACTTGCAAATGAATTAGATGGATTTTTAGACATGCAACACAAAGAAGTAACTATGTGCCGCATGTCTAAAAACTATATTCCATCGGTCCCTTTTTAAGTGTCTTGCTTCGTAACTCTAACTTATTAAAAAGACATCATTATTACACCTTTCACATTAACTTTTTTCTTTACTTTTCCTACTTACCCATCATCATTACACTTTTATTTACTAATTTTTCAAAATGAAATATACTTTCAAGAACAAAATAGATAATGCATCAATTTTTACCTCCCTAACTTTACAAAATGGACATTCATTAAGGGATAGTCCAAAATGGAATACTAAACTCTAAATAAGGGATGGAGGGAGTACAAAACAAGCACTTTCCTGTCATATTTTTTGTTAATTTCTCCCGTGCACCCTTAAAATCACATTTTGCACACATTGAATGGTTCGGATCATAACCGACCCGATATATATATATATATATATGGCACTTTTAATGCGGGCGCCCGCATTCAAGCAAGTTGCGGACCACACCATTTCTCCCCTTTTTTGGATTAAATTTTGATGATCTGAGCCGTTCAATGTGTTTAGAACGTGATTTTAAGGGTACCCATGAAAAATCGGGAAAAAAATGACCAGAAAGGGCTTGATTTGAGCAGTTTTTATTTGAACCGTTCAATAAAAAATAAACAAAAACTGCTCGGATGAAGCCATTCCCGGTTTTTTTTTTGCTGATTTCTCATTAGTACCCTTAAAATCACGTTCTGAACACATTGAGCGGCTCGAATCATCGAAATTCGATTGGGAAAGGCAAAGTCCGCAACTTGTTTTGGTGTTATTCAGTTTTTTCCGCTTTGATTAGTTTTGCGTCTATCTTTTGTGGATTATTAATTCATCTCATAAAGACGAATCAAAAAAGTGAAAAATATGACTTTTACCTAAATATTTTTGGTAATATCCAAGATAAATCCCAAACAATCCAAAATACCGGTTTTTTGGGCTATTTTTGGAAATAGTAGGGTAAAAGAAGAAAAATTTTACTTCTCCTATCTCTATCGTCTAGACAAATTAATAATTTATAAAAATTGAGCACAAGACTAACAAACGCAAAAAAAAAAAATTTTAATAAGGACAAAACGTAAAATTAAAAAAAAAATCAAAAAACTTAGTGAAGCAAGGCCTAACTCATAAACAATGCATCTCTCTCTTCTTCTTTTTTAATCTGCAATGCATATCTCTTATTTAGACTCTTTCTCTTCACCACTCCACCAATACTCTCTATTCTCTATCAATCATTTATTAAAATAATCTTTCTTTTTATGGTTGTCACTTTCCCAATCTTCATCTCCTACAAAATTAGGTTTAGACGAAACCCTAAATTCTTCAAACAGAACCCATTTGAAACCATCTTCATCACTAACGTAAATTAGGTAGAACTGAACCCATTTCTGCTATTGTCTTGATAAACTACCAATATCGTACAAAAATTCGACCCAATATACCAGAACCCAATTGATGTTAGTTACTTTTATAATTAAGCTCGTGGACTACTAATAGTACCTCGGCAGATTAACCGAGCTACTACTCTAGTTGGAGGTATTCTGCTGGGAAGTTCTGATATGCATAGCTTAAATAGCTAAAAAAAGAGTGTTTACGGTTTATCGAGCCTGCTGCTCTTTTTTTTTTTTTGGTCTAAGGGAAATTCATAAAAGGATTACGAAATAGAGTACGACATACGGAGTACACACATAGATAATAGTCTTACAAATAAGAAAGAAAAACCTAACACTAGTCTAGCACTTGCTGAATGTTCAGGCTGTCTCGTAGGACAAATTTTCTCATAGCAATGGGTATGTCTATAACAAACACAAGCTCGTCTATATATTCAGCTCTCATTCTTGCAAGGTGGTCTGCACATTGGTTGGCCGAGCAGTAAGTGTGGCCAATCGAGGTGTTGGTGTGAGCCATGAGGTAGTGGGATTCATTTATCATCACACTTTGGGGGTGATGGTTTAGGTTGCATGCCTTCCGTGATCAAGTTTACTGCTTTGAGGGAGTCTGATTTGATTGTTACATTCACAAGCTTCCTTTCTTGGATGATTTCCAATCCCTTGTAAATACTCCATATCTCTGCTTCCAAGCTCAAGGTGAAGTATCTCTGAAAAACCCTAGATCACCTAGGTTTATAAATATTTGCTATGTATGAATTCTTTAATAAATAAACCACCAATCAATCCAAATGCAAGAGCGAAGAAAAATCAAAAGATAACACCAGGATATACATGGAAAACCCTAAACGGAAAAAAACCACGGGACTGAATCAAGCAGCACTACTAAACACGAGGTTACAAAAACTCTTACTATAAGTTTGAACTCCACAAACCTAAATCTAGACGCTCTTGCCGAATCCATGGACACCTCTCTGAATGCTTGACCGCCGCTACCTTGAATCTACAAGCCTTCCGTTCGCCTCCCGGAATCCACCGAAGGACTTTACTTAAAGATTGATTGATCAATGTTGTTGTAGAACAAAACCCCTCGAAGATAATCCTTTAGAACATAGGTGATGATATACCTTCACTAGTCTTCGAGGTGCAGAAACCCTAGCCACCAAAAGAGATGGAATATGAAGAATACGATCTCAGCCTTTTTATCTCGTGGCTACTATATAATATGACCTAATAGGTCGATATTTATAGGCAGACTTCAATAAGCTGACTCCTTATTTCTTTAATAATCAAATCAATTGATTGCACATCTCCAATTGATTTTTCCATGATTCAAGCTTCCCATATTTCCTACCTGCCACTGAATATCAAATCCCTTGATTGCCTTAATAATTTTCCACTACAACTTCCTAAAGACTCGAACACTCAATTACAAAATATCATTGATTTCCTTCCATTTTCCTAAACAAACACTTTAAAAATGAATTAAAAGAAATTACAACTCGATAATATGGGAGACATACAAATATGTGTTTTGTCGTAAAATTGCCAAAAAAGACACACCACGAAAAATGAACCTTACAATCTCATACCATAAAATCCCATAATCCAATCTCCCTTGTGACCTCTGAACTAGCTAGCCTCCAAAACCTCCTCTCCCATAGCCTCGTACTAGCAGCCATCCGTATTTAGTTTGATATTCCCTGCAATTGGATTGGACCAAGAGATTCGGCATGTTGTATGGGTGCCAGTAATTTTTTTTTTTTTTTTTTTGGGGGGGGGGGGGGGGGGGGGGGGGGGGGGGTTAACTTGAAGGCTTCAACAATTTCCTACAAATAAGAAACAATTATCATGATACTGATGGAAGATGGCATCTCAATATTCTCAAAACTTTTTTTGTTTCTATCCTTCCAAATCTGCCATAATGTATCCTCCCAAATCTGCCATAATGTAGTGATAAACATAGTATGCCAGGGTACATTATATTATTTCCCAAACCCAAGTCTGTTGGTTCGCAAATTTAGGGACATCCAATCATGGTCTGGAGTATCCATGCCTCCTCTCATTAAATGGCCTGCGGGAATGCTACTCCAAAACTCCTTGGCTTTGTTACATTTCCTGAAAAGATGTTTAATAGTTTCTGAGCAAGTATTGCATCTTGGGCATAGATCCGAGGTGCAATACCTCTCCTAGCCCGGAGATGATTGGTTGGAAGGCTATTGTTGAGTATAAGCCATATGAAAGTTTTGGGTTTTAGCGGAATTTTGATTTTCCAAGACCATTTCCTACCCTTCAAATTCAAGTCATTTTTGTTAATAAGATCATAGGCTGCAGACACAGAATCAATTTCCAAATCCCACCCAAATGGTGTGCTCAGCAGATTGGGTGTAGATTGGGAGATTGATGGCATTGATAGCCTCAAGGGTGTTGACATCCACATATTGAGCTATCTCATCCAACACCTAATTTCCATCCATAATCAGAGCCTCTACCTTTTGGGTAGAGTTAGTATGTTCACCAGGGTGGGAGAGAGCCAACGGTTTATCTCCACACCACCAATCATGCCAAATGCTGACAGATTTCCCATCTCTAATTAGTAATTACCCATTTCACTCCCTTTTCAAGAACATGTTTAGTGTCCACAATGCTTCTCCAGAGATGTATGTGATGCTGGCCAATTTCTAGGCCACGAAGAGATAGAGTGATTGTTCAGGTACTTATCCTTTAGGATAGAAACCCAAAGACCTTCCTCCTCAATCTTGGTCGAAAGTTTTCCAGCCAAGTTTTGGTTTTTGGCTTTTTGGAGCCCCAGGCCACCACTATCCTTGCTTTTGCACACCTTATCCCTCTTGACAAAGTGCATCTTCTTATTTCCAGGTGAATCACCCCAAAAGAAGTTTCTGTTTAACCTGTCAAGTCTTTCAAAACTAGAAGCAGAAAGATGCATAGTTTGCATAGTATAGCTGGGAATGCATGGTAGACGTAACTGATTGGGCAAGAGTAGTTCTACCAGCTGATAGCATGAGGGTGTTAGAAACCCACCCAACAAGTCTATTTTGAACCTTTTCAATGATATGGTTAAAATCTTGTTTGCTCACTCTCTCATGTAACAAAGGCACACCAAGATATTTTCCCAAGTTATTGGTAAGTTTTATGCCACAGAAATCACTAATTCTCCTAGCCTTACTCCTTTGACATTAGGGGAAACAAAGACTTTTGATTTCTCCAGATTGATGGTTTGTCCAGACATTATGCAATACTCATTCAGCACTTTGTTGGATCTCCTTCCCCTTTTCCAACTCTTTGTTGGATCCCCTTCTCCTTTTCCCGTGTTTTAATAAAATTTCATCTTTTGCCGATCAAAAAAAAAAAATTTACTCATTCAGCGCTTCCATCATAACTTTAACAGCGTTCATGTTGTCTTGCCCAAAAATGATCAAGTCATCAGCAAAAAATAGGTGGGTTAAGTGTGGAATTTTTTGAGACTTTGATACCTTTCCAATCACCTTCCTCTTTTTTGTTATTTATTTATAAGAATAGACAATCTTTCCATACAGAGAACAAAGAGATAAAAAGAAAGGGGGGTCTCCTTGCCTTAAACCATAACTTGGAGCAAATTCAGATAGGGGCTCTCCATTCCGAGAATAGAGGTTTTGACGTACTTAACACACAGCTCATGATAAGGGAGGTCCAAGAAGCATTAAAATTGAAATAATTCAAAGTGTCAAACAAAAAGTTCCACTACACTTTATCGTTCACTTTTTCCAGATCAATTTTTAAAATCATCCCTCCTTTTTTCCCCCCGGAGAGTATGCAGAACCTCTTGGGTGATAATGATATTGTCATTTTTGGTTCTACCAGGTATAAAGCTACTTTGAAAAGGACTAATGATTTTGGTCAAAAGGGGTCTAAGTCTTGCCATTGGTGACAGTTTTGTAACCCACATTGCATAAGCTAATAGGTCTAAACATCTTTATAGTGTCAGGATTATCAATCTTGGGGATCAAAGCTATGAAAGTTTTGTTCATGTCCTCAGGTATGGAATTAGAAGTATGGGATCAAAGCATGAGCCTGCTGCTCATGCACTTATGGGATGAAGCAGAAATGACAAGTGTTTGCCCATGCATAGAATTTAGAAGCAATGAAATATAACACGTACTAATCATTATTGGGGCATCACATTATAGGGAAAGTCTACAATATACACCTCTTAAAGGGTGTACCATATGCACCTATTTTATAGTTCATTCATAATATTTTAGTGTATTTCGTAACTTTTGTTCTAGAATTCATAACTTTTCAAAAGTACGATTCGTAACATTTTTATTATGATTCATAACGTTTTGGTGTGTCTTGTAACCTTTATATGATTTGTAACTTTTTAACAATACGATTCATGATATTTTCTGTATAATTCATAATATTTTGGGGGTGCATAGTAAAATTGTGCCCAGCACGCTTGCAAAATCCACTTGAGAACACTTCTTTTGAACGGACTTGAGAACAATTGATTGGCTCAGTTGTGCATTTTTTTTTTCCCGTTTTGTTAGCTGCTATATTTTGCATTTGTCTCTGATGGAAAAAGAAATGGAGGCATAGGCACTTCTTATCGTTTTTCTCAAATAAAAATTAGATGATATGAAGACATGGTCATTTTTGTCAATTAAAATATTGTTGATCTCTTTTGATGGAGTGGTTTACACTTTCAATGTCATTATTAGTACATCTTGAAATGAGCATAAAAAATGTAATTAAAGTACTTAAAGAACTATAATTTTGTGCCCTAGGAACACCTTGTAGCATTTGCCAACAAACTAACAAATTAGGGAAACGTCTCATTGAAACTACTCTATAAAAGATTAGTAAGTATTTTTTTTTCATGGATTAGGTAAGTAAGTTTTTAGTTTTGATGGACCTAGAATGAACCAAAAGAGGAGAAGTGGAGAAGAGCTGCTCAAAGTGAAGCTCCTCCTCTTGCCTCTGTCCTATTACCCCTCCAAACTCTCCTTTGTTGATTCTATTCCGGACCAACTTCTCTCCTTAATAATTTTACAAATTTTCTGAATCTGTCTCGCGAAAGGGTCTGCCGAATAGGATTTTTCCTGGCGCCTCCCCCCTCCTTCTTCCTCCTCCTCTCTCTCTTCCCCTTTTTTTAGCCCATCTACTATTTCCATCAACGTACAAACTCCAGGTCTTCTTCGCCCGTATCGGTAGCATGTCCACGGTTGCGATCCCCATGGTGAAAAAGTCCCATGGTTGTGAACAGCAAGTCCAGCTTCCTTGAACGACAAGTCCAATGGTCACGTTTTTCATCCCCTCCTGCTTGTGTTCTAGTCTATAGATCTTGCGCATACCGAACGGTCCTAGGAGGAGAACGGTCTGGAAATGGTACTGGGTTGTAGGCTTGTAGCGGATGGTGGTTTTTTTTTTGGGCCGGCGGTGGCTGAAAATTTGATCCGGCAGCGGCGGTAGTAGCAGATGGTTAGGGTTAGGTTTTGTGATTTCAGTTGTTGGGTTCTGTTTCAGGTTCTATGTGCTCACTGTCTCTATTAATTTGAGATAATTTTTGACTGTATTGGTTTTCGTATGAATGAAATCTCCTACCATTTTGATAAAAAAAATTCTATTCCGGATCTGAATCATTGATCGATCTCATGGATCTCACATGGAAGAAAATATCTGTAAAATTAAAATTATTAAAACCATCGGAAATCGATATACAAACAAACAGTGGGAATCCCAGTGATAGAATATTGATTAGGTACTTATTGTCAATCCTCCTCTTATATGCATTTTGTTCTTTCTAGCTACAAAAGATACATGACTTATTGGGGAGTCTCCCATCCAGTTTTGTGTGTCCAGGTTCGGCCTTTGTGGATCCAGCCCGGGACCAACTCAATGAAAAAGTCCCATGGTCGTGAACGGCAAGTCCAGCATCCTCGAACAGCAAGTCCAATTGTCGCGTTCTTCATCCCCTCGTGCTTGTGTTCCAGTCTGCAGATTCTGCGCATGCCGAACGGTCCATAGGAGGAGAACAGTCTGGAAATGGTACTGGGTTGCAGCAGATGGTGGATTTTTTTGGGGGCAGCGGTGGCTGAAAATTTGATCTTGCGGCAACGGCAGTAGCAGATGGTTAGGGTTAGATTTTGTGTTTTCAGTTTTTGGGGTTTTTGTTTTAGAGTCTTTCTGTGTGGTGGCCGCGAAAGTTTTCCGGCCATCCTCAATGCCGGCTTAAATTGTGAGGTTCTGAGGTTATATACTTGTAATCTAGACCTCGCTGTCTCTATTAATTTGAGATAATTTTTGACTTTATGCGTTTTTGTATGAACGAAATCTCCTACCATTTTGATAAAAAAATTCTATTCCAGACCTGAATCATTGATCTGATGCATCTCACATGGAAGAAAATATCTGTAAAATTAAAATTATTAAATATACACCCAAACAGTGAGAATCCCATTGATAGAATTGATTAGGTACTTCTTGTCAATCCTCCTCTTATATGCATTTTGTTCTTTCTGGCTACAAAAGAATTTGAGTCCCTCTAAAGTGGAAATTTTCTCATGGATGACCATCCAAGATAGAGTTGCCACGAGGTCGGTACTTTTTGATAGAAATTTAATCTCTGAGTTTCAATTGGCAATGTGCGCCTTATGTGATCTGCATGTGAAAATACCTCAACACTTGCTCTGGGAAGTATGTTTTTCTGCAACACTTTGGTCCATCTGGTTAACGAGGAATGGGTAAATATTCAATGGGGCAACAACTCAAGAGTTAGAAGTGGTGGATCTAATTAACGCGAGAGTAGCTATGTGGATGAAGGTTAAGTTTGACATCAAGATCTACACGGTGGAGGATTTCAAAGGTTATTTGGATGGGATTCGAAAAGTGAAGGTGTAGTTTGGTGCTCTATCCAACTTTGGTTGGATATTTTCTAAGGTATTAGTTCTATGTAATGTTTGCTTCTCCCTCGATGTACCCCTTCGAGTTTAACAAAAGTTCCTTTTGCCGAGGAAAAAAAAAAAGATGCATGACTTCTTGGGGAGGCTCCCATTCAGTTTTGTGTGTCCAGGTTGGGCCTTTGTGGATCCTGCCCGGGACCAACTTAATGATTGGAATCCTTTATTTTGTAGAGCTCGTCGAGTTTGTCAATCATGTAAAAAATTAGCTTGAATGAATACCGGTAGATGCATGATCGAAACATATTTGTACAAAAAAAATGGGATGAAAAAAAAAATAATTCGAAACTTGAATTTTACCTTCTTTCTTGTACAAATATGTAACAATCATGTATCTACCAATGTTCGTTTAAGCTAATTTTTCGCATGATCTACAATCTTGACGAGCTCTACAAAATGAATAATTTCAATCATTGCTGTGCCCCTGAGATGGATCCACAAAGGCCGAAACTTGACATAAAAAACTGGATGGGAGCCTCCCTATGACTTCTTTAGAGCATCTCCAACTCATATCTAAAATTCCGAAATGGATAATAGATGTGACATATTGGAGAGAGATTTTATAATTTATTTCCACTTTTTACACTTTATGAGAGAATCTAAGAGGGACCCATCGTACTTTTTAGAGATACACTTGGGTGGTAATTGCTGGGAAAGACATAGCAAGAGTTTTTTTTGCTGAGTAGACATAGCAAGAGTTGGGCCAAAAGAAGATAGGAATGTAAAATTACACAACTGTCATAGTCACTATCAAAGTATCAAGCCTAGACAAGTGCACCATTTTCTCCCTTTTTGGCCAGTAATATATACTCCCTCCGTCCGGATTTAATTGTCCCTAGTTCTATTCTAACCGGCTAAAAAAAGGGTTATATCTTAGAATCCGTAATGAATTTCATATCGAATATGGATCTTGTTTGATAGATCTCGATTAGTTCTATAATACAATATATTCGAAATCACGTAAAACATTATAAATTGGAAGATATAATCGATTGAAAAATGGCACGAACTCCCAAAAGGGACTATTAAATCCGGACGGAGGAAGTATTAGACTTCCACCACCAATTTCCAATCTATTTAGTTTCCTGATGGCGACTAATCAAAGCAACAAACGGAAAAAACAGTGCTGCCATGTAGGAGTGCAAATGAGCCGAGCTGAGTTTTGTAGTGTTCGAGTTCGATCGGTTTGTTTACCGATCGATTCAAAAACTCGAGCTCGAGCTCATGTGTAAATGAGCCAAGCCCTTGCTGAGCCCGCTTCAATTACCAAACGAGCCTTCTACAAACGAGCCAGCCAAACTTTTTAGTGTTGAGCTATGCTTGTTTAATTGCAATACGAGCCTAAAGTTCGAGCTCAAGCTCAGCTCGATTACTAAACAGGTCGAATCATGCCGAGCCTCGAACTGCTCACATTACTATCATAACCTCGGAATGATCAGTCGACCATTGCAGACTTTTCACTCAAAAGGATTTCCTTAATTCCAGATGTACGTTCCAAGTCTTCGCGCACATGGAAAGGTAGACTTTTCTCCAAGAAAATATTGGACGCCAAAGATTAAATAAATATCCAAGATGTTCTATTATGGGATCGATGAAGCAATGACAACTCGTTTGGTAATAGATGTTTTCTTGACTGCTGTCACTGTTGCATATAAAAACGGATTTCCTTAATTCCAGATGTTCCAAATTTGCCTATTCTTGACCTCTGCCATTCTTTTCTTTTTTTTGGAAACATGTGAGAAATGTCTCGCTAGCTAGCCCACTCTATCTCTTTCTCTAACTCTTACTCTTACTCTTACTCTTTCTCTCTCTCTCAAAGGAGATATGGTGGATTGGTGGTTATGGAACAAGTCTTCGCATACTTTCCCATAGATCATAGTTGTCTTGATTGGAAAGGGAGAATTTTCTCTGAGAAAATGGACACCAAAGAGTAAAATTCCAAAGATATTTTACTATGGGATCGATGAAGCAGCAAATGACAAATGTTTGCCCATGTATAGAAGCACTCAAATATAGCACCCACTAATCATTATTGCGCACGGCATCACATTTTGTCCATGTCCGTGTGTAGTGCTACATAACCACAAGACAGGTAACGTTGAAAAGTGGATGTAACAAAATAGGTGATCTAGCTAGCGAATAACAAGAATGGTGATCGATAAAATTGTTGTATTTTCGTACCTTATCCAAGTATTTCAACCCAATTCATTATTGAGAATATAAGTTGATGTGTTTTCCGAGGCAGCCAAATGCTCTTTGATGAGCTGATCATCTAGTTGCAATAATGAACATGTTTCCTTCAAGATTGTTGGGGCCATGTTTCCTCATGTGTACAATAAATCTGTTCTATAAAGAATGAGACATTTATGAGCAGTACCCTGCCGGCGGGTGGTTTATCTTCGAGTTTAGCCATGGAATTGGGAGCCAATTACGTTGCCACCAGAATCTCTGTTGGCAGAAAATGCATGCAATAAGGTTTCAAAATTAAGATTAATATGAATTGCTTGCTTAAGTGAAGGCCGATACGATATCCACATGCCATTCCCAATGCCACCCCTCAAAACTGTAAAACAGTTGACACATTCAGAAGACAAGTAGCCCGGCCTAGTTTCTACCAACACTGTGGTTGCGACGTTTTTTCGTGATCAATTAGCCTACCTAACCCAAAAAAGCATTCAAATTAGCATTGCAATTTGAGTCCATTATTTGAATACTTATAGAAACGCTAGCTGATGCCAAATCTTGGCAATTTCATATATACCTCGCTTTCCCATTTCAACAGGGTTTTTTTCTCCTAGAAAAGATGGGAATCAAGGCTCCCCTTTGGGATATGCTCGCAAAAAAGAAACAATTCTCTTTTCTTGGGCACCAATCGATGAGTTTAGGATTAAAAAAAAAATTCCATAACCACGAACCCTTACACACACATTCACAAAAACTCACTCACATTTGATTTGAGTTTGTATGATTGTGTAAGTGTTTGTGGTAGTAGCGTTATTGGACAAATGCAGTCTTTGAGCTCTAGTTACAATAATGTACATGTTTCCTCCAAGATTGTTGAGATGCTCCCTTACGAGTACAAAGGTTGCGCTAGAACCACAAACACTTGCACATACAAATAAACAAACTAATTCACATTGAGTGCGGGACCTGCACACACTATGTGTGTGGACCCCACACTCAAGGTGAGTGAGTTTGTGCATTTATGTGTGCAAGTGTTTGTGGTTCTAGACCTATTGATAAGTATAATTCCCAATAAAGCTATGGGTACATATGAGATTGTATGTTCCATGTACATATGCCACAAAGATAATTCGAATTGCCCATTATTTTTAAAATATTTATTTATAGAGCCCTATAAAAAAAATCAGCTCAATCTAACGGCTCAGATCTCATCTCGGCAATGAACGACTCTCAATCGTTGGTTGTCGAGATGAGATCCAAGCAGTCCGATGCACGATCATACGGTTCGGAGGTGCACAACACGATGCTGCGCACCTCACTACACAGCACCAATTCGAAGTCCAACTAAACTAACATGGGTCAAGTATAAAAGTAGCAATAATAAGTGATGGAAAAGACTACAATATATACACACCCTTTATTTGGGTGTGTATCGTATGCACCCCCAAAATATTATGAATTATAGAGAAAATATTATGAATCGTATTGCTAAAAAGTTACGAATCATATAAAGGTTATCAGATACACTAAAATGTTATGAATCATAATGAAAATGTTACGAATCGAACTGCTAAAAAGTTATGAATTCTAGAACAAAAGTTACGAAACACGCTGAAATGTTATGAATGAACCATAAAATATGTGCATATAGTACACCATTTTAAGGAGTGTGTATTGTAGACTTTCCCATAAGTGATATGCCAAAAACCAACAAGGATAGTTCTATAAGTAGCGTGATAAGCCAACACCAAAAAAACCCCCACCTGGCAACAAACGAGTGTAACTCTCACAAACTTTGTATTTCACAAATATTCAATTATATTACGCTGAGAAACTGGATTTCTCACACACTTTGATCACTTTTATTTGCATACTTACATATCCAGATTACAAGCCAGTTTATATATAGGCTAAACAAGGGGGGGAAAGGTAAAGATGTGACAAACTCACATTTATTGAGCAAAACATATTACAGAAACTAAAAAGTCTTCACACGTGATCTAAAACCACGTGCTTTTCATAGGCTGCTACAGGAAGCAACTCAAGTTTGCTTTTCTTCATTATTGGTCCCATTAATTTCCCAAACTTGAACTAAAAGCCCATGATTTTACAGTATGTTTCTCAACCAGCGCCCCTGTTGAAGCCGAGAACCCAATTGTCACCCATTCAGGTAAGTAATCCCTCAGATCAACAATCAAATGAATGGTATCTTCCACTCTGGAATTATTAACAGAACCAGTAAAAACTACACTCAATTTGTATGAGCTCGAATCATACTTAATCCAAGCCTCGTTCTTTATCCCACGAGTTATGTTACCGTACCAAACAGCAGTAACGTTTGATGTTAGAGAATTGACATCGATACCTACATGAGTAACCGGGCTGATACCAACCGGGTCCCAACGATTCTGAAACGTATCAAACTCCACGGCAACAAAAGGGCTGGTGGCTACTATCGTAACCGGGTCAATCGGGAGGCCAAATGCACCACCAGCAGTGGACATCGACCCATCTGGAGCGAGAAAGAAGGCGAGACCATCAGCGAAATTGGGAAGCCCGTCTGAATCAACGACGAAAGTGAAATGGGTATCGAAATCTGTTAACTTTCCAGTGGACTTATCCCAGAGGTGAAGGGATTCTTTGTAAGTTGCTTTACCGGCTTGTTGCTCCTGATTGGAGGTGAGTTGGAGGCCTTGGGTTGAGATATAGGCATCTCCGAACGTTTTTATGTTAGCCTTCTGATCTCGATCGCCTAAGTTAGTCAGGTTGAAGGTGAGTGAAGTTATTTGAGGAAATAGAATGCAGAAGGATAGGGAGAGAGAATATAGCAGGATTTGGAAGTTGAAGATGGCCATGGCTGTGGGGAGGAAATTGGGATCGAGTTGTGTGTTTTGGATTTAGTTTTTGGCGTTTAAATAACCGAAGAGTTCGTCCAGAGTTCTTTTGGATAGGATTTGAAATGATGAATTAGTCCTTGTGCAGTACTGATTCAAGTGTTAGAATTTGTGCTTTCTTTACTCAGTATATTAATCCATTATTGTTGGCCATGGAGAACTTTCCTGTTCAACTTTGGTTTCTATTTTATTTTTGTTTGGATTAGTTTTGGTTGGTTTGATTCTAGAAGGACAGACTTTTGCGTGGTTTGGGCACGTGAAGTGAACCTAAAATATCATTGACCGATACACTAGATGGATCCATTGTTGACAAAAAGACAAACAAATATACATAAAGGTTGCTGATTTTGTCTCACTTTTTTTTCTTAACGCAACTCCCTTATAAATGTATTTTTGGTGAAAAATACACTTGTAGGGAAGTGGCGTTAACAAAAATAGAGTGGCAAAATTATTTTCTTAAATAAATTGTGGAAACAGGTTAATTAGCTAGCTGCCAAAGGACTTAAAAATAATGCTAGAGAAGTTATATTTTATATTTGGGCTCTTAATAGACCAGTTGCTGACTTTGATGATGAGTTTCAAACGTCTCATTGCAACTAGTAGCATAAAAGATAAGTAAATTATTTCGATCTTTCAACAGAGAATTGAAGAAAAATGTATAATAAACCTCCAACACCTGAAATCTTGATCAACTGGGAAATTTATGACTTAATTTACCCTCTCTTTTTTTTTTTGAAAGGCTAAAAATTTTATTAGTCTCTGAAAAAACAAAGATCAACAGAATAAGAAATAATGACATCAAATTCCTAACCCGCTAACCAAACGAGAGATGACAAAAGCTAAGAAATTCTTAATTTGCCCTCTTTGCGACAGTGTTGCATATGGAAAAGAAGCGGCAGAAGACGCGGCGGTGAGGTTTTAGTTAGTACTACCTCCGTCCGGATTTAACGGTCCTTTTTTAGAGTTCGTGTCATTTTTCAATCGATTATATCTTTCAATTCATAATGTTTTACGTGATTTCGAAAACATCGAATTAAAGAATTAATCGAGATCTATCAAACAAAATCCATATTCGATATGAAATTTATCACGGATTTAAAGATATAACCCGTTTTTTAGCCGGTTAGAATAGAACTAGGGACAATTAAATCCGGACGGAGGGAGTAGTAATAACCACTGCCGATGACGTAACCATGGCTCAAAGATGTGCTGGTGAGCTTTTTTTTTTTTTTTTTGGTACGTCGGAATATTATAGATCAGTCAACTAAGAAGTTTTGCAGCATAGGTGCATACATGTGGTTCAAAATATTACAAGCCACAAAATAAAAGCAAATGCTATAAGGTGCCCTTGGGACACAAGTTTGGGACATAGGTTTAGGGTTCTTTAATTGCTTTAATTATATTTTTTATACTCATTCCAAGACCTTCTAATAATGACATTGAAAATGTAAACTACTCCATTAAAAGAGATCAACAATATTTTGATTGACAAAAATGACCAAGACTCTTCATATTCATCTTTCTTTTAATTGATAAAAACAAAAAGGAGGGAAAATGGAAAAAAATTTGCCGCCATGCTAATTGGAGCATTTGTGCCCCTGGGACGGTATATTAACCAAAGTTGGTAATTCTTTGATTAATAAGTTAAGTACAATACGGAGTAACTTTTTTGTCTTTGTTAATTTTTTTTTACATTTGTTTGTTCTGCGTCAAAGTTTTGTGACTTATTGATTCATCTCGTCGAGAAAAATTAAAAAAGTAAAAAAAATGATTGAAACTCATACAGTAATTTTTTGAATAAAGAAAAAAATAAGTAAAAAAATTATTTTTTGACTTATTTTTGTCTTTATTCAAAAAATTATGAGTTTCAGTCATAATTTTTTTACTTTTTCAATTCCTCTCGATGAGATGAATCAATAAGTTACAAAAGTTTGATGCAAATTAACAAATAAGAAAAAACTTTGAATAAAGACAAAAAAAATCATTTTGATTTATTAAGCCAAAACCACCCTTAATTTCTTTTTGAATTCAAATTTAAATTAAGTTTAATTGTCGAGTGACTTGACAACATAAAACTGTGATTACATTTTCTACTACAAAGTAACATAAAACGTACACCACCTTTTTCTTATTACAATTTTAAGAAAAAAGAAAGAGAAAGCGGATGGGCATAACATAACTACAAGGGTAATGTTGGAAATTTTTAAAACTTTTCCAATGATGCATTAAATGTCACCACTTCACCCTGAAAACCAATTACGACTAATGAGAAAATAATTAATACGGAGTGGAAGCACACCATTTATTGCTACTAAATTAATGCCCTAAACTTATGCCCCAGGGGCACTTGTTAGCGGGACCGCAAAATAAAACCAACCTCTTAATCGAGTATTGGCCTTAAGTTAAGGCGGTCTCGAATCCAAAACTCTCTAATAGAAGGTGGTTCGCCCAGAGAAACCATCAAGTCCTCATTTTGCTCCGCTCTAATTCTTGCAAGATGATCCGCACATTGATTAGCCTCTCGAAAAATATGATTCAGCATTAATCCCGTCCTAATCAGGATGGCATGTGCATCATTGATTAAATTCCTCTGAGGGTGATTAGAAGCATTTTCTTCGTTAATTCAATTATTTATTAAAATAATCTTTCTTTTTATGGTTTTCACTTCCCCAATCTTCATCTCCAACAAAATTAGGTTTAGACGTGTTAGGATCATCACACACACGCACACAATTTTATGAGTATAAAATAATAAATAATTAACACAGAGATATACATGGTTCTCCAATACCGGATACGTCCACGAGAGCAAGAGCGACTGCTATTCTTTTTATTATCACAGTACGAAATATGGTTTACAACATAAAGTATTTATACCGACTCTATTCTAACCATAATCTGGCATTTGATCTGAATCCAAAAAATACCCATGTACCAATCATACCGTACGCCCCCCGCACCCCCAATTACGGAACACCTAGGCCTTCAACCTAGTCTACTTTCACTGGATCATTGGCAATGGGCCAAATGTCGTCGCTCCACTCCGACATTTGACTTTCTCTCTAGAACTCCTTAGTATCTCTTCATACTTTAACATATGAGCCATAGTTCTAACAAGACAAAACCCTAAATTCTTCAAACATAACCCATTTGAAACCATCTTCATCACTAACGTAAATTAGGTAGAACTGAACCCATTTCTGCTATTGTCTTGATAAACTACCAATATCGTACAAAAATTCGACCCAATATACTAGAAGCCAATTGATGTTAGTTACTTTTATAATTAAGCTCGTGGACTACTAATAGTACCTCGGCAGATTAACCGAGCTACTACTGTAGCTGGAGATATTCCTCTGGGAAGTTCTGATATGCATTGCTTAAATAGCTAAAAAAGAGTGCTTACGGTTTATCGAGCCTGCTGCTCATTTTTGTTTCAGTCTAACGGAAATTCATAAAAGGTTTACGAAACAGAGTACGATATACGAAATACACACATAGATAATAGTCTTACAGATAAGAAAGAAAAACCTAGCGCTAGTCTAGCACTTGTTGAATGTTCAGGCTGTCTCGCAGGACAAATTCTCTCATAGCAATGAGTATGTCCATGACAAACACAAGCTCGTCTGTATGTTTAGCTCCCATTCTTGCAAGGTGGTCTACACATTGGTTGGCCGAGCAGTAAGTGTGGCCAATCGAGGTGTTGGTCTGAGCCATGAGGTAGTGGGTTTCATTTATCATCACACTTTGGGGGTGATGGTTCGGGTTGCCTTTTGTGATCAGGTTTACTGCTGTGAGGGAGTCTAATTTGATTGTTACACTCACCAGCTTCCTTTCCTGGATGATTTCCAATCCCTTGTAAATACTCCATATCTCCGCTTCCAAGCTCAAGGTGAAGTATCTCATACCGTAAATCCCATAATTCAATCTCCCTTGTTGTCTCTGAACAAGCCTTCAAAATCTCCTCTCCCTTTAGTCTCGTACCAGCAGCCATCCGTATTTAGTTTGATATAGCCTGCAATTGGATTGGACCAAGAGATTAGGCATGTTGTATGGGTACCATTAATGAGGGGGGGACTTGAAGGCTTCAACGATTTCCTGGGAATAAGAAATAATCATCCTAACACTGACGGAAGATGGCATCTCAATATTCTTAAAACTTTTTTGTTTCTATCCTTCCAAATCTGCCATAATGCAGTGATGAACATAGTATGCCAGGGTATATTATTTCTCATTCCCAAGTCTCTGTTGCTTCGCAAATTTAGGGACATCCAGTCATGGCCTGGAGTATCCATGCCCCCTCTCAATATATGGCTTGAGGGAATGCTACTCCAAAGCTCTTTGGCTTTGCTACATTCCCTGAAAAGATGTTTAATGGTTTTTGAGCAGGTATTGCATCTTGGGCATAGATCCAAGGTTGCAATACCTCTCCTGGCCCGGAGATGATTGGTTGGAAGGCTATTGTGGAGTATAAGCCACATAAAAGTTTTGGGTTTTTCCGGAATTTTGATTTTCCAAAACCACTTCCAACCCTTCAAATTCGAGTCATTTTTGTTAATACGATCATAGGCTGCAGACACAGAATAATTTTCATTCCCAGATCCCACCCAAATGGTGTGGTCAGCAGATTGAGTGTAGATTGGGAGATTGATGGCATTGATAGCCTCAAGGGTGTTGACATCCACATATTGAGCTATCTCATCCAAGACCCAATTTCCATCCATAATTAGAGTCTCTACCGTTTGGGAAGAGTTAGTATGTTCACCAGGGTGGGAGAAAGCCAACGTTTATCTCTACACCATCAATCATGCCAAATGCTGACAGATTTCCCATCTCCAATTACCCATTTCACTCCCTTTTCAAGGACATGTTTAGTGTCCACAATGCTTCTCCAGAGATGCAATGCTGGCCTATTTCTAGGCCACGAATAGATAGAGTGATTGTTCAGGTACTTATCCCTTAGGATAGAAACCCAAAAACCTTCCTCCTCGATCTTGGTCGGAAATTTTCCAGCCAAGTTTTGTAAGACAAGCCAAGTTTTGATTTTTGGCTTTTTGAGCCTCAGGCCACCATTATCATTGCTTTTGCACACCTTATCCCACTTGACAAAGTGCATCTTCTTATTTCCAGGTGAATCACCCCATAAGAAGTTTCTGTTTAACTTGTCAAGTCTTTCACAAATAGAAGCAGGAAGATGCATAGTTTGCATAGTATAGCTGGGAATGGTAGACATAATTGATTGGGCAAGAGTAGTTCTACCAGACAACATGAAGGTGTTAGAAACCCACACAACAAGTCTATTTTGAACCATTTCAATGATATGGTTAAAATCTTGTTTGCTCACTCTCTTATGTAACAAAGGCACACCTAGATATTTCCCCAAGTTATTGGTAAGTTTTATGCCACAGAAATCACTAATTCTCCTAGCCTTACTCCTCTGGACATTAGGGGAAACAAAGACTTTCGATTTCTCCAAATTGATGGTTTGTCCAGACATTATGCAAAACTCATTCAGCACTTCCATCATAGCTTTAATAGTGTTCATATTGTCTTGCCCAAAAAGGATCAAGTCATTAGCAAAAAATAGGTGGGTTAAGGGCGTGGAATTTTTTGAGACTTTGATACCTTTCCAATCACCTTCCTCTTTTTTGTTATTTATTTATAAGAATAGATAATCTTTCCATACAGAGAACAAAGAGATAAGGAGAAAGGGCGATCTCCTTGCCTTAAACCACAACTGGGAGCAAATTCAGATAGGGGCTCTCCATTCCAAGAATAGAGGTTTTGACACTTAACACACAGCTAGCTCATGATAAGGGAGGTCCAAGAAGCATTAAAATTGAAATAATTCAAAGTACTGTCAAACAAAAAATTTCACCACACTTTAGCGTACGCTTTTTTTGGATCAATTTTGAAAATCATCCCTCCTTTTTTTCCATTTTTCCCCCAGAGAGTATGCAGAACAGCTTGGGTGATAATGATATTGTCATTTGTGGTTCTACCAGGTACAAAGCTACTTTGAAAAGGACTAATGATTTTGGTCAAAAGGGGTCTAAGTCTTGCCACAATAATTTTGGTGACAATTTTGAAACCCACATTGCATAAGCTAATAGGTCTAAACATCTTTATAGTGTCAGGATTATCAATCCTGGGGATCAAAGCTATGAAAGTTTTGTTCATGTCCTCAGATATGGAATTAGAAGTATGGAATCAAAGCATGAGCATGAGCCTGCTACTCATGCACTTATGGGATGAAGCAGAAATGACAAATGTTTGCCCATGCATAGAATTTAGAAGCAATGAAATATAACACGTACTAATCATTATCAGGGCATCACATTTTATGTGTGTCCGTATGTAGTGCTACATAACCACAAGAATGGTAACATTGAAAAATGGAGCAAAATAGGTGATATAATAACAAGAATGGTGATAAAATCATTGTATATATTTTTCTTATTCAAGTACTAATTTTTTAATCCAATTTATTATTGAGAACTGGCATTCGAATACTGATGATTCCCATTGTTATCCAAGGCAGCCAATACTGATGATTCCCATTGTTACTTCTTCTTTGCGGCAGCCAAATGCAATCTTTGAGTTTTTTTTTTTTTTTTTTTTGAACAGAAAAATTATTTTTATTAATTTTTGAAAGTAAGTACAAAGACTAAAAGGAGCAATCTTTGAGCTTTAGTTGCGATAATGAACATGTTTCTGTAAGAATACGCCCCATATGTTCCCCGCACACACCCTTATGGTTAATTTGCATTAATTATTAGTATGATCAATGATGCAAAAGGCAATGTTTAACTCCCTAATGATGATGGTAGCTAGGTAGGTGAAGAACTTAATTAAGAGGGGTGGGTGATCTCTCTCTGCCTATTAAACAATGTGTTCAGTTTCTTCCTGTCAACGTAAGCAACTACACTGAACATATATATTGTATAGATGAGGGGAAAGAGAGAGAAATTAAACCTCTTACTCCCAAGAGATTGCTCTGCTCTTGCATTACGGGTTGGATTTATTATCTCTTATATTATCAACTGAGATCTCTTATCTTATATGAGTATATCTACATGGATCCAGGTTAGTAACTTCTAGGTGAATCCCTTTATGTATTTCTGCAGTATGTATTGTATGAGATGTTCTAGATTCTGTAATTTCAGTTTACAGTTTACTCCAAGATTGTTGTGATATTCCCTCATGCGTACGATAATAAATTCCGTTCTATGTAGAATGAGGCGGATTTATGAGCAATCTGCGGTGCGGTTATCCTTGAAAAGGTTTAGCCATGGAATTAGGATTCAAGTACGTTGCCATGCACGGAAATCTCTGTTGGATTGAAGAAGATGTGCAATAAAGTTTGGGAAATGATTTTGTCACTCCCTTTTTTGTTAACGTCACTCCCCTACAAGTGTATTTTTGCCTGCAGGAGAGTGGCGTTAACAAAAAAAAAAAGAGTGACAAAATCAGCAGCTTAAAGTTTTGAAATTAAGAATATGAATTGCTTGCTTAAGTGAAAGGCCGAAACCTTGTCATCAGGATGAGCACACACCTAGCCAACAACCCTCAATCTCTCCATTTCCTACTCATGGAAATTTTCTTTGTGTTCCAAGTCGGGCTTTTTGTTTTTCGTTTATTGTTATTTATTTTATTTTTTTTTGGATTGGTAGTGTCCTTTTTTATATTTATATAATATATGATATATGATGTTTTTGAGTTCAAACAAAAAAAAGCTGGCTACTTCAAGTAAACAATTTTTGTAGAGTTCTGGAGTTATCAGAAGGCGAATTCAGGTTTTTAGTTAATTTGTAAACGAGGAAGTAGACAATATTTTTCAGACCTATAGGGAGGTTAGTGTAACTGGACTCTGGAGCTAGGAATAGCAACCTTTTCTGAACTAATGAATACCCGAATCGATCTGCACCATTTAGGGCGATTTTTATCTGATTATTTTATCCGTGGGTTTGGTTTGGCTTTTAATTTGAAAAAATAGGCATATTTTGGTTCAGGTTCTGTCTTATACAATATCAGAAGCGAAACTCAAATATCATAACTGAACCCAAACCGATGGACATATATGCCTCATGTATATCACACACGAAATATGTCCTCATACATTCACATATTTGCATAATACACTCGTATACATTTACATTAACATTGGATTGGGGAAAAAAACCGAACAGATATCCCATTAGCTAGGGTTACTGTCTAGGCGATAGAAAACCAGTCGGGTATTGATTTGGGTTTGGTTTCGGGTTGTAAATCTCGAATTTGGTGAAAATTTGGGCTAAACGGACTTATTGCTAGGAATGGCAACGGGGCGGATTTTATCACATCGACCCGAAAATTTAGCCCCAAACCCGAACCGGGGAATTTATGGGTATCCCCTCCCCGCCCCCCTTATTTTTTTTTCATTGAGAAAATATGTTTTAGATTCGAAAATAAGTGGGTACAAACAATAAAAGTTTATAAAATAACTATTAGAATTTAATTAAAATCAATTATCTAAAAGCAAAATGAAAGTAATAGTTATTAGCGGATAAAAAAAAAAGTAATAGTTACTACTAATATTTTTTTGTGGTATTCTAGTTATTATTACAAGGGTAAACAAACAAGAACTAAAATGGAGTAGTTTTTTATGCATAAAATAATTTTGGAGCAGGGCGGATACGCAAACGGAAGTAACGTGAATCCAAACCCAACCTAAACCCGGCCAGATTTCATCAATTCTCCCCTACCCGACCCACAAAAAATACAACAAAACTCCACCCCGATCAGAGAGGAACGGGTTGAATTGGCATCTCTGCTCATTGCCAGCCTCTCTCACCATAAGCGGTCAAGGTTCCGGTTACCCGGTTCATCAAACGAGATTTTTACCGACCCGGAAGCCTGGTGCTTAGACCGGACCCACCGAAGAAACCCCGTTGCCTAGGGCTCAAAATACAGTTACAATCGTTTCAATGGCGAGTCGAGTTTCTGATCGGAAATACTAGAAGTTCAATTGCAGCTGTTTTGGCAAACGTATCATCTTCTCCTCTCTCTCTCTCTCTCTCTCTCTCTCTCTCTGTCTCTAGCTTGTACGTGATGTATCCAAGTTTCCGTGTGATTATACGTAGAGATTCTATCGATATCGAAATGTGTTTCCTCAGATTGTCCGTTTCTGTTGAAACATTGCAAAATATTTAGGTTAGGGTCGGTCAAATCATAGTCATGAAAGTGGAGGTTCAGTGCAATTGGGGTTAACGTGATCAACAGTTCCAAGTATGGATTTATTCGAACTTTTTTCCCGTTTGCTGTAATGCAGTATGGTTTGTGCTCAATTTAATGAAGAAGACTTAAGCAACCGCGTTTTCAAACTCTATGTTGTGTTTTTTCTCAATGCAAAAGCTGTACAAAATAATATTGTATTATATCTGTTGTTTTGCATGTTGGCCTGCTATAAAAGTTGAACTTGCACGCCTACTTTGCTGCGCACATCTTCTTCACGGAGTCTGCTCCCAGAATTGCTTGAGCGGCAACCTAACCTATATTAGTTTCGCCCATCCAAACCATCTTGCTTCTCAAACTTTTTAGTGCCAAAGACCGATGACTAGTTAACCGACTCCTTGTCAACTTGAGGAATACATGTATTCTTCTGGTATGGTGAATTTTCTTTTGTGCCATACTAGCAGTTACGCGGCTTTTGCCTCAGAGTTGCAATATTTTGGCTTGGCCCTTAATCACTTCAAATACTTCTACTTGCATGTTTTGGAGTTTGAGGCTCATTGTCTCTCCAACCTTGTGTCATGGTATCAGTGTGGACAAGCTAAACAGAATTCGAGTAACTTGACAGCGTACCCTCAGCAAAAGTGGTGGGAATGGGGGTATGACTGAGGGGTGACAAATCAGTGGCGAATGTTCAGTATAGTTGTATATTTGGTCCTTGGTGTACCAGGATTTCGAAAGTCAAGATTTCCAACTAACTTCCTTGTGTGTATCTTCCATCTTTAATGCAGGTTTATCCTTTACATTAGGGTTGATGGAGATCCAAGATTACTCGGGGTTACCCGAAACCCCGCAGATGCTTCCCCCTCCACCTGGAAGTTTTATAGATCGAGAAGAACTTATCCAACATGTAGGAGAGTTTGCCATATCACAAGGATATGTTGTAACTATAAAGCAGTCCAAGAAGGAAAGAGTTGTAATTCTTGGGTGTGACAGAGGAGGTGTTTATCGTAATAGACGAAAATCTGTGGACGAAGCATCTGGGGAACATATTCGCAAAAGAAAAACAGGTTCTCGGCTTACAAATTGTCCCTTTGAATGTGTGGGTAAAAAAGATGACAGTTTGTGGGTGCTCAGCATTAAAAACGGTTCACACAACCATGAACCGTTAACGGACATTTCGGAGCATCCTGCCGCTCGTCGTTTCACAGAGACGGAAGTGCTTCTTGTTAAAGAGATGACAGAAGCTGGTTTAAAACCACGTCAAATTCTCAAGAGACTGAGACAAAGCAATCCAGAGCTTTTGTCGACGCCAAAGCATGTTTACAATATCAAGGCTAAGCTGCGACAAGGAAATATTACAGGTCAAGGCCCCCTCAACTAACTTACAATTTGACCCTCTCTATCTGTCTCTTTGTCTTTCTCTCTGCATCTTCTTTTGTAAAGGTAACTTAGATGAGTTGGTTACACCGTTACATTACATCAGCCATGAATTTAGTAACTACATCGCTGCATCCTTACCTGTGCAACCAACTGATCAACTTTCACTGTTTGCTAAATGTGGAGTTTGCTAACATAGTCCACACCATGTAGATAAGTAGAAAACACACTGTTGAGCACAGAGAAGGAGTTGATTGCGGAAGTAAAAATTGGACAATCCATTAATTAAGATGGATCCTGAGTCTTCCGACTCTATTTCATCGTAAATTTGATCTTGACTGATATAACTGTCGTGTGTGTGTTGTTCACTTGTTCCAGCTCCTTATGTTGCACAAGGTCAACTCCAACCTTTGCTTGGGCTGCTTGTTCAAAAATGAAAGAAGAAATAGAAAAAAAGATAGAAAATGCATCTCCTGTGGGCTGGCTTAAGCATATCCTTGAAAAGCACCAAGCTGAGAGTTTTGTAGACTTAAAAATTTTAGTTCACCCAAAAGGCGCCTTAGTCAAGTAATATGGACATAAAATAGCTTGAGCATGCATTTGCTTAATCTAGGAGATATTTTGCATAGGTTTGTGTAACGTCAAAATCTGATTATGGCTTGGGCTCATAAATCAGCACCCTTTCTCCATAAGAAAGAGGGTGTGTGATCTGCCTCATCCATTAATTGGTTTGGTAGTCTTTTTTGTCACTCGGAATACTTTTTGCCCTTATATATGGGTAACATCAGCAAGAATGTAATCCAAGTATCTTTATCAGGGAATGCAGCCTAAGCTGATGGGCCATTTGCTTGCCTTTATTACAAGTAGGATGGTAGTAGTCTTTATTTAAGTGCAGTGAGCTAAAATAGATTCTAATGGTTCTGCTAAAGGTCGAAGAAGTCTGTGGATATTTGCATTTTCCTTCAAGAGGGTTAAATTTTTTAAAGCTCAAGAAGCTGTCCTTTTTGCACTTTTCTCCCGATAACCTAGAGTGCACATCATAAATTTGTCATTGCATCACTTGCTTGTGTTCTCAGTAGACTGGCATTTTTGTGTTTCAGTGAAGAGATTCAAGACATTGAGACCTCAGACATCTGCTGTGGGAAACTTACATCTGCCATCAACTAGCGAGCCATCTTGGAGGCAGCGCTACCCTCCGGTAAGCAAAGATGTGACTTAGATGAACTCAGATTAATGCCTTTTCTTTAGCAGTGAGGGGTGTTACATGTATTACCCAGTCAGAAGTAGATAGTGTATTGGTTTTTTTTCCTTATCTACTCCCCCCTTCTCCATGTTAGCTGTATCTCTGAGAGTTATACTAGACTCGAACTCATTATATGCTATATCTACCAGAGGGTCCCCAATCTCATTGGTGGTAGATTTGTTGATTCTCAATCATCAGCGTCTGTTGACGTAATAAACCCCGTAAGTGCAGAAAATGTCCATGGATTTTTTTCTGCTTTCTTCCTTTCTTTCTCAGGATTAAATTAATAACAGGTAGAATGAATATTCTTTGATCATCAATAGGCAACACAGCAAGTTGTCTCTCAAGTTCCTTTTACCACCACTGAAGAATTTAAAGCTGCAATATTTGCAGCAAAAAGGGCTTTTCCATCATGGCGAAACACACTGGTTACCACTCGCCAACGTATCATGTTCAAGCTTCAAGAACTTATCCGAAGAGACATTGTAAGTGCATTGGGACATCAGTGATCTACATCGTATCAAACTTGCCATGTTCGTTTATAGTGATTGTGATTAATTGCAGGACAAGCTCGCGTTTAATATTACTTCTGAGCAGGGTAAAACATTGAAGGATGCATATAGTGAAGTGCTGCGTGGCCTAGGTTGGTGTTTTTACTGTTCCCTGTCTTCAAAGAAATCTTGGGTTTTTGAGCTTGTTTGGTTGTGTTTGAGGTCTTTACCAAATTTCCTTTATCTTGCAGAGGTGTTGGAGCATGCTTGTGGAATGGCAGGTTTACAAGTGGGGGAGTTTGCCTCAAATATACCAAATGGAATTGATACGTACAGCATAAGAGAGCCACTTGGTGTTTGTGCTGGTATTTGTTCTTTCAACTTTCCAGCGATGATCCCATTATGGGTAAGCCTGCTGTGTTTTTCTTTGTCAGTTCTTTTGACTTCTACTCATCAAAAAAGAAGAAGTTATTTTGAGTTTGTCTCTCATCTTTTCCCTCCATGCTCTATTTGGAGATTGCTCCTTTTGGCTGACGGAAAATATATAATACCGTTGCTCCTTTTGCCATGAAGTCGCAAAAAGATGTAACAAAATCTGTTTTACGAAGAATGAGACATATTTATGAGCAATCTGTGTTATCTTTGGGTTTTGTAGTTTGGTTTCATAAACGATGGGTCCTCGGTGTTTTGGGATGCTTTGTAGACCTCATCGCCATCACTTTTCAAAACAAAATTGATTTCACATTCTATCTCTGTTTTGCAGATGTTTCCCTTTGCAGTTGCATGTGGTAATACCTTTATTCTAAAGCCTTCTGAGAAAGCTCCAGGTTATTGTTCTCTTTCTATTCTTGTTGTTCACGAATTCTTGGAGCATTCCCACCTACTATGATGTTTGGAACCTATTTGGTTTTGCCTTATATTTTCTTTTCTCTTTCAAACAGTTTCCTGTATTTGACACAATTATAGACTTCAACAATATATGCATTCATCTTCTTTTGAACGGTACAGTAGTATGCAGGGATGTGTGAAGCTCTAAAGCATGAAAGTTTTATGGTCAAATCTTAGTACTGACTGAGTTTTTTATCGCCCCTTTCCTTTCTCTAAGTAGCATAGACAAGTGATATGACATCAACATGGGCAGAAGGTTCAAAAAAAGCAAGACACGACATGCCGAAGACATGTATATTTAAGTAAGAGAAAATTTAATGCATTAGTTTAAATTAAAAGTGACGTTATATTTCAAGACTTAAATAAACTATATGACGATCACAGAATTCCATATAACTAATGATGTGAACCATTCATCATTTGTTAAATAATACCATGAATGCATACATCATCAATAACAAAAATCATCTAACAGATGGAGAAATGATTATTTATAAATTTGCGAAGGTGCGAGGAAGAAAAGCTAAAGACGTTTCTCAAGTGTATAAAAGGTATTGATTTGGTGGTGTTGGTGAAAGACGAGGCGATCAGGGATAGATGAAAGTTGTATTTCGAGAAGTTGTTAAACAAGAAACATGAAGGAGGTTTTGGTGGGGAGGAAGTGTATGTACTAGGCGAGAACATAGAATATGAGTTTTATCGGAGAATACAAAAGTTCGAAGTGGTTAAAGCTTTGAAAATGATGAAACCGGGTAAGGCCTTAGGACCAGATGGTATCCCTATTGAAGTGTGGAAATGTCTAGATGACCTGGGGGTGACTTGGTTGACGAAGTTGTTCAACAAGATTATTATGATTCGGAAGATGCCCGACGAATGGAGAATGAGCACCTTAGTACCTATCTATAAGAATAAAGGGGATATTCAAACCTGCAACAACTATAGAGGTATTAAATTGATGAGTCATACCATGAAATTGTGGGAAAGAGTTATTGAGTATCGTTTGAAGATGGTGACTAAGGTATCAGAGAAACAGTTTGGTTTCATGCCTGGAAGATCAACTATAGAAGCTATCTACCTTTTAAAGAGATTGGTAGAAAAACACAAAGCAAAGAAGAAGGATCTCCATATGGTTTTCATAGACTTAGAAAATGCTTATGATAAGGTGCCTAGAGATATCATATGGTGGGTTTTGGAGAGAAAGGGAGTGACCAAAGGGTATATCGAGGTGATTAGAGACATGTATGAAGGTGCCGTCAATACCATTAGATCACCAGTAAGGGAAACGAGTGAATTTCCAATCACTGTATGATTGCATCGAGGGTTAGCCTTAAGCCCGTACCTCTTTGCCTTAGTTATGGATGAATTGACTAGATAATTTCAGGAGGATATCCCATGGTGTATGATGTTTGCAAATGACATTGTCCTCGTAGATGAAACCGCTAGAGGTGTTAATACGAAGCTAGAAATTTGGAGGGAAGCATTAGACTTTAAGGGTTTTCGGATAAGTAGGAGTAAAATGAGTATATGGTGTGCAAGTTTAGTGGTACCAGCAGTGCGCATGAAGAAAGAGTGATGATCCAAGACCAGGAGATACCAAAGAGTGATTATTTTAGGTACTTAGGCTCAATTATTAGTAGAGATGGATAGATTGCCGATGATGTGACCCATAGGATCCAAGTGGGGTGGCTTAAGTGGAGGAGTGCTACTGGTGTACTATGTGACAAGAGGGTATCCACAAAATTAAAGGGAAAATTCTATGGAGTTGTCATCAGACCAGCGATGCTTTACGGAACAGAATGTTGGCCTATTAAGAAACAATAGGTAAGCAAGATGAGTGTAGCGGAAATGAGAATGTTGAAGTGGATGTGTGATAAGACTAGACGAGACAGGATTAGAAATGAAACAATTCATGAGATGGTAGGTGTAGCACCTATAAATGAGAAGTTGAGGGAAAATAGGCTAAGGTGGTTTGGGCATGTCTACCGTAGACCAGGAGATGCAGTAGTTAAGAGAGCGGATAGGATAGCTTTGGGTAGCAATGCTACGAGGAGGGATAGACCTAAATTGACATTAGATGTTGTTGTGCGAAAGATATGAGTATAATGGATTTGTGTGAACAAGTGGCCCTTGTCAGAGCTCAATAGAGGAAAATGATTCATGTAGCCGACCCCAAGTAATTGGGACATAAGGCTCGGTTTGGTAAATGTGGTTTGGTTTGGTTAGTCTAAAAGCTGAGGGATGAACAACGAGGGACTATTGATGCTTGTCATGACTGACATGACTTGCCCATGCTTCTTAGCCTTATCTTTTCTCCGCAATTAGATATTTTGTAGGTTGTCTTGGGGATTCTTATGAAGAGGTATATGATATACATTAGGTTACTTTAATTTGGTATGAGGTGTTATGATATGAATCTAGGGGATTGTGCTTAGTAATTTCGTGAAGTTTTGGCCTGTGTTTACTTAGATATCTTTCACTTTCTTAGCCTTTCAATATCTAAATGAATCATCTGTACTCCCAATTTGTAGCGTTGGATAGGAATTTCCTTTCTGCTTCCTGAGCTTTGTGGGTGTGACTCCACCTACATGGATCAACGGCGTTGAGAATATTGTGATGGTTGTTCTATCTAGCAAAATGTTCTGATATTTGTGCATATTACTGTTGACATTTATGTGAGAATGCTGGAATGGAATTAATATTCTAGGTTCTCAGTTGTATTTGTCATCTGTGGCAAGTCAAAAGCGAGGAATACCTGTTAATTGTAATAGCCATATTCCATTGTGTTGTGGCCTTGGTAATTAGCTCGACCAAATAGAATTATGGATTGTTCATTCTGTTCCCGCATAGTTTGATGTCTGCAACTAAATAGGAAAAAGGATCGGGTCAGATATTAGTGGATAGGTATCCCCTAAAAGTTTTTGAATGTTTTTGTCTATTGCCTTGAAAATCCTTTATTATTTGATTTTGCTATCAATCTGCCCTCATTATACTAATATACTGGTTCATGGTTCTTTTGCATTTTCTTTGTGATCTACATATCTTCTGAAATGTTTGTGTTTATGTACCTTGTTGTTTATGATGGTGCATTGATAAGATAGTTTATTTCTCTTGTTGTTCAGGACCTTCTATTATACTTGCAGAGCTAGCACTTGAGGCTGGTTTGCCCAATGGTGTCTTAAACATTGTTCATGGCACCAATGTAAGTTCTGAGTTTCTTGTGATAAGCATAAGTATGCTCCCTTGACTATAGAAACTTCACTCAAGGTTTGATATGCAATATTTCATTTCGAACATGTAACCACCGCCCAGGCATGCGCGCGCACATAAAATGATAAAAAAAAAAGAAGGAAAGAAAGAAAGAGCCAATCTATTTGAAATGTTTCCACCCCTTTATCTTGGGAGCTGGGAAGGATGGATATGAAGTACATTAGTGGTATTAAGGTGGCACTGCTTCTATTTACTAAATTGTGTATGCTCTATGCACAATCTGCACTGCTTTCACCTGAATTTTGTTTTCCCTATTACACTTGTATCGTGATCTGCAGATGTCTCATTTTTCATTTGTTTTCTTTTTCAATTTTTGGCAGGAGATCATGAATGCCATCTGTGATGAGGACGATATTAAAGCTATATCATTTGCTGATTCAGATAAAGTAAACATTTTCCCCCTTAGTTTCACTTCTTATTTAGTTGCTTTAGGTGGGACCTTAACTTTGGTCCCGACGTAGGTGCGGTGGGGTCCCCCACAGATAGTAGTGTGGTGTGACAAAGTAATACTCCCTGGCGGAGGTGACGAGGTATCATACCTGCACTTCCATTTTGTATCAAAGAAAAAAGATGTAATTTTAGTGGGCACGCAAAAGTTGAAGCACTTGCAACGATTTGGGTGTTGTGCAATATAGAGACAGCCACAGGGATTGTTTGGTATGGAGGGGATGGTGGTGCCACAGCTATGGGTTAACGAATTGGAAATTAAAGCAAAGTGATGAGTTTGAAAAACCTGAAGCAGTTACCCATGCGGGATGTTGAGCAGATGAAGTATGGACTTATGTGATGAAGTTGCTGGAAAATTTTGGATAAAGAGCAGAATGCTACTTAATTCATGAAGAGTTTGAAACTTTTCCAGAATGGATGACCCAGCTCTGTTGTAACATAGGATATTCCTATGCCCTTAACCATCCTATCCTTCATTTTGTATGGAGTGTAGAAAGTGATCTTGACAGAACAGTATTTTGGTTATTTCAACCTTCCCAACATATTTCAAACTTCCCATCATGTGACCTGCTACTAAGAAACTGTTTGTTTAAGTGGCTAGATAACAGGATGTTGCCTTCTGCTACCAATAATCCAGAGACTTAATCGCCGGGATTAGCTGGCATCTTCAAATGTTTTTCCTTGTACGTAGTACAAAATAGGTGGTCCTGTGGTGTTCATCAAGTGATGATTGAAACCTTTCATGACCATGTCCGGGTTCATGCCGATATGGGAAACGGATAAATGATGACCAGTTTAGTGCTTCGTCCAGTTTTTATAAGCAAAGTTCAGTATGGCTTTTGGTGCATCTGTCATGCGCAGTAGTACTCTTCATGTTGTACAGTCTATTTTGGTTTTACTTTGAATTGTTACTTCCAGACTAGATTTTAGCATAGCTGCTGTCTTTAATTTGTTTTCCTAAATATTGAACTCTAATCTTTGGTATCAATTGATGTATTATTCTTTCCATGGCAAGCTTCTCTGGGGATCTTTTTTCTTTTTACTCACTGGTTGTGATGTTCTCATTGTGCATGCCACTTTTTTTAAGTTTCTCCTGGGGAACTTACCTATAAAGTACTGACATTTTCTGGAAGTCGGGAAATTAAATTAATGTCAATAGTCTCCTTGTTTCTTGTCTTTTTTTTCAAGGCCAGCAGGTATTTATACGCTAGAGCATCAGCTAATGGGAAACGTATTCAGGTAGTAGCAGCTCATCTTGGTGGACATTCATCTATCGTTTGACTTATGAGCAAATGTTTTGAGCTTCCGTACCACAATATTTAACGTGGTCATGATTCAGTTGCTGACTGTTCTCTTCAGTCTAATTCGGGAGCCAAAAGTTCTGCAATTGTCATGCCTGATGCAAACATGGACACTACCTTGAATGCATTATTTGCCGCTGGATTTGGTGCTGCAGGACAGAGGTGCATGGCAATCAACACAGTACTTTTTGTCGGAGGCTCAAATTCATGGTATTCTGCCCCCACTCCCAGCACACACACTTATTCATTTCATGATGGGTTTAGTGCAATTCTTCCTCTGAATAGATAAGTGATGGACATTTATTACATCTAGGAATTAACGGGGCAATTTCTAAAGCTGAAGTTCTTTATCCTATTCTTTAGTTTCCTTTTCTTTTTAGCTGGATGGCATTTTCAGCTCTCAGTCCCACCTTTTTGCTATTTTTGTATGTAACATTTCATGCCCGATTTATTGTTGCGATTCTAAACATTAAGTTCAGAGTTTGTATATCAAAACAATTAGGAGAATTTAAACAATCTTGGTTTTGTTGAGATGGAAATCGTCCTTGTTTTGCATCCCCTAAAGTTAAGTGTAAAACGCTACCTTTGGACCCTTCATCTTATAGCAAAATTTACCAGTATATGGGTAGTTGGCAGTAATATTTGGCATATATTGGAAAAATAGCATCATTTTTATACGTGAACCTGTAATTGCAGATATGAAGTCATACTGAAACTCGTATGTGCCTGTGTTACACAGAGTACTATTCTCCTTGAGTGAGGGCTTAGGACATGACCTTTTTTGCTTTCAATTTTCTCTGTGTAGTGTATTTTGTACATGACTGACATAAATGGAAGGCCCTAGGCCCCTAACATGTTCCATGAAGAGTTATGCAGAACCTTCAGGCATGTGGTTTAGTGTCAGAATTCGATAAACAACTAATGTGTCATTTTTCTGTAGGCTATACTTGAGGCTAGAGCTAGTGTCTAGACCCTGCCATAAAGCTTTGTAGAGTGCATGTTGTGATGTGCAACAAGGTGTCAGGACTGAGGACCATTAGGAATGAAATGCTTTGTGTAATTGTTAAGGCTTTGGTTGCCAAGTGTTTCCAATACAGTTTTGGGTGTTAAGAGTTGTAAAACAAAATTGACTCCAGCCGGTGCAAGTTAACTTCTTGTGGTAACATATTTTCCTTTTTTTGAACTATCTTGTCTTCTGAATAAAAATCCTGATAAGAATCATGAGAGTACATGATTTTAAGTTTCATGCTGGAAATGAGATGCATCAGAATTAACCAAAGCTATTGTTTTCTTTTCAGGGAAGATAAACTTGTAGAGCATGCTAAATCACTTAAGATTAATGCAGGAACTGAACCAGATGCAGACCTTGGTCCGATGATCAGTAAACAGGTTGATACATAATTTGAATGTTTTAATATACACGCTTTATCAACTGTGAATAGATGATTAGATACTTAGATCCCATGGGGTTTCTTCCATATTCACAGGCAAAGGAGCATATATGTAGATTGATTCAGAATGGTATTGATAGTGGTGCCACGCTAGCACTTGATGGAAGAAACATTGTGGTATCTGCTTGTTTCTTTTGTACTTCATTATCTTTACCAATATAATTGCAGCAGGTGTTGCATGCGAAGCGTTATGCCTTTCTTGTGGAGGAATCCACCCAGGCATTTATTCAAATTTGTCGAGTCATGTTTGAAGGATACATCAATGCTATCAATTTTGTGTGGTCACATCATCCACTGTCTCTTATTTCTTTCTATGTATGCGTGATGGAGAGAGAGAGAGAGAGAGAGAGAGAGGGAGGAGGACCGACCTGTAGAGCTGGAACTTGGAATGGCAACAGTCATCTGAGTCGCATACTCACATGTCGCATACTCACATGAGGCAGATCGCGGAAGCAAGAGTCTCTTGAGGAAAAGAGCAAGAGTGGATAATGGGGCAGAAAAGTGTCAAGTGCTTGAGGTTGGGGTGATATAGAACTTCCAGTGGGGTCAAAATGGTGAAATAAGTTTGAAGATTTCTCCCCTGGGGTTTCAACCCTTGTCTGTACGTGATTAGAAATGTGGTGGCTCCTATTCATTGTAGAAGAGGTATATGGCAGTTAGGAAGAGGGCCCTGTCTTGGGCATTAGCTTTTTTGCACTGATGTGAATTATTTTGGACTGAGGACAATCATCTGTCTTTTGAGGTTATTGATCCTTGACGAAAAGACCAGATTTCTGACTCATTTTGATATCTCTGGGCTTTCAGGAATCAGGAGCATCTATCCTTCTTGCGCTGTTTTTGGATTTTGTTGACTCCTTTTGGTTTACATGAGTGAGTATTTTACAGGGAAAATGGGTACGAATTCAAGATGCATGTCCTCCTGGTTAGAGAAGCAAATGACAAACAAACAATAAATCTGTGGACCTAGAACTGGTCAAAGATGAACAAGGAATTGACCAGCTTGTACAATTGTACAGAGTGCAACTAGAAACGTGGATATATCTAAATTGAGAAGCTTTAGTCCTTAAATCACTTTTGATCTGATCAAGAAGGTTCTGTGTTATACGAAGGGCTCAAAGAATCCCGTTTTTCCTCTCCTGGTAGATGTTGTTGACCATGGCAGCTAAGCAAGTTTCCTCACAGTACTATGAGAAAAATTTCAGCATAAGCTTACCATATTGGATATAAAGAAAACAGTAACAATACTCAGTGGAGTATTGATATTATGAAGATAAAAATCAACAATCACTGAGAGATCATAAACTAAGCATCCATTCTATTGAAATATTGACTCTGATCCAACTTTTAAAATTGCATGATGACCTACTGTATATTGGCTATTGTTGTGGTGTTATTATTTTTGAAAATTTTAAGTAGCTTGTTCTGCTTGGGCTTTCATCAGGGAATTACCAAGTATTCTACTTTAAGTAACCAACTTGATGCCAAATAGGTTCCAAGATATGAACTGGGCAACTTTGTTGGTCCCACAATATTATCGGACATCAGAGAAGACATGGAGTGTTATAAGGTATCTTATTTTGTGTTCCAAAAATGAACCTTGGATTTATGTGACATCCAGTGGAAGGACGGACTTGAGCCTTGACAACACATGATCTTTCCTTCGCGCAGGAGCAAATTTTCGGCCCAGTGCTTCTTTGCATGGAGGTTGGCATATCATCGTTAAAATTCTCTCTTTAATCAGGTGCTTGCTTATAATGGAAATTGAAATATGTAATTGTCCTCTTTCCGTTACCGTACCTTCAGGTTGATAGCTTAGATGATGCCATAAACATTGTTAATAGAAACAAGTAAGTCACATTCTTATCTACTCGTAAACCTCTTAGTAAATGTTCTAACTTCTTGAAGAGGTGAATTTTCTTTTTTGATGTGTACCTGATCTCCTTGGGCAGATGCGGCAATGGAGCTTCAATATTTACAGCATCCATTGCAGCTGCTAGGAAATTCCAGACTGAGATTGTAGCTGGGCAGGTAAGAAACATTTTTTGTTACCATTTCATCTTATTATCGACGTCTAGAGTAACTGATGTAAGTTCCCATTTGTTTGTCTTGATTAGAGCATTAGGTTGCACTATATACCCAAGGATAACATTATATTCAACGTTCGTTTTTGGAACCTTTGCAGCTAGGACTAAATATCCGCCAAGAGCCATAACATATACACTCCCTCGGGGATTTGGCATTATGGAACCCTCCTGCTCAATCCAAAATGATTGATTAATTTTGTCTTGTGGGATTACAGTAGTCTCGAGTTATGTTTGGCAACCTCGAGTTTTTGGACTAACCTGGTTGAGATTTGATGCACATCAAATTTAGATGAATCTAGACAGATGGTTCCACTGGAAAGTGAACAAGAGCTTTATGTTTCTATTAGATCGTTCACATGGTAGGAAGCTCTTACTTGTACTGTGTTTGACTCAGGTCGGTATAAATGTTCCCGTTGCAGCCCCGCTGCCGTTTTTCTCATTTACTGGCTCCAATGCCTCTTTTGCAGGAGATCTCAATTTCTCTGGTAAAATGTAGTAACTCAAAAAACATGCTATTAGGTTCTGTCCATTACACGAGCTGTTCACAGGAGGGAAGAACAAGGCAAATTTCCTGATTTCTGGTAAAATGATGGTGTTCTAAATTGCAGGCAAGGCTGGAGTTGAATTTTACACCCAGGTCAAAACAGTTACTCAACAATGGAAGGATTTTGATATTAGCAATGGCATGTGTCTGGAAAATGGTGGATTCCTAGAATTTCCAAATTCGTATGAACCACAACAGACACTGCCAACTTCGGATGGATCGGAACAGACATTGGCAAATTCGGATGGATCACAACAGTCAGTGCCGACTTCAGACGGATCACAGCAGACATTTCCAAATTCCAATAGATCACAACAGATGCAAAATGCCCAGTTATCATTCTAATTTGGATTATTTTTTTTCTTTTCCTTATTTATGTAGTAATTTTTTTCCCCTGCAGGTGTAAATTATGTAGCTTCTCTGAACAGTTCAACGGAATAAAGGTTTTCCTATATTATTCCCAGTAATTTGCGATATAGATAATTACTTTAAAAAATAAAATTTGCAAGGATAGTAAGTATTGTCTGACCATGGTTGGTTTTAAGGACTTTATGAGAGAGAGAGAGAGAGAGAGAGAGAGAGAGAGAGAGAGAGGAGATCCATGGTCAGAGAGGAGATCCATGGTCTAAATCTAAACCAGGAGCAGCTACAGGTGGGATCATTCATATCCAAACCAAATAAATCAGGTAATTAAAAATGTTCTTCTGATTAGGCCTTTTCATTTCTAGCACCATAGAGAGAGAGAGAGAGAGAGAGAGAGAGAGAGAGAGAGGAGATTCATGGTCTAAATGAGAGAGAGAGAGAGAGAGAGGAGATTCATGGTCTAAATCTAAACCAGCAGCAGCTACAGGTGGGATTATTCATATCCAAACCAAATAAATCAGGTAATTAAAAATGTTCAGATTAGGCCTTTTCATTTCTAGCACCATAGAGAGAGAGAGAGAGAGAGAGAGAGAGAGAGAGGAGATTCATGGTCTAAATCTAAACCAGCAGCAGCTACAGGTGGGATCATTCATATCCAAACCAAATAAATCAGGTAATTAAAAATGTTCAGATTAGGCCTTTTCATTTCTAGCACCATTGTATCAAGAAACCACCGGCTTCAATTAATGCTATAAATTCTGGAATTTAACAATTTATTGGTTTTGTGCAAAAACCAAAGACTATTTTCCTAAAATCTTAAGTTTCTTCGATTGGACTCGATTTAGGCCACTGTAGTACATCTAATTGCAGTTAATTAAGGAGTTTAGAGGCATCTAATTCGGTCCTTAAGTTTAAGCTAGGATTACTTGGACGAATTAACAGGAAAAAATAAATCGCAGAAACTAGCAATAATGGGATTCAAACTCGAATTATCAGCAAAAGTTTTTCTCAAGGTCAATCCTAATCTGATTAAGGATGTCAATTTCATGGCTTTCGTCATACCCACTTATTGATTGATCCTGTTAAAGAATGTCCTATATTTTATGCGGTAGCTGCCTTGTCTCTCACTTGAATACTCCCATTAAAAAAGAGAAAGTATTTATACGGAAAAAAAAAAAAAACAACTAAAACAAAGCACGACAGCAAGTGAATTGCATTACAGTTGATGGCTCCGTTATATCTCCATAAATATGGTCAGAGTTCCATTTCCGTAAACACTTAATGACAGAAAAAAAAAAACCACGACGTAAACGGACAATAGTATGACCAAACTAAACTCAGGAAGAGAATTTTTTTTTAAATGTCAAGACTCCTTATATTACCCAATCACATCCATTATGTTGGTAAAACAAACATGGAGGTTGAACTCACGCCTTCTTTACGAATCCTATTCATTACGAATATCAATCTTTTTTTGTTGGATAAGTAAATCTCAATCTTATTTATACCTCATTACCAATCCTCTCGTAACTAGAACGATCATCAAACATGTCATCGGTTCTAATTTGTTTAGGAAAATGCTAGGGACACATTAATGTGTCACATCCAACCACACATCTATTACATGCATGTGTGAAAATTTTACATGTATGTGAGAGAAGTGTGGTTGAGGTGTGATAAATTGATGCCCATAGCATCTTCTGTTTGTTTATTTGTTGAGTTGAATGACCGATCTCTGTTCTGATACATTATTAACTACATATTCACGTCCTCGGTACACAAAAATACTTATAATTTCTCTAAATTAGTGGGTTTTCCATTTATTGATTTGTTGAGTTGAATGACCGACCTTTATTTTAATACTCTCTCCGTCTTTAAATAAATATCCAGTCCGCAAACTTAAGGATATATTTTTTCGTTAAAAAATTCAAACTTTTTTTCACCACTTGAAAAAAATTTCATAATGTGCAAATTTGGCAGATTGCGCCATTGAGGGGTGCTAATTTGGCATTTTCCGATTACCCTCACGCTTATCGTAAAAAATAATAGTAAAAACAAAAAAACAAAAAAAGTGTACAAACCACTAAACCCAGAGCCAGTGAAGAAAGTGACACAGGTCAGAGCAGTATATTCATTCGCAGATCACTTCCACCTTTGAAATCCTCCGCAAAATCATGTTGCAGTTTTCTCTTCGACGAGGTACAGATTTCTGTAATCTATTCATTCGTGAGTCAATCGATTCAGTTTCAAATCCTTTTATCCAACTTTGATGCTTATCATATGCGTGTGTATATTGTTTGTGGGTGTGCCTGTGTGTAACAGCAAGGGCGCTGAGGTCGTTGAGTCCTCAAATCTTTGCTCTGAGCAATTCTTGTCTCTCCACCGCCGCCGAACAGTCCTGGAAACACCGCAGCCCTCCGGTAAGTTTTTGTTTTTGTTTTTTTTAACTGCGGCGGCGAATAATTCTTCTCCGGTAGACAAACCGATTTTCCTTTTTACCCCTTTTCTTGGTATAAAAAGAAGTAACTTTTTAGAAAAGGCGAAGGGTAATTGTGAAAAGTTATAGTATCTTTTTAGGTGTGATCATTGCGTTCCCAAATAAGTTAGATTTGGATTTCTAAGATTGGGACGAAGAGGGTAATTGCATACTCACCAAGGTTGGATGAGCATGTGATGATTTTTCGAATCAATTACTCCCTACTTGGCCGCCTAGAATTTCTAGACTAGAAAAAGAAATTGGTAAAAAGCTATAAAGCTGTTCAATTTTGATGTGAAAGAATTGTATTAGGTTAGAAAGTTAGGCTAGTTTGATCAGTTGACGTGTGATTAACTTAAGAAGTGAGGTAGTGTTTGGTTCACTAGAATGAGTTTGGAAAAGGAATGGAATGGTCATTCCTTGGCCTCGAAGTGGAATGGTCATTCACCTAAATTGATGAATGATCAATTCATTACAAAATGTGTTTTTTAGCGAACCGAGCGTCAACATGAGTGTATTTGTTTGGGAAGACCAGTGCATTCCATCTTCACTCCGGTGAAGTAAACACTGCCTGAGACCTTCCACTCTTTTTCGTATTTTCTGAATGTTTATAGTTTATGATTTATGCCTCCGTGAATTTGGTTTCATTTGCCACGTTTGGTTTTGTTGTCATATGTTGCTATTTTTTGTTTTTAAGTTGCAATGGTCTAAGTGTCTCTATCTCTTGTGGTATCAGAGGGTTCCGAATCTTATTGGTGGCAGCTTCGTAGATTCACAATCTTCTGAATTCATCGACGTTGTAAACCCAGTGAGTGACAAAACAGCTCAACCTTTTTCTTCTTAATATTTTGTATGCTCTCGGTTATTGGGATTTTTATCATCTAATGTGAAGGAATTTGATTATAGGCAACACAAGATGTTGTTTCTCAAGTTCCTTTAACAACAAATGAAGAGTTTGAAGCTGCAGTATCTGCAGCTAAACAAGCATTTCCCTCTTGGCGAAACACACCAATCACTACACGTCAACGTATTATGTTTAAGCTGCAAGAGCTAATGCGGAGAGATACGGTAACTTTGTTGGCACTTCCTCTTCTTTCAAGGAAATTAATACATGTTACTAATGAAATCGACAAACCTTCTTGTCCCAGGATAAGCTGGCCGCAAACATTACTCTGGAACAAGGGAAGACATTAAAGGATGCACAAGGCGATGTGTTCCGTGGGCTAGGTTCGTTGGCAAAATTTTGGTATGTTCAACTAGGATGATTTGGTGGTAAAGCTCAGACTCTTGAAATTCTTGGTTTACTCTCGTAGAGGTGGTGGAGCATGCTTGTGGAATGGCAACTTTGCAAATGGGGGAGTTTGTGCCCAGTGTGTCGAATGGAATTGATACCTACAGCCTCAGAGAGCCGCTCGGCGTTTGTGCTGGGATTTGTCCCTTCAACTTCCCTGCGATGGTTCCATTGTGGGTAAGGGCCTCTATCTGTCTCGGTTCCATGTTATTTTTAGGCTATAGCCCTTTTTATTGCTCAGGGGGTAATTATTAGATTTATGTAGCGTGGTTTAACTTTGATTTTCGACTAGTGCAAATAAATTTTGTGAGAAAAAGGTGCAAATGCAGTGCCACTGAACATCAAAAGGAAAGAAAAGAAAATTAGAAATTTTGTATTCTTCCTTGCCACATGACTCCATTTTCTAGTAAAATCCCAAAAAACGGATGGAAAGATGTATTTTGTCTATGTGCAACCAACTATACAAGAGGTTAAAAAAAACCAACGTCAAGCATACTACTATATTGTACACACTTTTCCATTGATCATTACAATTGTTTGTATGAATTTTTGATTTGTGAATTTACAGATGTTTCCGGTTGCAGTTACATGTGGTAATACCTTCATTCTAAAGCCATCAGAAAAAGATCCCGGTAATGCTATTGCTGTGTACTGAACCGATTTATAATACAGGATTGTATTTATTTTTGCAAGAGGACCTTTATATTGTATGTTTTTTTCACCAGCCCATAGGGGCATTATGTCTAAAGCTGTGTAAAGCACAACAGTATGAAGGAATGAGATGAAGTTGGAAAGGAGAGTTGCAAGATCTTGACTACTATTTGTGGTGGTTGATAGAAAATGTCAAGCCTCTGGTATTGCTGTTTGAGAAATTAAGCTCTTCGCTGATTTATAATTACGACATTCAGACACAAACCTGACATGATTGTAGATGCAGGGAATACGTCATATATGCAGTAGTTTCGCAGTGTGGTTTGGTCAATATTGAGTTCATAAACCTTGGAAGTTATTTCTGAAAGTGGTCCGTGTCTCTAGTCAGCTTTCATGCTACAGCCTTAAGAGTGTTTTTCTATGTAGTGTTCTCTACCCATGCTTACTTTTTCTGTTGCCGTGTTGTCTGTATGAAACAAATTTGGTATTTTCTTAAGACTAGTAGCATTCCTTCTGGCCGCACATGAAGGATGGAAAGGATAGAAGTCTTAAGCTATTTTTACACGGGCGAGGTAGACCATGGCACTGTTGCATGTTCCTATCATCTTCACAAGGTCCAGTGGAATAGCAACACCTACGATTCTACAAATAGTCTAGTTCTTCCTTCTTTTTTTTGGCTCAGCAAAAGTCAGCCTTGTTAGTTCTTGTTACTGAGGTTCGAACCCTTGTCAAATGGATGCAAGTACATGTTGCCTACCGCTCCACGTGCTCTACAAATAGTCTAGTTGGTACCTTGTCTTGGACATTTAACTTTGGATATGTCTGCGCTAGATTTTTTCTATTGGTGAAATTACTCTATTTCTTAGGGAGACCTGCTGGCCGTCAGATTCTCATTGTTGTGAAAAATACTAGCAACTTATCAACAAATCTCACTTGAGACATCAGAAGGATAATCAATTCACAGTTAGCTACAACTATCAAAAGACTATCAAAAGAAAGGTCTCTTGAAAGCCTTGGACTTTTCTCAATTTGTCCCCTTTCAATGGTATCAATTATGTGACTTCTTTATTCTTCGTTCTTAGGTATAGGGTTTTGGTCATGTATTCTTATTTCCTAATCTGCGATTTTTCATTCATGTCACTTGTCATAATTTTTGAACCATAAGACTTGCAAACAGCGTTATCGTTTTCATGAAAGCAAAGAGAATTGTTATTGTTGTTTACCTTTCCTTGCTATTTTCTCTAGGTGCATCGATACTACTTGCAGAGCTGGCAAAGGAGGCTGGTTTACCTGATGGTGTTTTGAATATTGTTCATGGCACCAATGTATGCTCTTACTTCAATCATTGTTTACAAGCTTTCATTTGCTTTATTGATTCCATCACTATTAGACATCCACTTGTGGATAAATTGGGAATATTTGTCTTCGTATTAACTACTGCGCTATTGGAGCTTGTAATGTTTTGCCAATTAGATGTCATGGATGTTTTTTGCATTGTTTGACCTTTTCTCCACTTAAGCTCCATTTTAGTGAAGGAAGCATGGTAATGTGCACGGAAATTGAATTGGGTCTGTAGGCATGCCCTCTTTGATGCCATTTGCTTTGATTTGGGGGTATGGTTCCACAGCAAAACAAGTTTAGGGGGATACTGTTTTAGTGGTATTTTAAGAGCTGCTACTTTGTGCATATTGCCAAAGGTTAGGCCTGTCTCTAATCCTCCCTCACCCATACCCCCAATGATTGGGGACTACATAGGTTCTGTTGTTGTTGTAAGCTCCATTTTATATAAGCCAATGATTTTGATGATGCTAGACTAATTGGCTTTTAATTCCTTTCTACTTTGATTTTGGACAGGACATTGTTAATGCTATTTGTGATGATGATGAAATAAAGGCTATTTCCTTTGTTGGTTCAAATACAGTAAGTATTACCTTCATATTCACTCCTACACCAGATTGTGTTAGATGGTTCTATTTCTTTTTTATGTTTTACGATTGGGAGTTAGTCTGACCCTTAGGTAATTCTCTTGTGTCCGTTTAGGGTTTCAGTACAATTGTTGATGGTTGACTTTAATTTTCTTGTCAAGTTATGGATTGACTGTTGTGGGTGTATAGCCCTTAAAGCTGGACATGCATGCAGCCCGTGCCTGAAACCAGAAGTTACAAAATTTGCAGACTTTGTAGCTTTGTTGGGAAAGAGCAATATGCAGACATTAAACAAATCGGTCCTTAGTGGTGTTTGGGTGGGGAAGAAACTTGGTACATATGTCTCCTTGGCACTTTTCTGCAAATTGGATACACTTAGACTCGACCCCCACATTGGTGTATTGTCAGCTCAAGCATGGCTCCTAGTGTCAATTGTTCCTTGAGCTAGTATTTAGAATTTGTACAATGATTCGGAATGAAACTAGTGAGGTAAGGTCATTTTCTCTTCATGGGTTTTTAAAGAGATGTGTCTCATTGTTTACTGTACGTATTATAGTTGTGTTGACTCAGTGTGTAGGCTTTTCCATGAAAATCAATTTATTTAGCAGCTTCTCTTTCTTTACCTTACGAGCAATAGTGGTGTTTATCATTTTGGGTTTCAACTTTTAGGTGTGTATTTCGATCATTGGGAAGTTACTTCTATCTAGTCGTGATCAATTGACTCAGTTCAGCTGTGAATGTGTTGTGCCTTATCATATTCAGAACTTGTTGGACCTTAGGTTGTCGTACTTGAATAATAATTAACTTCTAATTTCCGGTTGTCCCCTCTCTCAGGCTGGGATGCACATATATGCAAGAGCCTCAGCCAAAGGAAAACGTGTTCAGGTTAGCACCAATATCTGGTTAACGAAACTGCAGCTTCTCTCATAAGCAAATACGGCACTAATAGACTCGCTCAATCTCCTTGTACTCAGTCAAATATGGGAGCCAAGAATCATGGCATTGTCATGCCTGATGCAAACATGGATGCTACATTAAATGCTTTAGTTGCAGCTGGTTTCGGTGCTGCAGGGCAAAGGTGCATGGCCCTCAGCACAGTGGTCTTTGTTGGCAGCTCAAAATCATGGTATCGTGTTCCATTCTACTTTTTTTCTAAAATAATTTTGCTAGATACAGTTTATCAATTTTTCCATCTACCGTCAGAAGTAATTATTGTCTTGAAAACGGGGACAATGTACCTATATTAAGAAAACTAAAAATTATTAGGATATTCCTTTTTATCAAAGAAATCGCGTGCAAGGATATGTTGTGAGTCAACACATGACTCTCCATGGTTCTAAAATCTTCTGCAATAAGGTTTAGAAAATGCTAGAAGGGGCTGGATGTTTGGAGAACATTGAAGAGAACTCTAGAATAGTGGAGATTTATTACGATAATTTTTCTGGATGTTACAATAATACTTTTCAGTTTTATTAATATCAGGACCTTGTCTTCTCAACCTAAAGGATCTTGTCTTCTCGATAGAAAGTTCAATAGTGCAATAATATGAGATTGGAGCAGCGTAGTCTTGTTATTCATGCTATGTATTTTTGGAAGTGTCTATAAATTTTAAATTGCTGAATATTACATTACACTAACACAGTCTTGTGTTATAAACTTTTAGGGAAGATAAGCTAGTGAAGCATGCTAAAGCACTTAAAGTAAGTGCTGGAACAGATCCCAGAGCAGACCTTGGTCCAGTGATTAGCAAACAGGTGCGTAAAGGGGCCCAAAACTTTACCAATAGGCTTGTGCGCCACTTGGGTTGGCAAAATAATGAGTATGGCAGCTTCCATACTTCTCACTTGCTACATATGTGTCCCATTTGTTTTCACAGGCAAAGAAACGGATATGCAGATTGATTCAAAGTGGGGTTGACAATGGTGCCAAACTATTGCTTGATGGGAGAAATATCGTGGTGTGTGTTTATGTCTCTTATTTCAGCATTTTTACATGTCGCGTGATTCTGCACAAAATGCAAAGTTAGTTACTACCAAGGTTTCTGAAAGATTTAAACATTGGTGTAACTATGATTGTGTAAAGCCCAAAGGATGCTCTATATTGAATTTTAAATTTTGTTCCTTTTCCTTTCTTGTGTATGTGCTGTGTGCATTAAGGTGGGCCTTCTTAAAAAACTTCTTGGTCAATTTAAGCATTAATCTTGCGGAACTTGTAAACAAAATTCATAGGTCGACGTAGCTTGGCCAACAAGCTATGTAAACATTGACATGGATGCAATCATTTCAAGGTAATAAATACTAATCGGTAACCAATATGTACGTTGTCTAAGACACGTGATATTCCGCAAAAGAGGAAAATCTTGGTGGCTAAGTTTAGTTGTGTTGTATGAATTGTTGAATGTGTAGATGATATAGTGGTTAACCCCAACTGGTCTAATCAGCATGATGTTTCCTCATGGATGAGAAATAGGTTCCAGGATATGAGCACGGGAACTTTATCGGTCCCACCATCTTGTCTGATGTCACAGCTGATATGGAGTGTTACAAGGTATCTTACATTCATAATCCCAAATATTTGCATCGTCTTCTGTATGAACCTTGGATAATCTTCAATTCCAAATGAGTTTGACAAGTAGATCCTACCATGAATTTCACTAGTTTCTATTTGGGCTTATTTGACACAGGAGGAAATCTTTGGGCCAGTTCTTCTTTGCTTGCAGGTTTGCCCATAATTCCACTTATGCTTCTCTTGAAATAATTAAGTTGTTCTCCATTCATCATGGAGTTAACTAACAGAATTTTGCGTGTTCCCCTCCTGCTTCTCTTGTAATTAAATTGTTTTTGCTGATCGTGGAGATTTATAATTTTCAATGTTCCCCTTGTGTATAGGCTGACAGCTTAGAAGAGGCCATAAACTTTGTCAACAGAAACAAGTATTTCCTTTAGCGCGACTCTATCTTTGCACCTCAATCTTCATTATCTAACTATTTTACTGTCATATCTATCATTTTGCAGATACGGAAATGGAGCTTCCATATTCACCACCTCTGGTGTAGTTGCAAGGAAATTTCAAACTGAGATTGAGGCAGGGCAGGTATTAAAGCACATTCTATCATTACCCTTGGTATAGTCTAAAAGCAAATGAAAATACAAAACAGAGATCGAATCTTAAGAATGAAATTTGATACCTACATCCAAAAAACGGTATGTAATTGGATATATGTCATTATGGGTCCCACCCTTGGCTCTACTTGTTGACAAAAATTTAGTTTCTATAAACAACTGGACTGTTGGGCCCATAGTGCCCCCATGGATTTGGTTCCACAATATCACTCCCTACAACCGCTCTAAAAACAGACTTGCAGGTGCAATGTCGAATGTCATAAAAGACTTAATTGAAGCCCTCCCTAACACTAATTGGTTTTAGGAGAGATGGTGAAAAAGCAATCCGACATGGACAATGTTGTTTCTTTTTGGTTTCCTAGATATGGTTTTACTGACAAGAAGTCCATTTTATGATTTGCATATTTGCATCCCTTGTCTAAACCACTAACATTGACTGGACATGAATTAGGTCGGCATCAATGTTCCTATTCCAGTACCGTTGCCCTTTTTCTCGTTTACTGGCTCCAAGGCATCTTTTGCGGGCGATCTCAATTTCTATGGTAATATATACCAACAGTTTACATAATATGCACATAAAGTCGCATTTGTGCTTGCACATGTCATGGGTGTCAGATACCATATTTCTGAACTTGGGTTCCATAAATTTGCAGGCAAGGGTGGGGTTCATTTTTACACTCAGGTCAAGACTGTAACTCAACAATGGAAGGATTCACCAACTGGCTCTGGAGTATCCCTGGCAATGCCTACTTCCCAAAAGTCATAATATGACAAATGGTGTTCTGGTTTCCTGTTTGGAACTTGTGTGTATTGTGGGAACCATTTTGATGAAATAATATGGCATTTCCATCTCACCATTGGGTTCTCATCTTTATTTCTCTGCCTTTTTTTGTGACTGGTTGTGTGAGGAAGCAAGTTTGCACAGAGGAGAGTTAAAGAGTTAGCCCTAACCTCGAGAAACCATCAAAACTTTTCTCTTTTTTTCTCCTGAAGAGCTATTCTCTGAAATTCGCCGACTGAATCAAATTTACAGTACTCTATCCCACGAGGTAAAAAGCAAAATGAATGATCAACGAATTAGAAAAGCACCCATTTATCATTATTCTCATATAGACATTAACCTACTCATAGAAATCATTAGCAAAAAACTTGCAACGACCTGTAGTGATGAGACTTGCCAAATCATACTATATTTTGATACAGTATCTGGCCTATTGACTGATTAATACTGTATTCACAATCGATGAATATCCCTGTTGGACAAGCTATCTACCCAGAATAATTGAAATTGTCAGAATTGCTCTGTACTATAACGATGTAAATAGGAGACAGCGATGTAAATTGTCAACTTGAAAACAACATAGAAATTGCAGCTTTGAATTCTAAACTAAACTGCCTCCAATATCCGAATAAAACCTTTCACCCAAAGTATCAAATATATTTTACTGAGTATTGGACAAGTGCCACTTTCCTCGAAGATGAGAGGCCAAATCAATCTCACTGATCAACTTAACATCACAGATAGTGCACTGAAATTTAAACAGATCCATCCTGCCACCAGTGTAATCTACCTTTTTCACTCTGTATTGCTCATTAGTCCGAGTGATTTGCACCTTATCCTCTGGTATCTTGGTTCGATAAACGTTTGGTCTATCAACGGAAAGGGTCTTCTTTGGCTCCAGACTGGCTGCCAAAGAGGAGGAACCCTTGTTTTTGTTCACCTGCTTACTTGCTTTCAGCTCTTCGCACTTGTCCTTGTGTTTTCTCCCTTGAAGATGAAAATCCAAGTTCTTCTCGCACGTGGTTGTCACCTGGCATAAAGCACAAGTCCACTCTCTCTGAACTTTATATGAAGTGGTTATCTCCACGGCTTTGTTCTTTCCACCAGCTGTGGCCACTATCTTCTCCTTAATTTCCCCAGCCGCAACTGTTTTCTCCTCATTTTGAGCAAGATTTGGCTCTAGACACTTAACATGCCAAAGAGGAAAGTTGAGGTTTGATTGTATGGATGCTGATCTTGCTTCCTATGAAAACAACGTGAAAAATCTCATGCCTATGTTTTGGATCATTGATATGCTGACGAATTAAGCCTGTGTTCGGATCAAGAATCTGTGGAGGAACTTCTAGTTGGGGAAAGGATTTCTGTTCTCAAGTACGAGGTCTATTTTTCTCATGGTTTTTTTTACATATAACAAATCTCTCTACAAATCATTGATCGAAATATGGCCTATGGGGACAGAAACAAGTGGAAGGAAAAGAAGACAGTCAAAGTGAAGAAGGAAGATTTATTTCCATAAAACATCCATTATCCGAACACAAGGTTAGGAAGATTGTGGAAGTTCATATAATAAAAACCAGCAGAAAGCAGCTTTGGAGATGGGAAAGAGAAAGTACAAGAATGCAAGTTGAACAAAAGAAAGAGCATCGAAGAAACCCAAGTGACAAAAATTCGATGGAGATGCTACCTGTTCTGTTGCAACTGCTCGATTTTCATCCTTCAATTCCCCGGCAGAGGCATTCTCCTTAGCAACATGAGGCTCTTTCAGTTTGGACTGGAAAAAGCAATGGTTGGTTTATCGGGTTTCCTCTTTAAATGAAAGCATTATACTGCTCAATAGGAAATGATAGGAAATCTTACCTATTTTATTGCAGCTACTGGACATTTCTCTGGTAGTTTGATTAGCACAGAAGATTGTATTGGAGCTTAAATCCTCTAATTTGTAACTTTTATGAATTTAAGTAGTCATTTTTATCCCATAATGCACGTAAGGTATTTTTGTGCGTATTTCAAGAAAAACGTGCTAATAAGGCGGTTTTGAGCGCCAAGGGACGTTCCGGGATATAACCAAGAGTTCAAGTGCCCGGCGGCATTTGTTTCATTATCACCGGAGCCTAATGGCATCATAAGGAGCCTCATAGGATGTTCGGTGGTTAAGTTGGCGAGGATCATGCCAAAGTGTATCAAATGAAGCAAATGCTTCGAAGATAGCCCTCGAGGGTATCCAAGAGATCAAGGCCACAAGGAACACCTCCGCCAAGTCCCGTTGATCAAGAAATCAAGCATTGGAAAGCCGTCGGGACACTACAAGGCATGACTGGCCAAGCTGTCCCAGTTCTGCAGTTTTCACACAGAGGTACCAATACCTCAATTTTGAGGTACCGGTACCATCATGCTGATTTTGAAGACAGTTGAGTTGGTACCAATACCTCATTTTTGAGGTACCAGTACCAATGCCCTTCGACCAGCTTTTTGTGCTGAATATTTCAACCTTCCATATATAGAAAGTTTCTACTTTAGGCATGTTTTTGGGATATTTTGAGGGTCTTTTGGTCCATTGTTTGGCTGATTTGTGAGGCTTATAAATAGCCTTTATTGCCATTTATGGCTATATGTAATCTTTCTACACTATAAGTCTTTTATGCTTTAAGAGTTCCATAGCTTTGCTTCAAGTTTTCGTAATTACTTCCTTCAAGAACACATCAAGGTATTGGTTGTTTTGTTTAATTCTCAAGTATTAAAGTTGTAGCTTTAGCTTGGATCATCTTATAAATCAAGTTTATTTTCGTTTTTATCGGTGAATCATGTTTTCATTTCCTACCATGTTTTCTAGTCTTTTTGTTATGTATGAGTAGTTTAAAGGTTTGGTCATGGGGTGAGGTTCACCCTATGGATTAGTCGATTGAATGGTTTCTCTTAACTTTAACTCTATCTCAAGGGTTTGAATGAATTAAACTCATGATGTCTAGCATTGATCTTGAGGTCGGTGGCTTCCTTGATCATGGAGTCTATTGCTTTAAGCTATGTGTTTAAAAATCCTACGCGTGCGAACGATTCTTTTTCGTCTCTCACTTGCGTTAAATGAGTTCAATTTGAATTAGAACTTTGAGTTAAGTTACAAGTAGTCTTCAGCTTTTAATTCTTCAAGTGGAATCCGGACGGTTTTGGTTCACTCATAAGTTAGATGACTAAACTATTTGACGGCTAAGTCGTGGGTAAATCAATCTCTGACTCGACCATCTCTAATCTAGTTTAAATTCCAAGTTTAAATATCGTCATTCAATTCGAAAACCAAAGCTGGCCGCTTGAACGCCGCAACTCTTACACAACATTTATTCTGAATTCGCTTAAGAAGATTTCTCTGTGGGAACGATTCCGGTCTTACCGGTTAATGTGCTTTCAACAAACTAGCCCTACACTCGGGGTGTGAACCTTTCTAAGAGGTTAGGTTGCGACGAAGCATAGTTCCACTGCTCTAGCATCCACCTTGCCAGCATTAGGTTCTTCGTGTTTGGACTAAGAAAAAACATGGATCACGTTACACCCACAAATTAATGGAAACACATACCAATATGACTAAAAGCTCTTCGTACAACTTTAACAAAACTCAGATCATGATATAACCAAATTTGAACAGGGGTAAGAAGTCAGAAAGAAAAACCCTTCTCAGTGCTAGCTCCTTGGTTTACTATATTTAACAAGGACGCAACTCATTTCCACATGAAATATAACAGGACAAGGCTTTGAATGGCAAAACTGCCAACAAGCTTTTTCATTTTCGAATTTTAGAAGCACTGAACTTTGCCTGGAGGAGGTGTCTTTCCCGCAAACTAAGCAGACCAACAGTAGACACCCGTTGAAATTAACAACAGAAATGGATACAAATCCATAAGGTAGTTACCTGGATTGCTGCAGTTGTATCCCTTTCCTCTGTATTAGTCATTGCCTTGATCTCTTCCACGCCAATGTCAGGCTTTGTATGCTTGGACTGAAGCAAAGGGAAATGGTATTTCTATTTGTTGCCATAGAGATGTACATAAACATTAGGCATACAGAGAGAGAGAGAGAGAGCATATACTTTGTCGTGCATATTCCATGTGTATCAAAATTGAGAAGACAGTCACATTTATATTATCATAAAAAACCAATAAACCAACTCCATCTAATGATTCCGATTACAAATTAAATGGATTTGCAATGACTTTTTAAAGGAAGAAATGATGGGGGGAATCAGAAAGTAACTTCAACTTTTTCACTTCCTCTGTTTCTAAATCATTTTATTTTCCTCCCCAAAACTCTTACCAAAAATGTGAACACAACCAAAGCGTGCATTTACACATAGATTGACATGTAGAAGATGCAAGCACATCAACATTTGCACGTAATGAACATAATGACCCGACGTCTCACATTGAATCTGAAATTGCAGGACTCCCGTAGCTATGAAAAGCCATCATTTATATAACTGGTCAAGTACATTCACATTAGACAACTTCATGTCTATTGCTGCCAGGGCTCACTCACTTACCTTCCGATCAAGGAGTTTCTCCAAAGCTTCAGATCCATTCTCTTGAACATACCTATCTACCACAGCTAGAAAGCTTTCAGCATCCAGAGATTTGTCCTCCTTGGGTTTAATGAAGTATTTGATAGCAGCTTGCAGATCCACAGATAAGCACGGGCAAAGCAGGCACTCATAAACATAAGAAGCAAGATTAAAATCGGGTAGCACCAACAAGCACATGGCCATTAGCTTCAGATAAGGCCAGAATGGAAGCCTGGTATGCACAAATAAGGAAACCAGTGAAGCACAATGTATGCTCTTAATGAAAACCCCATATCAAGTCGAACAATTCCTAAAAAGCATTATGACATGTAGCTGTGGTTATCCACCTGCTGTAATCTAAATTTCTCAACTTGGTGCTAAATCTACCTAAAAGAGGATGCTCAGTTTTGGGAGGCAGGTGAGAATGCTATACACTAGTTTGTAGGCAAATAATGCAGAAACAATGTATGCCACCCAAATTTCTCACTGTTTCATGTCATAGGATGCTTGCAATTGTTTATATACTTGGAAGTAGTTATACAGGGACCAAATCAAGGAGACTCATATCGTTCAACACATACATGTAATACATGTATGGGTACATAATTGCTTTTCTATTTACAAGACCAACATTTGCATTTCCACTTGAAACCGGTGTCACTTCGAATTTTAGGGAATCAGACATTTATAACAGAGCAAAAGACCGTACAATTAGTCATTTCAAATTTTTGGGAGTCAGAGCTTTGTATCACGGCTGAAAACACCAGATTAAGTATAGGACCAGATGCTACATATACAAGAATCAGATTGGATAATTGCCATAGAATCAAAACTCAAAAGAAAAAAGGTTGTCATATAATCATTGTCAACAGAGTTGGTGTCCCTAACCGTAAGTTGTGGAGCATGGTGGTAGGTTATGTTGGAATTTGTCCCACATTGGATATTTATAACCTCCAAAACTAGTATATGAGCCTGGGCCACCTCTCCACTTATTGCCAATTGGTTTTGAGTTTGAATGTTTTAACATGGTATCAGAGCTAGGTTTTCAGAGGCGTTTCCCCTTTGTTTGTGCCGTAGTTGAATCTTATTTCGTTGTGATCCGTATGTTCCAGATCATTTGCTGACCTCTCCACGTGCGACGTTGGGGTTTGCACTTGCGGGGGAGTGTTGAAATTTGTCCCACATTGGTTATTTATAACTTCAAAACTAGTATATAAGCCTGGGCGGCCTCTCCACTCATTGCCAATACGTTTTGAGTCGGATGCCTTAACAGGTTACAAACCTCATGTGCAACATCGGTTTAGTGAGAGCGTAAACTTGTGTATATGAGCTCTTTCAACACCTTCCCCTTGCAAAGCAAGTTTTAAAGGTGAGTCCTACACAAAGGTTTGATCACCTGTATCTGCTGCTAAAATTTGGTGACATATTCGAGTCCTCGGAGTAATGCCTACCATTTTAACAAAGAACACAAAACATATACTCCACTTAACTCAGACCTAGAAACTCTTTAAAAAATTCATTATCTTCAGTGAACCGAGCTGTCCAACGACTCAATAACATGGACCTCATTATGATGTTCAACCTGAAGCCTAAAACTTTTATCCCATCGAAGCACATAGAAAATGGGACGACGTATAAGCAAAATCCGGGGGGTATACAGGAGACTTAATTACCAGTCAATAGGTTTGACAAAAGCAAGCTCAAAGAGAGAAACCAGCGAGAAAAGAATCCAATATGCCACCAAATTCCGCATATCCGAGTTGGAATTATTCTCGATTGCCTGAATCGAAGCATACCTGTTCAAAAAAATACTTCTGCATCAGCACAATACTATTAAGTTTACCAGACTCTATTTTGTACACTGAACATTATACACTTGTAAAACCATATTACTGAATAAATTCATGCAATACATATATATATATATATATATATCTTGGAAAATAGAGAGAGAGAGAGAGAGAGAGAGAGAGAGAGAGAGATTACAAAGGACAGCCCAGACCAAAGAGAGGCCTGCAAGTAAAATACATAATACGTCAGAGAACATTCAACATGCAAAGAGAGCGAGCTTGAAACGCAACAGAAATCAAATTAAAAAGGTACATAACGATATCCTTGATTCACAAGGATCATCAAGTATCCAACACGAAATTCGGACATATTCGAGTACAAGACCAAACAAGAGTAAAGGGAAACTGGTAAAAGTGTACTCCTTTCCCTTTCTAAACACAAGGTTTAATTTGTTTGAAGCTGGAAAACAAGTGAATCATACCAGGCAAGCAAGTCGAACCAAAACTTGAGAAAACCCACAAAACCCATGAGGAATTCGATCGATCTCTTTCTGGCCCCCTTTTTTTTCTCGAATTTTCCTGGGTTTTATGGTGACGGAACCCCATTTTGACGCGTAAAAGTGCTTTTCCAGGAGAAAAAGAAAAAATAGAAATTCGAATAGGCGCATAACTGTAACGAAAAACAGTTGGAGTTGGTACAGAAACTTTCAGGTATATCAGGGATACCAAGTCCCATGGTATATCCTCCGGTCTGTTTCTTATTTTTCGGCCATTTTTCGATCACATTTGAATAATCGATTTCGTTCATATTGTAGAGTTCTATGAGAACTTTAATCATGCCAAAAATTGTATTCATCGGACTTTATTTGATACATGATCGGTACACATGAAAATTACAAAAACAAAACAAAACAAAAATTGGGTTTTGATTCAGTATGTTTTTGGACTCAGTTTTGGTTTTCTTCATTTTTTACATGTGCCGATCATGTATCAAATAAATTCTAATGAACACAATATTTGGCATGATTAAGGTTTTCGCCGAACTCTACAAAATAAACGAAATCGATCATCCAAATGTGATCAGAAAATGGTCGAAGAGTAAAAAACGGATCCAAAAAAATACCATGAGGCTTGGTTTCCCCGGATACCTAAAAGTCCCGTAGTACTAGAGAAGAAATTTTCTTTGCTGCTTATTTTAGGGGGGAAACAGCGGATTATCATTATTTCCATTTATCTCCTCTAACTTTTCGAAATGATTTTGTAGGTAGTTCAAGCTTAATTCGTTTTTCCACCCTAATTTCTTCACTTTGAACAGATTTACATAAGGGTTTTTTTGGTAAATACAGATTTACATGTGAAAGAGAGGAGAAAATAAGTGAGAATGAAAGAGCCAGGAAAAAGGGAAAAAATAAAAATAAAGAAGAGAAAATGTCACTATATGAACACTTATAACACACGCTTAGAAAGAAAGAAAAAAAATACACTTATAATCCGAGATTTGTGCACAGAGCAAAAGTGCACTTAACACATAGAGCAAAAGTGCACAGATTTGTTGTGGAGCCCACTACGGGTTCCACACAAATAATCCAAGCCGTTTATTAAATGTAAAATATTTTTTCAAGGATCCTGCAAAAAATTGGCACAATCCAATTCTTATAAGTGCTCAATTTAATCACTTAACTTTTCATTTGGATTTCATGACAATGAAAAGTTAGACGATTGAATCGAGCACCTGTAAGTATTGGATTAAGCTGATTTTTCGCAAGGGTCCTTAAAAAATATTTTTACATTTAATGAACGGCTCGAATCGTTTGTGTGGGATCCTAAGTGAGCCCCACACACGGATCTGTGCACAATCTGTGTGGAAACTGTCTGTGTAAACAGACTTACTGTTCTGCTATTTTTTCTTAGCTTTTCTCTCAAATGAAACTACTAAAGAGAATTTGGTACATTTCATTCTTTTGGCACTTACGTCCAAAAAATGAAATGTAATTTGATAAGTCGTTAGAGTTCAACGAGAACATTAATCTTGTCAAAAATTATGTCTATCGAACTTTAATAAATACATAATCGGCACACGTGAGACTTGCCAAATCATAATAGAGCTAGTGCTTATCCGTGCCTACGGCACTACCCACCTCGATTGGAATTGAAATTACATTTTGAAAATTAGCTTTGATACAAAGAACTTTGTTATCAAGACCGTATTTTCAATTTCTGTGGGAAAGGCATTAACAAAATACAAAACCACCAAATACAACCAAAGAACTCAGTTTAAATATTACATGTTCATGACTTCCCCTTCATACTACTATATTATTTGCTACAAAGCTAACCCGACATTAAACACAACCACACTATTTGCTCCAGCACCCTTTAAAATAACCAAAAGAAAATACTAATCTACAAGTGAAAATAGAAAATAGAGACCAAAACAAACAACAAAGCAAGCCTGAGAAGAAGATCGAAATAGATACCGACAATACTGCCACTCGACCTCTTATTTGATCGGGTATTCCTCCAAGAGATAAACACGATTGAAATAGCTCGACCCATTTAGGATTTTGATTTGCAGTCACGAAAAACAAGCCAAGTCTAACATTGGGTTTCTCTAATGCTTTCTTTATTTTCCCATTTAATTGCATTTCCTGGGCTCGACCCATTTAGGATTTTGATTTCCCCATGGTCAGCTTACATCACACTTCATAATAGAAACAGAGCGTGTATTGCTAGGAAAAAATAACATAATCAATTCAAAAACCGATTGAAAATTAACAGGGTGATACCTCATTGTCGCCAGTGAAAATTATCAAAGTTCATCGGAATGCCCTGATTTGATTATTAGGGTTTTGGAGGGGGGATCAACCATTGATATCGACAAAGAGAGAGTGTGTGAACTGTGTGAGATTGACCGAGGGAGGGAGAAAACAGTGTGAGAGTTGTGTTCTCGTGGTGAATTGAACGACGGAGAAAGAGAGAGAAGCGGAAAGGAGACGGAGTTGGGAAAGTAAGGAGACATGGCAATTGTGTAATTTAATTGAAAAGTATGGACACTTCAATAGAATTGGAAGAATGCCTCTTAACCCTTTGATCAAATCAATCTCAGTCATTCTAACAATTTGTCCCCACACCATTGTATTTTATTATATAGATATAGATTTGATCACTTGGTATCCGGTCCAACGGGCTTACTAATAATTCTGATATGATATACAAGCCTCAAAGGGACCATCCCTGTTGCACAAGCTCTCTGCCCAGAACAACTGAAATCATCAAAATCACTCCATAACCTCCGTCGTAAATAGGAGACAGCATTGTTAGTCTCTAACTTGTTCGCCCATTTCCTGTTCCAGCCACATAACACCATAGAAATTGCAGCCTGAATTTCAAACTAAACTGCTTCCATACTCCTAATAAAACCCTCCACCCAAAGTATCGTTTATATGTTGCCGAGTCTTGGATAAGTGCTTCTTCCCTCCAAGATGAGAGGCCAAAGCAAACTCATTATGCGTCTTAACATCACAGATGGTGCACTGAAATTTATATTCTTGTTTCTTGGTTCCACCTTCGTTTGGCCTATCAACAGAAGGGGTCTCCTCTGGCTCCGGACTGGCTACTGAAGAGGAGGAACCCTCGTTTTCGTTCACTTGCTTACTTGCTTTCAGTTCTTGAGCCTTGTGTTTTTTCCCTTCAAGATGAGATTCAAAGATCTTCTCAGATGTGGTTGTCACCTGACATAAAGCACAAGTCCACTCTCTCCGAAATTTCTCCGAATCAGTCATCTCCACGGCTTTGCTCTCTCCAACAGCTGTTGCCACTGTTTTCTCTTTGATTTCCCCAGTGGCAACCGTTTTCTTCTCTTTTGTAGCAAGATTAGGATCAACACACTTAACCTGCCAAAGAGGTGAGTTGAGATTTGATTGTACAGTTGCTACTCTTACTTCCTATGGAAACAACAAAACAAATCTCATATATGTGTTTGGATCATCGATGTGCGGAGGTATTAAGGCTGTGTTTGATCAAGAATCTGTGAATGAATTTATGGTGACAAATAAAGGACTTTCATTCTCAAAATAAATCCATGATTACACAGCCTAGAAAGATGCCGACATATAATAAAAACCAGCAGAAAGCAACGGACAACGGTGGAGATGGGAAAGAGAAGTTAAATACAAGAACGGAAGTTGAACGAAAGAAAGAAGCACCAGAGATAGAAAAGTAACGAAAATTCAATGGAGATACTACCTGTTCTGTTGCAACTGCTGGACTTTCATCCTTCAATTTCCCCGCATTGGCATTCTCCTTATTAACATTAGGCTCTTTCACTTTGGACTGGAAAAAGAAATGGTTGGTTTAACGTATTCCTCTTCAAATGGAAGCATTAAATTCAGTACGAAATACAATTTAATTTAGTGTAAAAAAATAAAGAAAGTAATATATAGAAATATAATTTTTAAGGGTTTGAAAATGCACCGATTCCCGTAGAGGACATTTAAAATGGGACGGAGGGAGTACAATAAAAAACCTTACCAATTTTGTTGCAGCTGCTAGACTTCTCTCTGGTAGTTCCACTGCACTAGCATCCACCTTGTCAGCATTAGGTTCTTCGCATTTGGACTAAGAAAAAAGATGGATTGCATGTCATACCCACAAAACTAAATTAATTAAACACACGCCTGTATAACTATAGCTGTTCATACAACGTTCTTTAACAAAACTCAATCATGATATAACAAACTTTGAACAGGGGTAAGACATAAGAAAGCAAAAGCCTACTCAGTACTAGCTCCTTGGTTTATTATATATAACAAAGACGAAACTCATTTCAACATGAAATAGAACAGGACAAGACTTTAAATGGCAAAACTACCAGCAACTTTTTCATCTTCGAATTTTAGAAACCATTTAACTTTTCCTGGAGGCGAGTGTCTTTTGCCGCAAACTAAGCTGACCAAAAGTAGACACACATTGAATTAACAGCAGAAACAGATGCAATCCAACAGTGGCTACCTGGATTGCTGGAGCTTTTTCCTTTTCCTCTGTGAAAGTCATTGCCTTCATCACTTCCATGCCAATGTCAGGCTTTGTATGCTTCGACTGAAGCAAAGGAAACAGTATTTAGTCATTTACGGTCATAGAGATGTATATAAACATTAGACATACATAGAGAGGGAGAGAGCAGACACTTTGTTGCCAATAAGCCAACTATATCTAATGATTTCAATTACAAATCCACTGCACAAACTTCAGATCTAAATATATAACTTGGTATCCGGTCTAATTGACTAACTAATCCAAATATATAAGGTTCAATAAATTGTATTCACAATCGATGAACATCCCTGTTGCACAAGCTATCTACCCTGAAAAACTAAAATCATAAAAATCACTCACCTCTTCCATTACCATCCTAGTCCAACCACAAACTGAAACACCATAGAAATTGCAGCATTGAATTCTATACTAAACTGCCTCCATAATCTTAATCAAACCCTTCACCCAAAGTGTCAATTATATGTTGCTGAGTTTTGGATAAATGCTTCTTCCTTCCAAGATGAGGCCAAATCCATCTCACTAATCAACTTAACATCACAGATAGTGCACTGAAATTTAAACTGATCCATCCCACAACCAGTGTTATCTACCTTTTGCTCTCTGTATTGGTCATTAGTCCAATTCACTTTCACCTTATCCTCTCGTTTCTTGGTTTCATATACGTTTGGTCTACGAGGGGAAAGGGTCTTCTTTGGCTCTGGACTGGCTGCCGAAGAGGAGAACCCTTGTTTTTGTTCACTTGATTTCAGCTCTTCAAACTTGGCCTGGTGTTTTCTCCCTTGAAGATGAGATTCCAAGTCCTTCTCACATGCGGTCATCAGCTGGCACAAAGCACAAGTCCACTCTCTCTGAACTTTCTCTGAATCGGTTATCTCCATGGCTTTGCTCTCTCCACCAGCTGCTGCAACTGTCTTCTCTTCAATGTCCCCAACAGCAGCTGTTTTATTCTCATTTGGAGCAAGATTTTGCTCTACGCACTTCACCTGCCAACGAGTGAGTTGAGGTTTGATTGTATGGTTTCTGATCTTGCTCCCTATGGAAACAACAGAGCAAATCTCATGGATTTGTTTTGATCATCAGGTATGCGGAGGTACAAAGGCTGTGCTTGGACTTTGGATCAAGGATTTGTGGAGGAATTTCTGGTGGGAGAAAAAACAAGCAATGGATTTCTGTTCTTAAATATAAGGTATATTGACGAAGCTAAATTTTTTTCTTTGATTTCCCTATAATTCCCCTTCACACCTCAATGATCCACAAACAGCCTAGAAAGATCGCAGAAGTTCATCTAACAGAAACCAGCAGAAAGCAACTGTAGAGATGGGAAGAGATAAATACAAGAATGGAAGTTGCACGAAAAAAGCAGCACCTAAAAAAAAAGTAAAAATGAAAATTTGACAGGCAATGCTACCTGTTCTGTTGCAACTGCTGGACTTTCATCTTTCAATTGCTCCACAGTGGCATTCTCCTTACCCACACTAGGCTCTTCCACGTTGGACTGGATAAAAACAAAAAACGTCGCTCATCGGGGTTTTGTCTTTAAAGAAAGCATTAAATACAATAGGAAGTACAAGATGAAACCTTACCAATTTTGTTGTAGCAACTGGACTTTTCTCCAGTTGTTCCACTGCTCTAGCATCCAATTTGCCAACGTTAGGTTCTTCGAACTTGGACTAAGAAAACAGAAGGTTTATGCAAAGTAGTGAAGAATTAAATTAACGAAAATGCATGCCAATCAACTATGGTGTTCCTACAAATTCTCTAACCAAACCTCAATCGTGACGTAACCAATTTTGAAAAGAAAATATTCTCAATGATAGCTCCTTAAAATATTCTATTTAACAAGGACAAAACTCATTTCCACATGAAATATTACAGGACAAGACCTTAAATGGAAAAATTGCCAACAGTTTCTTTCATTTTCGAATTTTAGAAAGAACTGAACTTTTCCTGGAGGAGAGTGTCAATCCCTGAAACCTAAGCAGGCTAACAGGACACACCACTTGAAATTAACAGCAGACACAGATACAATCCAAAAGTAGTTACCTGGATTGCTGTAGCTGTTCCCTTTTCCTCTGTATTAGTCATTGCTTTGATCTCTTCCATGCCAATGTCATGCTTCGTATGCTTGGACTGAAGAAAGAGAAACAGTACATGCAGTTACTTATATGTTAGACATACATATGGAGAGAGCAAATACCTTGTCCCACATATTCCATGTGTATCAAAATTGCGAAGACCCTCGCATTTATATACGGAACGACCAATAAGCCAACTCCATCTAATGATTACAACTACAAATTAAAATGCACCAACTTTGGATCATGGATGTGCAACAGAGATTTTTTTAGGGAAGGAAAATGACAGGGAAATCAATTTGTAAATTTAGCTTTTTCAGTTCATCTTTTCCTAACTCATCTTTTTCCCTCTGCATATCCCTCCCCATATTCTCAATGCGAACACAACCAAAGAGTGCAACTATGCATAGATATGGCATGTAGAAGATGCAAGCATATCAACATTTGCACATAATGACCCTACATCTGGTAGTGAATATGAACTTCCATGACTCAATGCCTTCGCTACAAAAAGTTCCCATTTATATAACTGGTAAAGTATGACCCCATTAGACAACTTCTTATCTATTGCTGGCAGGACTTACTGAGTGGCTTACCTCTCGATCAAGGAGTTTCTCCAAAGCTTTCTCCAATGCTTCAGATCCATTCTCTTGAACATACCTCTCTGCCAGAGCTAGAAAGAGTTTTTCCTCCTTGGGTTTAATAAAGTATTTGATAGCAGCTCGCGGATCCACAGATAAGCACAGGCGAAGTAGGCACTCATAAACATAAGAAGCACCATTAAAATCAGGTAGCACCAACAAGCACATGGCCATTAGCTTCATGTAAGGCCAGAACGGAAGCCTGGAATGCACAAATAAGGAAATGAGTTGAAGCACAATCTATGCACTTCCTGGAAAAACCCCGTATCAAATCCAACAATTCCTATGACATGCAGCTGTAGTTATCCACCTGCTGTATTCTCAATTTCTCATCCTCTAGGTGCTAAATCTACCCAAAAGAGGATTCTAAGTTTTGGGAGGACAGCTGAAAAGGCTATATTCTAATATGTATGCATTTAGGGCAGAAACAATATGTCACCAGAATTTCTCGCCACTATGTCCTAGGATACTCATTGATTCCGTATTAATTTATATACCGGAAAAAGTCAGGGAGATCCATATCTCGGCCAAACATGCATGTTGCCGTACAAGTTTTCGTCTATAATTATTTCTTTTTAGTGAGAAGACAAATATCTGAATTTCCAATCGAAACCCGCACTCACTGCAAAATTTTGGGGACTCAGAGCTTTGTATCATAGTTAAACACCGCATCAAGTATAGGATCAGATGCTACCTATGCGAGAATCTGATCGGAAAATTGTCAAAGAGTCACAAGAAAAAGAGTAGTCATAAAGTTATTGTCAATAGAGTTGGTCTTTATGACCGTCAGATGCGGAGCATGGTGGTAGGTTACGACCCTCATGCCCCACATCATTTAGTGAGACTCAACCTTGTGAATATAATCGCTTCTGCGCACACACACACCCCACCCTACCATGGTTCCAAGAAATGTCCTACCCAAAAGTTTTGATCATTTGTATCTACTGCTAAAATTTGGTGATATCATTCTGACAGAGAACACAAATCATATATATGGTGCATTCCTAGCTAGAGGTAGATCAACTATTATGCTACTTAACCCAACGCCTAGAACACCTCAAAATAGTTATTTTCGCCGCTAGCCCTAGCTGTCCTAATGGACCTCATTTTGACATTCGACATGAATCCTAAATAATCCTTGGGCATATCCCAACCTTTACCCTTTTTGAGCACACAAACAATGGAATAACACATTAAGCAAACTCCCAGGGGTTCACAGCGGACTTAATTACCAGTCGATAAGTTTCACAAAAGCAAGCTCAAAGAGAGAAACCAGAGAGAAAATAATCCAATACGCCACCAAATTCCTCATCTCCGGGTTGGAATTATTCTCGATTGCCCGAATCGAGGCATACCTGTTCAAGAAAATATTCTTGCATCAGCACAATATAGTAGTGTAGTGTGTGGAGCCCACATGTATGTGAGAGGTTGGATTTGGATGGTTGTGTGAGTAATATTTTTGTTCGTACACTGAACATTATACAGTTATAAAACCACATATTACGGAATATATTAATGCAATACGTGCATGCGTATATTAATTTTTTTTTGATAAGTTGCGTATATTAATCTTGAAATATATATACACACACACATATATATATATATATATATAGAGAGAGAGAGAGAGAGAGAGAGATTACAGAGGACAGCCCAGACCAAAGAGAGGCCTGCAAGTAAAATACAATAATACGTCAGAGAATATTCTTCATGTACATCAATGCTACTGTAGGTACATAAAGATACTTGATTCTAATCACAAGGATCACCAGGAATCCAACACGGATTTCGGACCTATTGGAGTACAAAAAAACAAGAGTAAACGGAAACTAGTAAAGTGTTTTCTAAAACAGGGTGTTGTTTGAAGCTAGAAAACAAGTGAAAAGGAGTACCAAGCAAGCAAGTCGAAGCATTTGAAAGCAAACTTGAGGAAACCCACAAAATCCATGTGGAATTCGATCTCTTCTGGTCCTTTTTTCTCGGATTTCCCTTGGGTTTTATTGCGAAGAATCTGCCCCGATTTTGACGCGCAAAAGTGCTTTTTCCGGGGTAGAAGAGAAATTCGTATAGGCGCATTAAGAAAGTCCCTTGAGAAATCCGGGTTCAGGCTACAAAGCTTGGCAGCATCCCGGTCCTCGTTGCCATGGATTGGGGAATGCTGTCCAGCGGGTGTCGATCATTTATATCGGTATAAACCGTTTAGGTTGAATTCGAGCGCATACAAATTTAAATTATTCATTGCTCGATTAAAATCTAAATTATAAATTGTGGAGATGAACGAACGGATCGACTGCTCAGCTCCTCTACTAAGCACCCGGGCATCTCTTCATTCCTAATGGCAATGGACAAATTATTTTTTGGTAAATAAACTTAGTTGGCGGATAAATAAATAAAAAAAACTTAGTTTGTATACCCCATTCCATTAACAACTTTTTTTTATTTTTTTGGTTTTATTTTTATTTGAATTTTTTCTTGTTAGTTAGTTTTGAACTAAACTTTTGTGACTTAATTATTCGTCGATCTCGACGGAAAAGTAAATTTTTTACCCCATTCCATTATCAACTTTTTTCACTTTTTTGGTTTTGTCCTTATTTGAATTTTTTCGCGTTTAATAGTTTTGGTCCTCTCTTTTTGGTTTTTTGATTCTTCTCGGAAAAATAAAAAAATTACTTTTACTCAAATATTTTAAAAAATAACCACTTTTTAGCAAAAAAATAATCAATATTTTTGACTTTTTTTTTACTTAAAAGTGGTTATTTCTCAAAATATTTGAATAAAAGTACAAAAAAAAATAATAACTTCCGATTCGCAATAAGTTACAAAAGTTTCCCATTCTACCGAGCACTAAAAAGTACTTCTAAGACTTTTTCTACGAGTATTTACTTGCTTCCAAGGTTACTTACTTCCAAGGTTTCTGAAAGCTATAAATACATAGTGTAACTATGATTGAGTAAAGCCCAAAGGATGCTCTATGTCGAATTTTAAATTTTGTTCCTTTTCTTTTTTCCTTTTCCTTTTCCTTTCTTGTGTATGTGCTGTGCATTAAGGTGGGCCTTCTTAAAAAACTTCTTGGTCAATTTAAGCATAAATCTTGTGGAACTTGTAAACAAAATTCATAGGTCGACGTTGCTTGGCAAACAAGCCATGTAAAAATTGACGTGGATGCAATCATTTCAAGGTAATAAATCCAAATCGGTAACCAATAGGTACAGTGTCTAAGACTTGTGATATTCATCAAAAGAGGAAAATCTTGGTGGCCGGCTAAGTTTAGTTGCGTGGTATGAATTGTTGAATGTGTAGATGACATAATCGTTAACCCTGACCGGTCTAACCAGCATAATGTTTTCTCGTGGATGAGAAGTAGGTTCCAGGATATGAGCACAGGAACTTTACAGGTCCCACCATCTTGTCTGATGTCGCAGCTGATATGGAGTGTTACAAGGTATCTTACTCACAATCCCAAATATTTGCATCTGGTCTTCCGGATGAAACTTGGATAATTTCACTAGTTTCTATTTGGGTTTGTTTGACGCAGGTGGAAATCTTTGGCCCAGTTCTTCTTATGCTTCTCTTCAAATAATTAAGTTCTCCATTCATCATGGAGTTAACTAAGATTTTTCGTGTTCCCCTCCTGCTTCTCTCGTAATTAAATTGTTTTTGCTGATCGTGGAGATTTATAATTTTTCATGTTCCCCTTGTGTACAGGCTGACAGCTTAGAAGAGGGCATAAACTTCGTCAACAGAAACAAGTATTTCCTTTAGCGCGACTTTATCTTTGCACCTCAATCTTCATTATCTAACTATTTTACTGTCATATCTATCGTTTTGCAGATACGGAAATGGAGCTTCCATATTCACCACCTCTGGTGTAGTTTTTCCTGAAAAGCTATTCTCTGAATTTGCGGACCGAATCAAATTTACAATACTTGATCCCATGAGGTAAAATGCAAAATGAAAGAGTAAATATCATTAGAAAAGCACCCATTTATTATTATTCTCATATTGACATTAACCTACTTGTAGAAATCATAGCAAAAAAACTCGTAATGACCTGTAGTGAGACTTGCAACTATCTGGCCTAACTGATTGATTAGTCGAAATATATAATGTTCAATAGACCGTATTCATAATCGATGAACATCCTCGTAGCGCAACTACCTGGCCTAACTGATTGATTAGTCGAAATATATAAGGTTCAATAGACTGTATTCATAATCAATGAACATCCTCGTTGCACAAGCTATCTACCCAGAACAACTGAAATCACCAAAATCACTCCGTAGTATTAAGGAAGTAAATAGGAGACAGTAAAGTCAATCATTCACTTGTTCACCCACCACTTACATTACCATCCAATTCCAATCACAAAACACCATAGAAATTGCAGCTTTGAATTCTATATAGGAGTAATAAACTGCCTCCATAATCCTAATAAAACCCTTCACCAAAACTACCAAATAAATGTTGCTGAGTATTGGTTAAGTGCCTCTTCCCTCCAAGATGAGAGGCCACATCAATCTCACTAATCAACTTAACATCACAGATAGTGCACCGAAATTTAAACAGATCCATCCCACCACCAATTTTATAAACCTTTTTCTCTCCGTATTGCTCATTAGTCCAACTCACTTGCACCTTATCCTCTGGATTCTTGATTTTATATTGGTTTGGTCTGTCAACGAAAAGGATCTCCTTTGGCTCCAGACTGGCTGCCGAAGAGGAGGAACCTGGGTTTTTGTTCACTTGCCTACTTGCTTTCAGCTCTTCGCACTTGTCCATGTGTTCTCTCCCTTGAAGATGAGAATTCAAGTCCTCCTCACATGTGGTTGTCAAATGGCATAAAGCACAAGTCCACTCTCTCTGAACTTTCTCTAAATCAGTCATCTCCACAGCTTTTTTCTCTCCGCCAGCTGCTGCAACTGTCTTCCCTTTAATTTCCCCAGCACCAACCGTTTTCTTCTCATTTTGAGCAAGATTTGGCACTACACGCTTCACCTGCCAACGAGCTGGGTTGAGGTTTGATCGCATGGTTGGTAATCTTGCTGCCTATGGAAACAACATAGCAAATCTCATCGCTTTGTTTTGATCAGCAGGTATGCGGACGTACTAATGCTGTGTTTGGATCAAGGATCTGTGGAGGAATTTCCGGTGGGAGAAAAAACAAGCCAAGGATTTGTGTTATTAAATATAAGGTGTATTGAAGAAGCTAGATTTATTTCTTAGATTTCTCTATAATTCTGCTTTCCTTGGTAAATCCCATCACACATCCATGATCCACACGCAGTCACGAAAATTCATATAACAGAAACCAGTAGAAAGCAACTGTAGAGATGGGAAATAGATAAATACAAGAATCGAAGCTGGACGAAACAGCAGCAACTAAAAAACCAAAGTCCAAATGAAAACTTGACCGGCGATGCTCTACCTGTTCTTTTGCAACTGCTGGATTTTCACCCTTCAATTGCCCCGTACTGGCAACAGCTTTCTTCTCATTTTGAGCAAGATTTGGCTCTACACAATTGACCTGCAAAAGAAGTGAGTTGAGGTCTGATTGTATGGTTGCTGATCTTGCTTCCGAGAATCGAAGCTGGGCGAAAAAGCAGCAACTAAAAAACCAAAGTCCAAATGAAAACTTGACCGGCGATGCTCTACCTGTTCTGTTGCAACTGCTGGATTTTCGCCCTTCAATTGCCCCGTAGTGGCAACAGCTTTCTTCTCATTTTGAGAAAGATTTGGCTCTACACAATTGACCTGCAAAAGAAGTGAGTTGAGGTCTGATTGTATGGTTGCTGATCTTGCTTCCGAGAATCGAAGCTGGGCGAAAAAGCAGCAACTAAAAAACCAAAGTCCAAATGAAAACTTGACCGGCGATGCTCTACCTGTTCTGTTGCAACTGCTGGATTTTCGCCCTTCAATTGCCCCGTAGTGGCAACAGCTTTCTTCTCATTTTGAGCAAGATTTGGCTCTACACAATTGACCTGCAAAAGAAGTGAGTTGAGGTCTGATTGTATGGTTGCTGATCTTGCTTCCAAGTACTGCTATAGGTACATATGCATTGTACATACCATGTACATATGGATTTTGTGGGGCCCACCTAGGGTCCTACAAAAATAATCCGAACCGTCCATTATTTTTAGAATATTTTTTTATGTAGCCATGTAAAAAATCAGCTCAATCCGATATCAGAAAGGATTTTTCCGGAACGCATAGGGACAAAACTGAACAGTTAAGTACTTTCGTCCTTACAAATTCAGAAAAAATCCTTACCGATATCAGATTGAGCTGATTTTTTATAAGGCTCCATAAAAAAAAGTTTTAAAAATAATGGGCGGTTCGAATCACTTTTTGTGGGACACAAGGTGGGCTCCACAAAACTCATATGTACATGGTATGTACATTCTCATATGTACCCATAGATTTACTCAAATAAGATATTGGAGTGAAGAAGCAAGATTTATTTCCATAAAACATCCATGATCCGAAAACTGCTTAGAAAGATGTACTGCTTAGAAAGATGTGGGCATATAATAAAAACCAGCAATGGAGATGGGAAAGAGAAGTTAAATACAAGAATGAAAGTTGAATGAAAGAAAGAAGCACCGAAGATACCAAAGTAACAAAAATTCCATGGAGATGATACCTGTTCTGTTGCAACTGCTGGACTCCGACTTTCATCTTTCAATTCCCCCGCATTGGCATTCTCCTTATCAACATGAGGCTCGCTCACTTTGGACTGGAAAAAGAAATGGTTGGTTTATCGCGTTCCTCTTTAAATGAAAGCATTAAATTCAATACGAAAAACGATAGAAAACCTTACCAATTTTGTTGCAGCTTCTGGACTTTTCTCTGATAGTTCCACTGCTCCCGCATCCACCTTGCCGACATTAGGTTCTTCGTATTTGGACTAAGAAAAAAGATGGATCACACGTTATACCAACCAATTAAATTAATGAAAACAAATGCGAACATAACTATAGCTGTTCATACAACTTCTTTAACAAAACTCAATCATGATATAACAAATTTTGAACAGGGTAAGACATCGGAAAGAAAAAGCCTACTCAGTGCTAGCTCCTTGGTTTATTCTATTTAACACTGACGAAACTCATTTCCCCATGAAATATAACAGGACAAAACTTTAAATGGCAAAACTACCAGCAAGTTTTTCCATCTTCGAATTTTAGGAAGCACTGTACTTTTCCTGGAGGGGAGTGTCTTTCCCCACAAACTAAGCAGACCAACAGTAGACACCCATTGAAATTGACAGCAGAAACGTATACAATCCAACTGTAGTTACCTGGATGGCTGCAGCTGTTTCCTTCTCCTCTGTGTAAGTCATTGCCTTCATCACTTCCACACCAATGTCAGGCTTTGTATGCTTGGACTGAAGCAAATGGAAATGGTATTTAGTTATTTATTTTTTACGGTCATAGAGATGTATATAAACATTAGAGAGAGAGAGAGAGACTTTGTTGCACAAATTCCACGTGTATAAAAATTGGGCAGATTTAGTGATAGGTCCACTATAGACATTTCATAAGTCCACAAGTTCACTTAATAGTTTTGTAAAGCCACAAGTTCACACAATCTAAACCCTAGGGTACCCCATGAAAGTGCCTAAAATCCTAAACCCTATGAAAGTGCCTAAAACACTAAAACCCTATAATAGGAAAGTGCGCCCTAAAACCTTATAAAAGTGCCTAATCCCTAAGATATCCTACGCTAGGGTAATCTACCCTACCCTAGGGTACCCTATCCTATAATAAAAAAAATGCATCCTAAAATCTTATGAAAGTGCCTAAACCCTAGGGTACCCTAAAATAGACTTGAGACCTTACAAAATTAATAGGTGGACTTGTGGGCTTATGAAGTTCACATAACGGACCTAAGACTAATTTTCTATAAAAATTGAGAAGACCCTCATATTTGTTAATGTACAAACCAATAAGCCAACTATATCTAATGATTTCAATTACAATCATGGATTTGCGACGAGATTTTTTAAAGGAAGATGGGGAACAAAAAGGTAAATTTAGCCTTTTCACTTCTTTTCTCTGAAATCATTTCGTTTTCCTCCACTAATCCAATCTGCAATTCTTAATATGAACACAACCAAAGAGTGCATTTACGCATAGATTGGCATGTAGAAGATGCAAGCATATTAACATTTGCATGTAATGACCCTACACCTCACATTGAATATGAAATTCCATGACTTGATGCCACTGCTACAAAATGTCGTGCCATTTATATATCTGGTCAAGTGTATTCTCATTAGACAACTTCTTATCTATTGCTGCCAGGCTAACTCACTTACCTTCCGATCAAGGAATTTCTCCAAAGCTTCAGATCCATTCTCTTGAACATACCTATCTACAGCAGCTAGAAAACTTTCAGCATCCAGATTCTTGTCCTCCTTGGGTTTAATGAAGTATTTGATAGCAGCTCGAGGATCCACAGATAAGCACGGGCGAAGCAGGCACTCATAAACATAAGAAGCACCATTAAAATCGGGTAGCACCAACAAGCACATGGCCAGTAGCTTGATGTAAGGCCAGACTGGAGGCCTGGTGTGCAAAAATGAGGAAATGAATAAAGCACAATCTATGCTGTTAATGAAAAGTGAAAACCCTGTATCAAATAGAACAATTCCTAAAAAGCATTATGACATGCAGCTGTAGGTATCCACCTGTTGTATTCTGAATTTCTCATCTTCTTGGTGCTAAATCTACCCAAAAGAGGATGCTAAGTTTTGGGAGGACAGGTGAAAATACTGCATTTGAAGCAGAAACGATATATTTCACCTGAATTCCTCACCGTTTTATGTCATAGGATACTCAGTGATTCCGTATTAATTTATATGGGGAAAAAGTCAAGGAGATTCATATCTCGCCAAACATGCATGTTGTAATACAAGTTTTGGCCTATAAGTGTTCCTTCTTAGTTAGAATACAAACATCTAAATTTCCCCCTTAGTCACTTGGAATTTTGGGGACACACAGCTTTATATCGGAGCGGAAACTTGGTGATACCGTTTTGACAGAGGACACAAAACATATGGTGCATTCCTACAAGCCGCTCAACCATTAGACTACTTAACCAATCACCTAGCACCCGTCAAAAGAATTATTTTCGTACACAATTTAAATGGACCTCATTTTGATGTTCGACATGAATCCTAAATAATCCTTGGGCATAGCCCAGCCTTTGTCCCTTTTTGTAGGGGGCGGCTTTACCATGGGTTTAGGGGCTTGAACCCCTCGATACAAAAAATGCATGGGAAAATATTCTTTTATACATATAAAGTAAATTTCCTTTAGTATTGTCGGCATTGGATCACTCGTGTGGAGTTAAAATAAATAAAAGTCCAATTAAATTGGGGTAGTTGAATAGTATAATTCATCTCTTTTTAACATTGAAGACTTGTCGTGGCATATTGTACAATACTAAGGGTTATATGATGGAGTATCCTTTTATAAAACAATCGAATTTATATGTACAAATTCCTTATGATCATAATATATCTTTCCAAGTTAGAGTTTATTTTTTGAAAAACTTTCCCGTCATTACACATTATATTTTTGTCCTGGATGAAAATTCTTGAGCCGCCCCTGCCTTTTTGAGCACATAAACAATGGAATAACATTATTAAGCAAAATCCCTAGGGTATACAGCAGACTTAATTACCAGTCAATAAGTTTCACAAAAGCAAGCTCAAAGAGAGAAACCAGAGAGAAAAGAATCCAATAGGCCACCACATTTCGCATCTCCGAGTAGGAATTATTCTCGATTGCCCTAATCGAGGCATACCTGTCCAAAAGAATATCTCTACATTAGCACAGTATATCAAGTTTACAAAACTCTAGTTCGTAAACTGAAGTCTGAACATTTTACACTTTTATATATCACTGAATAAATTAATGCAATACATACAAACATAGTATATATCTTGAGAGAGAGAGAGAGAGAGAGAGAGAGAGAGAGAGATTACATAGGACAGCCCAGACCAAAGAGAGGCCTGCAAGTAAAACAGAATAATACGTCAGAGAATATTCAAAATTGACATAAATTACACCAAATGTAAATAATAAGAGCTTGAAACTAAACAGAACAGAATAAGAGGTAAAGATGCTTGATTGATAAGGATCATCAAGTATCCAACACGAAATTTCGAGTAGAAAACCAAACAAAGGGTATAGGGAAACTATTAAAGTGTTTTCCTCTCGCTTTCTCAACAGGGTTTTGTTTGAAGCTAGTAGAAAACAAGTGAATTAGAGGAGTACCAAGCTAGCAAGTCGAAGCATTTGAATGCAAACTTGAGAAAACCCACCAAACCCATCTGAAAATTCGATCTCTTTCTCTCTGGCCCTTTTTTCTCGGATTTTCCTGGGTTTTAATGTGGGAGGGAATGTGAAGCAACCACGATTTTTTGACGCGTAAAAGTGCTTTCCAGGAAAGAGAAAGAGTAATTCGAATAGGCCCAGGGATCGCCTGTCCGACCCCCTCGGTCGTTGATCTCATAAATTAACGGTTGAGATGTACCAAGCACTAATTGCTCTAAAACGTTGTCATTTTGATAAAAAAGTGTTCGACACATTTCAGTCATTAATTCACGAGATCAACGACCGAATGGAGTGGGACAGATTCCTGTCCGAATAGGGGTCGGACAGGGGATCCGGACTCAAAATACACAGTTGGTGGAGGGAAAGTAAAGGAGAGAAGCTTTTTATAATTTATATGGATATGGATATAGAAAGTTTTTTTTTTTTTTGACAAGTAAGGATATAGAAAGTGGGAGTATGGTTTTCCTTCCTGTGAAGAAAGAAAGAATTATTTGTCAAAAATAGTAGTAATTATTTGCAAAGAAAGAATAATAAATGGAGAAAGAAATTATTTGTGTCTCTCTTTAATTTACAAAAGTACTCCTAATTTAGTTTGACAAAAATAGCTTTTCACTTATTTGTTCTTGAACAAAATTTTTCTTTCTCGTACCCTCTCAGAATGAAAAAAAAAATAACAAAATGGGAGTACAAGACCAAACAAGTGAATTGGAGTACCAAGCAAGCCAGTTGAAGCATTTGAATGCAAACTTGAGAAAACCCACATCTGGAAATTCGATCTCTTTCTTTCTGGTCCTTTTTTTCTTCTGATTTTCCTGGGTTTTATCGTTAATTACCAAAAAATAAAAAACAAGTACGATTTTGACGGGTAAAAGAGCTTTCCCCGGAAAGAAGAAAGAGAAATTCGAAAAGGCGTGTAAAGAAACACAGTTTGAACTCGGTAGGTACTCGGTACCCAAATCAAGGAGGCTTTGTGGGTAATGCTAAATCCACGACAACTTACTATTCTCCCCGTCCTTTATTTAGCGTCCAGTATTTCATTTTGGATTGTCTCCTAATAAGTGTCGACTTTATAAAGTTAGGAGGGTAAAAGTTTGCGCATTATCTATTTTGTCCTTAAAAGTATATTTCTTTTTGAAAAGTTAGTGAGTAAAAATGTAATGATAATGGGTAAATAGAGAAAGTGATGGAAAAAGTTGACGTGAGATGTATAATGATGATATCTTTTTAATAAATTAAAGTTACAAAATAAAACGCTTAAAAAAGGACGGAAGTAGAATAAATAATGCCACGACAATTTTGGCGACTTGACATTTTTATCCTCCATTTTTATCCTCTCAAACAACATTATTAATGCTCTTTTCGCTTCCATCTGTTTACAGATTTCCTCTCTCTTAAGTTTTGCATCCCTATTACTCTATCATCATCGGGTCATTCTTTCCCACCACCATCGGCAATGGATACAGTCACGGCCCACAAATCCCAAGCCAAATCAATAAGACGCCAACATTTCGGCAATAGTTCGAACAATCCTCAACCCGTCTGAGTATACAATTTAAAGGCCGCTCTTTGACGAACTCTTAAGAATCACGAATTAGCGAACTCTTTTAATGGATACGCTGATGGATTTAGGCAGCATCGACGAATTTGCAGTCTATCTTAATGGTGATGCTGATGCATTTGGGCGACTTGAACGGGGGACTATGGTTGAGATGAGAGAGAATGGGAAACAATCGAAAAATTTTGGCCGTCGATTTTGTCACTTCTTTTTTTTTTTTGTTAACTTTACTCCTCATGCAAGTGTATTTTTCACCAAAAATACACTTGCAGAGGGGTGGCTAGGGGTGTATACGGTTCGGATTGGTCCGATTTTTTAGAAAACCAGTAACTGAACCATTTCAAACGGTTCTAGAAAATTGGGAATCAGAACCTAACCAATATATGAGTGGAACCTAACCAGACCAAACCGCAAAATCGGTCAGGTTTTGGTTCGGTTCCAGTTCCGATTCTATCCAATCTCCGGTGTGTGAGAAAGAGAGACGTGAGATTGAAAGTATGTAGACTAATTCGTTAAATAACGTTGTAAAGAATTAAAAAGATAAGAAAGTAATCTATTAGAATAGAAAAAGAAGGAAGAAAATCAAAACTTTCCTAACAAATGAGATTTCATTTCTAAATAAAGTAAGTTCAGCAAGAAAGAGACTTACCAAATTACACACATATGTTTATTTTTATATAATTTTACATATGTATATTAGTTTTAAACGGTCCAGTCCGGTTTGGTTCTAAACACGGTTCTTTAATTGAGAACCAGTAACCAAACCAAAATTAACGGTTCTTATTTTTTTAGAACTATAACCTGATCGTAGAACCACAGAACCAGACCAACTAGGACGGTTCGGTCCGGATCAGATTGATTTTACGGTTTGGATGGTTCTCTTGAAAATCCTAGAGATGGTGTTAACAAAAAGGGAATGACAAAATCATTTCCCAAAATTTATAGACCTGATCTTTGGATCTTGATCTCGATTTTGTGGGAAAGTGATTACCAGAGAAGCAAACAGAAAAATGAAAATTGGGACTGGGATTTCCTGCTTTGGATTCATGTAGTGGATTGAGAGAGAAGTGAGAGTACAGAAGAGAGGGGTAATGAGAAGCAAAAAAAAAGAACAAACTAGGTCGGTCCAGTGATAGATGAGGATAAATATGTCAGACAGCATTAATAGTCGTGGACCTAAAAGAAGTGGTTGGCATTATAGCCACCCTTGTAATTTATTCCTTAATATCTTTAACTTTTTGTATTGGGGAATCTTGAAGGATCTGTGGTCTTTTTTAGTTTTTGGTTTTCAAATGTATTTTTGGGTTTCTAAAAATAAAAATTTTAAACCAAATTTGTAAAAAAAATGACATGTCTTTCCAAAATTCTCTCATAAAGTTCAAAAAAATTTTAAAATAGAGAATAAATTACAAAATTCATCCTAAATATGGAGATTTGGTCTCCAAAATAAAGATATAAAGCTTGACAATAAAAGAGAAATGGAGAAGAAGAGGAAATTTTATAAAATTTTATTCTATTGTTTGGTTTGTAGAGAAAGAAAATAAACAAGTTCCATTTTCTATCCAATTTCTTCTTGACTCTCTCTAATTTTCCTAGTTAAAATTTTTCCTTGCTTTCTCCTTCCATCCCCAAGTTCAATTTATCTCCTTTATCTTTTGGGTAAATATCACCGACATCCCCAGGGTTTCCCTTAGGTACATACGTTTTATTTTGTACCGCCCGTTTCAAATGAGGATTAAAACATGGACCTCTCCATTTCTTCCATTTTCCAATCGAATTTTGATGATCCGAGCTGCTCAATGTGATCAGAACGTGATTTTAAAGATATAATAAAAAAATCAGCAATAAAATGACCGGAAAGGGCTTCATCCGAACAAGTTTTTATTAAACGGTTCAATAAAAAAATTGCTCAAATCAAGCCCAACCCAGTCTCTTTTTTTTTTTGCCGATTTCTCTCCGGTACCCTTGAAATCACATTTTGAACATATTGAATGGCTCGGATACATTTGAAACTTTCTGTTATTTTGTATGCAGCTCATTTTGTCCCTAATTTCTTCACTTACTTGTGAAAGAGAGGAGGAAATAAGTGTATTGCTCCACCTATATGACTTTGATGATTCTCAATACTATTCAGATTGAAGATCGCGTGCCAATTGTTTTGGAGTGTTATGTGCAATAAATGTGAAGTGTATGAGTAAAATAAAAGTGGCAAGAATAATTGTTGTTTTGCTTTCACTCAGAAAGAATAGTAAGTAGTTTATTTGCTTGCATGGCAGAGATTCCCATCATGTAAAATATTGTCAAAGGAATCTCAAAATATAGTCTAACTTGTAAGGTAGTATAATTGTACTCTAAAATATATTCAAGTCTCAAAGTGCAGGTGATGTCACTTTTCATGTTCTAGATGCCTCCCTTGTGGTTATAAAAGGGAAGGGCTCCGTTGTATTCGACTCAGACTTGTGCAAATATTCTTGGGTTTGTTTCTTATCATCTCCCTTCTTTGTGATTGTATTCTCTTAATGATTGCATTTCTGGAATCAATGAAAAGTATGAGAAAAATATAGAGAAAATTTCACTTTGTTCAACACTTGATTTTTCTATTTTCTCTAAGCTTCCCTTTCAAAACCAAACCACTAAAGAGATTTTTTTCACCACCACCTCTGGTATTAAAGCAAGAAAACTTCAGACTCGCATTGAGGCCGGCCAGCCGGGTATTAAAGCACTTTCTATCATTGTCCTTGGTGTAATTTGACAAGTCATTATGAGTGCGATCCTTGGCTCTGCTTCTTGACAGGAATTTAGTTTCTTCAAACAACTGGTCATTGTTGGTTCTTTTTTGTTTTCCTAGAAATGGTTTCACTGAAGACAAAGTTTCATTTGTTGTGGATGCAAATTCGCATCCCCTTGTCTAAACAAGTAACAATCTAACGTTGACTAGAGACTTAGGCCAGCACCAATGTTCCAATTCCAGTTTCTTTGCCCTTTTTCCCATTTACTGGCTCCAACGTATTTTTTGCGGGCGATCTCAATTTCTATGGTAATCTATACTCATTTATCCTTGTACTTTAAGAGCATCCCCAATGGGGATGTAAAACCAGGTGCTATAGTTATAATAGCACCCGGATGTAAAAAAAACTGCTCCAATGGGGATGGAAAATAACAAATTCGGAGATGGAAAATAGCACAAATGGAAAGGGAGATGTATATTTACATCCCCTTTTGGCTGCAGCTATAAAATGACAGGTCATCACCAATTGATTTTACCAGAATTTTGGATAGCCGGAGGTTACCTGATTCGTCGGAAAATCGTCGGAAATTGGAAGAACATGCCGGAATCTGGTAGAACACGCCAAAATTCGGAGATGATCGTCTCCTACCCCGATTCTTGACGATCCATGGACGGCATAGTGCATGCCGCCGGCTGTGGCCTCTGAAACTCTCGCCGGCTGTGCCCCTCCGGCTGTGATTTCCGTTCGGTTCAGAGGAAGGGAGAGGGGGGCTGGGTTCTGAACCAGAGAGAGAGAGAGAGAGAGAGAGAGAGAGAAAGAGAGAGAGGTCCGCTGCAGCAGAGAGAGAGAGAGAGAGAGAGAGAGAGAGCGGATGAGAAGATGAGAAAGAGTAAAGTTGGGTTGGGTTGGAATCTCTGATCCAATCCGACCGCTGCAGTCAATTATGTAGTTGAGAGTAAATAATGTAGGTGAGAGTAGATGAGAGTAAATAATATAGTTGAGAGTGGATGAGAGTAAATACTGAAATAAATGATGTAGTTGAGAGTGAAGAGTAAAAGTAAATGATGTGGTTGAGAATTAATGGGAATATATGGTGTAATTGTAGTTGGATGTAAAACAAAAAAAAGGGACGAAAATTTTTTTTTTTTCGGAAATTTTTTTTTTTTTTAAATCTTTGATTACCGGATACCAAAATTATTTATCAACGGAAGTAATACTTGAATTAGGGTTAAGAAAGTTGAGGAAAATTAAGGAGGAGAGAAAATTAGTTAATTATCCATCCCTTTTTTACATCTCACCATTGGATAGGGGGAGGTTCTATTTTACATCTAACTAACTTTTAACAACTTTTTACATCTAAAATAACTATCCAACCTCATTTAAAATACATCCCAATTGGGGATGCTCTAATAGGCACCAACCTACTCGTAGAAATCTTCTTTTTTCTTTTTAATCTGCCTACTTGTAGAAATCATAAGCAGAAAACTCATAATAACCTGTGGTGAGACTTGTCAAATCATACTCCCTCCGTCCCTCATTTAGAGTCTAGTATTCCATTTTTAGCTGTCCCTTAATAAGTATCCGTTTTGTAAAGTTAATAAGTAAAAATTGGTACATTGTCTATTTCGTCCCTAAAAGTAAATTCAATTTTGAAAAGTTAGTGAGTAAAAGTGTAATGATAATGAGCAAGTAGAAAAAATGATGGAAAAAGTTGATGTGAAAGGTACAATGATGATGTCTTTTTAATAAGTTAGAGTCGCGAAGCAAGACACTTAAAAAGAGACGGAGGGAGTAACAAAATTTTGATCACTTGGCATCCTGTCCAATGGGGACTAATTCTAATGGGTCCATCTATGGACAGCCCATTAAACTGCCGATAAATAAAAAATAAAAAATAAAAAAAGACAGAAAAAAATACATACTCCAACGCACTTTCCGCACTTTTCATAGACTTTCACACTCTTTAATACACTTTTCACATATTTCAATACATTTTTTTAAATCTTAACAAGAGCCCAGTGGACCGTTTTTAGTATTTTCCTTTAAGAAATAAAATGAACTTTTTAGGGGTGGGGCCGGGCACCTCCGGCCCCACAAGATACCTCCGCCCCTGCAAATGATTTATCTCACCATCGGTGTTTTTGTTCACTTGCTTACTTGCTTTCAGCTCTTGAAACTTGTGTTTTACCCCTTGAAGATGAGAATCCAAGATCTTCTCACTTGTGGCTGTCACCTGACATAAAGCACAAGTCCACTCGCTCTGAACTTTTTCTGAATCAGTTATCTTCACGGCTTTGTTCTCTCCACCAGCTGCTGCCAATGTCTTCTCTTTGATTTCCTCAACAGCAACTGTGTTCTCATTTTGAGCAAGATTTGGCTCTACACATTTGACCTGCAAAAGAAGTGAGTCGTGTTGTGGTCTGATTGTATGCTTGCTGATCTTGCTTTCTTTCGAAAAAACATAACAAATCTCATGGCTGTGTATAGGATCATCAATATGTCCATGAATGAAGGCTGTGTTTGGATCAAGAATCTGTGAAGGAACTTCTAGTCAGGGAAAAAACAAGTAAAGGATTTCTGTTATCAACTATAAGTCTATTTCTCTCGCATATTTTTCCCCATAACAAATCTCTCTACAAATCCTTGATCCAAATATGGCGTATGGGGACAAAAAGAGTGAAAATAAAACAAGATAATGAAGTGAAGAAGCAAGATTTATTTCCATAAACCATCCATGATCCGAACACAGCCTTGAAAGATTGCGGAAGCTCATATAATAATAACCAGCAGAAAGCAGCAGTGTAGATGGGAATGAGATTCAATACAAGAACGGAAGTTGAATGAAAAAGCACTGAAGAAATCTTAAGTGACAAAAATTCGATGGAGATGCTACCTGTTCTGTTGGAACTGCTGGATTTTCATCCTCCAATTCCCCTGCATTGGCATTCTCCTTGGCAACATGAGGCTCTTTCACTTTGGACTGGAAAAAGAAATGGTTGGTTTATCGGGTTTCCTCTTTAAATAAAGCAGTAAATTCAATAGGAAATACAATAGGAAACCTTACCAATTTTGTTGCAGCTACTGGACTTTCCTCTGGTAGTCCCACAGCTCTAGCATCCACCTTCCCAACATTAGGTTCTTCGTATTTGGACTAATAAAAAAGATGTTTCACACGGTATACCCACAAATCAAATTAATGAAAGCACATGCAAATATAACTAAATATATATATATATATATATATATATATTAGTTTTAAACGGTCCAGTCCGGTCTGATTCTAAACACTGTTCTTTAATTGAGAATCAGTAATCGAACCAAAATTAACGGTTCTTATTTTTTTGGAACCATAACTTGACCGCAGAACCACAAAACCAGACCAAATAGGACTGTTCGGTCCAGATCGGATCGGTTTTACGGTTCAAATGGTTTTCTTGAACACCTCTAAGGATGTCGTTAACAAAAAGGGAATGACAAAATCATTTTCCAAAATTTATAGACCTGATCTTTGGATCTTGATCTCGATTTTGTGGGAAAGTGATTACGAGAGAAGCAAACAGAAAAATGAAAATTGGGACTGGGATTTCCTGCTTTTGATTCATGTAGTGGATTGAGGGAGAAGTGAAAGTACAGAAGAGAGGCAATGAGAAGCAAAAAAAAAAGAACAAACAAGGTCGGTCCAGTGATAGATGAGGATGAATATGTCAGACTGCATTAAATAGTCGTCGCCCTAAAAGAATTTGGTCGTGGCATTATAGCCACCTTGTAATTTATTCCTTAATATCTTTAACTTTTTGTATTGGAAAATCTTGAAGGATCTGTGGTCGTTTTTAGTTTTTGGTTTCCAAATGTATTTTTGGGTTTCTAAAAATAAAAATTTTAAACCAAATTTGTAAAAAAAATGACATGTCTTTCCAAGATTCTCTCATAAAGTTCAAAATTTTTTAAAAATAGAGAATAAATTACAAAATTCATCCTAAATATGGAGATTTGGTCTCCAAAATAGAGATATAAAGCTTGACAATAAAAGAGAAATGGAGAAGAAGAGGAAATTTATAAAATTTCATTCTATTGTTTGGTTTGTAGAGAAAGAAAATAAACAAGTTCAATTTTCTATCCAATTTCTTCTTGACCCTCTCTAATTTTCCTCCTTAAAATTTTTCCTTGCTTTCTCCTTCCATCCCCAAGTTCAATTTATCTCCTTTTATCTTTTGGGTAAATATCACCGACATCCCCAGGGTTTCCCTTAAGTACATACGTTTTATTTTGTACCGCCCGTTTCAAATGAGGATTAAAACATGGACGTCTCCATTTCTTCCATTTTCGATATAATTTTGATGATCCGAGCTGCTCAATGTGATCAGAACGTGATTTTAAGGATATTTTGGAAAAATCAGCAATACAATAACAGGGAAAGGCTTCATACGAACAGGTTTTTATTAAACAGTTCAATAAAAAAATTGCTCAAATCAAGCCCAACCCAGTTTCTTTTTTTTTTTTTTGCCGATTTCTCGCTGGTACCTTTGAAATCACGTTCTAAACACATTGAACGGCTCGGATCATCGAAATTCGATCGGAAAAGGAGGGGTCTGCATTTTAAAAGGTCCGCATTTGAAACTTTATGTTATTTTGTATGCAGCTCATTTTGTCCCTAATTTCTCATTTTGTCCCAACATTAGGTTCTTCGTATTTGGACTAATAAAAAAGATGTTTCACACGGTATACCTACAAATCAAATTAATGAAAGCACATGCGAATATAACTAAAGCTATTCGTACAACTTCTTTAACAACACTCAAATCATAAAATAAAATAAAATAAAAACCAATTTTGAACAGGGTAAGACATAAGAAAGAAAAGCCTGCTCAGTGCAAGCTCCTTGGTTTATTCTATTTAACACTGACGGAAATCATTTCCACACGATATAAAAAGAAAAGACTTTAAATGGCAAAACTACCAACAGTTTTTTTCATACTCGATTTTTTAAAAGCACTTATCTTTTCCTGGAGGAGAGTGTCTTTCCCCGCCAACTAAGAAGACCAACAGTACATATCTATTGAAATTAACAACAGAAACAGATACAGCCCAACAGTAGTTACCTGGATTGCTGCAGCTGTTTCCTTCTCCTCTGTATTAGTCATTTCCTTGATCTCTTCCACGCCAATGTCAGGCTTTGTATGCTTGGACTGAAACAAAGAGGAGGAACCCTCACTTTCGTTCACTTGCTTACTTGCTTTCAGCTCTTGAGCCTTGTGTCTTCTCCCTTGAAGATGACATTCCAACATCTTCTCACCTATGGTGGTCACCTGACATAAAGCACAAGTCCACACTCTCTTAACTTTCTCTGGATCAGTTATCTCCACGGCTTTGCTCTCTCCACCAGCTGTTGCCACTGTCTTTTTTTCTATTTCCCCAGCGGCAACCGTTTTCTTCTCATTGTGAGCAAGATTTGGCTCTACACACTTAACCTGCCAAAGAGGTGAGTTGAGATTGAATTTTGCGGTTGCAAATCTTGCTTCCTATGGAAACAACATAGCAAATCTCATGGCTGAAACCAGCCGTGGAGATGACAAAGAGAATTTAAATACAAGAATGAAAGTTGAACGAAAGAAAAGAGCACCGAAGATACAGAAGTAACGAAAATTCGATGGAGATGCTACCTGTTCTGTTGCAACTGCTGGACTTTCATCCTTCAATTCCCCTGCATTGGCATTCTCCTTAGCAACATGAGGCTCTTTCACTTTGGACTGGAAAAAGAAATGGTTGGTTTATCGGGTTTCCTCTTTAAATGAAAGCATTATATTCAGTAGGTAATAGTAATACGATAGGAAACCTAACCAATTTTGTTGCAGCTACTGGACTTTTCTCTGGCAGTGGCACTGCTCTAGCATCCACCTTGACAACATTAGGTTCTTCGTATTTGAACTAAGAAAAACATGGTTAGCATGTTTTACCCACAAATTAAATTAATGGAGATACATGCCAATATAGCTAAAGCTACTTGTACAACTTCTTTAACACCACCCAAATCATGAAAAAACCAATTTTTTCAACAGGGGTAAGACGTCAGAAAGAAAAAACCTTCTCAGTGCCAGCTCCTCGGTTTATTCTATCTCACAAGGCCGAAACTCATTACCACATGAAATATTACAGGACAGGGATTTAAATGGCAAAACTGCCAGCAATATTTTTTTCATTTTCGAACTTTAGAAACCACTGAACTTTTGCTGGAGGAGATTGTCTTTTCCGCAAACTAAGCAGACCAACAGTAGTTACCTGGATTGCTGCAGCTGTTTCCTTCTCCTCTGTATTAGTCATTTCCTTGATCTCTTCCACGCCAATGTCAGGCTTTGTATGCTTGGACTGGAACAAAGAGGAGGAACCCTCGCTTTCGTTCACTTGCTGACCTGCTTTCAGCTCTCGAGCCTTGTGTCTTCTCCCTCGCTTTCGTTCACTTGCTGACTTGCTTTTAGCACAAGTCCACTCTCTCTGAACTTTCTCCGAATCGATTACCTCCACGGCTTTGCTCTCTCCACCAGCTGTTGCCACTGTCTTCTCTTTGATTTCCCCAGCGGCAACTGTTTTCTTCTCATTTTGAGCAAGATTTGGCTCTACACACTTAACCTGCCAATGAGGTGAGTTGAGATTTGATTTTGCAGTTGCTAATCTTGCTTCCCAAGGAAACAACATAACAAATCTCATAGCTGTGTTTTGATCACTGATATATGGAGGTATTAAGGCTGTGTTTGGATCAAGAATCTGTGGAGGAATTTATGGTGGGGGAAAAACAAATAAAGGATTTTTGTTTTCTCAATTATTCGGTCTATTTTTCCCACGTTATTTTTTCCATAACAAATCTTTCCACAAATCCTTGATCCAATTATGGCCCATGGGGACAAAAAAAAAGTGAAGAAAAAGAAGATGTTGAAGTGAAGAAACAAGATTTATTTCCACAAAACAACCATGATCCAAACACAGCCTAGAAAGATTGCAGAAGTTCATATAATAAAAACCAGCAGAAAGCAGCCGTGGAGATGGGAAAGAGAATTTAAATACAAGAATGAAAGTTGAACGAAAGAAAAGAGCACCGAAGATACAGAAGCAACGAAAATTCGATGGAGATGCTACCTGTTCTGTTGCAACTTCAGCTGGACTTTCATCCTTCAATTCCCCCACATTGGCATTCTCCTTAGCCACATGAGGCTCTTTCACTTTGGACTGGAAAAAGAAATGGTTGGTTTATCGGGTTTCCTCTTTAAATGAAAGCATTATATTCAATAGGTAATACGATAGGAAACCTAACCAATTTTGTTGCAGCTACTGGACTTTTCTCTGGTAGTGCCACTGCTCTAGCATCCGCCTTGACAACATCAGGTTCTTCGTATTTGAACTAAGAAAAACATGGTTAGTGTGTTTTACCCACAAATTAAATTAATGGAAACACATGCCAATATAACTAAAGCTATTCGTACAACTTCTTTAACAACATTCAAATCATGAAAAAAACCAATTTTCAACAAGGGTAAGATATCAGAAAGAAAAAACCGTATCAGTGCCATCTCCTCAGTTTATTCTATTCCACAAGGACGAAACTCATTTCCACATGAAATATTACGAGACAGGAATTTAAATGGCAAAATTGCCAACAAGTTTTTTCATTTTCGAACTTTAGAAAGCACTGAACTTTTCCTGGAGGAGATTGTAAGCAGATCGACAGTAGACACCCGTAGAAATTAACAGCAGAAATGGATACAAATCCAAAAGGGAGTTACCTGTGTTGCTGCAGCTGTATCCCTTTCCTCTGTATTAGTCATTGACTTGATCTCTTCCACGCCAATGTCAGGCTTTGTATGCTTGGACTGAAGCAAATGGAAATGACATTTATATTGGTAGTCATAGAGATGTATATCCACATTAGACATACATAGAGAGATCAAATACTGTGTCTCACATATTCCACGTGTATCAAATCTCAGAAGACAGTCACATTTATTTATTATCATAAAAAACCAATAAACCAACTCCTTCTAATGATTCCAATTACAAATTCAATGGATTTGCGATGATTTTTTTAAAGGAAAAAAATGATTTGGAAACTTTTAGTTTTTTCACTTCCTCTTTCCTAATTCATTTTTCCTCCACAATTCCCTTCCCAAATTCTTAATGGGAACACAACCAAAGAGTGCATTTATGCATAGATTGACATGTAGAAGATGCAAACATATCAACATTTGCACGTAATGACCCTGCGTCTCACATTGAATATGAACTCCTGTGACTCAATGCCGTTTCTACGAAAAGTTATCATTTACAAATAACTGGTCAAGTATATTCACATTAGACAACTTCATATCTATTGCTGGCAGGACTCACTGACTTACCTTCCGATCGAGGAGTTTTTCCAAAGCTTCAGATCCGTTCTCTTGAACATACCTCTCTGCCACAGCTAGAAAGTTTTCAGCATTTAGAGATTTGTCCTCCTTCGGTTTAATTAAGTATTTCATAGCAGTTCGCAGATCCACAGATAAGCACGGGTGAAGCAGGCGCTCATAAACATAAGATGCACCATTAAAATCAGATAGAACCAACAAGCACATGGCCATTACCTTCAGGTAAGGCCAGAATGGAAGCCTGGTATGCACAAATAAGGAAATGAGTGAAGCACAATCTATGCTCTTAATGAAAACCCTGTATCAGATCAAATAATTCGTAAAAAGCATTATGACAAGTAGCTGTGGTTGTCCACCTGCTGTAGCATCAATTCCTCATCTTCTTGGTGCTAAATCCACCCAAAAGAGGAGGCTGAGTTTCGGTAGGACAGGTGAAAATGCTATGCACTAGTTTGCTCGCAAATAATGTAGAAACAATGAATGCCACCCAACATTCTCACTGTTTCATGTCATAGGATGCTTGCGATTGTTTACATTTGGAAGTAGTTATATAGGGAACAAATCAAGGAGATCCATATCGTGGAACTCATGCATGTAATACATGTTTGGGTACGTAATTGCTTTTCTATTTACAAGACCAACATTTGCCTTTCCACTTGAAACTGTCGTCACTTCGAATTTTACAGAATCAGACCTTTGTATCAGAGCTAAAAACTGCACCGTTAGTCACTTCGAATTTTGGGGAGTCAGAGCTTTGTATTAGAGCTAAACACCAGATTAAGTATAGACAAGACGCTACCTATACGAAAATCAGATCGGACAATTGTCATAGAGTACTCAAAACTCAAAAGAAAAGGGTTGTCATATAATCATTGTCAACAGAGTTGGTCTCCCTGACCGTCAGTTGTGGAGCACGGTGGCAGGTTACAACCCTCATGTGCATCATCGGTTCTGTGAGAGTGTATGTAAGCTCTTTCAACACCCTCCCCATGCAAAGCGAGTTTGAATGGTGAGTCCAACCAAAAGTTTTTGATCATTTGTATCTGCTGCTAAAATTTGGTGATATATCGTAGTTCTAGGAGTAACGCATACCATCTTGTACCATTTTGACAAAGAACACCAAACTTATAGTGCATTCCTAAGAAGTAGCTCAACCATTAGGACTAATTAACCCGGACCTAGAACCTCTTTAAGAAAATTCTTTATCTTCGGTGACCCAAGCTGTCCATCGACTCAATAACATGGACCACATTTTCATTGTTCGACCTGAAGCCTAGATTTTTATCCCTTTGTGAGCTCATAGAAAATGGAAAGAAGCAAAATCCCGGGGGTGTATAGTAGACTTAGTTACCAGTCAGTAAGTTTCACAAAAGCAAGCTCAAAGAGAGAAACCAGAGAGAAAAGAATCCAATATGCCACCACATTTCGCATCTTCGAGTTGGAATTATTCTCGATCGCCCGAATAGAGGCATACCTGTCCCAAAAAAAAATCTAAATCAGCACAATATAGTAAGTTTACCGGACTGAATTTTGTACACTGAACATTATACACTTATAAACCATATATTACTGAATAAATATACATACAGAGGACAGCCCAGACCAAAGAGAGGCCTGCAAGTAAAACACAATAATACGTCAGAGCTTGAAACTTCAAAAAAAGAAAAAGAAAAAAGGAGCTTGAAACAAAACAAGTAGATAAAAAGATGCTTAATTCACAAGGATCATCCAAACGAGCTGCAAGTATCCAACATGAAATTCGGACATATTCAAGTAGAAAACCGAAAGAGAGTAAAGGGAAACTAGTAAAGTGTTTTCCTCTCCGCTTTCTAAACAGGGTATTCTTTGAAGGTAGAAAACAAGTGAATTGGATTGGAGTACCAAGCAAGCAAGTCGAAGCATTTGAATGCAAACTTGAGAAAACCCACTAAACCCATCTGGGAATTCGATCTCTTTCTTTCTGGCCCTTTTTTTTTCTCGGATTTTCCTGGGTTTTTATTGTGAAACAAGCCTCCAGGTATTAAAGCACTTCTCTCTTTTCCTTTTCCTTTTTTTGTCTCATGATCCTTCAATATGCTCAATTTTCCATCGCGCGAATTTCATTCACTAATTTAGGACTTTCTGATTTGGTTCGGTTTGGGTCCCGCGCCTGCTTATTACGCAAGCGCAGTTGTATCACAGTATCATGTATGGCGTCCTTCGCCAGTTCGTGTAAAAAGCACGCGAATACAAAACAGCGATCGAACCTTAATCATGAATTCGGTACTTTCCAAAAAGGGAAAATTTCAAAAAAACCCCTGACCTTTCAACACAATGTCTCATAGGCACCCGACCTTCAAAAAATGTAAATCCCCCACCTGACCTTATCACTCCGTCATCAATTAACCCCCTCACCCAATTTTCCGTCCAAAATCTAACGGAATTGATGACATGGCACTTACGTAGACATTTTAGCCCTAAAAAGGAGACACCTGTGCACCACACAATAAATTCATAGACTGAGGCACACCCAATCCTCCCCATTGTTTTTCCCGTGGTTTCGGCAACCACATTTCTTTTTCCGGCAACTGAGGCCCCGTCCGGCTAAATAAGCCAAATAATTTATTTTTTGTTCTCATTCAATTTTTTTCGTATTTGTTAGTTTTTCATCAATTTTTTGAAAATTATTGCATCGTCATGACAAGAGGAATCTAAAAAGTAAAAAATTACAATCAAAACCTAATTTTTTTGAATAAAGACAAAAATAAGCCAATTTTTTCATTTTTATTCAAAAAAAATTAGATTTTGATCATAATTTTTTATTTTATAGATACTTCTCGTCATGATAATGCAATAATCCCCAAAAATTGACGAAAAACTAATAAATACGAATAAAATTTGAATAAGGACAAAAAAATAAACCAGTTGGCTTATTTGGCCGAACAAGGTCTAAATGTATCCAGAGCCGTGACTCAATTTACAAAACTATGCAATTATAAATTAAAAAAAACCAATTCAGCCTTCCATCCCCCCAAAAGGGGGGATTGGGTGTACCTCAGTGTGGATTTATTGTGTGGTGCACAGTTGTCTTCTTTTTAGGGCTAAAATGTCCACGTAAGCCCCATGTTATCAATTCCGTTAGATTTTGGACGGAAAATTGGGTGAGAGGGTTAATTGATGACGGAGTGATAAGTTCAGGTGGGGGATTTACATTTTTGAAAGGTCAGATGTGTATGGGACATTGAATTGAAAGGTCAGGGGTTTTTTTGAAATTTTTCCTTCCAAAAAATGGGGTGTAAACAACAAAAATACCATCGCGAAGAAAGAAAGCAAGTGTAAAGAGCAGGGATGGGCATCTCGGTTGACCCGGGCATCTCGATTGACCCGTCTGTATCCAACACATTATTCGTCTTGAAGAGATCGGATTTTTCAAATATCGGGGTGGATTCGGATTTATTTTTTTAAAAAAATTGAGAGATTGGATCGAATTTGGAGGTAAGTCAGTCCCCGTCCCGATCCGCCCCGAATCCAATCTCCATCCCCAATCCACCCTGTTTTGTCCCAGAATACCCAAAAATCAGTTTTTTTAATAAAAAATCTGCCTTTGATTCCCCCCGAATTCAATCTCCATCCCCGATCTGCTCCGTTTTGTCCCCAAATACCCAAAAATATTCTTCTTTTCTTTAATCAAAAATCCGCCTCCATTCCCCATCTCCGGCCTCTCTCCTATCCTTCTCTCTTCTCGATCAGCCCATGGTAGGAAGGTTATTGAAACTCTCTTCTTAGAGAGTTAAGATTTCCCACTATTCCCTCCATGGTCTGGATCCTAGATCTGGTTTTCTTGAAATCAGTGTATTGACGACGAAGACGGCATTTGCAGCGGCTTCTGCCTCTGGTCTGTGGCAGGACGAGTTCGAGTTGGTGCCCTAGGTCATCCAAGAGGGCTTGCTTCATACTTGGCCTCTCAACTTCGGTCACTTCAATTCCTCTTCATGAGTATGTTCGGCGGGTCCGGCTATGGCGTCATGGTTTCATGTATTTTTTTTTGGTTTGTTGTATTTTATTTTATTTTGTTAGTTTCTGTATTTTGGAACCGGTAGTGTCCCCTTTTATTATACTGTGTTTTGCTTATATATGAAATACTGTGTTTTACTTATATATAAATAGAGTTTACTTTCCGGTAAAAAATAAAAAATGGAGTGTAGTTTGATAAGTTATTAAAGAGTGCGACCCTTGGCTCTGCTTCTTGACAGGAATTTAGTTTCTTCAAACAACTGGTCATTGTTGGTTCTTTTTTGTTTTCCTAGAAATGGTTTTTACTGAAGAAAAGTTCATTTTGTGATTGCAAATTCGTATCCCCTTGTCTGAACTACTAACATTGACTGGACATGACTTGGGTCGGCATCAATGTTCCCATTCCAGTTCCTTTGCCCTTTTTTCTCATTTTCTGGCTCGAATTTATCTTTTGCGAGCGATCTCAATTTATACAGTAACATGTACTTCCGCAAACAGTTTAAACAATATGCAAATATAATCGCGTGTGTGGATCAGTGGGTGCACATGTTGTGCAATTAGGGTGAGTTTTCATTAAATGGTACCATTTTAGAGCATGTACTTGAGTAGAATGACTTGCCTTCAAATATGAGAAAACATGGACTTCTAGTCTTTTTTTTTTTTTTTTTTGATCCGCTACATGGACTTCTAGTCCATTTAGACAATATTGGCTCCCATACCAGTATATCTAAACTTCGTTTTCATCCAATTTGCAGGCAAGGCTTTGGTTCATTTTTACACTCAGGTCAAGACTGTAACTCAACAATGGAAGGATTTACCGAGATGCTCTGGAGTATCTCTGGCAATGCCTACTTCCCTAAAGAGAAAATTTAAAAATGGTAGGAACCCTTTCGATGAAATAATACCATTCCAACATTGGTGTGTGTTATTACCTTTATTTATCTTTATGTCTTGTTTTACTTTTTGTGAGCACTTATAGGTGCACATGCGACAGTTAGAGTTGGCCCTGTGTTAAAGAAACTACTCCGTCCATCTCTAAATAAGTATTTGGTGTGCAAACCTAGACTTTTAAAAAGATACATTTGTTTCATTAAAAAAAATTAAAAAAATTTCACAAATGAATAGATAACAATGAGTTCTATTAGATTGTGAAAAAAAATTAGATTTTTTAACGAAAAACATGCATCTTTTGTAAAACCTAGATTTGCACGCCGGACACTTATTTAGGGACGGAAGGAGTATCAAAAGTTCTCTCTTTTTCTCCGAATTCCCCGATAGAATAAAATTTACCATACTTGATCCCATTTGATCTAAAGCAAAATGAATGATCTAATTATCCTCGGAAAGATACCCATTTATCATTGCACTCAGACAGACACTAACCTACTCCTAGAGATCATAAGCAAAAAATTTGTAATGACCTATACATGGTGAGACTTGCCAAATCATATAATTTGATCACTCAGGTACGTATCCCATCCAATGGACAGACTAATACTATATTTACAAGGCTCAAAAAGGACCATTCCTGTTGCACAAGCTCTCTACCCAGACCAACTGAGATTATCAAAATCGCTTCGTAGTATTGAGGATGTAAATAGGAGACAGCCATGTTAATCTTTCAACTTGTTCACCCATCAGTTCCATTACCATCCAATTCCAACCACAAAACACCATACAAAGTTGCAGCTTTGAATTTCACACTAAAATGCTTCTTCCCTCCGAGATGAGAGGCCAAAGTACTCTCACTCTGCAACTTAACATCACAGACACTGCACCAAAATTAAGGTTTGATTCGTCCCACCACTGGTGTTATCTACCTCTTTCACTATGCATTGCTCATTAGTCCGACTCACTTGCACTTTTTGTTCTTTTTGTTCTTTTTTTTTTTGGCTTGATCAAGAAAACCATAGTAAGTTCCAAAGCTATACAAAACCATAATTTTGCAGTTTTGAAATATATATTTTTGAGATGAAAATGCTTTTATAGTTTTGTGAATTTTTTCGTCTTTAGTCAATTTTTTTAACATTTTAGAAAACTTTTTGACTTTCAAATAGAAGTACGTTATATACATTCAAAAAATAAAAAATAAGTAGAAAAAATTGATTAAAAAATTACTAAAAACGAACAAATATGGATGACAAAACAGACAAAAAATTTGGAGATAATATTTATGAGATGTGAACCAAACAAAATAGTTTCCTTAAAAAATGGAGTATTCCAATCCTTCATATGGGTTACAACCGTTTGAATGGATCCGTTCCCAAGTCAAATTATTGTCTCTTTAATTCAAGGGAGACTTAGCAAAAAATGTAACATTTTTTCATTTTTTAATTACTCAAAGGGATTTAATTTTGATAAAAATAGCTTTTCACCTAATTGTTCTTGAACAAAATTTTCCTTTCTCGTACACTCTTATAATGACGAAATTGCCCCATATTTGCACTTACCAAATCATATTAACATTCTCCAAACGGGACAGGGCCAAGCCTTGAGGTTGTTTAAGTAGGTCGGGGGGCAGATTGGCCATAGGAGTACTCCGGGGTATAAACCAAGGCAACAAATGTTGAGCATACGACAATGCTGCCCGATTTCATTTCGTGGAAGTCACCGGCAGAGGAAAGGGCTGTAGGTGATTAATTTACAAGGCTCAAAAGGGACCATCCCTGTTGCACAAGCTCTCTACCCAGACCAACTGAAATCATCAAAATCACTCCGTAGTATTAAGGACCTAAATAGGAGACAGCCATGTTAAATCTTTAACTAGTTCACCCATCAAATCCATTACCATCCTATTCCAACAACAAAACACCATAGCTATTGTAGCTTTGAATTTCACACTAAACTGCTTCCATAATCCTAATAATACCCCCCACCCAAAGTATTCATTATATGTTGTTTTGAGTCTTGGATAAATGCTTCTTCCCTCTGAGATGAGAGGCCAAAGTACTCTCATTATACAACGTAGCATCACAGAGACTGCACCAAAATTTAGTTTGAGTCGTCCCACCACTGTTGTTATCTTGTTGAGTCTTGGATAAATGCTTCTTCCCTCCGAGATGAGAGGCCAAAGTACTCTCACTATACAACATAGCATCACAGAGACTGCAAAAAAATTTAGTTTGAGTCGTCCCACCATTGTTATCTTGTTGAGTCTTAGATAAATGCTTCTTCCCTACAAGATGAGAGGCCAAAGTACTCTCGCTCTGCAACTTAACATCACAGAGACTGCACCAAAATATAGTTTGAGTTGTCCCACCACTGTTGTTATCTTGTTGAGTCTTGGATAAATGCTTCATCCCAACGAGATGAGAGGCCAAAGTACTCTCGCTCTGCAACTTAACATCACAAAGACAGCACCAAAATATAGTTTGAGTCGTCCCACCACTGTTGTTATCCGCCTTCTTCTCTCTGCGTTGCTCATTAGTCCGATTCACTTGCACATTATGTTCTTGTTTCTTGGTTCTATTTTCTGGCGCCGAACTGGCTGCTGAAGAGGAGGAACCCTTGTTTTGGTTCACTTGCTTACTTGCTATCAGCAATTTAAACTTGGCCTTGTGTTTTCTGCCTTGAAGATGAGAATCCAAGGTCTTCTCAGATGTGACTGTCACCTGGCATAAAGCACAAGCCCACTCTCTCTGAACTTTCTCTGAATCGGTTATCTCGACGGCTTTGTTCTCTCCACCAGCTGCTGCAACCATCTTCTCTTTAATTTCCACAGCGGCAACTGTTTTCTTCTCATTTTGAGCAAGATTTGGCTCTACACACTTCACCTGCAAACGAGGTGAGTTGAGATTCGATTCTATGATTGCTAATCTTGTGAGATAGCAAATCTCATGGCTTTGTTTTGATCATCAGGTATGCATAAGGTACTAAGGCTGTGTTTGGATCAAAGATCTGTGGAGGAAATTCTGGTGGGAGAAAAAAACCAAGCAAAGGAGTTCTGTTCCTAAATAGAGCACAGCTTTTCATAACATATCTCTCCACAAATCCCTCTGATCAAAATACAGCAAAAAGAAGACAATCAAAAGCTAGATTTATTTCTTTGATTTCCCTATTCCCCTTCCGTTGGTAAATCCCTTCACAAATCCATGATCCAGACACATCCTAGAAAGATCACGAAAGTTCATCTAACAGAAACCAGCAGAAATAGCTCGTAGAGATGGGAAAGAGATAAATATAAGAATGGGAGTGGCACAAAGAAAGCAGCACCTGAAAAACCAAGGTACAAATGAAAATTCGACCAGTGCTGCTACCTGTTCTGTTGCAACTGCTGGATTGTTATCCTTCAGTTTCCCCGTATTGGCATTCTCCTTACCAACACCAGGCTCTTCCACTTTGGACTGGAGAAAGAAAATCTTCACTCATCAGGGTTTCATCTTTAAAAGAAAGCATTAAATACAATACGAAGAACGATAGGAAACCTTACCAATTTTGTTGCAGCTACTGGTCCTTTCTCTGGTTGTTCCACTGCTCTAGCATCCACCTTCCCAACATTAGGTTCTTCATATTTGGACTAAGAAAACATGGTTTATACATTATACTCATGAATTAAATAAATGGAATCGCTTGCCAATCAACTATGGCTATTCATACCTAAGAAGCACAGATACGGGATATGGACACGCCACGACACGGACAAGTCATTTCTCTGAAAATTAGGACACGGACACGTCGGGCACACGTCAAATGTAAAGTGTATTTGTATTTGTATTATAGAGGTATGGTCTGATTTTGTAAAAACGTCAGAGACATTTTAATGTGTCCTTTTAATGTTCCAAGAGTGTTGCCAACAGGTCCTAGAGTATCCACAATGTGTCTAACTAGAAGAAATAAAATAAATCATTAGACAAGTATTTATGCATGCCCAATACATGTCCGAAGAGTGTTGTATAACTTGTATCGTGTCCGTGACCGAAACATGTCGGACATGGATACGTGAGGCTGGTAGACGTGTCCATGCTTCTTTGGTTCGTACAAATTTTTTAACCAAACCTCAATCGTGTCTATTTAACCAGGACGAAACTCAATTCCACATGAAATATAACAAGACCAGACTTTAAATGGCAAAACTACCAACAGTTTTTTTCATTCTCGATTTTTAGAATGCACTTAACTTTTCCTGGAGGCCAGTGTCTTTCCCTGGAAACTAAGCAGACCAACAGTAGATACCAATTGAAATTAACAGCAGAAACAGATACAGTCCAACAATAGTTACCTGGATTGCTGCAGCTGTTTCCTTCTCTGTATTAGTCATTGTCTTGATCTCTTCCATGCCAATGTCAGGCTTTGTATGCTTGGACTGAAACAAAGGGAAAGGGTATTTATAGTCATAAGCAGATCCAATGTCGCACATATTCCATGTATCAAAATTGTGAAGACCCTCACAACTATTAACGTACAAATTTTTTAACCAAACCTCAATCGTGACTATTTAACCAGGACGAAACTCAATTCCACATGAAATATAACAAGACCAGACTTTAAATGGCAAAACTACCCACAGTTTTTTTCATTCTCGATTTTTAGAATGCACTTAACTTTTCCTGGAGGCCAGTGTCTTTCCCCGGAAACTAAGCAGACCAACAGTAGATACCAATTGAAATTAACAGCAGAAACAGATACAGTCCAACAGTAGTTACCTGGATTGCAGCAGCTGTTTCCTTCTCTATATTAGTCATTGTCTTGATCTCTTCCATGCCAATGTCAGGCTTTGTATGCTTGGACTGAAACAAAGGGAAAGGGTATTTATAGTCATAAGCAGATCCAATGTCGCACATATTCCATGTATCAAAATTGTGAAGACCCTCACAACTATTAACGTAAAAACCAATAAGCCAACTCCATCTAACGATTCCGATTACAAATTCAAATGCACCAACTTTGCATCATGGAAGTGCGACCAGATTTTTTGAGGGAAAGAAAATGACAGTGAAATCAATTCATAAATTTAGCTTTTTCAGTTCATCTTTTCCCTAAATCATCTTGTTTCCCTCTGCATATCCCTTCCCAAATTCTTAACGTGAACATGACCAAAGAGTGCACCTATGCATAGATCGGCATTCAGAAGATGCAAGCATATCAACGTTTGCATGTAATGACCAGGTCTGGCATCGAATATGAACTTCCATGACTCAAAGCCTTCGCTACGAAAAGGTCCCATTTATATTACTGGTAAAATATGACCCCATTAGACAACTTATCTAGGACTTACTGAGTGGCATACCTTTTGATCAAGGAGTTTCTCCAAAGCTTCAGATCCATTCTCTTCAACATACCTTTCTGCCACAGCTAGAAAGACTTTGGCATTATGAGATTTTTCCTCCTTGCCTTTGATGAAGTATTTAATAGCACCTTGTGGATCCACAGACAAGCATGGGCGAACCAGGCACTCATAAACATAAGAGGCACCATTAAAATGAGGTAGCACCAAAAAGCAAGCGGCCATTAGCTTCATGAAAGGCCAGAATGGAAGCCTGGTATGCATAAATAAGGAAATGAGTTAAAGTACAATCTATGCTCTCACCGAAAAAACCCTATATCAAATTGAACAATTCCTGAAAAGCATCATGACATGCAGCTGTAGTTATCCACCTGCTGTATTCTCAATTTCTCATCCTCTCAGTGCTAAATCTACCCAAAAGAGGATGCTAATTTTTGGGAGGGCGGGTGAAAATGATATATCCTAACATGCACGCATATCTCGCCAAACATGCATGTTGTTGTACAAGTTTTGGTCTGTAGTTGTTTCATTTTAGTGAGAAGACCAATATTTGAATTTCCACTCGAAACCCTTACTTCAAATTATGGGGACTCAGAGCTTTGTATCATAGTTGAACACCGCGTCAAGTATAAGATCAGACACTACCATGCGAGAATCTGATTGGTAAATTGTCAATAGAACTGGTCTCTGTAACCACCATCAGTTGTGGAGCATGGTGGTAGGTTACGACCCTCGTCTCCACGTCGGTTTAGTGAGATTGTAAACTTGTGTATATAGCTCTTTGCCTCTTTCAACAGCCTCCACTAGCGAAGCAAGTTTTAAAGGCAAGTCCTAGCAAATGGTTTCGTTCATTTGTATCTGCTGCTTAAATTTGGTGATACCATTCTGACTTAATGGAGCAGACTTAATTACCAGTCAGTAAGTTTCACAAAAGCAAGCTCAAAGAGAGAAACCAGAGAGAAAAGAATCCAATATGCCACCACATTTCGCATCTCCGAGCTGGAATTGTTCTCGATTGCCCGAATCGAGGCATACCTGTTCATAAAATTAGTTCCACGATCAGCGCACAATATATATCCAGTTTACTGGACTCTGATTTAGCCGCTGAACTTCAAACACTACATTACACTACAAATTTTTATCCTTGTAATAATAAACTAATGTAATATACACAAGGCACGCATATCTATATACGAGATTGACATATTCACGGAGGGGCCATGATTCCCTAATTCATGGATCCACGCGATTTCGGCCATATGTTTCGGCTTTCGAGGTTCTGAATTTAAATGAAACTTTTTCGGGGAGAAGAGTAATTTTTCCCTAGTAAAGTTTCATTTAAATCCGGACCATAAAAGCTGAAACTAAACTCTTCCCCGAAAAAAAGTTTATTTAAATCTAGACCGTCTAAAGCCGAAACAGACGCACGTGATTCATCTCCATAAACAACTATCCAAGGAAAGCTCCATTAAAAAGTTTTTCTCATCTATCTACATACAATGATACAAAATACAAAAAGAAAAATGTACACACGTGTGTGATACTCATACATATGTATGCATATTATATACACAGAGAGAGAGAGAGAGAGAGAGTACAGAGGGCAGCCCAGACCAAAGAGAGTCCTGCAAACAAGTGAATTGGAGTACCAAGCAAGCAAGTCGGAGCATTTGAATGCAAACTTGAGAAAACCCACCAAACCCATCTGAAAATTAGATCTCTTTCTCTCTGGCCCTTTTTTCTCGGATTTTCCTGGGTTTTAATGTCGGAGGGAATGCGAAGCAACCACGATTTTTTGACGCGTAAAAGTGCTTCCAGTAATAAGAAAGAGGAATTCGAGTAGGCGTGTAAATAAATGCCCATAGATCTCCTGTACGACCCAAACCGGACAGGCCTACCAAAGCCTATCCGGTCTCCCCTGGCCGTTGATCTCACAAATCAACGATTGAAATGTATCGAGCATTTTTTATTTTAAAACGACGTCGTTTAGATAAAAAAATTCTCAGCACATCTCAACCATTAATTTGCAAAATTAAACGATTGAAAGGTGTAGGATAGGCCCTGTCCCAATTGGGGTCAGACAGGGGATCCGGACTCCTAAAGAAATATAGTTGGTGGAGGGAAAGTAAGAGAGAGAAGTGTTATAATTATTTAGATATAGAAAGTGGGAGTATGGCTTTCCTTCCTGTGAAGAAAGAAAGAATTATTTGTCAAAATAGTAGTAATTATTTGCGAAGAAAGAATAATAAATGGAGAAAGAAATTATTCGTCTCTCTTTAATTTACAAAAGTACTCCTAATTTAGTTTGACAAAAATATCTTTTCACGTATTTGTTCTTGAACAAAATTTTCCCTTCCCATACACTCTCAGAATGAAAAAAAACAAAAAACAGAATGAAAAAAAAACAAAAAACAAAATGGGAGTGCATGATACTCTATCACCTCCACAAGGGAAATGTTGGCCCATGCACCACACCACAGTTTGTAGAAGACCTCACTATACCTTATATGACGGGATCAAAGTTAAAATCTCATACGTATAGCCATATGGGTGGTCATGACCGACCCTAGGCATAGCCTGAGGCCCAATGATGAGGCCTCTAAAGAATAGAATATGTTAAATATTATTTATGTAGACTATATTATAACACTTCTAAAGTAGCGCTAGTGGCAAGCAAGTGTGCACTTAGAGCACGAGATGTGGGTTTGATTCCTTCCCCTTTCAATTTTTAAGCATCAATTTTGGAACCTTCATAAAATAAAATAAAAAGGTTTTGAAACGCTACTTGTGAGGCTCGACCTCGTGACCTGAGGCTCTAAAGTGGCAGCTAAAACAATTTTGCCACGCTTTGTGTTGTTTCCTATACTAGAAATGAGATGCCCCATTTTCAACAACCACCTAGGGGTTCAAAATGTTCAGAGCCGGACCTATGAGTTGTATTGAGAGTACGTTTAGCCCAATTAAGGGGTATGAGACTACTTTAGTATTGTCGGCATTGGATCACTCGTGTGGAGTTAAACTAATAAAAGTCCAATTAAATTGGGGTAGTTGAATAGTATAATTCATCTCTTTTTAACATTGAAGACTAGTCATGGCATATTGTACAATACTAAGGGTTATATGATGGAGTATCCTTTTATAAAACAATCAAATTTATATGTACAAATTCCATATGATTATAATATATCTTTCCAAGTAAGAGTTTATTTTTGGAAAAACTTTCCCGTCATTACACATTATATTTTTGTTCTGGATGAAAATTCTTGAGCCGTCCCCACCCTTTTGAGCACATAAACAATGGAATAACATTATTAAGCAAAATCCCTAGGGTATGCAGCAGACTTAATTACCAGTCAATAAGTTTCACAAAAGCAAGCTCAAAGAGAGAAACCAGAGAGAAAAGAATTCAATAGGCCACCACATTTCGCATCTCCGAGTTGGAATTTATTCTCGATTGCCCGAATCAAGGCATACCTGTCCAAAAGAATCTCTACATTAGCACAGTATATCAAGTTTTTTTTTTTTACAATCGTCATACATCAGCGGGGGTTAGTGGGGGTGTTAGAATTAGCCCAGAGGATCCAAAAGCTATCCATAGCTTGGGACCCCAGGGTATTGCCCCGGCAGGGGTCGAACCCAGGACCTCCCCCATAGGGAAGAGATGACAAACCAACCGCACTGGGCACTATTCTGTAAAACTTAGGTCTGAAAATTTTACACTTTTATATATCATTGAATAAATTAATGCAATACATACATAGTACTATATATCTTGAGAGAGAGAGAGTGAGATTACAGAGGAGAGCCCAGACCAAAAAGGTGGTGATATTCTCACGTGAGGAGAGAGAAAGGTGAACGACAGGACCAAAGGATAAGAGGCTAGCTATTTACAACTACAAATTTTTTAAAAGTAACCTGTTTTAAAATTAATTACTTTCGGATAAAAATGCCCTGAAAAAATTGACAAAAATACCCTTAAAATTACTAAATACAACTCACCCATCTTCCTCCCTCCCATGTTTCCACCATAACCACCACCGGTTCCTTCCTCCCACCTCCCCCATAACCAAAACCTCCAACTCCCACAACCGGCCTAAACCCAATTCACCTCCCTCCGACCATACAGCTAAAATTTTCTCCCATGCTCAGCTGCCATAATACCCAAATTTTAAGGGCAGATGGGGCAGCTTAGGGCTTATTCCTACTAGACTATGATGTTGAATTGCATCTTCCTCTTATCCTTTCTGACACCCAGCCAAGACACGATTGCGATCGGTGCATTTCTAAATAAGATGTTCACGATGTTCAAACCCCGACAACAATGATGACGAACCAGAAGACGACGATGACGACAAGTTCCCTTTGTAAAAATATTCCATCGCGCATTACGAAAAAGCGTGATGTCAATCGCGCATTCACAAAATGCGTTTTACGAAGCATGGCGCATTCTGAAAATGCATTTTCACCATTCAAATATCAAAATTTGAATATTTCTCAGATTTTCATGTATTAGGACCAAATTTTGCAAATATTTTTGAGTTTTAAAATCGAAAATTTTCTAAATTTTTCAAGAATATGTATCGACCATGTGGGCAAAAGAAAATTGAAAGAAGTGCCCGGTACAAAGGAGGCGGTGATGGCGGATCTAGTGGTGGTTTGGTGGTGATGGAGTGACTGGTGGTTGTGGTGACGTGATGTGTTGGTGGTAGAGGATTGGTATTGATGCTGTTGTACGAAGGGGGAGAGAGAGAGAGAGTAGAGGGAGAGATGTAGTTGGGCATCTGGGTTTGATCTTTTAGTCAAATTCTCTCAATTTGAGCATCTAGGTTTCACCCAAAGTTGAGTTTTTGAGCTCTGAATCTGGCTACCACTTTGGCAGGTGGTGGAGGTGGAAATTGTGGCCGACGACGGTGGTGATGGAAGTTGCAGGTCATTTTGGTGGTGGTATGTTGTTGTGTTCTGGTGATGGTAATGCATAAGGGTATTTTGGGGAGTTCATGGATATTTGTTAGGTTGCATTTAAGAAATTGTTATAAGATTTGTGAGTTAGATTTAGAACATGCTATCTTTATGGAATTTATAGTTGCAAATAGCTTGCCCCAAGGATAAACATTTTTTTCTTCTAAAACAATGTCATTTGGCTGATTAATTAAACAGGTGTCTAAATTGTCCACAAACGACGCCGCTTATCGGCGCTGTAAATTGCAGCTCTTTCAACTCACTACAGGAACTCGGAGTCCGAGCAAGTCTTCAATATGTATTGGCTGGCGCTTGCGATCGAAAATTTTATTAATTTAGGACTTTTTATTTGGTTTGGTTTGGGTCCCGAATACAAAACAGAGATCGAACCTTAATAATGAATGAATTCGGTACTTGCGTCCAAAAAATGGAATGTAGTTTGATAAGTCATTATATGAGTGCGAGATCCTTGGCTCTGCTTCTTGACAGGATCGATTAGTTTCTACAAACAACTGGTCAGTTGTTTCTTTTTTGTTTTCCTAGACTAGAAATGGTTTTACTGAAGACAAAGTTCATTCTGCGGTTGCAAATTCGCAACCCTTGGGACATGACTTAGCTCGCCATCCATGTTCCCATTCAGTTCCTTTGCCCTTTTATCTCATTTTCTGGCTCGAATGCATCTTTTGCGAGCGATCTCAATTCATACGGTAACATGTACTGACGCGAATAGTAACATGTACTTACGCAAACAGTTTAAACAATATGCAAATGCAGTCGCATGTGTGGGTGCACATGATGTGCAACTAGGGTGAGTTTCCATTAAATGGCATTTTAACTGATGTACTTGAGTAGAATGACTTGCCTTCAAATCCGAGAAAACATGGACTTTTAGTCCATTTAGACAATACTGGCTCCGATACCAGTATATCTAAACTTCGTTTTATTCAATCTGCAAACCAGGGTTTGGTTCATTTTTACACTCAGGTCAAGACTGTAACTCAACAATGGAAGGATTTACCTAGATGCTCTGGAGTATCCCTGGCAATGCCTACTTCCCTAAAGTGATAATTTTACAAATGGTGGGAACCCTTTTGATGAAACCATACCATTCCAACATTGGTGCGTTATTACCTTAATCTTTCTGTCTTTGTTTTACTTTTTGTGAGCACTTATGGGTTGGCCCTATGGAAAAGAAACTATCAAAAGTTCTCTCTTTTTCTCTAAATTCACCGACAGAATGAAATTTACCATACTTGATCCCATTTGGTCTAAAGCAAAATGAATGATCAATTATCCTCAGGAAGATCATTGCACTCAAACAGAGATACTAACCTACTCGTATAAATCATAAGCAAAAAACCTGTAATGACCTGTGGTGAGACTTGCAGGCCAAATCGTATAATAATTTGATCACTCGGTATCCCGTCCAATGGACAGACGAGTACTATATTTACAAGGCTCAAAAGGGACCATCCCTGTCGCACAAGCTCTCTACCCAGACCAACTGAAATCATCAAAATTACTAGTAGTATTAAGGGCATAAATAGGAGACAGCCATGTTAATCTTTAACTTGCTCGCCCATCAGTTCCATTACCATCAAATTCCAACCACAAAACACCACACAAAATTGCAGCTTTGAATTTCACACTAAAATGCTTCCATAGTCCTAGTAATACCCTCCACCCAAAGTATCAATAATGTGTTGTTGAGTCTTGGATAAACGCTTCTTCCCACCGAGATGATTAGAGGCCAAAGTACTCTCACTCTGCAACTTAACATCACAGATACTGCACCAAAATTTAGTTTGATTCGTCCCACCACTGGTGTTATCTACCTCTTTCACTATGCGTTGCTCATTAGTCCGATTCACTTGAACTTTTTGAACTTTTTTTTTTTGGCTTGATCAAGAAAACCATAGTAAGTTCCAAAGCTCAACAGTAATGAGATACAAAACCATAATGTTACGTCCTTGAATCCTCAAAATACTAACGTTACCTAAACTGCTAAACATTTGACTAGAGGAGCACAAATCATCTACTCCCAACGAAGACAATGTACATGACCAAAACTAAGCTGATTTAACTGAGGCTATCATCACTTAAAGCACTTGGCATCCAAAAGTGCCTCTCCTTCAAAGGGATCCTGATCCCCTATCATCTGATTCACCCTCTCCCTCTGGTCTTCATCGCTTATGTCAACCTTCTCCCAATCATAGAGCTCCATGTCATAGCACTCATCGATTATGAATTGCGGTATTTGCTGACCGTGGAAAAGCCAAAGCCCCTTCACCTTGAATGGGGGCTCTGACCCGATAATCAGCATCTTCCCGAAGGCAAACTTTCGAGCCAGATCCATCCGTTGAAGAAATCCACTGACCTTGTTTAGGGTAACGAATGAAACAGTATTCTCGTCATTGTACTTGTAGTCACAGAACCAAAGAGAGTATCCCTCCGGATCGTACATGTCCCAGAAACCTTTGATTGCAACTTCACGGAAGTTGGTCTTGGTATTTGAGTAGAGCCTCTTCCAATCATCCAGTATAACCTTTGATTGCACATTTTGTTCTTGTTCCTTGGTTCTAATTTTTGGCTCCAAACTGGCTGCTGAAGAGAAGGAACCCTTGCTCTTGTTTTTGTTCTTGTTACTTGCTTTCAGCTTTTTAAACTTAAACTTGTGTTTTCTCCCTTGAAGATGAGAATCCAAGTTCTTCTTACCTAGAATTGTCACCTGGCATAAAGAACAAGCCCACTCTCTCTGAACTTTCTCTGAATCAGTTACCTCGACGGCTTTGTTCTCTCCAACAGTTGCTGCAACTGTCTTCTCTTTAATTTCCCCAGCGGCAACTGTTTTCTTCTCATTTTGAGCAAGAGTTGGCTCTACACACTTCACCTGACAACAAGGTGAGCTGAGATTTGATTCTATGGTTTCTAATCTTGCAAGATAGCAAATCTCATGGCTTTGTTTTGATCATCAGGTATGCAGAGGATGTGTTTGGATCGGGGATCTGTGGAGGAATTTCTGGTGGGAGAAAAAAACCAAGCAAAGGAATTCTGCTCTTACATATAAGGTGTCTTGGTCTCAAATTTCCTTTCATATCTCTCTACAAATCCCTCTGATCATAATACAGCCTTGGCGAGGTGTGGGAAGGAAAAGAAGATATTGAAAAGCTAGATTTATTTCTTTGACTTCCCTATTCCCCTTTTGTTGGTAAATCCCTTCACACATTCATGATCCACACACAGCCTAGAAAGATAGCGAAAGTTCATGTAACAGAAACCAGCAGAAAGCAACTGTAGAGATCAGAGCTGGGAAAGAGATAAATACAAGAACGGGAGTTGCACAAAGAAAGCTGCACCTAAAAAACCAAAGTACAAAGGAATATTCGACCAGTGCTGCTACCTGTTCTGTCACAACTGCTGGATTTTCATCCTCCAATTGCCCCGTATTGGCATTCTCCTTGCCAACACTAGGCTCTTCCACTTTGGACTGGAGAAAAAAAAACCTTTGCTCATCAGGGTTTCATCTTGAAAAGAATGCATTAATACAATAGGAAGAACGAAAGGAAACCTAACCAATGTTGTTGCAGCTATTGGTCTTTTCTCTGGTTGTTCCACTGCTCCAGCATCCACCTTGCCAACGTTATGTTCTTCATATTTGGACTAAGAAAACAGATGGCTCATGCATTATACTCACGAATTGAATTAATGAAAATGCATGCCAATCAACTATGGTTTTTTTTTTTTTTGATCTTCCCAATCAACTATGGTTGTTCATACCTAAGAAGCACGGACAGGGATACAGGATACGAACACGACACAACAAGGACAAACAAACAAATCATTTCTCCAAAAATTAGGACACGGACACGTCGGGGACACGTCAAATGTAAAGTGTATTTGTATTAAATAGGTATATAGCTTCTGCCATCGTCGGCGTACCCAAAGCCGTTCAACGAGACATCTTATACATCCCGTGTCCTTTTAATGTTCGGCTTAAGAGCCATAAACAGTCCTGCCAACATGTCCTAGAGTGTTCACAATGTGTGGGTCTGCCAGCTCACTAAATTTGGAGGTGACGTCACGATGTAAAGGCTAAGCAATCATCTAAGATAACAAGTACGCACTCATTGGGCCGGAGGGCCTGTCCAATCGTGCATTCAAGCTGTTCGGACCAGCGGAGTCACGTCTGATATCGACATGTGTCCTGTGACCGACACAATGTGTCTGGTACATAAGGGGGCATGTCCACGTGATTGTGTCCCGACATGTACACGTGGTAGACATGTCCGTGCTTCTTAGGTTCGTACAAATTTTCTAACCAAAACTCAATCATGATGTAAAAAATTTCGAACAGAGGCAAACAAAACATTCTCAATGCCAGCTCCTTAAGTTTATTCTGTTTAACCAGGACGCAACTCAATTCCACATGAAATATAACAAGACAAGACTTTAATGGCAAAACTACCAACAGTTTTTCTGAGTCTCAATTTTTAGAAAGCACTTAACTTTTCCAGGAGGCCAGTGTCTTTCCCCGGAAACTAAGCAGACCAACAGTAGATCCCAATTGAAATTAAATGCAGAAACAGATACAGTCCAACAGTAGTTACCCTGATTGCTGCAGCTGTTTCCTTCTCCTCTGTATTAGCCATTGCCTTGATCTGTTCCATGCCAATGTCAGGCTTTGTATGCTTGGACTGAAACAAAGGGAAATGGTAACTCATAAGCAGATACAATGTCGCGCATATTCTGTGTATCAAAATCGTGAAGACCCTCACAATTATTAACATATAAACCAATAAGCCAACTCAATCTAATGATTCTGATTACAAATTCCAATGCACTAACTTTGGATCATGGATGTGCGACGAAATTTTTTGAGGGAAAGAAAATGACCGGGAAAGCAATTCGTAAATTTAGCTTTTTCAGTTCATCTTTTTCCTAAATCATCTTGTTTCCCTCTGCATATCCCTTCCCAAACTCTTAATGTGAACACGACCAAAGAGTGCACTTATGCATAGATCGGCATTCAGAAGATGCAAGCTTATATGACCAGGTCTGGCATTGAATATGAACTTCCATGACTCAATGCCTTTGGTACGAAAAGGCCCCATTTATATAACTGGTATAGTGTGGCCCCATTAGAAAACTTCTTATGGCAGGACTTAATGAGTAGCTTACCTTTCGATCAAGGAGTTTCTCCAAAGCTTCAGATCCATTCTCTTCAACATACCTCTCTGCCACAGCTAGAAAGACTTCGGCAATATTAGATTTTTCCTCCTTGGGTTTAATGAAGTATTTGATAGCACCTCGTGGATCCACAGACAAGCACGGGCGAACCAGGCGCTCATAAACATAAGAAGCACCTTTAAAATGAGGTAGCACCAAAAAGCACGTGGCCATTAACTTCATGTAAGGCCAGAACAGAAGCCTGGTATGCACAAATTAGGAAACGAGTTAAAGTACAATCTATGCTCACTCAAAAAACGCTGTATCAAATCGAACAATTCCTGAAAAGCATCATGACATGCAGCCGTAGTTATCCACCAGCTGTATTCTCAATTTCTCATCCTTTCGGTGCTAAATCTACCCAAAAGAGGATGCATTTGATGCAGAAACGATTTATGTCAACCTGACTTTCTTACCGTTTTATCTTGTAGGATACTTATTGACTATTAAATTATCAGTACGTATAGGGAAGACATCAAGGAGATTCATATCTCGCCAAACATGCATGTTGTTGTACAAGTCTCGGTCTATAGTTGTTTCGTTTTAGTGAGAAGACCAATATCTGAATTTTTACTCGAAGCCCCTACTCACTTCAAATTTTGGGGACTCAGAGCTTTGTATCATTGTTGAACACCGCGTCAAGTATAAGATCAGACGCTACTATGTGAAAATCTGAACGGTACATCGTCATAGAATCACAAGAAAAAGGGTTGTCATAAGATTATTGTCAACAGAACTGGTCTCCGTGACCACCATCAGTTGCGGAGCACGGTGGTAGGGTTACGACCCTCGTCTCCACGTCGGTTTAGAGAGATTGTAACCTCGTGTATATAAGCTCTTTGCCATTCTGACCGAGAACAGAGACATATAACTATAGTGCATTCCTAGCTAGAGGTAGATCAACCATTAGGCTACTTAACCAATCACGTAGGAGTTAGAACCCCGTCAAAAACATTATTTTCGCCACTAGACCATGTCGAACAACACAAATAAATGGACCCTATTTTGATGTTCGACGTGAATCCTGAATAATCCTTGGGCAAGCTTTATCACATTTTGAGCACATAAACTACAATGGAGCAGACTTAATTACCAGTCAATAAGTTTCACAAAAGCAAGCTCAAAGAGAGAAACCAGAGAGAAAAGAATCCAATAGGCCACCACATTTCGCATCTCCGAGTTGGAATTATTCTCGATTGCCCGAATCGAGGCATACCTGTTCAAGACATTATTTCCACATAAGCACACACGATATATACAGTTTATTGGACTCTAATTTAGCCGCTGAACTTCGTTCACAAACTACGTGAATTTTATCCATGTAATAGTAAACTACTGTAATATACACAACACATATCTATCTAACATACAAATACAAAAAGAAAAATGTACAAACTACAAACACGTGTGTGTATATACATAATGCAAATGTATATACATACAGGGAGAGAGAGAGAGAGAGAGAGAGAGAGAGAGAGATTACAGAGGACAGCCCAGACCAAAGAGAGGCCTGAAAGTAAAATACGTAATACGTCAGAGTGTATTGAACGTGGACATAAATTCTACCAAATGTAAATAGAAAGAGCTTGAAAGTTGAAACTAAACAGAAATGAAACAAACAAGTACTTGATTCACAAGGATCATCAAGAATCCAACGTGAAATTCGGACATATTCGAGTACAAGGCCAAACAAGAGGAAAGGGAAACTACTAATAAAGTGTTTTCATTTAGCTTTCTAAAACTAAAAAAGGTTTTGTTTGAAGCTAGTAGAAAACAAGTGAATTGGAGTACCAAGGAAGCAAGTAGAAGCATTTGAATGCAAACTTGAGAAAACCCACTAAACCCATCTGGAAATTCGATCTCTTTCTTTCCTGCCCTTTTTTTTCTCGGATTTTCCTGGGTTTTAATGTGGGAATGTGAAGCAACAATGATTTTGTCGCATAAAAGTGCTTTCCACTTCCCAGTAAAAAGAGAGAGGAATTCGACGCTACATACATTACACACCATTCTACCAATCATTACATTCTGTGGAGACCATTCAAGATTTAACAAAAAATTTTAAAAAAATTAAAAATTTAAAATAATATTTTATGAGATCATATAAAAAATCAATTCTAACGAATATCGGTAAATATTATTTTATTTTTGAATTCTTATGTCCGAACTGCACAGTTAAGCATTTTCGCTTCTACAATTATACAAATAATACTTACCGATGCATCACTCACTGCACCATCAGCTACATGCCATCGTTTTGGGGTGTCCCTAAAATAATTAAAAAATTAAGCTCTTGCTTTTCCCCAAATCAGTCGGCCTACAACTACGAGAGAGAGAGAGAGAGAGAGAGAGAGATAGAGAGAAGAGAGGAGAAGAAGAAGACGAGGAGGAGGGGGACACCACAACCAACCCAAACCACCGCCGAAGAAACCAACGAAGAAAACACATCCACGACCGCCGACGAGCTTTGAACCACATTCACTAGTATCGATTTCGAACGCTCAAGAAGGACTCGACCACCGCCGCCGCCATACGCCGACAAAGGTATCTCTCTCTCTCTCAAACGCTGGTATCAATTGAACTGGGGTTCCAATTTCAATTTGTAAATATTGGGGATTTTTGCACAAAAAAAAAAAGTTCCAATTTTACTGAAAGACTGAGGTTAAATGGAGCAAAATACTACAACCCACCTACATTCTCACCTCATTGTGTTGAATGGGGACTCTGGTCAATTTCCGTTGTAAATCGATTGCTCAATCAACAATCCGTGGGTATAGTGCACAAGAGTAAGTTCCCACGGCCAGATTCTCTTGGTCTTTAGTTTTCGGCAACTATTTAATGTCCTTCTGCAATTACACTTAGGGTGTGTTTGGTTGGATGAAATGAGATGTGAATAGGAATATAATTAAGAATGGAATAAAATTGGAGGAATTGAGAATGGAATAATCATTCCCATTCTCATGTTTGGTTGTGCTTAGAAATAGTCATTCTCATCTCCAATGAAATAGTGTGGCAATAGCAATTTTTGGAGTGACAATAGTAATTTTTGGAGTGGTAATTGCATTTTTTGGATTGGCAATAGTAATTTTTGGTGTGGCAATAGTGAATGTTGGAGTGGCACTGGTAATTTTGGTATGATAAAGAAATGAAATAACAATTCCTTAGTTTTTTGGATGGAATGACAAATCCTTTACTAAGGTGAATAGTGATTACATTTGGAATCATCATTTCATTATTCAATGGTGAACCAACATTGGAATAAGTAAGTCATTGGAATGACTATTCCATTCCAATCTTGATTCCATCCAACCAAACATACCCTTATACCGTAATGCGCAAGTTGTGAAATTTACAACGAGAAGGAAATGGGTTACTCCCGGAACATGCCTTCATACAAGGTTTAAGGCCCTAGACAGTGTAGCAAGAGCCAATTCTGCTTTATTATTGTCGGACTCTGAAACAATAGATTTAGTTCTAGTTCTGTAAGTAATAATCACCTTTTTCTAAGGAGTTGTATTTCAATATGTTTATAGTAATTCCTGGTTCCACATTGATTCTTGTTGTTGATAGGGGATGATCACTATGTCTATCATCCTCTAGTTCGCAGGGATTCTGTTCTTTCCATCCACATATACTGTTTGACCAACTGCTTAGTTGTGGGAACTTTCTAAATAGATTATTTGGTTCCATGTTCATCCTTACATGACCAACTGCCTAGTTGTGGGAACTTTCTAAATAGATTATTTGGTTCCATGTTGATCTTTACATGTCTAGTATAGTATTTTTTGTTCTCTCTTGCAACTCCTTAGTTGATTGATTATTCCCTATCAGGAAACTTAGACAAACGAGTGATGATAACGGGATTTTAATTTGAGTCTGTTCGTGTCTACCTCCTTTTATTTGAGTTTTCCTTTCCTCGTTATAAATTTGATGTTCTTTCTATTGGGCAGTGCCCCAAAGCTGCCTTGTAGCTCTTATCAGTGTCCATTTCTTGCCCATTTCAAAGCAAAGCATATGCAATTTTATATGATACATTGGCTGTAAATCCATAAGACTTTGGCTCATTCCACACTAATCCATCTTTTACATGGTAAGTGTTCAACCGCTCCACCAAGTGTGAAGCAAAATCTGTAGCTGATCCTTAATTGATAGTTGAATTATTCGATAACCGAAATGTTTTAAGCACAATTTTCTTGCCATTCTTGTCATGGTTTGAATTTTGTTGTTATGTATTGAGGTAATTTAGATCGCCAATAAGGACAAAATCTCATTGTTTGCAAGTTGTGTTCTGTTTTACTGCAAGGTGAAGGTCATGGGTTCAAGTTTCTTTGTTTGTATCTATTTCCATTTGATTATGCTTCTCTATTCTTGGCACACATTATCCAAACTTCAAAATCTGCTTCTAGAAACGATAGCATGATCTTGTGTTGATCACTTGTTGATCTACTTTCAGATTTTTAGAAGAATCCTACTAAGATTAAGAACAAAGAGTACCACGACACCACTTTGAATGGTGCTATGCAAGAGAGAGGGTGAGCACAAAGCAGTTCCACAACTCCAAAATCCAGTTCTGCTTGATGTATGGAGCGTCCAGCCAAGAAGAGATGCTTGCTACACTTAGAATTTTTCTTTTTCATTTTGCTTGTAATATAGCTTAGGGTAGACAATTATGATGATGTTCGGCTCTTGGCCTTTGCTCCAATTTGACAATGTTTCATGGCTTGTTTAAAAAGATACAAGTTTGTACTCCATTTTTGTTGTTGTATTGGATTCAAAGTGGTATATTATAAAAATCAAATATCATTATGGTGTCAACTTCTTGAAACTTTTCTACATAGGTTTTCTTTATTAGTTATTGTCCTAAAGCTCTTAAGGAAAGGCCTGATTTTTTTTTTTTTTCCTTCAGAGGTGTTATCTGCTTTGAACATTTTTGAAACAATGGAAATGGTGTTTTGCCATGAACTGCTGTTTTGCTCCTTTTTTCTGTTGCTACTGCTGTTGATTGATCTGTTGCTACTGCTGTTGATTGAGACGCTATGACATCAGGCTAGACTAAAAACAACGGAAACTCTGTCGAATTTTTTAAAAAATATGGATACGGATACGGATATGGATACGATACGAATACGACACAATGACAAATATAAGTTGCATTCATCCAATATAATCTAACACATTGCAACCTTGCAACATTCACAAGTTTAACAAAGTAGTCGTAATGCTAATACTATTACAGATTCATCAATATCATAACCAATCAAAATAACAATACATATTCATCATTTCCATAAAACCACCAAGTGAATTACTCTCCATTATTATTCGTTGCATTCATCATATCAATGAACTTGGTTGTCCTTCACATCCATGCCCTTGAGTTTATAGTAGATTTGGTTGACGGTTGTAGTCCCCCCAATATTGACCTTGGTCTTCCATAAAACTTGAGTGTCCTCCCCAAGATTGGTTGCCCGCAAGAATTGATTGACCTCTCCAAACGTGACCATTGAAGAAGCTTTGTGAACTTGGAAAAGAAGGCCTAAATTGGTTCAAGCTTGTTCCGGTTGGGCAAAGAGTTGGAGAAAATGGGAAGATGGTTCCGCCTTGTGTCATATTTGCTTGCATGTTATGGGGCATCATGTTTGGCCACGTTGAATGCCCCATGTAGCTTGGGTGACCCTGCCCAACAATAAAGAACAATTATAAATAACTTTTAATGAAACGGGAGATTGTGCAATTAAAAATAAAGTTCCTTATATGTACATTTACAACACTCTCTTGTGTCCCGAACCTATGGCCAACCCCAACCTCCTGAAATTAGCAACAAATATAACTATTACACATGCATTGAATAGATCTATATGTCAATCTTAACTAGTAAGTTGTTCAAACAAAAAAATTAACTAGTAAGCTCACGTACCCTTGTCATCACCATGTCATACTTCTCTTGAGAACATTCCGCTAAATCGACAACCTCATTGAAGAGATTGCACATGTTGTCATGCCGATGCGTACCCTTGTCCACCTCTCTGCGTTGCTCATTAGTCCAATTCACTTGCACATTATGTTCTTGTTTCTTGGTTCTATTTTCTGGCGCCGAACTGGCTGCCGAAGAGGAGGAACCCTTGTTTTTGTTCACTTGCTTACTTGCTATCAGCCTTTCAAACTTGGCCTTGTGTTTTCTTCCTTGAAGATGAGAATCCAAGTCCTTCTCAGATGGGATTGTCACCTGGCATAAAGCACAAGCCCACTCTCTCTGAACTTTCTCTGAATCGGTTATCTCGACGGCTTTGTTCTCTCCACCAGCTGCTGCAACCGTCTTCTCTTTAATTTCCACAGCGGCAACTGTTTTCTTTTCATTTTGAGCAAGATTTGGCTCTACACACTTCACCTGCGAACGAGGTGAGTTGAGATTTGATTCTATGGTTGCTAATCTTGCGAGATAGCAAATCTCATGGCTCTGTTTTGATCATCAAGTATGCAGAGGTACTAAGGCTGTGTTTGGATCAAAGATCTGTGGAGGAAATTCTGGTGGGAGAAAAAAACCAATATAGCATATCTTTTCATAACATATCTCTCCACAAATCCCTCTGATAAAAATACAGTGAAAAGAAGATAATCAAAAGCTAGATTTATTTCTTTGATTTCCCTATTCCCCTTCCGTTGGTAAATCACTTCACAAATCCATGATCCACACACATCCTAGAAAGATCACGAAAGTTCATCTAACAGAAACCAGCAGAAAGCGATTGTAGAGATGGGAAAGAGATAAATATAAGAATGGGAGTTGCACAAAGAAAGCAGCACCTAAAAAACCAAGGTACAAATGAAAAGTCGACCAGTGCTGCTACCTGTTCTGTTGCAACTGCTGGATTTTTATCCTTCAGTTGCCCCGTATTGGCATTCTCCTTACCAACACCAGGCTCTTCCACTTTGGACTGGAGAAAGAAAAACTTCACTCATCATGGTTTCATCTTTAAAAGAAAGCATTAAATACAATAGGAAGAACGATAGGAAACCTTACCAATTTTGTTGCAGCCACTGGTCTTTTCTCTGGTTGTTCCACTGCTCTAGCATCCACCTTGCCAACATTAGTATCTTCGTATTTGGACTAAGAAAACAGATGGTTTATACATTATACTCATGAATTAAATAAATGGAAACGCTTGCCAATCAACTATGGCTATTCGTACCTAAGAAGCAGAGATACGGGATATGGACACACCACGACACGAACAAGCAGACAAGTCATTTCTCCAAAAATTAGGACACAGACACGTCAAATTTAAAGTGTATCTGTATTTGTATTTGTATTATAGAGGTATGGTCTGATTTCGTAAAAACGTAAGAGACATTTTAAAGTGTCCTTTTAATGTTCCAAGAGTATTGCCAACATGTCCTAGAGTATCCACAATGTGTCTTAACTAGAAGAAATATAATAAAATCATTAGACAAGTATTTATGCATGCCCAATACAAGTCTGAAGAGTGATGTATCGTGTCTGTGACCGAAACATGTCGGACATGGATACGTGAGGCTGGTAGACGTGTCCGTGCTTCTTTGGTTCGTACAAATTTTTTAACCAAACCTCAATCATGACTATTTAACCAGGACGAAACTCAATTCCACATGAAATATAACAAGACCAGACTTTAAATACAATAGGAAGAACGATAGGAAACCTTACCAATTTTGTTGCAGCTACTGGTCTTTTCTCTGGTTGTTCCACTGCTCTAGCATCCACCTTGCCAACATTAGGTTCTTCGTATTTGGACTAAGAAAACAGATGGTTTATACATTATACTCATGAATTAAATAAATGGAATCGCTTGCCAATCAACTATGGCTTTTCATACCTAAGAAGCACAGATACGAGATATGGACACGCCACGACATGGACAAGTCATTTCTCTGAAAATTAGGACACGGACACGTCGGGGACACGTCAAATGTAAAGTGTATTTGTATTTGTATTATACAGGTATGGTCTGATTTCGTAAAAACGTCAGAGACATTTTAATGTGTCCTTTTAATGTTCCAAGAGTGTTGCCAACATGTCCTAGAGTATCCACAATGTGTCTAACTAGAAGAAATATAATAAAATCATTAGACAAGTATTTATGCATGCCCAATACATGTCCGAAGAGTGTTGTATTGTGTCTGTGACCGAAACATGTCGGACATGGATACGTGAGGCTGGTAGACGTGTCCGTGCTTCTTTGGTTCATACAAATTTTTTAACCAAACCTCAATCGTGACTATTTAACCAGGACGAAACTCAATTCCACATGAAATATAACAAGACCAGACTTTAAATGGCAAAACTACCAACAGTTTTTTTCATTCTCGATTTTTAGAATGCACTTAACTTTTCCTGGAGGACAGTGTCTTTCCCCGGAAACTAAGCAGACCAACAGTAGATACCAATTGAAATTAACAGCAGAAACAGATACAGTCAAACAGTTGTTACCTGGATTGAAGCAGCTGTTTCCTTCTCCTCTGTATTAGTCATTGTCTTGATCTCTTCCATGCCAATGTCAGGCTTTGCATGCTTGGACTGAAACAAAGGGCAAGGATATTTATAGTCATAAGCAGATACAATGTCGCACATACTCCATGTATCAAAATTGTGAAGACCCTCACAACTATTAATGTAAAAACCAATAAGCCAACTCCATCTAACGATTCCGATTACAAATTCAAATGCACCAACTTTGCATCATGGAAGTGTGACCAGATTTTTTGAGGGAAAGAAAATGACGGGGAAATCAATTCATAAATTTAGCTTTTTCAGTTCATCTTTTTCCTAAATCATCTTGTTTCCCTCTGCATATCCCTTCCCAAATTCTTAACGTGAACATGACCAAAGAGTGCACCTATGCATAGATCGGCATTCAGAAGATGCAAGCATATCAACATTTGCATGTAATGACCAGGTCTGGCATTGAATATGAACTTCCATGACTCAAAGCCTTCGCTACGAAAAGGTCCCATTTATATTACTGGTAAAGTATGACCCCATTAGACAACTTCTTATCTAGGACTTACTGAGTGGCTTACCTTTCGATCAAGGAGTTTCTCCAAAGCTTCAGATCCATTCTCTTCAACATACCTCTCTGCCACAGCTAGAAAGACTTTGGCATTATGAGATTTTTCCTCCTTGGGTTTGATGAAGTATTTAATAGCACCTCGTGGATCCACAGACAAGCACGGGCGAACCAGGCACTCATAAACATAAGAGGCACCATTAAAATGAGGTAGCACCAAAAAGCACGTGGCCATTAGCTTCATGAAAGGCCAGAATGGAAGCCTGGTATGCATAAATAAGGAAATGAGTTAAAGTACAATCTATGCTCTCACTGAAAAAACCCTGTATCAAATTGAACAATTCCTGAAAAGCATCATGACATGCAGCTGTAGCGATCCACCTGCTGTATTCTCAATTTCTCATCCTCTCGGTGCTAAATCTACCCAAAAGAGGATGCTAATTTTTGGGAGGACGGGTGAAAATGATATATCCTAATATGTACGCATATCTCGCCAAACATGCATGTTGTTGTACAAGTTTTTGGTCTGTAGTTGTTTCATTTTAGTGAGAAGACCAATATTTGAATTTCCACTCGAAACCCTTACTCACTTCAAATTATGGGGACTCAGAGCTTTGTATCATAGTTGAACACCGCGTCAAGTATAAGATCAGACGCTACTATGCGAGAATCTGATTGGTAAATTGTCAATAGAACTGGTCTCTGTGACCACCATCAGTTGTGGAGCATGGTGGTAGGTTACGACCCTCGTCTCCACATCAGTTTAGTGAGATTGTAAACTTGTGTATACAAGCTCTTTGCCTCTTTCAACACCCTCCCCTTGCGAAGCAAGTTTTAAAGGCAAGTCCTAGCAAATGGTTTCGTTCATTTGTATCTGCTGCTTAAATTTGGTGATACCATTCTGACGGAGAACAAACATATACTATAGTGCATTCCTAGATCAACCATTAGGCTACTCAACCTACCACATAGAACCCCCCCAAAACATTATTTTCATCGCTAGCCCAAGCTGTCGAACAACAGAAATGAATGGATCCTATTTTGATGTTCGACATGAATCCTAGATAATCCTTGGGCAAGCTTTTATCACTTTTTGAGCACATATTACTACAATGGAGCAGACTTAATTACCAGTCAGTAAGTTTCACAAAGGCAAGCTCAAAGAGAGAAACTAGAGAGAAAAGAATCCAATATGCCACCACATTTCGTATCTCCGAGCTGGAATTATTCTCGATTGCCTGAATTGAGGCATACCTGTTCATAAAATTAGTTCCACGATCAGCACACAATATATATCCAGTTTACTGGACTCTAATTTAGCCACTGAACTTCAAACACTACATTACACTATAAATTTTTATCCTTGTAATAATAAACTAATGTAATATACACAAGACACGAATATTTGTCTACGAGATTCACTTATTCACGGAGGGGCGTGATTCTCTAATTCACGCTTTCATAGAGCCGCGCGATCTCCGCGGTTCGTTTCGGCTTTGGGCGTTCCAGATTTAAATGAAACTTTTTTGGAGAAGAGTAACCAGGAAAAGTTTTATTTAAAATCCAGACCGTCCAAAGCCGAAATCAAATTTGGACAAACTTAGGATGCGCGTGATTCATCTCCATAAACAACTACAGCCAAACAAAACTATTCACAGAAAGCTCCATTAAAAAGCTTTTCTTACAATGATACAAAATACAAAAAGAAAGCGTGCACACGTGTGTGTATACTCATACATATGAATTCATAATATATACAGAGAGAGAGAGAGAGAGAGAGAGAGAGTACAGAGGGCAGCCCAGACCAAAGAGAGGCCTGCAAGTGAAAATAGATAATACGTCAGAGAATATTCATGATACATAACAAGTGGTAGATAAAAGATGCTTGATTCACAAGGATCATCAAGTATCCAACACTAAAAAGGGTTTTGTTTGAAGCTAGTAGAAAACAAGTGAATTGGATTGGAGTACCAAGCAAGCAAGTCGAAGCATTTGAATGCAAACTTGAGAACACCCACTAAACCCATCTCATGAAAATTCGATCTCTTTCTCTCTCGCCCTTTTTTCTCGGATTTTCCTGGGCTTCAATGTGGGAGGGAATGTGAAGCAACCACGATTTTTTGACGCGTAAAAGTGCTTTGCGGGAAAAAGAAAGAGGAATTAGATTAGGCGTGTAAAGAAATACAGTCGGTGGAGGGAAAGTAAAAGAGAAGAAGCTTGTTCGGTTGCCTTTTCATTTTTCGTTTTAGTTTTGTTTTTCAATCATTACTCTACATCTTTTTCCAATCATTATTCTATTTTTTCAATTATTTCTTTCTCATCTCCCTCTATCTCTCTCCAATCATTACCCCTATTTTCAATCATTACTCTATTTCTCTCTCCACCCATTATCAAAACTAAACTAAACTAAACTCTCAACCAAACACTACCTTTATACAGTTCCAATCAAGCCATTTTCGATTTTTTTTTTTTTGATTTTTCGCGAATATCCTTTAAATCATGTTTTAATTACATTGAGAGACTCAAATTATCGAAATTCAATCGAAAAAGAGAAGATGCGGACGATTTAGATGAAAAAAATGTGTGGACTTGATCGGAACTAAAACTTTATAATTCATGGATATAAAAAGTGGGAGCATGGTTTTCCTTCCTGTGAAGAAAGAAAGAATTATTTTTCAAACAAAAGGAAGAATAATAAATGGAGAAAGAAATTATTTGTCTCTCTTTAATTTACAAAAGCACTCCTAATTTAGTTTTACAAAAATAGCTTTTCACTTATTTGTTCTTGAACAAAATTTTCCTTTCTCGTACACTCTCATAATGAAAAAAATAAAACTAAATGGGAGTGTATATGTCAGGTATGATACTCTATACAAGAGAAATGTTGCCCATTCACCACATCACAATCTATAGAAGACCTCACTGCACCATATATGTCGGAATCAAAGTTAAAATCTCATACGTATAGCCGTATGGGTGGTTAGGGCCGACCCTGGGCATAGACTCACCAGGCGACCGTCTAGGGCCTCCAACTTTTGGCCTAATGATGAGGCCTCCAAATAATAGAATATGTTAAATATTATTTATGTAGACTATATTACAACACGCCTAAAGTAGCACTAGCGGCAAGCAAGTGTGCACTTAGAGCACGAGATGTGGGTTTGATTTCTTCCCCTTTCAATCTTTAAGCATCAATTTTGGAACCTTTACAAAAAAAAAAAAAAAAGGGTTTTGAAACGCTACTTGTGAGGCTCGATCTCGTTTCCTGAGGCTCAAAAGTGGCAGCTAAAACAACTTTGCCATGCTTTGTGTTGCTTCCTATACTAGAAATGAGATGCCCCATTTTCAACAACCGTCGAGGGGTTCAAAATTCTCAAAGCCGAACCTATGAGCGGTATTGACTATTGAGAGTACATTTAAGGCTCTGTTCCAGAACACCTTCTTAAAAAATAAGTACTTATTTCACATTTTTAAACTAAAAAATAATGCAAATGATAAATAATTTTTTTAATTTTTTTTTGCACCGTATTAAAGATATCATCGAGATCTCGAATTGTTTTTTAAATTTCATTAAGCCCTTTATTTTTGACGTGCCTTCTTAAAAATAAGAAACGTGGAATGTACCATCCATTTAGAAACGTGCCATGGATTTACGGGCCGATCCATTTAGGAGGCCCAATGCACGGAGAGCTTTGCCCCAGGCCAAAAAATGTACGCACAAGGATTACCCTGCTTTTATACCTAAATACCCTTTCTAATATCTCATCCCCGCCCAAGTCATCTCGACAACTCGATCGTCTTCGCCAAGCACCAGAACATCACCACCACCACCGTCACCCAACCTATTGTCTTCGCCGGCGTCGTCCCTTGCACTTGTTTTTCCGACAAGGAGAGGACAGAGGCGACCTTGGCAAAGATTGGACACATTCTAGACAGTTCGATCTCCCTCTGTCGTTGTCTCTGCCCAACTTTGATTATGTTCCGTTGTTGTCTCCGTCATCGTCTATGCAAAGCGATACTGCCAGTTTACACAAATGGTTGAACTTTCAGTTTGCATAATCCAAGAAGGGAATCGAAACTGAGTAAATTCAACTTCTTCGCTGAGCCTAGTGAAATTTATGAGCTCGAAACTAATAAAATTCACAAACTCGAAACTAATAAAATTCACAAGCTCGAAACTAGTAAAATCCATCGTTTCAAAATTGAAGTATTGAAACTCAGTGAAATTCACGAGCTCAAAACTAGTGAAATTCATGAGTTCGAAAGGTAGTGAAATTCGCGAGTTTGAAAGCTAGTGAAATTCACTAGATAAAATCTACACCCAGTAAAATTTGAAATCCAGCAAAAAAATTGTGAAATTTGAGAAGTAGTGAATTTCATTAATTTTTTGAAGTAGTGAAATTTCGCTGGAAAAAATCACCGACCGGAGTGGTCACTCACTGAAATTAGTAAAATTTGAAAAGTAGTAAATTTCACTAATTTTTTGAAGTAGTAAAATTTTGCCAGAAAAAGTCACTGGTCGGAAGTGGTTATGGGGTGAATGTGGGAGGGGGTGATAAAAACTTTGAAAAGATAATAAAATGTGAAATTCTATTTAGTTAACGGTAAAAGGGTAATTTCATATGATGTTGTCTAGAGGAAAATAAAAATTGAGTTTAGCAAATTATCCGTGGATCTAGAAAATCAAAACTTAGTTCCCATTAAGAATGAACTCAATTTTTATTTACCTTTAAGGACAACCTCATATGAAAATTATCCTTTTACCCTTCATTAAATACAACCAACCGCGGAGGTGTCCCTCTCCCTCCTCCCCCCGGACTCCTCCTCCTCCATCTGCTCTCCTTTCTTCGCTCTCCTCTTTCTTCCTCCTATTTCCTATGATTTTTTACTTTTCGTTTTCCCCTCCCTCAGATCTGACCCTCTCTATTCGGCGGGTTTCGCCGTTACCAAAGTTGTTTGTCCTCATGTAATCCGTCACCGGAGCCCTTGTGGCAGCATCGGTGGAGGCAGTGAGGGTTGTGACCCGTTCAGCGGTTTTTGGGCGGCTGAATTTGGAGCAAGATCTAGTATTGTTTTGTCTCTTCTTATGGGAGTTTTGTCTGTTCTTGTGAGAGTTTTGTCTCTCCTTGTGGGAGTAATAAAGTTCGCCTTTGAGCGATTTGTTTACTGTTCGGGTTCGAGAAGATTAGTATACATTTATTGGTGGTTTCCTAGAAATTCATTAGTGTGTTCATTTCTGGTCGAAGTTCATTTGAATGTCTGGGTTTTGTTGTCTTTTTTCTTGACTAGCAATGTATCTCTTTTTGAGACTGCTATAGGATATGTGAATCTTCCGCTCAGCAGAATATGCGTCAGGCGATGCCTGGGTTAGGGATGAAAAACATCAATCATCTCGTTCTTTCTCGTTATGTATCAGTTTTAGGCCATCCATAGTGGTATAATCAAAAAAGAATAACCAAAAGTTGACACATCAGCTTTTGATTATTTACTTCAGAGGTTGTTAAGCTTAACAATCTTGAGTTTTACAATGATCACTTCTAGTCCATAATTAAAATAAGGGTCCACTATAATTTCACACTCTCTCTCCCCCTCTGTTTCCCGCCATTCACTTCCCTCCATTTACCTTTTCTTTGGGCAAAAATATATTCATTCTCTCTCTTAATTTTGGGAAAAAATCAGTGACTTTCTTCTCTTTTATTATGAATTTTTTTGGGGGGGAAAAATATAAATGAGAAAGAAAAGTAAAATACCTTAATCTGGTGACGATGGGTTGAATTATAGATTATCGAAAAATATGAGCTTCATTTTTTGAGGGAAAGAAAGAGAAATAGTTTGTAGGTGAAGTGAGTAAAATATAGAGTAGGCGAAGAAGAGAAGAAGAGAAAACTAATTGAAACATGCATGTATATAAATTTGGAACTAGTTAACTTAGGTGGTGTGGGATCCACGAATTTTGATTATTGAAAAAGGTTGTTAGTTTTGGTTATTCAAAACCCAAAATTTGATTATTTATAAGGATGTTGCTAAGTTTGATTATACCATTGTGAGCTATCTTTTATACCAACATTGTTAACTTTAAAAATAATTGACTTTTGATTATACCACTGTGGATGGTCTTAGATGATTAGTTTGGCTTTATCCAAGTTATTTGTAATAGATTTCGTTGTGTAAGTGTCGTTAGGCTTTATCAATGCAGTAACTCTCACTTTTGTCAAAAAAAAATACAACCAACCCCTCGCACCTCCATTGCACAACCACTTCCGGCCAGCAACTTTTCCAATGACCACCTCCGGCCGACAACTTTTTTTGACGACCACTTCCGGTCAGCAACTTTTTCGGCGACTTTTTTCGGTGAAATTTCACTACCTTTACAAAAAAAAATTCCTAAAATTCACTAATTTCACGAGCTTGGAGCTCTTGAAATTCACTAATTTTGAAATTTCACTATTTTTAAAAAATGTCAAAACTAATGAATTTAACTAGCCCATAACTTTTCCGGCCGGCGACTTGAGGCTCGTGAATTTCACTAGTTTTCAAAATCATAAATTTCACTAACTTTGAGATCGTGAATTCACAAATTCTGAGCTCATGAATTTTACTAGATTTCAAAACACAACAATCACCTAATGAATGAAATATAAAGTTCTCAGCGTTGTAAGATTTCTGTTTTCTCATTTTTGTATTTCAAACTCGGATCAGATTACAATAGTCGGCCAGTGGCAGCCATTGAAGAAAATTGACGGGACACAATTTTCCCTACCCTAAACGGCAAAGCAACTTAAATGAGAATGGGCGGGCCTAGCTTCTTTCGGCTGCTTGCATCCAAAGCTTGAAGGGATGAATAGAGATCAGGTTCTGGACTAGAGTGCGTCCAGAGACTGGTTAGAGGCAAGGGACTCTTGGAATGATGATAATTTTGAAAACTATGCCAAGGTTTGTTAGTCCAAGAGCGGCTTAGACATGCCCAGACTCCAACGAGAGGCAGCAGTAGAGAATTTTTCGCAATGGGCGAAAATTTCTATATCTACAACTATGGCAATATGGTCATCATGTGGCGATATCGTAAGACACCATTTTCAAGTTCATGCGCCGCGGATACATTCTTCCAGTGTGCTATCAAATAAAAATCAATTACTCCTCCAAACATCTACTCTTTAGCTAGTACCAAATGGAAGCTTAATTGCTGAACAAATCATGAAATCAAAAACACAATCCAACCACCTGCCAGAGTGGGTTACATTTGGGTTCTCTGCATCAATAGGGGAATACTGCAAAAGAATCAGTTTGTGAAGTCCTTCGAATTTTCCTCTTTGGTGTTCCATTTTCGTCCTTCTATTACCAAACGATTTGTCATTGTTGCTCCATCGATCCCATGATAAGACATCTTGGAATTTCACCCTTCGGTGTCCCCATTTTCTCAGAGACAATTATACCTCTTACCAATCAAGACGACTATGGTCTTTGGAAAAGCATGCGAAGACTTGGAAAAGACTTGTTCCAGGACAACAAATCCATCTCCTTTGAGAGAGAAAGAGGAAGAGATAGAGTGGACGGACCAGCGAGAATTTTTAGCAGACTATGTAACAGTGGCAGCGGTCAAGAATATGTCATGTACTAGCTGAACAAGCAAGGCAAATTTGGAACATATGGGATTAAGGAAATCCGTTTGATTGAATGAAAAGTATGCAATGATCACTGACCATTCCGTTCTAAACTTGCAAAAACTTTAGGGAAATGATATTAGCACTCCGAAATTGATGGAGGCACTCCGAAAAACAAAGGAAAGTAGCTTTGGAATTATACTGATTTTGGAGTGCCTGCATCAATTTTTGGAGTGTCAATATCATTTTACATTTAACAGACTCTGGATTATGGGTGTTCCGGTTTCTTAAAAAAAGAACTTTTAGAAAAAGAAGGTAATTTCAAGCTTAAAAATTATGTGTTTAAGCAGATAATTTTTCTACCAATATAGATCTTATTTAATAGATCTCATTAAAATATTTTAAACGGTGCAAAAAAAAATTAAAAATTATTTTTCATTTTCATTATATTTAAATTTAAAATTACATTATATTCTTTTTGAAAAAGAAAGATTTAGAAAGAAAGCGGAACACTACAAAGACTCTTAATTAACGAAGAATTTAAACACTTGCGTGTGTGTGAGAGAGAGAGAGAGAGAGAGAGAGAGAGAGAGAGAGTGTTGTTAGTTGACTGCTTAAGAGTTAGCTAGTGGCAGCTGCCATCGAAGAAAATTGAAACTCTAGCAATAATGACAGTAATTTTGAAACGTATGGCAAGGCCTGTTAGAGTGAGTTTGGATTAAAAAGTTCAGTGACTTATTTTTTTTTGTTGTTATTTAAATTTTTTTTGCATTTATTTGTTTTGCGTCAAACTTTTGTAACTTATTGATTCGTCTCTACGAGAGCAATCAGAAAAGTAAAAAAATTTGTTCAAAACTCATAATTTTTTGAATAAAGAGCGGCTTAGAGTCTTAGACACGCCTAGACTCCACCTAGAGGCGGCAGTGGAGAAATTGGAGAAATACACCAATTTCAAATTCACCGCTGATACATTCTTGAGCAAATTATTTGTGGGTCTAGAAAATCAAGACTTAATTTTCACTTAGGATGAACTTAATCTTTATTTATCTTTAAGGACAACCTCATATGAAGATTATTCTTTTACCCCTCATTAAATACAACCACCCCTCCCACCTCCATTGCACAACCACTTCCGGCCGGCAACTTTTCCCGCGACCACCTCTGGCCGACAACTTTTTTCAGCAATCACTTCCGGTCAGCAACTTTTCCGGTGAAATTTCACTACTTTTACACAAAAAAAAAAATCCTGAAAATCACTAATTTCACGAGCTTGGAGCTCTTGAAATTCACTAATTCTTAAATTTCACTATTTTTAAAAAATTTCAAAACTAATGAATTTAACTAGCCGGCAACTTGAAGCTTGTGAATTTTACTGTAGTTTTCAAAATTGTAAATTTCACTAACTTTGAGGCCGTGAATTCACTAATTCTAAGCTCGTGAATTTTACTAGATTTCAAAACACAACAATCACCAAATGAATGAAATATAAAATTCTCAGCATTGTAAGATTTCTGTTTTCTCATTTTTGTATTTCGAACTCGATCAGATTACAATAATGTAAATTTTCTATTTTAGGCTCCACACATAGCAAATCCTTCAAAAATACCAAGGGGTATTTTCGTAATGCTGCAAGCCGGATACAAATGGGGGTGTCTAAAACTTAACTCCTCCACCTAGATTTCTATGTATCCAGGTATGGTCTATATCCGGCTTCTGTATCCTCCAAACAAACATGCCTTATTTGATTAAATTAAGCGTGTTCATAATCGCCTTGAATGATAAAACAATAAATTTTGAACATATAAATTTAAAAATTGACTACTTAACTTGATTTGTTTGACAATCTTCAGTCTTGTGGAGTAGTAATTGTCATGCAATATTATCCCAAATAAAGTGACAGTGATCTAAGAGCAAGTAATAAGTCTAATTAATTTCCGCGGTCACCTAAGTTGAGACACTAAGGAGGTCGGTTCAATACCACTTCCGCTACAACAAGCTAAGTATAGTTGATACAATCCGCTTATTCCGCTATGTTCATAATTCCGTCACATTTATCAGACAAGTCAACTTCGGATACATATGATAATTTAAAAAAAAAAACTTTCAGATACCTTTTAAAATCTTGTCGGTCGACAAGTTTATACAAGTATTTTAAAATGAGTAATTCAAGTTGGCATTGTTACCGGTTTTCATAAAATAAGCTTGTTTGTAATATTCGCCTCGAATAATGTAAGAATAATTAAAGGGTGGCGTTAATGCCACGGTTCTTTTTGTTAATGCCACGACAATTCTGGCTGAGTGACTAGTATGCCCTTCTTCATCAATCTTCGAATCAGACCTTTGTTCTAACAGTTCTCTCTCTCTCTCTCTCTCTCTCTCTCTCTCTCTCAACTACCCCTTTCAACTCTTCTTATTTTGAGCATCTTCCATTCCAAATCTATTTAGAGGGATCGGATGCGAGAGAAAACCAATTTGAATATGATCTTGCAACCAAAAATGTTATTTGCACAACCGTTGTGTTGGTTGTGTGCGTAATTCTGTGCATCCAGATGTATTTGGATGGTTTAGATTTTAAAAAAATTCTTCCAAGGAAAAGTTTAATTTTTCTGGGGAAGAGTTTAAGTGAATTTTGGCCATTTATTACTCCGTACAATAATATACGGCTAGAGATTGGTTGTGTGTTGTGTTTTACACAACCGTTGTGTGTGTAGCACTTTTGGCAATCTCTTCTTCCTGCACAAAAGCAATGAGGTTGTTGAAAAGTGGCTCCTTTCACTCATGACGACAGTGTTTCTTCTAATCGAGCAATACCTGAGTACCATTCACTCAATTTCCATCTGCTATCTTAAGTGTTCTACCACATGAAAAAGGAAGAAACTTCAGCATCAACGAAGTGTGGGAAGGGGAGAAAAAAAAATCGCAGCTTTTCTATCGCCCTCTTCATCTTATTCGTCTTGTGGACTGAAGAAATTTATTTCTCTATAAAAACAAATAATTAGTGTTCCAGTTTTCTATTGTCTAAATGTATAAATAGTTGCAGTTTTTGAGTGATTATCTTGATGGGTTACGTTGGAGGGATGCAATCGAACGGGGGCGGTGGCTTTTTTGTGGTTAGAAGAGTAATAAGGACCCTAAAACGGAGGGAAGTGGGTTTCATATGCATGGTGTCGGAAAAAATTGTGGTGGCAGTGTAGCTAATTTTTAGTCGCCTTGTCGGAGTAGTTTGCATTGTGCTGTGATAGTGATGATTGGTGAAGCCGGGGGAAGAAGTAGCTTAGAGAACAAAATTGAGTTGTTCTGTAAACAATGAGAGAGAGAGAGAGAGAGAGAGAGAGAGAGAGAGAGAGAGAGAGAGAGAGAGAGAGAGGAGGGGAGCATGAATTGACAGCTTTGAGGAGGGGAGCATGAATTGACTGCTTTGACTAACAGGGTTATTTTGTCAAAAAAATATTAAGTTGTCGTGGCCTTAACAAAAGGCCTCGTGGCATTATCGCTGCCCATAATTAAGAGTAATGCTATGTGACCATAATTAAAGTCTGATCATATTAAGTTAAGTTTTCGTATCAAACTAAAAGTTGACTACTCAAATTGATTCATTTGAAGAGCTTCAGTCTTGTCACCGTCATGCAACATTCTAAACCCCGACAGGCGGGGGGGCTGCTCCCCCCTTCCTGCTCCCCTTCCTGCTCCCCCCCTTTTCGGGCCCACTCCGGTCTCGCTCCGATGATCGGAAACGTTCATTTTGTAGAGCTCGTCGAGTAGAACAACCATGTCAAAAATCAGCTTGATTGGATATCATTAAGTGCCTGATCGGAGCGCATATAACTCTGGTCCATGGGTTACAATGGATTTGATTCAGTGTTTCGGATCCATTCTTTTTAAGATAAAAAGGTTCCGATCAAGGACTTAATGATATCCAATCAAGCTGATTTTTGACATGGTTGTTCTACTCGACGAGCTCTACAAAGTGAACGTTTCCGATCATCGGAGCGAGACCGGAGTGGGCCCGGAAAAGGGGGGGGGAGCAGGAAGGGGGGGAGCAGCCCCCCCGCCTGCTTGTATGTCATTCTGCATATAAGATGATTTCACTTTGAAATATAAATACGCTATAATAATATAGGAGTGATACATATATATATATATATACATAGTTCGGTTCAAGTCCAAATCTCTTCCAGTCCGCACTTCTCATTTCTCGATCGAATTTCGATAATCCGAGCCGCTCAATATGTTCAGAACGTGATTTTAGATATACATGATAGAAATCGGCAAAAAAAAAACACCGGAAAGAGCTTGATTTGAGCAATTTTTTATTGAACCGTTCAATAAAATACAAACAAAAATTGTTCGGATGAAGCCCTTCCCGGTGTTTTTTTTTTTACCGATTTTTCGCGGGTACCCTTAAAATCACGTTTTGATCACATTGAGCAGCTCGGATCATCAAAATTCGATCGGAAAAGGGGAGGTGCGGACGGTGTGGACGGGAAGAGGTTTGGACTTGATCCGAACAATATATATAGTGTAGATAAATGGAACATTATCATCAATATATCTGATTCCGGTACAGGATTGATTTATATATTCTGCATACATGCATGAAGATAAACTACTTTATGCAGATTTGGTAACGCATATGATTGTCAGATAATATTGATTGAAATTAAGCAAGAGATTGATGGATCCAAATGATCAGATTCCCCACAAAATTAATTTGTATATAAGAACCAGATACAAACAAGAATTTAACGTACGTATACCCATTGCATAAGGGCATGTACACCAGGCTAGCAAAAACCACATTTACAGCCATTTTACCTAGTTCAAGCCCCCCAAACAGCTTGCAGCAGTCTCAGAAAACTGGAAAGGATTTTCCCTTTCGAAAAAATGCTCTCTACTTCTACCGAGCTACTATTTATGAGCAAACTATTAAAATATTGTTCTTCCTCTCTCCTCCCTACCACTCCCTCATTCTCTCTCTCGTTCTTCCTCTTTGCTACAAAGGATTCTGACCAACAACGACGAAGATCCTGGACAAAGAGGATATCCGATCGGATCAGCAGAGGTTGATCTTTGCTGATGGAGATAGCGACGGCGGCGACGTTGGGGTCGGGGAAGTCGTGGTCAGAGTAGATGCCGGCGCAGACGGTCTTCCAAAGGTCAAGGGCGAGGCGGCCGGTGGAGCGGATGAGGCGAAGGTGACGATCTCGTTGACGGCAGATTTGGCGAGGACGGAGATGTGGTAGCCCACGGCGAATTGCTGGAGGGCATGGAGGAGGGCAGAGGACGGACGGAGGTCGACTTGGATATGAGCGGAGGTCGGATTGGAGGACTGGTGGAGGATTTGATTTTTTTGGATTTGAGTTTCACTCTCACTAGTGAATATTATATGAATATTTGATGAATACAGAAAGGCCGATAACGAGTCTAGTGCAAGTTGGAATGAAAAAGGGTATAGGTAAAACACAAATATACTTTTTTGAGTAGGTAAAATTGCTATAGTTGGACTACATGCTCTAAGGCCGTATAATCAATCTTTTTTAACTCAAATTAAAATAAATACTCGCACAAAATTAAGTTTCAATTATAAGAGAGTCCCCATATGTAAGAAAACAGAAAAAGGAAACCCCTTGCCTAATTTATAGAATCCATGCATTTGAAAAATTAATCTATAGTACTACACGAAGCTCCCGCCTATACGGAGTCTAAAATGGATTCAGGCAAGATAAAGCTAAATAGTTGTATCGCTTGAACCAAAGGGCAGTATCTTGGTGGTGAGAAATGTACGTTGCGGTAGCATAATTCGGACCTGGTTTATTTAAATGCACCAATTAACATAGAATTAACTTAATTACGGTTCACAACAAATTGAAGACTTTTTCATTGAACCTTAACTCTAGATTTTTTTTTAAAAAATATACTAATAAGAAGAAGAAAAACTCCCATCAGCTGGTTTCCCTGGAAATATAGGAAACCCAATCAAACTGGTAAACTTGAAATGAAATTTAATACTTACTTAATTAACTGTTTGAAAACGATAGTTTCATTTTAATCAAGAAAAATGGGGGAAAAAGAAACAGTTCGTAAGAGGATATAAAATTGCACAAATATTATTTTTATGGTGTTGATGGTAAAAAATTCAAAACTTATCCAAGCTGCTTGTGCGGAATTAAGTGAAATATTATACCCTATATAGTACGAGATCGATTTTTTTTTAGGAGTATAAACATTGTACAAGTAACTTATACCGTGTAATTACGTGAAGGGATAGGTACAACTGACGGTGTTGTGCAGACCCGGGGAGTGTGCTGCGCAGCGTGCTGCGCAGCGTGCTGCGCGGCTTCTGGCGCCGCCTTATCGGCATCGGTCTGACGATCGGAGATGTCCACTGCGTAGTGCTCGTCGAATACTACAAGTGTACCAAAAATCAACCCGATCAAGTATCGTTAAGTGTCTCATCGGAACACATATAATTCAAAAAAAATGGATTCAATGGTTTTGATCCAGTGTTTCGTATCCATTAGGATTCATTTTTTTTAAGTTATATGTATTCCGATGAAGTACTTAACGATTTTGATCAGGTTGATTTTTGGTACACTTGTAGTATTCAACGAGCTCTACGTAGTGAATATCTCCAATAGTCGAACCGATGCCGGAAAGGTGGCGCCGAAGGCCGCACAGCACGCTGCGCAGCACGGAGCTGCGCAGCACACTCCCTCTGTCCGTGTTGTGCGCTCATGCACATCACATACCTATTTTTCACAACTCCGGGGACGTTAATTCATTTGATTTGACTTAATTATTTTATCTAGTCAAGTATGCGGGAAAAAAAGCAACTTGATTTGACATGGTATTCAAAGATCATAACACATCTATTTTGCAGTTTGATCAAAATAATTCTAGTTGTTTTTTAAAAGATAAATGTGTTCTGATTAAGTTGCTACTTTACGTCAAATGAAATTGAAATTTTGCAAGGATCAACTACTTGACGAGGAAAAAAATGTAGGGTTTAGATCAAAATGGACGCGCCCAGGCCCCGGAGTACTGAACCTGATAATAAATGCACAAACACACATGCCCGCAGCACATACCCTAGACCCTCACACCAAACCCATGTCGTAATTACTACTAGTGGAAGAATTAGAAGAAGTGGCAACAATAATCCTAGAATATATATTTCTTCAATTTTGATCTTTTTATGTCCTTTGTTTAACCTTTTCTATGTTATTAAATATTGAGATTAAATTCTTTCCGCCTCTGGTAGAAATAATGGATTTTTCACCACCGCCCATTGTAGACACCACCATGCGTTTATTGTTATTAATCAGAACCGTTCATGATCTTATAGGGCCTATGGTGTAGTATATATATTCACTCAAAAAATCAGCTTAATCAGATATTGATAGATCAATCAAAAGTTGAATTTTAGTTTATAAAATGGACGATTTGATCCTGTCATGTTAAATTGTCAATGACCATCCGTTTTACAAGCCAAAATTTAAATTTTGATACACCTATCGATATCCGGTAAAGCTAATTTTTTGAATGAGAATACCACTCTACGGATCCTACAAGATGAACGGGTTAGATCGAAAATTAACGCACTGTGAGGCCCAAAATAATGGTGATGTAAAATCTATAGTTTTTGCTAGCGGCGGAACGAATTTAATCTCTTAAATATTATGAATATGATCATTATCAAATTAGCTGTCAACTTGTAAAATTAGGGTTTTTATTTTAAAAAGGGTTGGTATAACGTACCACTTTCGCATGCTGATCGCATTTGGACTTTTCGAGTATGCGTCCACTATGGGATTAATTAAAACAATTCACCCATTGATTTTTTTGACACCAATATTGAATCCTGCCGATATAGCTAGCTAGCTAGGGGGCTAACATTCCCTACGTACCAATAAATAATAAATACGAGTAATGTTTAAGGTCCCAGGCATTATAGTGACATTTTCTTAAGTCTCAGGGAGTTTGGGTTTGGTCAGTTAACTCGATCACACCTCGACTAATTTGTAAAGACAAATCTCCCTATTATGTGGTGAGAGTTTTTTTTTTTTTGTTAGGTAATGTAGGGTGTGTCTTGACCTCCCGAGTTAACTTATGCGCGTCTCAAACTAATAGCCACAACCAAATTCACAACCGTTGTACATGCTTACGAGTGGAGGCCGAGATGATCTCTAGAGTTTCTGGCACGTGACTCTAACTTGAACCCTTATATATAAGGAAGCAAATATCAAAAAATCTCAAACCTTGACCACACGGGTAACGCATGGGGTTTTATTTGGTGAGTTTTAGATACAAATAATTATTCCTTGAATTGATTGCGATTCTTTTGTGTTTTACTTCATCTTTCCACTTTGTAGATATATGGTTATGGATTTCACTCCATCAAATCTGCACGCATGCACCGTGTGAACTATATATGTTAGACCCAATCTATTATATATCTATATCTATATGGCATATACCATGCATACGCAAAGAGAGAAGTCAATGCCTATACTAAATTTCCTCTCTCTTTTAAAAATGCTACACGAACAACCGTTGTGTTGGTTGTACGCGTAATTCTAATCGTCCAGATGTATTTGGACGGTCTAGATTTTTAAAAAAAAACTCTTTCAGAGAAAAGTTTAATTTTTTGGGGAAGAGTTTAAGCGAATTCTGGTCATTTATTACAGAAATAGACGGCTACAGATTGATTGTGTGTTGTGTTTTACTGTGTGTAGCACTAAGGGGAAAAAAAAATAGAAAACTTGGCACCAAAGGTAATGAATTGATGACTCCCCATTGAATTACTCCCTTTATTTATGGCTAGAAAGGAAAGGTTTCGAATTGATCAGTACGAACTTTAATTATATTAAGCAAAGTAATATCCTAATTAAATGCTTCCGATTTTATTCTGAAATTCCGGATCATAGACAGAGTGATTGCTAGTAATAAGAACATGCACCAAATTTCTAGGGTCGCCCAATATTATGTGGCCAAATATTATGGCTCCGTTTGTTTGGGCGTAAAATATTTTCTGGTAAAATGTTTTATCGATTGGATGAAAATGACTTATCATTAAATCTTCTGTAAGTTATTTTTTGAAATGAACCCCCTGCCTTCTACTTCAATTCTCACTATTCAGTTTCCTCAATCGTCAGTCCTGACCCACGTTCAATTCTAATATTCTCAGATCTTTCCACCATTTAAGCCCCCCCTCTCTCCCTACACTATTTTGTTAATTTCTGAAAATATTTTCAACTGTCAACCAAATACCGAAAAATAAAAGTTTAAAGTTTATTTTATGAAAAAAAATATTTTACATCGAAACAAACGGAACTTATGTTCAGTTTGAATTTTAAGAGAGTATTTTGACATAATGAATGGAGAGATATAGATAGCAAAAATTTATAGGAAACTGCACGTAAAGAGAGAAGTTGGATGTAGAGACCCAAAAACAAACTAAAAACATGTTAGGAAAGAGAGTTGGAGGAGCTAGCGATTTCCAGCTGTCCTAGACCAAGGTGATGCAAGGGCTACCTGTTGGCTCATTTTTGTCTCGGTAGAGTAACAAAACTCATCTTCTTCACGTGTAAAAGAAAAACTTGCAATTTCTCAAAGATTTGGGTCCCAATATGAAAAGAATCGAGGAAAAATTTAATGATAAATTAATTATTTTCATCCTTTTTTTCCCACTTGTTGCTTATTAGTTACAAATGGATTTTTTTCCCTTCACCTGTCCTTTTACGTCATACAAATAAACGACTTTCTTTATTCTTCTTCTTTCCTATTGCATGCTCTATAAAACTAAATGAACGAAAAAAAACGTTATTTCTCTCTCTCTTCCTTCTCCTTTCCTCATTCCATGATTTTCAAACTCGCGTACAACTACTATATCGGTTAGTCTGGCCATCACAATTATAGTATTTATTTATTTGCTTGTTTTGCGTCTAACGTTCTGTGTAATCTATACTAAGGTACGTATTGTCTTATTTACTCGTTTTTTTTTTTCTTCATAATCTAGACTTGATGACGTCTAGATTTGGAAAGAAAGTCAATTGCGTCCACATTAAAAAGCCATTTAGGTTCAAAAGGAAAGAAAATACGTTACTTGAAGCTATCTCAAAGAAAAAGCAAATAATAGTAAGAGAATATGCAACGCAAATTTGCAAACAAAGCAGGCCTGAATGTAGACACCAATTGCTTTTAGATTCACATAATAAGGGCATTTCAGTAAACTAACCAACAAGGGACGCATTTCGTAAATTACGTCACCAAACAAGACCGATTCCGAAACCCAACCAGCTTATAAGCAGATTTTCTGCAAATCCCATCAACCCCCACGGAGGAGAACGACGTCTCCCAAAAAGCCTTCACGAGTAGCATCCCATTCTCAAACCCCCCCTCATTCCCTTTCTCTCTCTACAAGCACATCGATAGGTATAGAGAGAGAGAGAAAGAGAGAGAGAGAGAGAGAGGATGGGAAGTGGGAAGAAATACGCCGTCCTGCTCTGCGCGGAGGACTCCGACTACGTGAAGAAGAAATACGGGGGGTATTTCGGGGTTTTCGTGGGAATGCTGGCGGAGGAAGGGGAGACGTGGGACCTGTACCGCGTCGTCGCCGGCGAGTTCCCCGGCGACGGCGAGATCGCCGGCTACGACGGGTTCGTCATCACCGGCAGCTGCAGCGACGCGCACGGCCCCGACCCTTGGATTTCCAAGCTCTTTAATTTTCTTCAAAAATTGGATTCCTTGAAGAAGAGAGTCTTGGGGATTTGCTTCGGCCACCAGGTAAGCCACCTCTCTCTCTCTCTCTCTCTCTCTCTCTCTCTCTGTGTACATGTACATAACGTACCAGACGTGCCGGCACGAGAAATGCGCGTGCGAATCGTATTATGCAAAAGAGAGCCGGAAGAAAAATGTCTAATCGAATTCGAAGTTAATATCTAATGAACTAGAGTATTATGATACGTGATAGTAGTAGAAAGGAGGGGAGAGGTGGCATTTTTTTACGGGCAGTTAAAGGGGTAGTTTAGGAAACAAAAAATGCGAGCCAACCTCAAAATTGACGTTCACGCCAAAAGGGTTTTCCTTTTTAGCAGAGAGAGATAGTAAATAGATACGTGTATATTGAACTAAGCCGTTAATATATCGGTTGGTGAATATATTAGTGGCGTATTACGTGACGTAAATACTATACAGAAAGGAACATTTCTGTTAATTGTTAATTCTGGTTTTGCTGAACTTTAGCGATTTGTCGCGTTTAAAAAATGTTTGAAATTGCTTTAGTCTAGAATGTAGAGTTGTGGTTGTTCGCGAAGAGAGATAATTTTTTAAGAGCGAAGACTATTTTCAACAGAAAATTGCCGTGAACTACAATTGAGTGCTCTGTTTTCCAGCTACCTTGTCTTGAAAAATTAATCGAAAACAGAGATTCACAATTGTACTGTACGAATTTGTAGGGAGAGTTCCTTTCTTCGAGTGTATATATATATAACTAGTTCACATGTGCCTAAATCAATGCAAGAGCCCAGTATTGGGCCATTGGAATTTTTTTTGCATTTTGTTCCTGGTAAATTTTCCTGGGAAACAAACAGACAGATGCAAAGGGGAAAAACAGGACGGGATTTTCCAGTACAATGGGAACTGGAAAAGGAAAGGGAAGGCATTGAATCGTGGTTGCCCAAAATGACCCGAGTGTACCCATTTTGGTAGGAGAGTAATTACAGGTGAGATTTGGAATTTCGATTTGGACATAAAGCTGGAGCGCAAATTTTGTTAGGCGTAAGTAACGTCAAAAGGTGCGATGAATGGGGACGTAATTGTGTCTTAAAACTTTAACGTAGGACTAGTACTCATCCGTGACACAGTTCCTTTTGGAGATTCCCACCAAATAAAGGGAAAATAATTTTCACACTCCCCTTTTAATTATGCGTACTCTTTTTTTTTTTTTTATTTCACATTAATTTACAATATTATTCTTGAATGTGTGAAAAAATGTGTTGAATAAAGGACAAGATAGAAAATTTATGTAGATCAAAACAAAAAAAAAAGTGTGAATTGTAAAAAAGAAAGTGTGAAAATTAATTCTCTTGGGAACAAAATTAATTATTGCACTTTTGAAAACTTATTTTTCTCATTTTATGTTTCAATCATTACATTTTATTTTTTTTTAGTACTAATATTTGAAAATGGAAGGGTAAAAAAGAAACTTAAATATTTATTAACCCATTTAGATTTCAAGTGGGACAAGATTACTAGAACGGCAAAAATGCTAATCAGGACGAAAAAAATGGGATGAAGTAAGTACTACTTCTCAAGCGTCGATCGACGCATGGGGAATACTTGTAGTTCAAGTTCAACTGAACGGAATATTATACCAATTATTATTTTAGAGGTTTTTAATGTAGTGGTTGAAAATTCGGGATTTTCGCATATAGCGGATAGAATTTAAACTAGCTTTCTAATGTAGACAACCGAAAACGGTCAGGTGGCATTTATAGTTGGGTAATAACGAGGGGTAGGGCTTGGTTCTGATGTCCCTCTCTGATCGATGCTCATGCCACTGATTCGTTGGCTCAGTGGCTCTATACCCAAAGTAGATTACTACTATGATGTGGCCCGAAGCAAATCAAATACTGGCTCACTGCATCCGTCCGTAATGCTTCAGTAGAATCAGCTCCAGGGCTCCATCTTGATTTCATATAAACAGAGACTCAGGATATGTATGGACAAAATTGTTTTACCTTCAAAAAAAAAGAAATTCTACTTTTAGATTTCTCTTATCGGGACGAATCTATAATTTAGAAAGAAAATACGGATTTTTTAGTAAAGACAAAAAAGTTAATTCAAATTAGGCTTAATTGCTAATGTTGAGTACAAGTAGCTTTTTGGTCTGTTGTTAAAAATCGTATAAATAAAAAGTATGGATTGAAATTTTTGTAAAAATAGATAAGACATTAATAGGGGGAGGTTTGGTCCTAATCTTTTCCTTTATAAATACCCTTCGTTGAGGAGAATGATTAATTCAAAAAGTTTGACGCAATTGATCAAAATTATTTGTCCAAACACACTTGTAGTTTTTTGCTCCGTCCTAGGTGTTATTAAGACATTAATCCGGGCAAGTTCGTCTGCACGCCTCGAGTTATAAAAGTTGACAATCGATACAATGGAATGAATTAAAAAACGAAATATGTCCTAGTCAAATAGATAATAGTATCCGCTTAGCTTGACAATCACAACGAATCTTGTAAGATGGATAACAACGTGAATCTTAACGGCAGGCTGAATAAACTGAAGACCAATACTCCCTTCCTTTTAATTTATTTATGCTTTTTTAGAATTCGTGCTATTTTTAATTAATTATATATATATATTGTAATTTATATTTTTAGATGAATTTAAAAATATTGTTGAAAATAATTAATTAAAATATACTCTTATCAAACAACATTCATATTACAAATAAAAATTTATTACTGATTAAAAAATATAATCAATTTTTCACTCGGAACTAAAAAAATTGGGAGGGAAGAATTACATGCAACTTATATTAGGGCTGCTTAAAAAATCCGGTGAACCGTGAAATCGGTCCGGACCGAACCGATCCGTACCTTTTGGATTTTGACCGTGGATTAATGGTCCGGACAAGGATTAAAAAATTTGGAAACCGTAACTCGCGGTTCGGTCCACGGATTTTCATTACGAAACCGTGGATTAACCGAACCGGACCGTGAGATATTTATTTTATATAAATAATATATATGTGTGTATTTATATCATAAATTGTTAGTAATGTTAACACTTTTTTCTACCAATTTTAGTATTTTATCTTAATAATGGGATATAGTGTAAATGTACATAAAATTTAGGAAGTAAATCATAGTTCTTTCGTAAAAATTACAGGTAATCTTAGTTGAGTTTTAGTAGTTCGTTTCTTTTCCGATTCTTTTATATTATGTAATATACTATAATGATACAATCCTACTTGTATTTTAGATTCTTTTCTTTTTGTGAGATATATGTTTGAGCTTTATTTTTGCTAAAATCCGTGGACAAAACCGTAACCGATCCGTGAGTCACGGAATCGACAGATTTTGGTCCGGACACGGATACCTCTCAATTTGACTTGTTGCCGTAATTATCACTATTGCGCTAATGGCGTATAATTGGCAATTGGCCGACAATTTTTTTAAGTTTATAATTGGATGCTCGGATCGGGCCAACTTGCACGCATCTCACCTAATTTTGGAGTCTTGAAAGTAACGACCAAGTGGAACCCCAACTGACCCCAAAGTTTGAAATGTTTATGTAACATATGACCTCATGAAAGAGCATTTATTATTTTCTCACAACCAATTAAATCACAACCACGCAACCGTGCAAGTTAGCATTATCTAATGGTAGAAAAGATTATCTGGTTGTCTCTTGGTGTCCTAAAACCTCTCTACTAACACACAAAATCAAAATATCAAGATAACTCACGTGAGGAACTGAATAAATACTGAATGGCAGTGACTACAAAATGGTCCCATGGGGCCTTGTTGACGAACACTATTTTCATTCATATGAATTGTCTCTGACAAATGTCCCTTTGCAGGCGGGTTGTACCAACGTTGCAGCAAAACCCTTTTCCGCTACACATTTCTGTGGGTCTTATCACACAACCGAAACCTAAAAAAGTGTTGGGGAGAGATTTTAAAAAGAAATAATATAATAAAGTAATATTTGAAAAACGAATTGATATTGTGAATTTGAGTGTTCTGTATAAGAATCCGTACATAACTTATTTACGTAATTACACCCCATGTTTTTTGGTCTTTGATATGGAAATTGTCGCATCTGTGACCTGGCATTTTCTACTCCATCTAATAATGCTGGAAAGGAATCTAGACATTAATGCATTTCACATTAGGGCAATCACTATCGTTTGCATTTATAATGTTTCCCCCATTTATGGGTGGGTGCCAATATATGCCTCAAATGTGTCTTATCTTTGATGATCAAAATATCCCCTCCAAGCATTTGAAGGACCTATAAAACATTGTTTTAAATTATCAACAACCCACGTGATCATGGGTAACTTGTCCAAACATGTTTTCATTTTTTTGGGATTATGGTTTGTGCTAATCTCAATAATAGATGTAGTTGTTTGTGTAATTATATACGAGAGCAAAGTTAGGTACCCAAATAACTTACCCAGAAGCCTATAAAAAAAAAAAAAAAGCAACTTATCCAAAAGGTACCCCGAAAAGAGAAATCAGGGGTCTAGAAAGTGTTCCGAAGAGAAAAATCAATCTCGACCCTTGATTTTCTTACCGGAGTACTTTATGGATAAGTGAGGCACTTTCTTGATAAGTTTTTTTTGGGTACCTAACATTAACGTGTATGCAATGATATCACCAAAACAGCTGCCCTAATGTATGAGTCGGAATACAAAGTTGTCGGTTGATGTATATCATCATCATTCATGTGGAGGAAAACGTGGGTTTGCCTCCAAATCTTGGATTATATAAAAATAACCCGTGCACACCTCTATTAACATAAACAAATCCACAACTCCCCCGTTTTAGAGCAGTTTACGTCTATTCCAATGGTCTTGATTCCCCGTTTACGTTTATTAATCCTATGGTCTTAATCCGAGGGCGGATCAAGGATTTAAGTTTACCCGCGACAATATCATACAGAAATCTTTTGTGACGCAAAGATTTATATAAAACCAAAGTTTTTTATTTCAGTTAAAACTTTTTGACTCCTGGTTTTGTTTATTTTGTTATTAGAATTATACTAACTATCTACTTACTTACGAGTTTAATTAATTTGTATTCATTTGACTTCATACTAATGATGCAGCGTAGACAATACTATAGAAAAATCTAAAATATTAGTACGGAGTAGTATATTTTTCTGAAACCCTCTCGATTAGTAGTGGAGCCCGCCCATGCCTTAATCACCCCATCATATCATGGCCTCTATAAATTAAAAATTGAACCTAATGCTCATATCTTTGCTTCTTATGGTAAAGTTCCAGGTACTTAGTTGGGATGGGTCCTCTAATTTCGTTTTGTTTGAAAACGTCTTAAAAAACAGGTGAGAATCCAATAACGATACTACTAGTAAATACTCCTATATTTTCAAATTACGTCGAGAAACTTATTCACACAATCTCAGTCATTCATTCGCGCAATCAATGGTTGAGATTCGTTTTCAATTTTGACCGGTCACAATTAATTATTACCGGTTACAATTGATTTTTAATCCAGACCGTTCAAAAATACTTTGGATGCGAGCGATTGACCTCTGTAAAGCCTCCTTTTACGAAATGATCCGCAAATAAGATTTTCTGAATTAGGTTCTACGTTGTTACACCAATAGAACAAAGCATGAGATTTCCTTTGTTCGCATGTGAAAGTCAAAGTAATTCCATGGATTTTGGCGGCCATTACTTTTGTAGACCAAATCAGTCAAAGTAATCAATCAGTATATTTTGGTCAACAAATTTACTTCTAAAAGACAATTACAACCAAATTTCAGTTTTTTTCTTCCTCTGTTTGGTTGACTATGTCCGAATTTTCTGGATTTACCAGATATTGTGCCGAGCATTGGGCGGGAAGACTGGCCGCGCAACCTCAGGATGGGACATTGGAGTGCGAACTGTTAATTTATCGCCATCGTCGAAGCTCTTTGCATCTCTGAAAATACCCAATTTCCTCTCCGTGATCGAATGCCACCAAGATGAGGTTGGTTTAACAATTTTGCTATTACAGTCATGGTGTGTGTTACATGTAACGGCCTGACCCGAAGCAGCAGAGACGGATCTATAGGTGGTTGTCGTTGTTTTGCGACGGATCTATAGGTGGTTGTATGGAGGCCACGGCCCTTACGTTGTTTCGGGGTTTTTTTTTAAAAAAAATTAATATTAATATTACTTTTTTTTTTGTTTGTTAAAAACACGTAGATATTGTATTTTGTATTGAGTGTTATTTGGGCATTTAAATTCTTTAAAAATGTGTTCATTTTAGGTCCCAAAACTCAATTTCTCTCTCTGCGCTATGGTCTCCCATATCTCCCATAAGTTTTTTTTTCAATTATTTATCTCATTCCTCTTTTTATCTTTCTCCACTTACTATCCAAAAAATCTCCCTCAAAACCTAAACCAACTAAACTATTAGATTTCCGAATCTTGAAATTTCAAAATCTTGTTTATAGTTTGGTCCCGCGTTTACAAAATCTTGGTTTCGTCCCTGGGACGCAGTACAATATTGTCCGCTACTCGCACGGGTTTTAAAAATGGATCTTACATAATGATTAATCTCGTAACAGTGGTGTACTGCATGCATTGGTTTGAACAATTAGTAGTGTTTGGTGAACTAGGTCTGGGAGCTTCCCCCTAGGGCAGAGGTGATGGCATCCTCGAATAAGACCGGGATTGAGATGTTTAAGTGTGGTGATCACATGATGGGCATCCAAGGTCACCCGGAGTACAGCACCGATATTCTCCTCCACTTGATCGATCGTCTCCTCCAGCGCAATTTCATCGCGGTATGTCCCTCCGCCCGACTATATAAAACCCCTATGATCTTTGAGTTTTTGTGTGAAACTTGGTTTGGTCTCCTCTTGTTGAATGCTAGGATTGATAAAATATGTTCTCTCTCTCTCTCTCTCTCTCTCTCTCTCTCTCTCTCTCCACAGGAAACTTATGCTAATGAGTTGAAGGCTAATTTGGAGGCTCGTGAGCCAGATAGGGAGGCATTGCAGAAACTCTGCATCAGCTTTCTCAAGGGTAGATTATGACGACAAACTTTAATTAAGAAAAATGAAGGGAAGAAATGGGGTAGGAAATGTAGAAATGAGAACAACGTGGGGGTTATTTGGGGACCAGGCTGTTAGGGCTACGTAGCTTAGACAAGCTTAGAAATTACACTATTTCGAACAATGATGCGATGATGTCGAATATTTATCAGCTGAAAGTTGAGAAACCCAACTTAATTATTGACATCTCTTTTATGCCTTCATAGTTGAAGTCAATTACTATGTTACTTATGATTTTGGAAAATGGTTTATTTATCCTACCTCCAGTATGAGCTATTTGGTGCAGTCAGAAACGCGTAGAAGATGTATTGGAGAGTTAGTAGTCGAGAGTTAAAAACCCGTGACGTAGACAAACTTAACCAAGCACTCAATGAAGCCAGCTTGTAAGTTCAGATTAGGGTTACTTGAATCTGAACAAGGTTAGTTCGGAGTATTACTGTAATCATTGACATGGCCAACTTGAACATTGGAATCAATAGTTCTTCATAACTGAAGTTTGTCATTGAAAGGCTTAGACTGTTCACCACCAGGCTTAGGCTGTCTTTGGATCAAGGATTCGGGGGAGATAAATAAATAAATAAATAAAAGAAAAAAAAGAAAAAAGAAAAAGATACTCTAACCACAGCATACATTAACTTTCCATTTCGTAATGACTAATGACTATCCTCAATCCTAATACAGCCTTGGGTTCTTTTCTCCTTCAATCCATGTCGATATGACTCTTTTTCTCCTTCAATCCATGTCAATATGATTCGGATCAGTTTGGGTAAGGGTTGACGTTGACATACAAGGGTTGACGTTGAGATGCAAACACACACAGCATCAGCAGGCCTTAAAAGGACTAGATGCGCAGTAACATGCAACAGCAAGAGACAATTTAACTAACAGTTCAGTCCCAGCATCCATTCAAAACTAATTTAGGTAAGTTTTACCATCACTGCTTGAGCTTAAGTACTCGAAACATCATGTTCGGAAGCAGTCAACAACACTAACACGGATGCGGAATTTTCCGTTGTAATAAACAGCCTTTCCAACGACAGTCAAAAGGCTAAATAGAGGGCTCAATGCATAGAGAACCATAGCTGTAGTAATCATGCACCCATCACAGAACTAGAGTTCCTCTTGCACTCAGCCAACATATCCATGTAGAGCTGACACTTGCTGATATCGTTGCCATATCCGTTTAGGCACTGCATGGAGACAAAGACCAAGAAACAACAATTAGAAGGTCCTTTTTTCAGTTCATGAATAAAACAAACATCATTTAACAAAGTTGTGTACAAGTTTTGTAAGGAGGTTTACTCCAATTCACTTGGATAACAGAACTCTTTTCATTGTTCTAGCTTTTAACTAAATGGCCTAGTATCTTCTATTCATTTCAATCCGGCTATACTTAAATAACTAAAATGCTTCAGATAAAGCATCAGAACCATTCATAGGAAAAACTTAACAACCTTCCCAATTCTTATAAAAGTGGCCTCTCCTTTATATCTTAAGAGAGTTCTTAGAGTTGATTAAGCAGTTTTCCTGGTCAAAAGATGAACTTCTTAAACTTGAACACGCTTGAATCTCTGCAAACCCCAGCACGAGTGAGCAGGGTACAACACTTTATCTTCTTTTGTTGATCATGTTAATTAAAAATATATATTCTATTAGTTACGCATTAGCAGCAACATTACCATCAAAGTCCAAACACATGCTTCGCCTTCAATATTTAAGACTCTGTTCATATTCCCTTCTTGGCATATCCCCAAACCCATTACTTCTCCTCACAGTCCGATTCAAGAATGAAAAAGAGAACTGATCATCCTCCACCAGCAGTTCTATTTTTCTTTCACTTTCATTTCCATATAACCATCAGTAAGAAATGATATGATTTCAACTATACTCTCATTCACAACATAAAAAAGGTTGCAAACAAGTAAAAGAAGTTCTACATACATCTTGGAATGCCTTGGAATGCATGCTGCAAGCATCAGAACCCATGCTGTTTGCAGTGGGTGCTGGGGCAGGAGCTGATTCAGAAACAACAGTTTCATGTTGAATGGTGCGAGGACCCATGACTGCATCCACAGCCCTGTGTGCAACAGCACTGCCAGTACCAAATGCCATGCCTGCAAACAAGAGGAAACGAAACACAAACTTCAACCTTACGTAGAGTCTAGTGCTGAGGCATGATTTATAAAAGATAGGATAACTGATATCCACATACCTTGAGCTATCGTGGCACCAAGGGCTCCAAGCATGGATCCACCACTGCCACCTTGAACAGGAGCTGGTGGAGGAGCATGGCTAACTGCGGCAACAGAAGAGTAAAGATTATGTATGATCAAAAAATTGAGAAAATGTATAGGTTTAATTGATGAACTGTTTTAATGTTTAAGCAAATGAAAACCAGGACTCAATTTGGTGAAACTATAAACATTCTGTAGGCGTTACATGATATATTGGCAACGCAAAAGACAGTACCTGGCTGAGAGGGGTTACGCACCGGTGCAGGACGAGGAGCTGCACGTGGTGCTGGTCTTCCTGCAACAGAATTCATACAACAGTCAAAGGATTATTAATGCAATGCAGCATAAACAAATGGAGATGCTTTAGCAAAACAAAACTACATGTTTATCGAGAGCATTCTTGTTCCTTTTTCCTTTGCAAAAACTACGTCCTGCCGTTTAAAGCTCTATATTCTAGCATCTTCACTTTTAAATTTTTTTCCTACCTCTTCCTTGTGTATCCTAATGTTAAACATAAGGGAAAAAAGCCAAAGGGCAAAAGCGAGAGGCAAAACAGGATCTTTCGGGTCCACTGTCTTGCGTTAAGAGATGAAAATTACTGTAAGCATCTATAAATGACTATAATCCTGAACACAAAAGTTTTGAACGAGAACAACACCTTGCTCGAATAACGAAATCCATTTATGAACTACCAAATCTATCCCATTCTCGTTGAATAAATAAGACAACCAAATCCACCCACTTGAATCACACATCTATCAAGACAAAGCCTAAGTCATTTAATAGCAAATGTCCAAGTTGAAGCGAATATTTACCCAATATTCGAGTCGTTTGGGGCTTCACCAACCCCATCCCCCGGAAAAAGGTACCCTACTCAAATTAAGTTTATATATAGCAGAAGCAGAGTCTTGGATCATGAATTCGTGAAGGATTTCCAAAAGAAAACCAAAACTACGAGAAACCAAATCACCAAATTTGGCTACTCTATCAAATCCATATTTTTCCCACAGTCCAACCACAGGTTTAGAGGTTCCATTATCTGTTCTCCTTCCGATGCTTACCAGCCAACTAAAAAGACTAATAAAAAACATAACTTTGCAAATCCAGTGGGAAATAGAAATACTAAAAACAGATCGATAACATTAACAAGTCGAATAAAGAGAAAATGAGAGACGAGCACTCACCGCCTGAGCTTCGACGAGGCATTGTGTTCCAGATACGAACGATGAAACCAAGAGTAGTGACAGAAAGTAGAGGTTGGAAATGGGGAGTTAAACAATAAACATAGCCTAAAACCCCCTGGGAAAGTATTTATGTCCGGGGTCCATCATATCGGGTTCCACCAAATCTAGATAGTTCTTGTAAGTTCTAATTAAGGGTGTATTCATTGGAATATGCTTTCTTTTCTTTTTTGAACAGAAGGAGTGTGCTGCGCAGAGTGCTGCGCGGCTTCCGGTGCTACCTTGCCGGCATCGGTTCAATAATCGGAGGCGTCCACTGCGTAGAGCTCAACGAATACTACAAGTGTACCAAAAATCAACCCGATCAAATATCGGTAAGTACTTCATCGAAATACATATAACTTGGAAAAAAATGAATCCTAATGGATACGAAACACTGGATCAAAACCACTGAATCCATTATTTTTGAATTATATGTGTTCCGATGAGACACTTAACGATATTCGATCGGGTTGATTTTTGATAAACTTGTAGTATTCGACGAGCTCTACGCAGTAGACGTCTCCGATCGTCGAACCGATGCCGGCAAGGCGGCACCGGAGGCCGCGCAGCACGCTGCGCAGCACACTCCCCGGGTCCTCTTTTTTTCATACTGTTTGCGTGGCGCACCTTGAGTGGTCGTTCTATTTTTTCAAAAAGTAATTTTTTAAAAAAGAAGGTAAATTTTAAGGTAAAAAATTATGTATTTACTCAAATAATTTTTCTAGCAATATGGATCTTATTTGATAGATCTCATTGAAATCTTTTAAATGGTGCGAAAAAATGTTGAAAATTTATTTTTCATTTTCGTTATATTTAAGTTTGAAATTACTTTCTTTTTGATTTGAAAAATAAGGTTTTTGGAAAAAAATGGAACGGGGCTGACTAATTTTGAAACTAAACCACCTCGACTAATTTTGAAACTAAGCGAAAGACCGAGTAACCGCTTTCTCCAAAAATCTTCTTTTTAAAAAATAATGTAATTTCAAACTCAAATATAACGAAAATAAAAAATAAATTTTAATATTTTTTGCACCGTTTAAAAGATCTCAATGAGATCTATCAAACAATATTCATATTAGTAGAAAAATTATTTGCGTATACACATGATTTTTGATCTTGAAATTTACCATCTTTTTCAAATATCCACTTTTTGGAAAAGTGTAACGGCATCTAAACTCTCCCGGCCTTGACTCCTTTAGATTTGGAATGTTTAGGGGGTGTTCCACTTTTGTGGAAAATGAACTTTTAAAAAAAAGATAATTTTAAGTTTAAAAATTATGTGTTTATGCAAATAATTTTTCTACCAATATAGATCTTATTTGATAGATTTCATTAAGATCTTTTTAAACAATGCAAAAAAAATTTAAAAAATATATTTTATGTTCATTATATTTGAGTTTGAAATTATCTTCATTTGAAAAAATAGAACTTTCTGTAAAAGTAAAAAATCACCTTAGCTTCGCGAACATGCAAACTTATAGAAACACAAATACTTATTAGTTTTTTCATGTTCATTTAGCTAGGAGATTATGCAGTCGTCTAAGGCACCTCCACGTAAATGTGAGGTGTTCGTGACAGCTAGGACACCACGTGGCTGTGCCGGTGAACCACCAAATAAATTTTCCACTTGGCCAAACAATTGGGTTCCAGTGGAGCCTGATTTGCCCTTCAGTATGGCAGAAGTCTAATCACATGTGCATAAATTACTGTGGACACTTGAGTTATTAACAAAATTTTAATTACAAACCAATGAAGTGTTGATTAAAAATGATAAAGCTATGGTGATTCATTGATTCAACATAGTTTATGTAAATATAAATTATAAAGAATTGTTGTAAGGTCCATTATAGAATTTGGTAACATGTCAAGTCCACCTCATATTTTCAAAACATATGTAGTCCAGCCCATTACTTCTTTTAAAGCCTTGGGTCCCCTTTATTTTTTGATAGGACAAAATTAACCCTTCATTAAACTTTGTTCATTTTTTGACAATTTTTCATTAAACTTTACATGATCGTACGTAATGCTTCCACCACAATTATCACCACCAACCAACCACCACAACAAAACTCCTCAGATGACGGCGATCGAGAAACGAAACCAGTGAAACGCCACCAAATGGCAACCCATATTAAACCCATTTTCAACCCACCAAACCCATGTAAATATTTCATCTGGGACGCCCCCACCACCACATCCACCACCACACCACATCCACCACCACCACCACCACCATCACTACCACGCCACTACCACCGCTCCACCACCACCACCATGCCCCCACCACCACCACCACGCCGCCGCAGTCGTCACCACCACGTTACCACCGCCGCCAACACCTCCACCACCACACCACATCCACCACCACCACCACTATCACTACCACGCCACTACCACCGCTCCACCACCACCACCATGCCCCCACCACCATGCCCCCACCTCAACCACCACGCCGCCGCAGTCGTCACCACCACGTTACCAAACCCCAACTAACCGCCATTTATTAGTGCTTAATCTGGGCCATTCAACTTGGGCCCCATCACAACCTCAAAAAGACCGCCAATCATCACAATGTAACCTCCATCACAATTTTCATCCACCAGATTCCCAATGAATGCACCACCACTCCACCACCACCACCGCCACCGCCACCGCCACAACCCCGACCCCACCATCACCTCCAACACCACTACCACCACAATGCTACCACCACCCCCACCACCACGCTGCCGCCACCACCACCACTCCACCACCGCCTTTACCACAACCACCACCATCATTGCCTCGACCACAACAACAACACCACCACCGCCTTCACCACCACCACGCCATGTTTCCCATCTCCACTCGATCGTACCACCACCATTACCACCACCACTCCACTACGCCGCCACCACAATGACCAACTGCACTATACACACTATTCGTTATATATTTAGACTGCAAATTATTAAATGAACACTAACGCCAATGAGAATTTAGACTGCAAATTTCACTTTTAGACTGCAAATTTATTAAATGAACACCAATGCTAGAGAAAATTTAGATTGCAAATTTGCACTTTTAGACTGTAAATTTTTTAAATGAACACCAACGCTAGAGAAAATTTACACTGCAAATTTTCACTTTTAGACTGCAAATTGTCTTTATTTGCAGTCTACACACAAATTTAGACTGCAAATTATTAAATGAGCACTAATGCTAATGAAAATTTAGACTGTAAATTTGTTGAATGATCACCAACGTCGGAGAAAATTTAGACAGCAAATTTGCACTTTTAAACTACAAACAAAGGCACTTTCGCCCTGTACAAGTTTGCTTTGTGCATCACTGACTGCAAATTTTGGGTTGCACTCGTGAACACTCTGCATTTGCATTTTGAGGATGCATTTTTGCTCTAGTGTAACAAGTGCACTAACGTTTTAGACTGCAAATTTACAATTTTAAACGTAAAGTTACTTTTAAACCGTGCAAATTTGCCACGCACCTGTCACTAATGAGAATTTATTGCACATCTGTACTGAAAATTATTAAATTAGAAAATTTAGACTGCAAATTTGACTATTAGACTACAACGCACTTTCATCTTCTACACACTCTCTCAACCACACTCTCTTACACTGCATGTTAATGGCCAGAGATTGACTATTTGCATGAATGCAAATATTTTGCATAAAAGTGTGCATGAAAATTTAGACTACAATTCACACTGAATTGTCCAATTCCTTTTTCAGACAATTTCATGGACCATAACTTTTCGAATCGTATAAATTAGACTCAAATTGGAGATTAATTTACACTTTTCTCAAATTGTAAGGTTTCGAACACGAATTTATGATGACACTTCATAATAAAAAGTATTTGAATGTAAAGTGCATTACAAATGGCATTAGACGCCCTTGTTGGAACACGTTGGAGTACTATTCACTGTGAAATAAATGATTTTCGTTTTGCCCTGTTCTCTACGCACAAATTTAGACTCCAAATTATTAAATGATGGTGGCGGTGTTGTGGTGGTGTTGGTGTTGGTGATGGTGGAGTGGTGTTGGTGGCGGTGGTTGTGGTTATGGTGGTGGTGGCATGGTGGTGGTCATTGTGGTGGCAATGGTGGTGGCGACGTGGTGGTAAAGGTGTTGGTGACGGTGGTGGTTGTGGTGGCGGCGGCATGGTGGTGGTCATTGTGGTGGTGGAGGTGGTTGGCGGCGTGGAGGGGGAGGGGAAGGGGGTAGAGTACGTTGTGGTGGTTGTCATTTCGGTGGTGGTGGTGGAGTGATGGCGGTTGTAGCGGCTTGGTGGTGGTGGTGGTAATTGTGGTGGAGGTGGTGGCGTGGTGATGGTGGCGGCGGCATGGTGTTGGTGACCGTGGTGGTGGCTGTTGAGGCGGTGTGGTGGTGGTCATTGTGGTGGTGGTAGTGGGGGTGGTGGTTATGGTGGCGTCGTGGTGGTTGTCATTTCGGTAGTGGTGGTAGTGGTGGTGGAGTGATGGCGGCGGCGGTGGTGGTGGTGGTGGTGGAGTGATGGCGGTGGCGGTGGTTCTGGTGGGGGCTTGGTGGTGGTGGTAATTGTGGTAGAGGTGGCAGCGTTGTGGTGGTGGTGGTGGTGGTGGCAACGTGGTGGTGGTGATGGTATTGGTGACGGTGGTGGTGGCGGCGGCGTTGTGGTGGTGGTGGTGGTTTGTGGTGGGGGTTTGGTGGTGGTGATAATTGTGGTAGGTTTTGTGGTTTTGGTAAATAATTTTTCGGTAGTAGATCTTGTTGGTGATGATCTGTGTGGTTAAAAAATCTATTTTATGTGGTGGCGACGTCGTGGTGGTTGAAATTATCTTCGTTTGAAAAAATGGTGTAAAAGTGGCGTCGCGAACATGCAAACTTGTGGTGGTGGAGTGATGAAACACAAACACTTATTAGTGGTTTGTTGGCAGCGTGGCGGTGGTGGAGGTGGTGGTGGGGGCGTGGTGGTGGTAGAGGTGGTGGTGGTGGTGGAGTGGCGGTGGTGGTGGGTGAGTGATGGTGGTGGTGGCGGCGACGTAGTGGTGGTCATTGTGGTGGTGGTGGTGTTGTGGTTGCAACAAGATCGAAAAAAATGAAAAAATATATTTTTTATATTAACCAAACAAGGCCCTTGTTTCTTTTATTTTGGTTATTTTTGTCATTGAAATTATTAGTGGACTAGAGGTGTTAGAAAATTTAGGAGTGGACTAGGTGGGTTTGAAATATGGTACAATGGATCTATCAAAAATTCTCCCTATAAATTAAAGGGTTGGTTTCAAATTTCTCCCCCAAACCTATGCAAAAAGTTTTGAGTTCGTCCTTTTTTATATTTTTTTTAAGATGTCAGTATATTCATAGAAAATCAAGTCAAATCTTTACACAAGATGAAATCAAAACTAGGCGGAATACAACCCGACTGAAATAAAATCTTCCTAATCAAAACATTTAGAAACTATCTAGTGCGCTACTTTGTTTTGGCCCCTACAAAACCACCCAAAAGACCATTGTCTTGTCTTGGCCCATTCTTTGAAAAGCACCCATTTTGCCTTCAACTACTCGATTTCAATCTATAAGGTCTGATCGTCAATGGAGGTTCGAAAATCAAACAAAAAAAAATCTTCCATGTGCTTTTTTGTGTGAATTTTTCCCAAACCTTAGGGTCAAAAATACATTAGATAATAAATTTTTACTCATTAAATTTCTCTTGTCGGGACGAACTAATAAATAATTTTTTTAAAAAATATTAATAAATGCTAAAAAAAATTAAATAAGAACGAAAAATATATAGTTCGACAAATTAAGAAAAACATGAGGGAAATGCCACAAATTAACACATATTGTATTTTTTTTCCTCTATGCACCACGGAGTGGGTATAGTGACAAGTCCTTTAACAAATATCGGAGATGATTTCATTCCTTAACAACTCAATTTTCTACTTTGCAAAATAAGAATTTAAAAATAATGCATTAATTTTTGGCAAGTTACTTGACGTTGACAAGTTTTTTTGACTTTATTAAAAAACTGATTTTCCTTATTTAAAAAAACAAGTGTTTTTATTAGGCTCTTTTTGTAACTTGTGGAAATACGTGGAAAAGAAAGGAAAAAATTTAAAATTTTCTCTATCCTTGTTTGGTTCCAAAGGAAGAGAATGAAAATTTTCACCTTATTTGGTTCTAAAGAGAGGGCTACGATAATTTAATAATTTTCAGAGTCTGGCTCAACTTTCCTCTCAAGATCTCTTCAAAATTTCCCACTATTATTTTTCTTCTTCTTTTTCAATTTTTTTTCCATGAGTTCCAAACTGAACCTTAGCATTGGAACGCTGTATGACTGTACGGGGAGTGTCATTCCATCGGTACGGGCCAAATGATCGAGAAGTTTCTAGGTATCGAGGAATATCACGTGGTGGTATCTGTTGACAATGCAGATTGTCTAAACTTGTTTTAAATGGTCCGAATTTATGTCCCCTCTCTCCCCTCACTCTAACATTCTAAAATCCGAACTGTTTGAATTATCTAAAATACGTTTGAACGGTCCAAATCGACAACGGATAACACGTGCGCCCAAAAATTTCTCCCAGGGGTGATCAATCCAGCATAAACCCAATCGAAGTCTAGAACCACACCACCCCAAATCCAGTCAACCCGTCTCTCTTGATTGGGCGCCACGAAAAAGAGAAGCCTCTTCGCCCCTTTCTCCAAAAAAATTTCAAACTCTCTCTCTCCCCACCCCCTCCACCGTCCCACACCTCTCACGCCCCTCTAGGGTTTCACCGATCTCCACAACTCCCCTCTCATCCCTCTCTCATCCGCATCGATTCCTATCTATGGCCGAAGAACCGCTTACTTCATCTCAACCCTCCCCTTCCCCTCCCTCCTCCAATGCCGCTCCCTTAGGCCACTCCGTGATCCCAATCGTGAACAAGCTCCAGGACATATTCGCCCAGCTCGGTAGCCAGTCCACGATAGAGCTCCCCCAGGTCGCCGTCGTCGGCAGCCAGAGCAGCGGCAAGTCCAGCGTCCTCGAGGCCCTCGTCGGCCGCGACTTCCTCCCCAGGGGCTCCGACATCTGCACGCGCCGTCCGCTCGTGCTCCAGCTCCTGCAGATCAAGCGCAAGCCGGACGGCACCGAGGAGGAGTACGGCGAGTTCTTGCACTTGCCCGGGAAGAGGTTTTACGACTTCGGCGATATAAGGAGGGAAATTCAGGTATTATTCGGTTCGTGCATCGTATCGTATGGTTTTGTTTCTTTTGAATGAAGAAAACTAAGACTTGTATTTAGTTTTATCTGGTCACTGAATTTAGACCAGCATTCAGCTCTCTACGGTTACTGATTCACTGACAACATATCAAGTTTCTATGCCTTTTATCCTTTGAAGTGGGGACGGTGGTTAGATTCAGTAGAGGTTTATGAGTATTGAGGTTTTATCTGGTTCGTGCATCGCATTGTATTGCCTTTCTAAACGAGAAGTTAGACCAGTATTCAGTTCTACATGGCCTCTGAGAAATTGAGGTGCTCTTTGGTTTGTGCATTGTATTGTATTGTATTGCTTTTTTATAAGAAGAGAAGTTTGACCAGTATTCAGTTCTACATGATATCTGAGAAAATATGGATTTTGTATGTGTTTCTATCAGTCGAACTGAGAGCCATTGCTAGATTGGTAGAGGTATTACGATTCTAATGATATTCCGGGAGGAATTGAGGGCGCCCTTTAGTAGCTCACTCTTACCATACCTGACATCTGCTATCAAGTTTGTCAGTTCATGAATGGCCTTGGCCCCTCGCCACCGTACATTCCCGGGCTGTAAAACGCATCTTGCGATATCTGAAGCGTTCTCTTGGCCTGACCATCACTCAGGGACCGTTAACCATCTTTTCATTCTCGGATACCGAGTGGGCTGGCTCTACTGGCTCCCATGGCTTCTAAGGTTATCGCCTCCATGTTCTCCCCTAACCTTCTCTTATGAGCCAGCTTGAGCTCCCCTATTTGGATCCTCTCCAATCCCTATGCGGTTCAAACGGCATCCGGTTGCACTGAAGCAACTTATGCCTTGTTTGTTTCCCTTTTTGAAAAAAAAAAATTCAATTAAAAAAATACTCATTACCCCTACTTGTAATCATTACTCTCCACTCATTAACCCTATCTCCAATTATTATTCTCATTTTTCTCTCTCTATCTCTCTTCACTCAATACCCCTACTTCCAATCATTACTCTCATTTTTCTCTCCATAAAATTTCTCTAAAACTCATCCAAATATAGCATTTGGAATCTGATGCAATCAAATCGAGGGATAGATTCATAAGAGTGATAAATCCCAAAATGGGTTATAAGGAGCAAAAGCTCTCTATATTCTTTTACCAATACATCAAAAAAAAAAAAAAAAACTAATGAGGGCACAAGACACCTATTTATAGACTCAAAATCCTACACACACTAAAGACACTAAATGACAACAATATCCCTAAATCCTACTGCATCGTACACCCCCTCTAAAGAAAACAATTTGTCCTCAAGTTGAACAAGAAGACTCAAGACAACTGAATCAAAGAAAATATTGAACTATAGAATTATTCATTATGCAGCTCCAAGGTAGGCATGTGGCTGCATTTCCTTGATCCACATCGCCCTCATGCAATAACCCATCTTCAATACGAGCTTTTGTTTGTGTAAATCCACCTCATCCATGCTTATGTGCCAAGAAATTATCCATGTACCATACTTTTTTGAATCAAAATATCATCGTAGTAGCTCATCATACTCACTACTAAGTCGCACCAAGAACTATCCACCTTAGCATGTTGAAAAGTCATAACACTATGCTCAAAACTTGCTTGCTTGAAGACAAAACCCAAAGGATCAACAACGCGTCCCAAATCATCTTTCCACTCTTTTGGCAACTTTAGAACTTGTTTGGGCACCGCAACAACACAAACTTGAACATCTTGCAATTGGGGCAGCTCGGGAGGCAACATTTCAAACCAATGCTCAACTTTTGGTTCAAGTTTGCATGCTTTATGTTTATTTTATTTAGTGTCTTGTGTCTTGTTGGCTATGAAGCACGGATACTCTATTTTGGCCTTTGTATCGCGTATCGGATACGGGTACACTCGGATACATTCCGAATACGTATCCGATACATTTTTTTTTTTTTTAGAGTATCCTGTTTTTATTTTATTTTTTGGTATTCGGATACGCTCCAGATACGTTTTGGATATGCGCGGGGTAAATATGTTATTTCTAAGAATATATGGGTTAAACTGCAATTAGGGCTAGATATATGTTTCTTCTAGTTATCCCTATCGATCAGAAACGAAAAAACGAAAGAAAAAGACAGGAAGAAAGAAGGCGATTCCTCTCTATCGTCTCTAATCTCTCTCTCGGTCTCACCTGTAAGTCTCTCTCTCCTCTCTCGGCTCTCTCTCTCTATCGTCTCTCTCGCCTCTCATCTCTGTCGTTGTATGTACAATGTGTGTATAGATATATTGCATACTTTGTATATACAGTATACACATTACATTTCTCTCTCTCTCTCTCTCTTGTCTGGCATCTCTCTCTTGTCTGTTATTTTTTTTAAAAAAAATATTCAGTTTTACTGAGTCTGAAACCCTTATTACTGTTTTTTTAAACAGTACATGATGGATTCTACTGTTACTTTAATCATTAATGAAATTTTAGGGATGAAAAATTATATATATAATATATAATATTTTAAATTTAATTTTATATTCAACGTATCCCTAACGTATCATATCCTACTTTTTGAAAAATCGCGTATCCACGTATCCATATCCGTATCTCATATCCGTATCCGTATCTCATATCCGTATTGTATCTGTATCTCGTATCCATGCTTTTTAGCTTGTTGGCTATCTTCCCAATGTAATAAGCAAGGCTCATTGCTTACAAGAATGGACATTTCTTGTTCTTCATTATTGCCCCCAATATGCTCAAGCCCTTCATTTCCATTACCCACCTCTTCTTCAAACTTGTCCCATACAGGAACATCTTCAAAATCACTACACGTCTCAACAATACTATCGCTTTTAGGCACTTCATGTGAAAGTTCATCAAGCATAGGAACAATATCATCCTTATCATCCTCACATGGAAACTCGTCAAATACGGAAATCCCTTCGAAATCACCTCCAAAGTCTTCATTTGGAGACTCATCAAAGATGGATAAATCTTTACACTCATCTTCAAGAATCATCTCCGAGAACATCCTCCAACTCTTCACTTGGATATTCATCAAAGATGGGAAAATCCTTGAAATAACCAAGTTCCGTCACCCCAAAGGATTTCTCTTGAGTCCTCCACTTATGAGCATTAGTCAAAGAACTGACATTCGCAAAGGAAGGGAAAGGTAAGAACCGTTCCTTGAACGTTTTTTCATCTTTTTCCACTCTCTAATCTTTCCCTTGCCTCTCCTTTTCCGGCTATCTTGTAATTGTCCCCACCAATCAGAGGCTCTACCTCGAAGATGTTTAGAAACTAACTTTACTTTCATTTCATCCGAGTAAACATGGCATTCAAATACTCTCTCAAGATTATTCAACCAATCGACAAACTCCTTAGGAGTGAAACTTCCATCAAACTTAAGGAATTCATAGTCAATGTTGTTCGAACATGCTCTACGCCAATGTAGAGCACCAACACAATGGTTATACTTAAAAGAATCCATACCTTTGGTCGGAAGTTGTAAACGTCGTGCCTTTTCAACCAAGGTAGCCACTTTACTCAACTCTTTAATCTCTTTCCTCTCGCAATTTGAATTGCCATAAGTATCAATTTCATTACCAAAATTTTCCATAACATCTCTAGCTCCTCTTCTAACTCTAACTCCATGAGCCATCACATTACCACAATCAACTCCAAACATGCAAATCAACCCCAAAGAACTTGTACCCAGTCAACTTAGCCACCAAACTCAGTCAACTCAATGCACAACTCAGCAAACTCAGTCACAAACTAGATCTTTCACAATCCATCGACACAAATGATATCAACCCACAAGAAATTGCAGCAAATAGCAGAAAACAAGACAAACCTAGCTGAAATCAAACCTAAAAATGCAGATTCGAGTGCCAAAAGAGAAGAATGAGGGCCCTTACCACTGTTTGGAGCACCAAAGAGAGCTAATCCACTGTTTCGAGTCCAACCGAAGGTTAATCGAGCCTTATCCGAGTGATTCGAACACAGCAGAGGTACGTAGCAAGTATGGGTCACTGTTTCAAGCTTTGAAATGGCTGAATCATGTGCCGAAATGGGGTTTCTAGGGTCTGGGTCTCTGTTTTGAGGTGCGAAATGGCTGGTTCAAGTTTGAAAAGGGCTGGGCCAAGCTCGAAAATAAAAAGAGTGCAGACCTTGGTCGAAAATGGTGATTCGAACACTGGATCGAGTGTGAACAGTGGCGAAATGAAAAGATCTGTAGCCGAGATGGGTTTTGTTGTCTGAAACAGCCAGAATTAGCTCCGAAAATGGTTGATTTGTGAGTTTCAAGGGTTGAAATCGAGTTTTACGGCTTTGGGTTGCGTAGATCTGGAGATTTCGAGTGGATTGGAGGTGACTTTGGGCTCCAGCGAGTCTCTAGCGAAGATTCTGGCGCTGGCGCCGCTTTGGGGTTCTGGCGAGATATTCCGGCAAGGTTAGGTTTCAAGCAAGATGAAGGGTGGGGGTTGAGCCTAGAAGCTCTGATATCAAATGATGCAATTAAATCAAGGGATAGATTCATAAGAGAGTGATAAATCCCAAAAATGGAATATAAGGAGCAAAAGAGCAAAAGCTCTCTATATTCTTTTATCAATACATCAAAAAAACTAACTAATGAGTAATGAGGGCACAAGACACCTATTTATAGACTCAAAACCCTACACACACTAAAGACACTAAAATGACAACAATACCCCTAAATCCTACTGCATCAGAATCTTAGTGGAATCGAGAGAATTGGTTTGAATTAGGAATTACGCTATGGAGGACAGTGGACACTATAACTGTTTAGTATGCTTCTGTGGTAGCGTCATCGTTTTGAAACAATCATAACGTGGGAATGAGTGTTTCTTTATGGTGGGATAGTTTTATACTTGGAAAAGAAAACTTCAGAAAAGAACATCCACACATGCTGTAAAATGTAGAGCAATGCCTTTATTTTATGCCCTTCTGGAATATCAGAGCAATAGGTATTACTGATAAATATTTAGTTTGTGACACAGTGTAGTAGGTTCATATTATTCCACAATGCGCTGTGTTTGGGACCAGGAAATTATGAGAGGATGGTCGTTTTGATTATATGGAATTGTTCTATATCCATGTATCCAACGCCTCCAGAATTTAGTGATCTTTATGATATCTGAATGGTTAAATAATAAATGGAGATATAAGACCTGAGATCACGGAAAACGTGTCTATATCGAACATCAGGCCGATTGAAAGGTAGAAAACATCAAACATCACACTCATGCTTATTTATTGCATTAATGTTGGTCTAATAGTTTTCAAAAACAGCAGTAGACTGCTGTAACGGTAAGAACGGTGGTTACTGAATTTCTGAAAACAGCAGTAGAATGATTTCTACCTTAGATTAATGACGAATAAAAAGAATATGATAACAAAAGAAAATAATGAAAAACTAAAAACAATAAAACGAACAAAGTACAAAAATCCCCCCCAGTAGAAAGAAAAAGTCTGCATTCTTTGTATATTTTCTCCCTTTTGCATCTCAATAATTTGCATTCACTCTAGGCCGAAACTGAGAGGGAAGCAGGAGGAAACAAAGGTGTTACTGACAAGCAGATTCGTTTGAAGATATTTTCCCCAAATGTTCTTGATATCACATTGGTGGATTTGCCTGGGATTACGAAGGTTCCTGTCGGTGACCAGCCTTCTGACATTGAAGCACGGATTAGAACGATGATAATGTCATATATTAAGCTCCCAAGTTGTTTAATACTAGCTGTTACACCAGCAAATTCTGACTTGGCAAATTCAGATGCTCTCCAGATAGCTGGAAATGCCGATCCTGATGGTAATTTCTGCTTTCTGTCTGTATTTTTTTTCTATAGTATCAAGTAAAGTAAAAGAGCTGAATGTTTATCAGTTGCAGGATGACATCACCATTTAACACTGTTGCTTATGCATTTCACTTTCTTTTGACAGGTTATCGAACCATTGGTGTGATCACAAAGGTGCAAATAAGTGAAATATAATTTTCATGTGTCTGTGTTATGCTTTTAGTGCTTGATAGATTCTGACACAAGTTAATAACTCTTGTTGTTGCTTCAGTTGGATATTATGGACAGAGGTACAGATGCCCGCAATTTTTTGCTGGGAAAAGTAATTCCTCTTCGGCTTGGTTATGTAGGTGTTGTGAATCGTAGTCAAGAGGTAATCCTTTATTTTTGGTAATTCCCTTTGTGTTTGGCGAAGCCATTGTACAACCCTAAACAACATTTAGCAATGTTCTAAAAGTCGCTCGGCGCTAGTCGGGCAGTCAGCCACCTTCGAGTGATTAATCGGTGCATATTAATTAGTAATCTGTGATTAATCGTTAGTCAGACCTAATTGGATAGGCTCTGCCAACGATTAATCGGCGATTAATTCTTTGTTTTAGAACACAGACATTTAGTGTGAAAATAACCAATGGTGATGCGTGATTTCTAGACGTTTGTTCGTATGGTTTGATAGGATATAGTCAGACTTAACAGTTTCTTATCATTGTTTTAGTTTTTCTGAGAAAAATGGTTAGTCGTATTTTGCTTGTGACTTATCTATTGCTTTTGTGACCCCTCAAAATCAATTTGGTTATTTTCTCTTATGTACGAATAGTTAATACTCAATTTGTGTGGTTCGCGTTGAATCAGACGGTGATTGATTTGTTTTGATTCACAAGAGTAGGATCCCATTCGAGATATAATTCTTGATTCATTATCTGTGGTTTGGAAACTGGATAACAAAGCAGAGTGGTCTGCATAACGTGTAGATCGTGTAGGGAAATACTGAAATTCTGTAGGATCATTGAATGTAAGGCATCTGGTATATTTTTAATGTAAGGCGTCTAGTATCTTTTTATTTGTTGGTATGTTCAATTTGTAAGGTTGTTGGCTTCTGGTCTAATCAGTTGGTATCATCACTGTACAGGACATTATGCTCAACCGGAGTATTAAGGATGCACTTGTTGCTGAGGAGAAGTTCTTTCGCAGTCGTCCAGTATGACCCTACTGTTTCATCAATTCTCTATTTGACACTATTTGCAGCCAAACTATTTGTTATATGTGTCTTTTTATGTATGTAGGTCCAGTATGACCCTACTGTTTCATCAATTCTCTATTTGACACTATTTGCAGACAAACTATTTGTTATTTGTGTCTTTTTATGTATGTAGGTGTATAGTGATCTTGCAGATCGCTGTGGCGTCCCCCAGTTGGCAAAGAAACTGAACCAGGTACAACCATCTGATACTTAGTTGCTTATGGTATCTCATGCTCTTTGAAAATGGGTGTCTCATTTTAACCATAATATCTTTGTTTGTTTGCAACATCCCATGCATGAAGACAAACAGATTGGTTTCTGTTTTGGGTAAATGTTTTTGAGGTGTTATAGTGGCTGTGGTTCAATTTCTTATATTTCCTTTATTTTATTACTGGTTTCTTTCTTAATTGGGGTTGTAAGTGAATCGTCCCCTGCACAATTTCTAATACAAACTCCTTGTTGCCAATCAGCGATGAGGGGAAAAGACGGATGGGGGATGGCAAATACATCGGTTATGGGATGCATAGCATCCCTATTATGGCCTAGGGCCACCCCAGACTTTGCCAGACCCCAGTTTATGGTCTATCAAAGCCGCTCTCCATGAACTGCCTCACCCAGCCCTGCCTGCTACTGCCCGGATTTGCGTTATTGATCCAACAATCTTACTGCAATGAACAATTACACAAATGGACATACGTGAGATCGAACATAGTGATCAGTCCATTCTACCCAAAAAACTGATTAGCCTCCGTCTTAGCAATGGTGTAGCGATCACTTTCTCCATCTTAACCCTGAAGTCCTGAACAGTTAGACCTTCATCCTCTCAGTTTGAAGCCATGTGGCATGGCAGCGAACAAATTTCCCTGTTCTTTTGTCATCTGACTCATTTCTACACTCATGCACATCTCCTGCATTACATACATACTGTCTGTTCTATTCTTTAATGCCTCTTGTATCAATCAGGTATCTTGTCTTTTTTGAACTTTTCTGATGGTTAAGTAATTTGGGAAGGCTACAGGTTTCATTGAATACTTCAACCTGTCTTATGCAGATTTTAGTACAACACATCAAGACTCTACTTCCTGGGTTGAAGTCACGCATAAGCACTGCACTGGTTTCTGTTGCGAAGGAGCACGCTAGCTATGGAGAAATCACTGAGTCAAAGGCAGGACTTCTTGCTCACTATAGTTTCCACTAGATTGTACTTGAATTTACTGCTAAACTCATTTGGAGATTATTCCCTTCATGCATTGTGCATCTTTTTTTTTTTTCGAATCTTCCAGTTTGGCCCAGCAGTTTAACATCGTCACTGTTATCAACCAAAATTTCAGAGGTCTTGCATTCGACTTCTACTGGCAACACCTTGTCTTATCTAGTATATGAAATCATCTATTGGTTGTTGAGAACCCGCCAGCTGTCAACCAAAACTCAGAGGTCTTGTGCTTAACTTCTATTGGCAACACCTTGTCTCACCTAGCGTGTGGGTCTTGTACATCCTGGGTTAATTATACTGGGGTGGTCTAATATGGTCCTACCCGAGGCCGGTTCCAGGTTACAAACCAAATGCAGACTGAGTAAGGAGCATGTGGGGTTGTGGGCCCCCAGTCAAAACATAAAAAAAATGAAGTGCTGATATTTTCACGTATTTTTTATAATTATTTTAGTGTCTGCAAACTTGTCCTCCTTAATGGTGATTGTTTTGCAATTATTGGCTTACAGAATGTTTTTTCTAGCTGAGGCATTGACTTGTTGAATTTTTTTTTCAACAAATATTTTTAAAAGAAAGTAGTGAACCATCTCATTTTGAAAACGAAGAGTTAGTTGTAGTTATATTCAAATTTTATGAATAATAGTCTATGTTTTGTGCTTATATTTAGACACGTTTGTCGAAAGCATTCATTATAATTTGTGGTTAGAAATGGATGTCTTAGTATTAGGTGGGTATGAAAATAAGTATTCGCAGTCATACTTAGTAGGGTGCCCCAACTTTGTCAAAAACCCTTGGTCCACCATTGTTACCATTAATTATTGATCATCAAAAGTTCTCGTGATTATGCTCAAGATCACTGGTATGTTCCTCCAAAAATCATACGTAGTCATGGTTCTGGCTTTTTCCCTCAGCATATGGTAGTGAAGAAGATCATGGGTAGAGCGTTGCCTGCGCATAGGCAGTGTAATGGACTAACAGAAGGTTCACATTTCTACATCGATCTACTCTGGATAGGAGGCAGTTTTGAATGTAAACCAGTTTTCTTTAGGATTTAGGTGTCCGTTTGATTTTAAGTTAATAACGCTTGTCACTGTGGTGGTAAGTTGTGTCCACTTATTTTTCAACATGTTTTAATGTTCTTCTTAGTTCGCAAAGTTGTAGTCTCTGCATAATGGCGCTTTACTGCTGTGTTTGATCTTACACTTACATCTCTTTTCCTAATTAACAGGCTGGTCAGGGAGCTCTTCTTCTGAACATTCTATCCAAGTACTCTGAAGGTAAAGTAAATTTGGCTCTACATACCTCACTCTCTTTTGAGCTATAAGAGTTCACGTTTTTTGAAGAATCCCTGGCCCTATGTATAGTCACTGGTGGATCCTTATTGACGGCAACATCTATTTCTTGTTGGAAGCAGCATTTTCTTCGATGATAGAGGGGAAAAATGAAGAAATGTCAACTTCTGAGCTGTCCGGTGGTGCAAGGATACATTATATTTTCCAGTCCATATTTGTAAAAAGTTTGGAGGTGTGTTTTTTTAACAATAGTACCTCATTTGGCATGTCTTCTGTTGGTCTAGATTGAATGAATACTTTTTCTCCATTACATGGGAGTGCAGAAGTTTTATTCTCCCAGTTTTGCCCGCACTAAAGTCCTGATTTTGTATTTTATACGGTCATTATTCATGTCGTGCCCCGGAGACGGGGGACAGCATGAGGTCTCTCTTGTCTCGTTTTCGCTGTCTTTGCAGCAATTAGATGGAATATACGTGAAGCAATTGATTCCAGCTAGGGTGTTTTACATGCATACCTCAGTTTCAAATAGCTCTTTGAAATGCCCTTTAGAAGTCCATTACCATTTTCACCTTATAGGAACTGGCGGCTAACTTCCTAAATTATACTGTTATCCTTGCTGTAATGGTAACTGCCTAACTGGGAGTGGGAACCAGTGTGAACTTGAATCCGTATTAAACTATCGAATTTGAGAAGGTTTAATGTTTGTTGCAGGAGGTGGATCCATGTGAGGACTTAACTGATGATGATATCCGAACTGCCATTCAGAATGCTACGGGTCCTAAATCAGCGTTATTTGTACCAGAGGTATTTTTTTTATTTTGTTTGTCTAATTGGAAAACTTGAATGGTTCCCTTGCAATTGGTTTTGATCTTTTGTTCCTGTTGTGGCTAGAAAACTCATCATGTTAGTTTAATCTCCTAATTTGTAGATTCCATTTGAAGTTCTTGTTCGAAGGCAAATAGCTCGTCTACTAGACCCAAGCCTTCAATGTGCTAGGTTTATCTACGATGAACTAATTAAGGTAAGAAAACTTTTAATGGCTATCTTTCTTGGTTATCTGGTGTTGGACTCACACTTAGGCAACTGATCTTACTGTCTCCATTTTAGATGAGCCATCGGTGTATGGTCAATGAACTACAGAGATTTCCGGTTTTAAGAAAGCGCATGGATGAGGTTGTAGGGAACTTTTTGCGAGAAGGCCTTGAACCCTCGGAGACAATGATTGGACACATAATTGAAATGGAGGTATGCCTGAATTGGTGATTTCTTATCTGTTCCTACTTGTTCCAGATGCATATATTTGGTAAAGAACTAAGGTGGAGTGTCTTTTCTAAGCTGCTCTGGGCTTGCTTCCATTGGTGTTCTTGTAAATTTGACTCAGTTGTATCTAAGTTTTTATCTCGGCATTGTATAGTCTCATCATGAGAATTATCTGATAGTGGTCTGGGCTGCTAAGCCTGCTATTCGTCTTCTATGGGTGTCTCTGGGGCTGCTCCTTGGATTTCTTGATGCAAAATCTTTCCTTTTATTTTATCTGCACTTGTGATTTATTCTTTGTAGTTACGGTCAATATTTTTTTTGATTCCTTGTGTTCTAGTCCTTGCCTTTTAGGTATTGTAAAGTAAGTATGTGTACTATTGTTCGAATTAGTGCTTGTTGACATTCTTTGACTTGATGAGTTTTATTCAACTATTTGAGGACTGAGGCAATTTGTCGAATTTGTGTTGCAGATGGACTACATAAACACTTCCCACCCAAATTTTATAGGTGGGAGTAAAGCTGTTGAGATGGCAGTCAAGTCTAATAGGGTAGCTCCTATTACTAGGCCAAAGGTATGCTGCTATTGCTTATTTCAAGTGTTGGATGTGCTGCAGCTTCACAACTGTTTCAATTACTTCTTCTCCTTCTTCCATCTCCTTTTCTGCATATTACTGTAGAATATTATTGGGTATATTTCCGATAGGATTCGGTAGATCCAGAAAAGGTACCAACATCCGAAAGAAGTCTGAAATCTCGGGCTATTCTTGCCAGACCACTAAATGGAATTGTCCCAGAGCAGGTATCTTAGTTTGTTTGTCTATTTCATCAGCTCTCTCTAGTTTTATTTTTGGTCTAAATCCTTGTTACTATTAGTTTAATTCAATTTTCTACTCATTTCATGTTTTTGTTGGGTGTCATAGGGAGTTCGGCCTGTTGCAGATGTTGAGAAAGCGGCACCTTCTGGTATAAGTACTCCTGCTTATAGTTTCCTCCTCATTGACATACTCCCTCTGCCCCAAAATTTTGGTCCAACTTTCTTTTTCTTGGATGTCCCATGCCTTTTAAGCCCTCATCCCCATGCAAATTCAAAACAAAAGTGGAGGAAAAAATACACTATTGTCTAAAATATCATTTCATTGCATTTAAAAAAGGAGGGTGAACTTAGAAATTTACACGTTTTGAAGAGGTAATTGTGTTCCTTTAAAATGCTGGAGTTCCATAAAGGGACCAAAATTGTGGGACGGGGATTAGTTTACAAGAAGGCTGTAGGAACTTTCATTCAGTTATCTAGTTTTCTTTTTCCTTGAGCTATTCTGACTCCAAATCATTGTTTTTAAAGAAGTGACTAATTTCTTTCTATGAGACGACTAATTTTCGTTGATTTATGATTAACTAGGGAGCTGGGGGATTTCATCAATTTTTGGTGGGTCGGATAGTCGCACGTCTGTCAAAGAGAACCCAACAAATAATTCTTTTAGGGAACCTGTTCAGAGCATGGAGCACTCCTTTTCTATGATCCATTTGAGAGAGGTAAGTTGAAAAGGTCTTATCTCCGGATATGATTATTGTGTCAATCTTTCTATTAATTGTTACTCGAATAAGGTTTGTTTATTCATGGTTACAAGTTATATAATGCTGACAAATGTATCTATTTTTTGAAGCCCCCAACCATCTTGAGGCCCTCAGAGACCCATTCAGAGCAGGAGTCTAATGAAATAAAAATCACAAAACTGCTGTTGAGCTCATACTACGACATTGTTAGGAAAAACATTGAGGATTCTGTTCCTAAAGCAATTATGCACTTCCTGGTAACTGCTCTTGCCACTTTTGTTTCTTTTCCCTGTTTTCCTCTTGTTCTTTGATTATCACAGTGTGATTTTAGCACCTAATATTTACAAGTTTTGGGGGGTGTGCATTATGGTTCAGTAGGAATTCTGATCACCCTTTGATTTAGATAGACTATTATATAATATTGCAGTGAGTGTGGAGTTGTTGACTTTTGAATTCGATAGCTGGTTGGCTGAGGCCAAATATGTTGGGGAACATTTGACAAGTCAAACTTGGTCAAATTATTTGTAGTTTGAAAACTCCAAATCCTTCAGTTTTGAGAGGGAAACATATATACACATTCCTGTCATGATCGTATAATACATGGTGATTTCTGTCATCTTGTTAATTTTTCATTAAAAATATTGGTCCGATCAATTAAAATATCGAATGCTGTGGTTACTGGTTGGGCAGTTGAATGCCCCCTTAATGACTATTACTATTAAACATTCTTGGTTTAGTTATAGTGTTATACAAATAATAAATTTCTTTGTCTGCCTTTTGACATTTTCAATGGGTGGATATATGAACATTAAGCATTCCATGCATTTTGACACTCGGTTTATATCAATTACCAGGTAAATCACACGAAAAGAGAGATGCACAATGTCTTCATTAAAAAGCTTTACAGGTAACATGGTTTGTCAAAATATCATTCACACTCTTTGCTGTATTTTGTTTTAATAGCCTGTGTACTATTGTTGGTATTGTTTAATACTCCACTGCTATTGTTAGATATTGTCCTGTGCGGTGATTGTGATGCTTGTGTGTTCATCTTATGATCTGAAACAGAGACAACCTGTTTGAAGAGATGTTGCAGGAGCCTGACGAGGTTGCAATGAAGAGAAAGCGCACCCGGGAGACACTCCGTGTGCTTCAGCAGGCTTTCCGGGTGTGTTTCCTTTAATTCCTTGCATGTTTAAGAAGACGCATCTAATGCAAAATCATCCATTACATCCACATATTAGGCATCTAAGATTTTGTCCACTTCTCTTTCTTTTTCTTCTCCCCGTATGTGTTAGGATGGGGGAAGTGGATTTTTCATCTGACATCTAGCTAGCATCAGCCTTATCAAAAGCAGCTTTATGAAAATTGATGTGTTTCCTGGTGTCATGCTCGTTAGCTCAAATTGCTTTTTTCCACCCATTGTCATCTGTAGATGTTTCTTTTAGATGGGATCAATGGTGGAGTAGGCTGCACTATGGCGAATACAGACATACTACTTATCGAACCAAGAAAATGAGTTACAACTTATCAAACCATGTTTTTGAACAAAAGCAAACCATGCTGATTTGGTTTGGTTCAATTCTCAAGTCATGGTCGCGTCTGGGTGTAAGTTTTGGGAATCAACCTAGAGATTTTTCTTCAGATTAGGCATCAACCATACCCGACTCAACCCATGTGGACCCCCAGGCTTTCAGGACACAGAAAAGGTTGAGACATCATTTGGTTGTGCTGCTTTTCAAAATTGTGCCTACTAAATATGATTGCTTCGACTGGACACTTTTGTGTTTGTCAGAGAAATAGACAGGAAGATATCCCATATATACTTTCTGGATGCCATAACCAATTTATGGGGGGAATAGTTTGGTGCATGTGTTCTATACCATTAAACCAAAATCATAGCTACTCTTCTTGCTTCCTTTATTTGTTTTGTTGGTGGGTAATTTTCTTCTCCTTCTCTTCTTTTCTAGACATTGGATGAATTGCCACTAGAAGCTGACACAGTTGAGAGGGGTTACAGTCTGAGTAATGATCCAACGGGCTTGCCCAAGATCCACGGGCTCCCAACATCATCCATGTATTCAACAAGCAGTGGTTCGTATGATTCCTACACAGCCTCTCCTAAAAACCCTAAGTCCCGTAAGTCATCTCACTCTGGAGAGCTACAATCGCCTTTCTATGGTTATTCAGAAGCAAATGGAGGTGGACGCAATTCCGTTCTGGGTCTTTACCCTACAGTTGATATGTAAGACCACCTGAAAGAATACATGGGACCACATTTGTCAACGCGTCGTGTGGGTTTTGAAATTCCTGTTCAACATTCTTTCAAGATATGTGGAGACCAGTGTCGTGGGTCTGGCTGCATCAGAGTTGGTATTTTGAACTCTAGGTGAGGTACAAGTCCAATGTTAACCATTGGCTTGACAGGCATATATTTTTCTTATATTCCCTTATAAGTACAATTAGTGACAAGCGCATTGTTTATATAGCTCCAAAAAGAATAACGAGAGCAGTTAATTCCTCCTGTATGATAGTAAAATCTTATATTTCCAGTGTTCAATTTTTTTAATCAGTTGCTTTAAGCCCAAAAATTTATAGATTTTTACTGGCGATTGATGTTTTGGTTTTTATTTTCCATCCTATGTTGATAGCGGACTAGTGGATTGTAACTGGTATGAATAGTTGGTTAATGATAGTAAGATGTATTTTGATGCTCTCTCTCTCTCTCTCTCTCTCTCTCTCTTCAAAAATAAGTGCCGACGTGCAGAATGCTAGTACAGTTGGTAGTAGAATGTCTAATAACCGTACCCATCTCTTTTCATGATTTGTTTGTTAGATTCAGAAGCAATTTCCAGAGGCAGGAAAATATCTAATGTGTCGGTTTGGATGATGATTAATAATAATGCAGTGAGTTACCCAATTATCGTCTCGAGTTCATAGAGTTACTTTGGGTTAACAGTTGATTTTTCCCCAAGACTTTCTCCACTGCCCATGTATATAAACTGACAAGTAGAATGGGGGTGAAAACATAGTCATTTTCTGCACGACAATTCACGTAATTACCTTCCAATCGGAAAATAATATTGCACTTCCATGTGTACCGGGAAAAAAATATTCAGCGTAGGTTGCTTGTCAATTTTCGGCAGTCGTGATTGGCAAAATATGGATTTTTTGCTGTCGATTGTCGAGCAGAATAAGAAAGAATTATCCATGCACAAAAAAAAAAATTTATTGGTCAGATTAAAGAAAATTGTCGAAAGGAATCCGAACAAATATGCCACATCAAGGGAAGCTAAGTTAACAAGAAAAACAATTGATTAAAGATTGGTTAGAAAACTTAACGAGCTTTACAAATATGTTCAATAGACGAGCCAATCATAAATAAATTTTAATCAAGCCAAATACGAGCTGATTTAGAGTAGATTGAATTTTTTATACATCATAAGCTGAACAAGCAGAGTAGTAACTTGTTTAAGCTTGGTTTGCAATCTTAACGAGCTTCAAATAAATGCTCAAGCCTTTGTAACAAATCAATCTTTGAAAAACTTTTAAAAATCAAACGCGAGCTCAAACTCAGGTAGCTTTTTATTTGTTTAGCAGCCCTGCCAATGAATTTGATTCTCTCTCAACATTCAGTTCCAAACACGATTTCAGGCCGAGTATCGTTCTGCGATGAGGCCCAAGGTGGAGAAGCAGACTCACATTTTGTTATACACATTTTGCTGACTCCATTATATTCCAAGATACAGTACACATATATGCAACAATGTGCGGGAAATATAATTCCATTCTTACTGAGCCAGATTTGTTGTGTACAACAGCCAAAATAACGCTTATATTTCCCCCATCAAGCTCCATCACTATAAACATAAAAGAACTAATGCAAGTTCACAACACACCGGAAAGGTACAAAGTTGGGCTAAGTTTGAAAAACTGGGAAGTTTACCATATAACTACTATTTCGTCCATTTTTTGGTTGCTAGTCTGATTTTATTGATAGACATGATTGGGACTAAAAGATTACTATGCATAGGACTATTACAGTAAAAAGACGGAATGTAAGCCAACCAAATGCTATTGATTCTTGGAGGACTATAATGAGGAAGACGACAGACCCACTCATGATACACTAAAGGGGCGTAGCTCTTTTCTATTGATCGAGAATGAGCTCCCACGGTACAAGCAGCCTGAATGTCCTGGATTCTCCAGTTGTCTTCAATCTGTATGGAAAAATGAGTTATTTATCACAGTAATTTCCATTTTTTTGTGAAATTAGTTCAGCAACAGCTGGCATCGCATGCCTGCAAGGACAGTCACTTGTTACTTACCGTTCAACAGTCACAGCTCAGTTATCACCATTCAACAAATTGAAGATGTCAGCCGCAGAGTTTATGACGTCGGAGTCATTAGCTTCACCCTCACTCTGTAACATATACTCATGACTCATGAGAAAACAATAATGCAAACAAAAGAAATATCAACCCACATGCATCCCAATAAGGATTAAGAACCCTGTGAAGGCACATACCTGTTCAATAGCCTTGACAGTTGGATCCTGGCCTCCTCCAGCTGAAACCTTTGAAAGGTCTCTTAAAACTCCCTGCAAAACTCAGATTCACGAATGAGATGATGGAGAAAGAGGTAATAGCACATCATACTGTGGAAGTAAAGAAAGTGATTTTTCAAGAAACGGTTGCATATTTTGAAGCAACCTGACGGAGATTTTGCCTTGAATAATATCACTAACCAAAGCCTCAAGAGAGAACCAATTCAAGCATAAAACCTTTGGAAGACCCTTCCATTCACAATCTCAAGTACTCCCTCCGTCCCATAAAGGTGGTCCCCTAAGAAACTACGTGCAATTTTTAAGCTTAAAAATAATGTACTTACCAAAATAATTTTTTGTGCAACATGAATCCTGTTTGATAGATCATAGATCTTGATGAAATCTTTTTTACGGTGCAAAAAAACTCAGAAAAACTATTTTAGTAAATACATATTTTTAAAATCATAATTTAGTAAATACATAGTAATTATTTTAGTAAATACATTATTTTTGCACGTAATTTCGTAGGGGACCAACTTTATGGGACAGAAGGAGTACATAAAAAGTGTACTCTCAGAGCATCTAATATCCTCCCACCAATCATGTAAAAGCTTCTCCAAACCTTATCTTTTGGTGTCATTGGGTGCTCTTGCTCAAGAAGGTATACGTCTACAAATAGCAAAACCAATGACTTGAACAACAAATATTAACCCCACAACTTGAGAATTTGAAGCAGAAACTCATCCATCAAATCCAACCAGATGTAACCTACGTCGACTGACCTATCTGAATCCTCCTCCACAAGTATATTGGTAAGAAACCTCAATAAATAGATATCACGAGTACTTAACTTCCAAGGCCTATCCATCCGGACTCATATCGTCAATGATCACAATAAAAAGGACAACAAAGATTAAGGAGAGTACAGGCTACACAGATTCAGAAATTCCCTCTGATCAAATCAAGCCAATATTCATGTACGTCATCTAAGAGGATAAAAGAGGGTGTAGACAAAACCAGTGTTATGGCACAAGTATATGGAGCATTAAATGTGCGATTACGAAAAAATATAGATGACAAGAATTCTTCATCTTTGAACCTAGGTACCGACCTTGTTTTTCCACTTGAGCCCACATGCATTGCACAAACTCTTTTCGCCATCTGGGCCACGACGCATCATCGGGGTAGACTTTGAGCTAATACCACAATGGACACATGCCGCACATCTGTGACGAGAATAAAATGAGATACCAAGAAGTCAAGGAACTGAAACAGAATCGTATCTTCCACCCGGACCATAATGGTTGAAGACACTTGAAAGGAGATGCAACAAATTCAATACAATGCAGATAAAGTATCTGTTGATGACACTTAATAAATGCCATGCCAGAAGGGTTGAAGAAATAGTGCTCGTCAAGGGATACGGGTGAGGCATGAAAGAAAAAGTTCCAAAGTTACCAACTCTTTCATGCATTGAGAAACTGTACCCTTTTGAAGAGTGGTGGGGATATTCCCACACTATATCACATCCTATGGACGTACAATGACAATAAATAAAGTGGAAATGCGTCCAATATAGTGTCCTCCTATGAGGGAGATCCATCTGCCCTCTCTGTCTCTCTGCATATTGAACAAAGGTAGAAACTGAAACCCAAAAATCAAACCCTGTGGTAACACAAATGTAGGCCTTGTTGTGCATAACTTGACAATAATGACATAAAATGGCACACAAGACTCGCAGATTGGGCTATAAAGACATCACAAAGACTGACCACACGACAACCTCATGGAAGGTGCTCAAATTTGATTGTAGTGATCATGCCTCGAGGAGCTACATCCTCAAGGGTGAAAAGCTATGGGCCAAGTACACTGAGGAGATGCCTTCGACAAGGAAAAGTCTACTATCAATTAAAGCAAATTGGGACTCACGAAGGTACTTCTTCCTCTTGTCCAGAATCCTGTGCTGGATCCCTATCTGACGAAGAAACCATTTCATCAGAAATTACCTTGGTAAACCGACCCTTTCGACGCTGCTGCCTGATGAATAGAGATAGAACGTCAGTAAATGGCCAGTTGACAACTGTGTAAGAAACAAAAAGACTAAACTACAAACAACGCAAAAATACCCCAAGTCTGTGAGACAGAGCAAACTAACGTTGCCTTCTCTGAAGATGAAAACCAGAACATTTCAATGACATATCAAGATTGGCATCTCCTTTTAGTATATTCTTTACATTTAGGTTAACTATTATAGGAACTAACATTGCACTTGCCTTAGATACATGGGCTCATGGCAGGTTTCACAGGTTTTATAAGACCATCTCCAGCCCTTGCCCTTGCCCTTTCTTTTCTTTATTATTTACTCAAAACCAAAACTTGAGTAAACCACCCCCCACCCCACCCCTCCCTAAAACTCAATCCAATCATTGACTAAACTCACTCCAATCGTTGACTAAAATGCATACCGAGTTGAAATTTACTAAAAATTTTACTCAAATCAAGGGAGATTCAATTTCTTATTCAAATCCGAACTTGCTATTTTCTCCTTCCCAACTTTACATATGCCCTTAATGAAACTTTTTACACAATTTTTTTTGCTACCATTTGGGTTTTTCATATCAAATAAAGCTTTTACTCAAATTGAAATTTGAGTAAAGATATAGGTAAGTAATGGAGATGGTCTAACCACTCAAAAGAGAGACTCAAATCAACAAAAAGAACAACAGAGAAGAAGATTAAATAAGCAAAAAAACTTTCGTGAAGTGTTGTTATACCGAAGTGCAACTTCTCTTCGGACATTGTAACGTGTTTTCTGACCAAAATATCGATATTTTTTCTTCTCCTTGAACCGAGTCAAAGAAGTGGCCCTTAGAGGTTGAGGAAAATCACCGAAACCACCCAATAGCAACAAAACTGCCTGCACCTGCAAAAATCAATGAAGAAGAGACAGTGTGTCACTTGTATACTTGTTTTAAATGGATGAATGCTATTCATACGATGATTTTATCCATAAAACAGCAAGCAACGAGCAGAACGATTTATAAATCAGACCAAAACAGACTTGTTTCAAATTTGATGTTAACCAAAAACTCGATACCTCTTCTGCTTCGTAGAAGGAAAATCAATGAATAAACCCACTTCAGCTCATCCTCATCCCATGCAAACCGAAACGTGTTTCATGTTGACAAATTAAACCGAAGCACATTTTGAGAGACCGAATTTTTTTTCAAAAACATCTAACGATTGGTAACAATCATTGGCAGGCCAGAATCAAATGCTAAAACATCCAAACAATGTGATACAAAAACTTGGCAGAACTCATCCTTGAAAACCAGCTTGCAAGGGGAGGGTGCCCAAGAGCTTGAATACACAAGACCAAGCGTATACTTAACCGACAGGAGAAATAATTCACACCAAAATACAACACTCGAAAATCCTAGTGCATAATTCACACCAAAAAAAAAAAATTAGACCAAGTATCAGATGTACAAGCCAAATATTTTAGGTGAGGTGGCAGCAGAAACGTCATTGTGTAGGAATTATAGTTCACGGAAAAAAAAACAGAACAAGAAATTGATCAAAATCCACTAGATTCAGACGCGGAAGAAACACTACTGACTCTGGTAGTTAACCAATACCCGTACTTAACTGATGTGGGACATTAGGATCAAAAGTCAAAACACAATGCACCATTAACAATTTGCATTTAAAGATGAGAGTACAACACTTTAATTCCTAGTGCATAATTCACACACAAAGAAAGGACCAAATATTATATGCAGAATGCAAATATTATAGGTGGGGTGGCAACAGGCAAGTATTTTAGGTGAGGTGGCATCAGAAAGGTCATTGTATAGGAACTATAGTTCATGAAATTGATCAAAACCCTACTCATGAGAAGAAAAAAAAAGGAAGTCCCAAGGTTAGTCCGGTTGGTTGGTGGGTTTACTCCCCACACAATTGACCAGGGTTCTTGATTACTGGGGTCAAGCCTAAATTTCTTGTGGAAGGCCTGCCTTTGACTGGATCAGAGAGAAAATTAGTCGAGGTGCAGGTTAGCCGGGCCTAGACACCCTGACCGTCAACCAAAAAACAAAAAACAAAAACACAATGCAGCATTGAGTCATTGGCAATTTGCATTTAAAGATGAGAGTACAACACTCCAAATCCTAGTGCATAATTCACAAAGAAAGGGACCAAATATCATATGTACAAGGTAGATATTATAGGTGAGGTGGCAACAGAAAGCTCATTGTATAGAAGTTATACTTCACGAAATTGACCAAAACCCTAATCCCCACAATAAAAAAGAACAAGAAATCGATCAAAACCCAGGGTAAAAACCCTACCTTTTCAGGCGAAACGGCATCAAAGACGTAAACCTCGCCCTGAAACGACAGCGTCAGCTGGTCCGTTACAGGAGCAATTTCAGACCCAATAACGGACAGAGAAAGGGGATGAACGCCATCATCGGCGCCGCCGTCGCCGTCACCGCCGCTGCTGCCGGCGCCGTCGTGGATTGGGTGGGATTCTTCGAATCGGATCTGGGGGTTGTCTATCGACTCCTCCCCAGCCGCCACGTCGTAGTTTTGCTCTCGGATCTCACTCCCTTGCTGCTGCTGATTCTGTGGTGTTTGTTGAGAATCCATGTCCTCGGTTCCGTACATGGGTGTTGGGTGATTCGAATCTGACATTCGTGGAGTATTCGCAATTCAGCTGGAGATGAATCTAATGGAGTATGAAATACCACAAATCGGCACTTTCATAAGTTCAAAGAGAATTGTCTCTCACACTGCTTTGGGAGGACTGAGGAAACCTCAACACTCGAAGGCAAGGTTAGCTGAAATGACATTTTAACTGTTTTAGCTAATTAATAAATAAAATCTCATTCCATTAACACTTTTTCTATTTTTTTGAATTTTTTTCTTATTTAATTTTTTTTGTATTTTTAGTTTATGCCTCACTTTTTTATTTTTTAAATAAAAAAATGAGACGTAAAACTAACAAATACGAAAAAAATTCAAATAAGAACAAAATCCAAAAAAGTCCTAAAAGATGCTATTAGAACGTCTTAGATACCATATGAGTACACATAAAAAAGGAGAGTGATTGTCACTTTTTTGTTTTATACATGCACTCTTTTTCTTGTATTTTAGTAAAAAAACTAGTATACTTACAGATAAGAAATGTGGTGTGTATCAAAAAGGAAAGAGTGAAAAACACAGCCTTGCTGTTTAAAAAATTTGGTGAACTGTGAAATTGGTCCAAACCGAACTGATCTGTACATTTTGGATGGCAACACTTTACCCCTTTTATGACTCCTGTAATAATTATTGACCTAACTGGAGATTAGTCGTGATGCGCGTAAACTCCCAGGACACCGTATACTCTGACGTTGAAAAAAAGAAGAGGGTCCAGATACTCTATAGCCTAATAATTTGGACTAGATGTCTAGATCGGAATTTTCATTGGTATAACCAACGGTTTGAATTTGCTCATTAAATCTTACTGGTAACAATACATCCTAACCATTATTTGCAGCAAATAAATGATACTGATCTTGATCGGAAAAAAAAATGCATACTGACCAAGACTGTATCCTTCAGTCCAAAAAAAATCCTTCAGTCCAAAAAAAATAGACAAGAGAGGATCCATTTCCAAAAAACAAAAGTTAAACGATTTCTACACTTCATTTTTAGATTATGACACTCATTTTCTTGTTTTTTTAGTAGAAAAAATACACACAAAAGTTTCACTTTCACTAAAAAACAAGAAATAGAGTGCTATAATAAAAAGGCGAGTAAAAACCATTTCAAAAAAAAAAAAAAATTCATGTTAAGGATAAGTCAATTATTTTCCATTCGGGACCATTCCCTCTGTTTTCCGGGGAAATCTGCAAAACCAACCCAAAGGAAAAAGAAAACAATCGAAAGTATAAGGTAAAAGAGAGATCGGATCAAAAAAAATCTGAGAGACAATGAACGTTGAAGAAGAAGTCGAGAAACTCAAGGAAGAAATCAAGCGACTCGGCAAGGTCCAAGACGATGGCTCTTACAAGGTGCATTTCTCAACCCATCAGAACTCTTATATTTATGCATTTCGCGATTTGCTTTCGCTAATTCACCAATCCATTTATGCCCTTTACGTCTTTTGCTTTTGAGTTTTGAGCAATAACCCCTCATGGGTTTCAACACCATAGTTTCGCACAGTGGATACAAATATCCATTGGGTGTATAGCTCATTTAGGGCTTGCTAACGGCGGATCTGTGACAATTGTACACACCCATGTGTACGTGTATGCGTATGAATACATTATCTTCCTAATGTTTAGCTGTGTTATGTACATATATTGTGCAGAAAGACATTTTCTTTCTGATGTTTAACTGTGTTATAGTAATTGTGTTTGCTTCGATCTACATTACAGCATGCTTAATGGGCATTATTAGTTTGCGATCTGTGATAATTGTAAAGCGCGATGCACGTGTGTTGTTTTGTGTACATAAAAGATGCAACCCCCAACCATTTATACGTGAATGTGTGTAAAGGCTATTTTATTTTCCGATGGTATTGAACTGTATTTATAGTTTTGTTTGTCTCGACTCGATCTATATTACAACATGCTTGACGGGTATTAGTTTTGATCTGTGAACTTCATTCTAGCATGCTCTTAATGGACACAGTGTGATTTTTCTATTGCCTGCGGGAGAGGGATGCAATCTGTGCTAGTTAAATTGAATTGTTTGCCTAAGGAAGAATGCCGGAGGTTGAAAAATGAAAATCCATGTCTTTTGCTCCCCATCATTTTTTCTGCTGATCTGGTTGTACTAGAAACGGGGCATTTTAATACGTGGGAGCAACTTTAAGGGAGTCTGATTTTGTTCACAACTTCACCTCGTCTTGGAGGGTAAAGTTCACCCTTTCATCAGGCGGCTGAACAAATTTTTTTCTGTATTGAGGATTTGGGGATCTGAATCTAGTGTTGCTTTGTTGACAAAGAGTTGAAGGAACTTCTGATGCTTTACTTAAGAGTTCGAGTGCAATTTGCAGATGTGTTCACTACTCCAACTAAGAATTTCTGGGCCATACCAGCATATGAAAGGCAATCACAGTGTTAGGAAATACTAAATAGTGCCTCAGTTGGAATCACTAAGAAGAGCTGGCAAAGAGTGGACAAAATTCAGTACATAAGCTCTACAATTGGAAAACTTCGTTCATCATAATCTACTGAAAGGCCTGGCTGGAAGTTTCTGATTGTTTGATGAGGAAGCCATTTCTTCCAACTTATGGTCTTCATTGTGTGTTTTAGACTTGAAAACTTTAAAGATGTAAACCGGACTTCTTCTCCCATACAATAGGAATTAGTTTTTGGTGATTTCAACATAATGACTCGAGCATTATTCACTCAATACTTAGTTAACTGGATAATTGTGGCCTGACTTGCAGGTCACATTTGGCGTGTTGTTTAATGACGATAGGTGTGCCAACATTTTTGAAGCATTGGTGGGGACACTGAGGGCAGCGAAGAAGCGTAAGTTCTTGACGTATGATGGCGAGCTACTTCTACAAGGAGTTCATGATAATGTTGAGATTACCCTCAAACCAACGCCAGCAGCAGCAGCAACAACTGAGGCAGTTGCAAAGAATTGAGAGGCTATGTGTCTGATTTCATCAAATATGGTACTCCAATGAAACTGATACACAAGCTTGTGGATGTTGTGTTCTACGAGTATATATTCTATGCTTTTCAATTTAGTCACTGAGTGTTTGTTTTTCCCCGGTATGCCGGGGATTAAGTGCAATGGGCTTGTTTCATCAGGTATGCGCTATTATGGTTTCTAAGGTTTCAATAACACTGCTTGTATTTGGTGAATTATACACTACTTTGTACAAGATTCCTCTTTGCGTGATTATGTAAATGGTTATACCCCATTTCAATATTCGATGTTTTTGCTTGCAGGAATTTGGTACATTGGTCTGTTGTTGATAATTTAAGTGACTGGAATTCGGGTAGTAAAGTCGTTTTGTTATAGTCCCATCTGGTTTTATTAGCATTAACCCATTTGCATTTTAATAGTGTTTCATTCTGCAAGCACAATGACAGCATAGAGCTCCTGTAATGGGAAAATTGCGCATGTTGAAGACATCATATCATTCAGAAGGCAGAATGGAGAGATCTGATCACACTTTCCATTCCAATAAAGAGGTGCAGCACATTAATCAATTCTGGTGGTGGCATACAACTTTTGACAATATTTTATCTTCACAAGAGCCACACATGATACATTCATGGATTCCAAAGGAAATCTGCTACTAAATGCAGCACAATGCAAATAGTCTCATGCTTTCTCTGCGCCAGTCGTCCAATCAACCAAACAGAAGTCCGCCCATGTCCATCTCAGTACAAAAAATTACACAAGTCTGGAATGCTTTCAAAAAATGATGATGGTGTTGCATAGATACAGTGGGTTACAACGCCCCAAAAACTTGTGTATAAAAAGTTAGGACCAAACTAAAATCTATGCAGTGTTAAAAAAAGTAAATATAAGATATAAAGTGTTATGATTACAAGAGACGGACGATCTTGTCATGATGATCCCGTAAGAATGAATGCTTGGAGGAGGCTCTGAGCTGCTTGGGTTTCGTCGGGGGTGCCGGATATAACAACCATCATGTCGGTAGTCATTCCAGGATGAGGTTCATGCACCGTAACTTTTGCCCCAGAAATCTGTTTTCAACAAACCAGAGGATCCAATTTAAAATTTTACGGTTGGAAAGTAATCAAGTAACTGAAATCAACAGCAATTATTCATGTTTAGCACTGCGTAGGGGCAAAAAAAAACTATTATGGTCATTGTGTAAGATGGATGATTAATAAAAGCACATTGCTCTGGCAAAATGAAGCAATATATTTTAGAGCAGTGTGGCAAACTTCCTTGAACTAGAACGATCTGCAATCCTAACAAAATAGTTCTACACACACCGACCACATCAAAGTTAGACTCACAAAAGCCTTGCTGAAGCAAAACAAGTTTATATCTAAAGAAGCATGCAATACCTGTCTAAGTCGAGCCAGATTGCTACCATTCTCCCCATAAACACAGCCAATCACATTTTCAGGAACTATGATTTCCACTGTTGTATTTGTCACAATAGCGGATCTGCCTCCACTGAAAAAAAGAACAGAGATTAATCAACAATGCAAGTAAACAGATAAACTTTTGCATCGTCCTTCTCGCCGCTTGGCTTTTTTTAATGTAGGTGATGTGCTGGAAATTTCAGCAATAGCCATCTGAAGCACTTGCCATGCAAACCAAGCATCTATTAGTATGGAAACAATTTATGTACGTGATGATATCGATGGATATGAGTTTTGCATCCCAAGTCATGTGAGCATTTAGAAATCAGTTCAACAAATTCCCACATAAATGCTCCATCACCAAAATGTAACAGCATTATGAGCCCTGCAGACTAATGTCTTGGTACCTATTGTCCTCCATCATCCGATATAAAGTAGCTATAACTGATGATTCAATAATGTTTCACTCATATTATCTTTGTATATGACATAAACCCTCCTTGCAATTCATGCATAACATGCGTACATATTAATAATGATGTGTCGTAATCGGGTGTTTATAGAGCTGTTTGTGAAACAAACCTGCCAAGCTCTATGCCACCTTTGATAGAAGTCGGTCCTTTGCCAACATCCACTATGCTCCTTGGGTCCATTCCCGCAACTGTCTGCCATTAAATCCAACCCTAAATCATGCGTCTTTTGAGAACCCGAATAATGAGGATGAAATAGCAATCGAAGACAAAATTTACCTGTGACTCCCACAACCTTGGTGACGAAGGACGATCATTATGGTGGGATACTCCAAGCTGATTCATACTGTATGTTAAAGAGTGCACATTGAAATTATGAGAGACACCAACAGATGTAGGCAACCCAAGAGAGGAAGGATCCATTGCTCTTCCATATGGGCTTGCCTCAGTTATCACAGAGGAACTGCTCCTAGTCCCGGCACCATTTGTTATCCTGCTGGAAAAGAGGTTATCCCGCAGTCTGCTAGTCACATTATATAAGGCATCTCGTACATTAACAAACTCTCCTGTAATCTGTTACAAAAAAAAAAAACCACTTTCCCTTCAGCATATATCTGACAACCGGCGGCAATTATTCAATCTATAATGGACAAAACTAAATCCATTATGCAACTTTAAAAAGTATTAATAATCGGGAAAAAATATCTGATTCTATATCCGATTAATAAATCTAAAAAGAATTTACCAAAAAATAATGCTAACTGCCAAATATTTCATAGTTGGCAGGCCAAACGGTTGCATCATAATCTAACAGGTAGGGGTAGGCTCGATGCAAATGTATCCTAACCCTAAAATGCACAAAATGGCTTCCATGAGACTCAAACCTGAATTCTCATGCTTAGCAGCCCTGAATTTCACTACCACGTCAAGAGACATTCCTTAGCTCATTACTTCACTCATGTATTATTTTTACCTTCCTTTTTCAGCAGACAACAAGCATCACAAATGCATATTTGTGTCTATAGGGGACTAGACAGCCACTAAACTAGGAATAGTATCAAGACTGATAACTCAAGTAGAACCAAGAATCCAAATAAGATAGGGGTAATCCTGAAACCGATCAAGGGAAGTATACCCCACATAACCAAAATCATTCCCACCATTGCCCAGTATAGATGCAAGAAAAGGAAAATATGTAGCGGCCACATCCCATATTTATCTAACCGAATCATCCTAGTGGTGAGAACACCTTTCTATCTTCTCTTTGATAAACTTATAGTTATCAGAACGTTTCGTTGGCCAATAGATCAAGATTTAGATCTTCATGCGCCTTACTCCATTCACCAAAAATAGATACCGACTTATAATTCTATCACTTCAATATTCTTCTTACAAGCCCATTTAGATTCCTAGCTCGGAATTCTCCCAGCCTTCAGCATACCCAACTCTATCGTAGTTGGGGTCCGCAAAAGCACCAACTTCGATACATCGTGCAATGTTGATTAACAAAACTGTATTTTGTTCCCTTAAATAAGATATAACTTGTGAATTGTGATACATATTACATTCATTAATAAACAAACGCTATATATAGGAAATTCCCTTCTCAAAATTATCAGAAAAATGAACTCATGTCAATGTCATCATGATGCAAGTCTCCAAAAGAATTAAGGCGATCCTAAGCTTGGTAAATGATCTTATAGCAGATTTCAATGTGGATACTGTTCATGATATTTCATAGAAAATGAGATAAAATTCTGGAAAACGTCAGCAAATTTTGCACAACCATTTTCAAAACAACCGGTAATTTGAATGAACAATAAGAAAATATAGATTGATGCAACATCGTTCTACAGCAACACACCTGTACTATTTCATCATTTTGTGGAGCACACTTTGGGGCTTGGTCATTCCCAATAATCCGTATGAAAGCACCAGTTGTCTTCCTCATCTCTGAAACAATTGTGCCTCCTTTTCCCAACAAACAGCCAACTTGATTCGAGGGAACTACAAGACGTGCCAAAACAGGCGACCCCTTACTTGAGCTTAAATCTAGCCCCTTTTCAGCACCAGCCTCCATAGACCTACTGAAAACAAGAACTACTGCATTTTGTGCTGGGGAATATCTAGATTCGGGGTTCTATAGAAGCAAAAGCAAAACAAAAACAAATTATAAACTCATTTACTACTTACCAACACAAGGAAAACCAATGAAAAATAACAGTAGCAGCAAACCTCCATCGCAGTAACAGTAATTAATCGCTCATCACACTCGGCTACAGGAGCTCCAACACTTATAGAAGCACCCGTTTCATTTTGCAGAGCCCTGACAATTGTACCTCCCTTGCCAATTACAGCGCCTACCCTATCACTGGGGCAGAGAAACCTGAAACCCACTTCTTGTGGTTGAGTTCTTAACTCCAGGTTGGGGGCTCTCTCACACTCTCTCAAGAACGGGCGACCTCCTGAGGCAGGAGTAAAAGAGCTAGCTGGCATAGATGGAGGCACTGAAATCCTCTGAGGAGGAACATCCACACTCAGATCTGGAAAGGTCTCTTGGGGAATTAACCCAACAGGTCGGCTCCCAGCCATTTTTACTCTATCATCCAGGGGGCAATCTTGAAGACAGCGGGAGACGGCAACAAGTGCTTTCTTAACACCTAGAATATCGCCCTCGATCTGCCACAATAACAATAAACTTCAATAGAAGAACGAAGATTGTTTATCTAATTAAAACACAAAAATTCGACTGGCACATAATATTGCCACTTCATTCACGTTGTTCAACAGACTTCTAAGAGCCAGTACAGGCAATCCCTTTTCTAAATTTTCTTCTCCAGAACGAAAGCTAAACAGGTTCATATTGGCAAATAGCATTCCCTTTTGGGAATCCCAACTTCTAAAAGGGAATGTAACAAAAGGGAATCCCAACTTCAAACAGTAATGGGGGCAGAAAATTTGATGTGTTCGCATTAGCCAAGAAATGGTCCACTCAAAATAGATCAACTCATACAGCAAATTCAATATACATTTGTCAGTAAATGACACCTCTGCAGATTCTACATTCATACTCTTAGCAATAAAAAGTACAACACCTCAGGAGCATTTGGATAAAGTATCGGGCAATGTGATTGGAGACATCAATTGAAACAAAACCAGCCTAGTAGAAACAGTAGCACTTCAGAGCACTAAGAGCATCTCCAAATTTGGCCAAACCTTGAGCCATTGTCAATTTTTTTTTTTTGGCTTCAATACCAAATTACTCTCCTCCAATGGTCAGCCATTTTCTCGGCTAAAAGGGCTTTGCCATTTCTTTGGCCAAATTTGGCTAAGAACATCGTTGAAGCCATTTGTGCGACAACAGCATTTGTGTGCAACAGTTTTGTTCAATGGAACAACTTTGCCAAGCAATAGACTCTAAAAGGCCTTCTTTTCCAAATTAGGACTACATCCAAAGTGAATAGTACCCAAAAAAGACCAAAAATACGAACCTCTATGATTTCATCACTATGCGGCGACTTATCTGAACTCAAAACCCTAATTCTACACCCAGTCTCCTTCCTAATCTTCTCAACAACCTTCCCTCCTTTCCCAATAACAGCCCCTGCCTGCCCGTTCTCTGCCAACAGCCTACACGACACCACTCCACTCGCCGCCGCTACTCCGTCCGCCTCCGCCGCCACGTCGACGATCCTCTCAAAAACCCTAACCACCGCCTCCTGCGCCGAAGACACCTCGCAACCCTCCCCCTCCCCCAACGCGATTCTTCCGTTTGCCGCGCTAGAGCCTACGACGACGACGACTCGCTCGTCCGCGGCGCCGCGAGGGGAGTCCTCGACGCGGATTTTGGAAGCGGTGTCCTGCTGGAGTTGCTTGATGATGGCGCCGGACTTGCCGATGACGCCGCCGACGCGGGAGGCGTGGCAGAGGAGGCGGAAGATGGCGTGGCCGGCGGGGACCTTGAGGGGCCGCTGCGGGGGCTTGGGGCGGTTGGAAGAGGCGCCGTTGACGGCGGCGGCGTAGGGAGCGGTGTTGTTGGGTTCTAGCATTGGGGTTTAATTGGTGGAGAGGATGTTTTGATGGTGGAGAGAATGAGGATTGAAGGAACCGTCCATTCAGTGGAAGACTCTGTTGTACTCTGTTTACGGATTCTCCCTCTAAAGATATTGACTCCTTTTGTGTATCTAGTTGGCGGATTGGAGAGAGAGAGAGAGAGAGAGAGAGAGGGAGACGGGTTTCCGCGCTAAAACGGTTTGCCAAGAACCGAATCAAACCGCCAAGCGTGAAGCACCCAAATTTTTTTTTGATAACCAAAAGGGTAGGACCCAAATTGATGGGTGCAGAAATGATGTGTTTCGATTTGGTTTGGTTCGGTTCAATCCACGGATTCAAGTTTTGTTTCTTTTTTTTAGTCGGTACATATTGATATTGATCAAATTCGATTTTTTACATCTCTAATTCTTTCTAGCTTAAGCTAATACCAAACCAAACGTCACTGGCTAATATTAGACTACATGTAAATTTATTTTTCTTTTTTACTAAATTTATAAGAGCATGTACACAAGAATAGCAAAAAAGGAATATTAAGAGCCCGTTCTAGAAACCTTCTTAAAAAATAAGCAGCTTATTTCACATTTTCAAATTCAAAAATAATGTAAATAAATAATTTTTTTTTGCATCGTATAAAAGATCTTAATGAGATCTTTCAAGCAATATCCATATTGCATATTTTTAAATTTCAATAAATTCATAATTTTTGAATTTAAAATTGTTTTCTTAAAAAATAAAGACGATTTTTGCATTGCGGAACGGGCTCTAAGGAATTCTAGCTAGTGAAAACTAAGAAAACCTACTCATAACAGTTTCGATAAACCCTCCCTAATTTACATCCGGTCAGTCAACATCGGTGTATACCCTGAGACACTATTGATTAGGTATCCCATAAACCAAACCAAACCAAACTGAGCCTTAAGTCCCAATTACTTGGGGTCGGCTACATGAATCCTTTTTCTCCATTGAGCTCTGTCAAGAGCCATTTGTGCACACAAACCTATTCTACTCATATCGTTGCGTATCACAGCATCTAAAGTCAATTTAGGTCTACCCCTCCCTGTAGCATTGCTACCCAAAACTATCCTATCTGCTCTCTTAACTACTGCATCTCCTGGTCTACGGTAGACATGCCCAAACCATCTTAGCCTATTTTCCCTCAATTTCTCTTCTATGGGTGCTACACCTACCATCTCCCGAACCGTTTCATTTCTAATCCTATCTCTTCTAGTCTTACCACACAACCACCTCAACATTCTCATTTCTGCTACACTCATCTTAGATACCTGTTGTTTCTTAATAGGCCAACATTCTGTCCCGTAAAGCATCGCTGGCCTGATGGCAGTTCCATAAAATTTTCCCTTCAATTTTATGGGTACCCTCTTGTCATTTCTGCTACACTCATCTTAGGTATCCCATACTTTAGTATTTTTTTCTCACCTCATTCACTCTTTCCTCTATCTTCTGCCTACATTTTCTGACATTACTTTATTTTAAATTCGGAACAAAGGCAACATAATAGAGGGTAAATATGAATATTAATATTATAATAATAGAGGGTAGGTAAAATAGAGAGTATTAGTACAGTATTGAAAGATATTTGGATATGTAAAAGATAAAATAAGTACGGTTCATAGCCATTTTTGCTAATAACTGATGTACTTGCTCAGTTATTCTAAATTCTTTGATGTGAAAAATAACACTAATAGCAAGAAATTCGAAACAATACTTAGTATCTCACTGGTTTCGACAAGTACAATACCAATAGGAAATAGGTATTTTAGCTAGTACGGTATTCAGAACCTTGAAACTATTACTTTAATGTTAATTATATATTAGTTTTCAGAAAAATTTGTTCCTTATATATTGAAATCAATCAAGTCTCACTTTAGGCCCACAAGTTCTTAAATTATTGTTCTGGTATTTTTCCTGTCTTTTTAAAAACTTTTGTTATATTCAGGTTAAACTTTTAAGATTGTATATTCGTCTCAACAAGAGAAGTTTAAAAAATAAAAACCTATGACTAAAAGCAAAAGTAAGTTCAAAATTTGAAACAAACATGTTTTTCCGTCTTCAGTGTTGTTCTATCTAAATTCATTCAACTTTGGTCTACGCTTTTTTGATTTCTTCATCGAGAAGAATGATTAGCCAAAAAATTCAGACGAAAACCTAAACAAAAAATTAGAAAAGCTATAACTTAGGAACAACTCAACCTTCGTTTAAAGTCCTTCGCTTTTTCTACAATCATTGCTTTTAGTCTATAAAAAATAGAACCGAAAGATAAATAAAAGTCTTAAATTGTCATAAAGCTCAAGTACAATGTACATTTTTTGAAGTTTCTGTTTAGCTCGGCTGTAAAGTGTCTAAATCGAGACTGAACTAATTCTAACAACTGTGTACATAGAGACTCAAGGATTCCCGAAAATGATCGGACCAAATTGCAAGATCGATTCGGTTTAAATTGGTGGAAATGGAACAACTTTAGGAATATTTGAACAGTCATACCGAAGCAACGTAATAGACATGGGACTAGATAATGGTTCAGGAAACCAAACAAATCTTGAATCCACAATCACACCTTCAAAATCCAGAGAAAGAAATTGATTTTTGTGTTTTGAAATGGGTGTTAGCTACCCAACAACGTTTTTATCCCGTAGAATCGTTCCACACTTAGGCCTCCTATGCGCTAACTTTTTAGGAGTCCTTTTAGCATCGTCCTTTTCGTTGTTTTCTCTTAATTTTTACTAAGTTTTCGTATAATCACGAGTATAGCAATTGTTTCCTAACAAATCGACAAGCTCCAGTCGTCCTTTTTGTTGTTTTCTCTTAGTTTTTACTAAGTTTTCGTATAATCACTAGTATATTGTTTCCTAAGAAATCGACAAGCTCCAATGACGATGATAAAATGGAGTGCGTCCGCTTAATGACCCAAATAACTCCTGCACCCTAGAAAAAGTTGGCATTTTAGGTACTTTGCTGAAGAAATTTTGCTGAGTTAAACACGGACGCTCAAAATGAGTGCAACTCTTCGCTTTCCATTGCCATCCTCGTTACTACTCTCTTTACATGACTGGCGAAGGACAACTATTAGTTTTGATTTCGACTAAGCATCACACCTGGAAAAATTGTCATGCCCATGAGATGGTGCACCTGAGGGCATTCGGTCAGATCAGAACCACTAGCTTCTGAACAAGGTTCTCATCACAACCTGCAAATGCGATGTTACTGAATTCCATCAGATAACTGGCAATACGAGAGCAGCTGGAGGACTGCAAGACAGGATTCACAGTATTACAAGGTGTTCACAAAATGTAATGTGTTGACCTTTTACACTCAGCAGTGGTACATAATCAACAAAATTTAGCTGTAAAGTAACAGAATCGATACAAGAGCTGCACATTTTCAACCATTTCAGCGCCTATGTATTGTTTACAGTTCAAACATAGAAAGCTAAGGCAAACAGGAAGGAGGAGGTTGGTTTCCCAAAATACTCGACTTTGACATCTGCCGTTCATGCCCAAAAATGTCCTACTCCATTTGGTTCCGACAAAGAATAGAAAAAGAAGAGAACAATTACATCACAAACCATCTGCATCTCATTCACCGCATATTTGTGAAGTCGCAATATCATAACCTCTGACTGTCACAAAACATTAGACTTCATACCCAGGATTTACTTTCTGTTGAACATCCCCATAACTCTCTAACTCTTCCATATCCTCCAAACTCCCCAAAAACAATGGAAGTCGTTGATGCAGCTTGACTGGCTGAAGTGATAAGATTCTTCTTTTACCATCAGAACCCCTACCCCCAGCTTGTTCTACAAGAAAACTAAGAGGGTTTGCTTCATAGACAAGACGAAGATGGTCCCTCGGATTCATTGCCACTCCACCATACATGAGAGTCCGATGGAAATCAGCAACAAGAGAACATATGTAACGTGCTGAGTACTTCTTGGGGTACCTACCTTTGCCTTGTCTCACGGTGTCAATATATCGCCTTAAACCATCAGGCCAGTCAAAATAGCGCGCATCATTTACAGAATAGATTTGTCCTGACAAATCAATGCATCCAACATAAAAAAGATCAAAATGATTTAAAAGAGACTTCACAAGTATTCATTTTCTTGGACTGCCATCAGCAATGAAATACTAACAGGGATACCATCGAATCACTATGATCTCAGAAAAACTTTTAGTTCCAAGCATCAATGTGAATAAATATAGTTCTAGTCCACAAGGGAACTGGAGACATCTGCACATAAGTTTCCAGGGAAGTAAAACCCACAAATTAAGTTCAGCAGTAGAGACAATCAAAGAAAAATCTTCCAATCATACAAATCTACAGTAGAAGAGAAGGTTCCATCCGAACCATTATTCTTTTCTCAAGTTACCTCATCTACATCTTTCTTTAATTCCAGACAAAGATTTAAGTTAATTTACTGTCATACATTTAATCATTTATCTAATATTTTACATTTTACGCTTAACTGTACCGGTCCATAAAAAGTTTGCACATAGAAAGGTCATTTCCATCATAAGTTCATTACTATCATTCCAGTTCCAAGGATCTTTCGAAGTGTCATTTTATTTAACACATTAAAACTTGTGTATAGTACCTCGAGGAGGAACTTTAATGCTTGGATGTGTGAGAATGAAGTCTCCCGTTGAATGGTCCAGAGTGAATGCATGTGTTCCTGAACCAAAGCTGGTGCAGAGGATAGTGGCGGATGAATAGAGAACATAGCCAGCAGCTATAAGCCTGGTGCCACTCTGGAGTGAATTAAGCATTGCTTTCTCCTCCACAGGCAGATGATCTATTTCTACTAGTCGTTTGTAAATTCCAAAAATAGTTCCGGTGGGAATGGAAGCGTCTATATTCCGGGACCCATCTAGAGGATCTGTGACCACCACAAATGGGCCACTATCAGTTAACCAGATTGGCGCGTCATCTTCTTCTGAAGCCATTACAGCAACTTTACCGGAATTCCGCAAAGAGGACAGAATGATTTCATTCTGCACAAAAAATTTAATGCGAATCATAGTAATTCTCAGTTCAATCTAGCAGTTCAAAGGGAGAGTACCTAGAAGTATTGCAATACAGTATCAGCAATGCAGAAATCAGATAAGTATGTGTTCATAATCGAACTATCAAAGAACATCATAAGTTGGCTTCAAAAGAGGATACAAATTTAGCTCAAATCGGAAAGAAATATGAAACGCAAATTTCCTCCAATTGAGTAACCCGGTCCACCCTACAATTTATGCCATGTCTTCTAATCTTATCCTACATATATCCTATAAGACAACAAAACCCATATTTACTTCCACTTACAGAATCTTCAAACTCACAAGTATAGGATGTGAATAATCCTACCAGTAGAGTGTTCAACATACTAGTATCTACCCATATTAACGATGGATACACGTATGGATGGAAAGTCAATCAAAATTCACAAAGTGGGTGATAGTAAACAAACCTCACAGACTACTCTGTCTAAACATTACCAATAAAGACCTATGTATGGCAAATCAAGCAAAATTCACAAAGGGCGTAATAGTAAACAAACCTCACAGACTAGTATTATATACACACACTAACGATAGATACATCATACATGTACGTATGGAAAGTCAATCAAAATTCACAAAGTTGGTAATAGTAAACACACTGAGACGATATCAAGCGGCTTAGGGGCATCTCTATCGGACCCACCACCGCTACCACCACCACCACCAATACCGGCCTGCGTCCCTAGACTAGAATTGAAAGGAGAGGCCACAAGGGATGCAATTCTCTTGGCAGCATACTGTAAATGAGCAAACAGAACCACGAAGTCATCACCCACATCTGCCCCTCCTTTTCCCACATACTCCATCAATGTACAAAACCCGCTTTCATCACCACCGCCCATTTGTGAACCAACCCTAAACCCTCTAATAGAAGAAGCCATGCTTGGTCCACAAATGCTGTAACCTTCAACGAAAACCCTTTTTTTGGGCGGGAAAATATGTGGGTTTCTCTGAAAAAGGCGGGAAAGATTGGGGTTAGTCGGAATTGAGAGTGTGATTGTTGATTGCATTATGGGTTTTCCTCAGCTGATGAGATGATGGGGGTGTGTCGGGTTTTCGGTTGTGGAAAATGGTGTCATCTGAGAGGGATGAGGATTGTATTTTCCCGGGAAATTAGAAAGGAAAATGTGAGTTTGGGGAGGATTGTGGTTTTCTTGGAACCTTGGATTGTTTGTTAGTTGAATCGAGGATGAGGAAGGTTTTAACGGATAGTGCTGTTGGGATTTCCAGATGTTCAGTTTAGTCCTTATAAATGAGGTGGATCAGTCACGTGATGGAGAGGGTGAGGGAGCAATGAGGTGTCCAGCCAAGTCCCAAGTCAGCTGTCAGTTGCTTTCCACGTGTGATCCACGTCATGGCCATTTGTGACGTAGACAAAAACCGTCAAGGAGTTAGTGGTAAGGTCAACATTGGAACTGAGTCGATAAATCAAGGACGAAATTGAAATAAAAATATTGTTGAGGACGTAATTGAAACCTGAGCAAAAGTAGATAAGGCCCCCTTTTCTTTTCTTTTTTTGGGTACATAAGCAGATAAGACTTTAAACCTTTTAATCTTTTCTTTTCTTTTCCTTGGGGCCAACCAGTCTAAAGTATGTTCCGTGAAGAGATTTCCTTTTAGACGAAAAGCCACAAAACGTCAAAATTGCAAGAGGAAAAAAACCTCAAACAAGTCATGACCACTATAATAAAGTCTAAATTGTGATCAGGTATGGCTAGTGCCTCTCTTGGCTTGTATCCATCCCTTGGCCTATCAGATAAGATCAAGAAAAAACCAGCCACTTGGGAATTGAGTGTTAGCGGAGTATGTTTTAGATTTAGAATCCCACAAATAGCTTAAATTCATGTGTGAAATGATATGGATGACATAAAAAATCCACACTAGGGCTCAATCAAATAAGGCCATTTGTTTTATAATTTGGAATTTCATCATTTGTTTTATACAACATTTTTTTTTTTTTGGGTATTAGGAATTTCAATATTTTGGTAAGACCTTTATCTTGTTATGTAGGTTTAATACCTTCATCTTAGGAAAATTTGACCAATGTGCCGATCGGTCAGTTTGTGTTTATCTTGTTGGAGAAAACGGGACAAGATGAGTACATGACTATTCCCTGTTAGAGTTCCAAAAACGATAACAGAGCCGTCAGATCTCTGATATTGACGGAGGAAATTCACTCATCACAAAGTTTTGACTTGTCTAAACAGAAATTTCGAAAACAGACAAACAACACTGGGCACGCTGGATAAGTATCAATGTCTTGTCTCCGTGATAGAATTTTGGTGAGAAAGAATTGAGTGACATTAAAGAGGGTAACCGTATGCCTTGAGGCACCCTTGTGAAACCAGCTCCATCTTCATCTGTTAATTAATTGCTGGTTTGAGTTGTTTTGTGGTCTCTTTGAAAGATGGTGTTGCAGAAAGTTGATCTTCTGAAGAATGAAATCCCATTTGAGGAAGAATCAGTAGTCTTTTCCGAAGACGTTAAGACCGGCTTAGTTCTCGTCGACATCATCAATGGCTTCTGCACCGTTGGAGCTGGAAATCTGGTTTTTCCTAATTCCCAATTAAATGGTCATGGTTAGTTTTTTTTTTTTCTTCTGAGTTTGTGGTCTTCGTTGGGGTTTTCTTTTTTTATTTAGGCACCCCGAGAGCCCAACAGACAGATATCGGAGATGATCACTGAATCAGCAAGGCTGGCCACTGTTTTCTGTGACAATGAATGGCCTATCATGGCATTTCTGGACTCCCACCATCCAGATAAACTGGAACACCCCTATCCCCCTCACTGTATCACTGGCACAGATGAATCCAATTTGGTTCCTGGTTCTCTCTCTCTCTCTCTCTCTCTCTCTCTCTCTCTGTGTGTGTGTGTGTGTGTGTGTGTGTGTGCTGCCTTCATTCTATGATCCAATTCTTGTCAAGAAAACATTGAGACAGAAATTAATCATGTCTTTCTCTATGTATATGCAGCCCTGCAGTGGTTGGAGAGAGAACAAAATGTAACAATCAGGCGGAAAGATTGCTACGATGGATATCTAGGTTCTATGGAGGAGGATGGGTCCAATGTGTTTGTAGATTGGGTGAAAACTAACCAGATAAAAACAGTAAGTACTTTCCACTGGCAGAGTGATATAGATTCCCCAGCCTTGATAAACACTTGCCATCGCTTCAAGTCCCTTCTATTTTATCGCAATTCGGACATAAAAGAATATTCATGCTACAGGAAGAATAACTGAGAAATTGTTGTGCAGTTATTGGTGGCAGGAATATGCACAGATATCTGCGTCCTGGACTTTGTTTGCTCAACATTATCGGCAAGAAACCGAGGTTTTCTCAGCCCTTTGGAGGATGTGGTCGTGTATTCTCGCGGCTGCGCCACATTTGATTTCCCAGTTTCTGTTACTAGAAACACCAAAGACGGCATAGCTCACCCTCAGGTAATTAAAGCACACAGACCTCAAGATACAAGCTGTTGCTATTTGAACTGGTTCCGACCATACGCACTTATCTGCACAATTGAAGGATCCTAACATATGCATAATACCTGCATACGTGTATGTACATATGTATAACCGCAGGATTAACATGCTTCAATACAGCTAACTCTGTATCGCTATGCTTGCGGCAGGAGCTGATGCATCATGTAGGTCTATACATGGCTAAAGGAAGAGGAGCAAAAATAGCAAGAGAAGTTTTGTTCAGTGCACCAGAAAAGCCATGATGTACCTGTGTTTCAAGCCTTTAAGTCTGTGTCTAAAAGGGTTTGTGGTTATGGTGTCAATGCAGTCATAATGGCTTTCACTCCTCAGATAGATATGGCAGTTATGATGATAATAATGTCAAAGACAGCCCATCACGAGGCTCCCGAAGTGTGGTGTTTCAGAAGTGTAACGTGTTAGTCATAGTAGCATCTGGAAACTAGAAAGCTGTACCTCTGGCAATCTGGTTTCTAGTGTGCTATCAAACTTCCTTAGCTTCATCTCCCTATTATCCGTATAAAGAGTTCTCCCTATCCATATCATATACATAAGTTTTGGCAAAGAATTAAGCAATATGCAGCTAATATAGATGCAAAACACGTAATCTCAGTATGTCCTAACCATGGTTCAAGATCAATAGATCATCCAAACCAGACATATTTCGCCACAGTAATCATTTACTCCTGTGGAGTATGGACAGATCAGGAATAAAATGTGAAGCTATTTATAGGGCATCACAATGCACATGCTTTCAGAGGCAACCATTTCCCTTAAATTCGAAATGAATTGCGAATGTTAAGAGGAAGAAGGGGCCACAATGGACCATTTGTAAGCTCTACTAAAAAAGAAGTAGAATTAGCAGAGGTACACCAGAAGATACACGCGATTCAGTCTAGTAATTGTTGCACACCAACATTCACGAGTCACTGCGAGAGGAATGAGAAGAAAATCAGTACAACACAAACTTGAATGTGAGGAACGGACACTGCTAGTGCTTGCACTAAATTCTGTGGTACGTAGGTAAGAACAACCTAGTTTCCTAAATGTCACCTTTCCATTATATGGAAACTGGGGAAAAATTGCAGTTTCTAGTCTAGAATAAAAACACCATTCTCAATGTCGTAAGACGCTCCAAATACCATCATACAGGTGGCAATAGTGGATAGATTGTACGAAATGAAGGTAGACAGATTCTTACAAGCATTATTACGGTTTGGTTGTAAGGAAATATGCAAGAAAAACTTAAAATAGACGGAAACGATAAAGCAAGTGATTTCCTTTGACAAGAACAAATATACTCCACAGGCAAGCATGCACTGCTGGATATAACTTCAAACAAATTCTGTGAGATGGACAAGCTTTCCATCCAAACTAGTGCAAGTCAATCCCAAACACAATGTACTGAGATGAGAGGTTTCAAGTTAAACATGCAAACAAAGTAGCATGAAGGCTGTGCTCAACTCATTTGGAAATGGAGATCTTCACAATGAATAGCAGTGGAGCAAGTGTCTCTGAATGGACCAGTCCACTTTATTCATCATTTCAGCTTTTTTTTTTTTTTTTTTTCTAGGCTCATTTTAGCTTTTGATTATAAGATATCTTGATATAGGATGAAAAAAACTCACAGGTTAAGAGAAATCACCTCATCTTGTTATGTCCTTTATCATGTGTTTTTTCCCCTTTATTGTGTGTTCCTAATTTGGGTCAACAACCATCTTGATCCAGCCAAGCTCAGTGCTCTACGACGTGGTGAATAATCTCTTCATTCTAGCTATTTCTCCATAAGTCAAAGCCGAGAAATTGAAACACAAATTGTAAGTGATGCAGTTTCCGTAGAAGTAGAACAACAAACAACAGCCATTTATTTTTACACATTATTTAAGAGACCAGCAGTTCCAGATTTTCATCAATTGTTTCACGTTCAAGATACATACACTTGAAACTTAAGAATAAGTTACTTATGTAACAAGGGATCAGCAATGATGTGGGGCTCAAAGTCTGGCTGAACATAACGCGAAAGCATATCGGCATACAACTCATACCGAGCAGTCATTCGGAACCCCCACTTATCTTTCAGCTGCCTACAGAGGTTAAGATCCATGTCAGATATAATCAAGCCATCCCTGTAGCGCGACAGAGATGGTGTACAGGAAGCATCTGGTGCTGAAAAATGACTGGATCCATAGAAATGCCCAAAATCTGCATGCTGAGGCTTCCCGTCACCTGAAGTGAATGGGTTTGGGAAGATCTCGGTTCCAACGCGATTGATTGATGCAACAAAGTAACTATTTGCTATTGCAGCATTACGAGCCTGTAAAATAATCCACCACAAATCAGTTCCAGAATATCTATTTCAAACTATCAAGAATACTCTAGATAGAACGGCTGCAAAACACAATTACAAGGCATTATAACTAAACCAAGTAACAACAAGGAGAATAACCAAAGAACAAGCAAAAAATGGAGCATTTTCCAACTAGAATTTCCTACAAATCCTCTTTGCAATCGGACACCAAGTCCCCAACTGTTTCACATTCTACAACGTCTCACACCTTAACAGTTAGGACAAAAGAAAATCTGAATGCAAGCACTTTCTATTAAGCAAGAACAAGAGACTCAAGTATGCATTGATTAAATAGGAGCAAATGACCCTTAATAGAGAATGAGAAATGGGAAACCTCAATGGGCCACATTGGTTCGCTGAGTTCACCAACGGTAGCAGATGGATTGAAAACAATCTCAGCACCATTTAAGCCGAAAGCCAACCAATTCAGGGGATGGTGCCTCCCATAACAAATGTTAACAGCAATCTTTCCATAAGCTGTCTCGAACACAGGATGTCCAGTGTTTCCTTCCATATAATATGTGCTCTCATTGAAGTCCCCAACTCTAGGAATATGGTTCTGTCACATTAGACGGTAATTATTATTTCAACACCATAAATTAAATAAACGGCATGAAAATGAAGCTGTAAGGTATGGTATTTACCTTCCTATGCTTGCCAATTATATTGCCTCGATTTCCAATAATTACAGCAGTGTTCCAAAGAGTCTCTCCATGTTTCACATCCCTCTCAAGAATTGGACTTATTATGACCATGTTATATTTCCTGGCAAGATCCTGAATAAACTGTGTTGATTCTCCATCAACAGGCTCCGCGAATTCACACCATCTCTTCTCACGAGTACAAAAGGCAAATGGCATCGTCCATGCCTCCTGTATTTTGAATGACAACAAAACTAGTCACTTCTCAAAATTTGAGGGGAAAATTAATTTCTGACAATAGTAATGCTCGTGCTATGACTCACTTGCAAGCATAAAATGTTAACTCCTGCGGCACCTGCTGCATCAATTATGGGCCTCAGTTTTTCAAATATGGCTCTCTTTTGGTCTGAAAAGGGTGCAGTGGTTGGAAGAGCAATAGAGTTCTGAATTAGACCAACCCTGACTATTTGAGGCCCCCTTAGTACTTCCTTGTCAGCATGAAAGGAGAACGCCTGCAACAAGATATAAAGATGACTCATAGAACAACTAAGATAGCATCATGACCACGGTTGTGATATAAGTTTATGTGGTTACTGGAGAGAATACACACTGAACCCTACAGTACTTGAAGCTAAATCACATCCAATGGAAATTGCCAACAGAGTAGCAGAAGCAGACTAAGAGCGATCCTAGTTCCCTCAAAAAGGAGTCATCATGTCATCAGTAATATTCTCTTATACAGTGCAGAGTAATGTTTTCGTTCACTTATAAGTAATTCTACACTAAAACGGAAGAAGTATTTTCTTTTGTATTTTGGTTCTTAGGAAGTGACAAGTCAGAACAAACTCAATAAGAAGTGAATGAAATTCCCAGAAGATGATATGTTCAGAAGGCCAACCAAGGCCTGGCAAAAATATATGAACCAAACAGTGAAAAGTCTGCATCCAAGGAATGACAAGTTCCAAGTAAATACATGCAGGTTTATAACCCAAGTAACCACCCATCCTAACTAAAGACATCAGACAGATCATTTTTGATTACTTGTTCATCAGTCGTTTAGGTTCCAAAAAATGTGGCATCAATATCATATCAGCCTTTTCCTCTATCTAGGCGAAGACTGGACATGTCATGTCATATCTTCAAAATAGTCCATTTGTTAATCAATTCTTTCTCGCAACATGAATACAAAGAGGAGTGACATCGAGGACTGAATGAATGCAATATCAACTACTTTGGATTAGCACTTTCATAGAATGTCCAAGCAGCCCTGCTAGTTTGTGGGTCAGACGGTCAGTGCTGCAACAGGGAGCTGGTCAAGTATTGCCGAGGGAGTTTAATCCTTCAAATTGATTCTTAAACCGTAGTACCTAATAACTGTTATGCGCTGTTTGCCATGTATTTTCCACTTCTCCTCAAGCTCCAAATATTATGAGAATGTAATAGAATTACGTACCTGGAGATCAAAATCATGCTTTGCAGAAAGAGCTTTGGCAGGGTCAGGGAGATTGATGGGTTCAACTGCTCTTCCACAATTCAGTCCCAAAAGCAATCGCTTGACTTCCTGGTACAACACATATTCTACTGTCAGGACATTTGGCGTAATTTCGGTAGAAATACCAGGAAAGCTGCAAGGGAACAATCAGTTTGAAAAGGAAAAAAAGACTATGCAAATGCTTCAAAAAAGTCTAAATTTCACACAAATAGACTAACTGCAAGGGGAAGCAAATAAGTGAAAGAGGAAGTTATGAAGAATGGTGTCTGCATGCATCCAATCATTACCAGACCCGAACTAAAAACCTTGCAGAGTTCCTCGTCATGGATAGCCTCTGGGAATCCAAGAGGAACATCACTTTACTCTTTTGAAACAAACCCAAAAGTAATGGATTAACTCTTCGAACGTTTCCTAAAATAACAGTTCCTTTATAAATTTTTGGAATTGCAAACTGGGTAATTGCAAACTGGGTAATTTTATACCACCTCTATCCCAACAAGATTGTCCAGTCCACAAAACGAGAACTTAAAAATAATAAGTCTTTGTCCAAAAAAATCCAATCTTTTCGCCGCTAGGTGTCGACAAAAATTCAATCATTTTGCCGCTCGGTACTGAATATCAATGAATTCTTTTATTTTATTGGAAAACATTTGAGCTTTTCGTGGAAAAAAAAGTATTATTTTGGAGTCATCGTTCTGCTGACCGAAGAATCGTTTTGGGACAGAGGGAGTAACAAACTCAAGACTCCCTTCTCAAAACTGCCACCGTTGGGTTGAATTTATGGAAAGGAAAGGAAAAGAAAGGAAAATAAAAGAGAAGGAAAATGAGAGGGAAAGTTTACTATTCATTACACTTAAAATTCTTATTTTCTTCACTCTTTCTCTTCAAACCAAACAATGGAAAGGAAATTTCTTCAATTTTCCTTTCTTTTCCTTTCCTTTCCATAGGTTCCAAACAGAGCCTAAAGCTTCATTAAGGAGTTAGCGATTCACGGCATATGGAACTAGAAGGGGAAGGGGAAAAACACACCACCAAACCATGGATTATTCTAAGCAAATCCCTATTTTACCCTCACCAAAATGCTAGTGAACGAAACTACAAAGCATAAAGGGGTTGTTCCATACGAGACGCAAGAGAATACCACGGATGCTGGATCGTATTAAACTGTTCCACAATCAACTTCGATCTTGAATGACCCACCTCAATTATCTTCTACAATAGCAAGAGATTCCTCACATACCAACAAAGGTGTGTGATCCAAGGGGGTACAATACATATTATGACCCATAAAAGAGCCAAATTTAGCTCCCAACTTCCAACTAAATCATAACTACAATCACCTGAATACGGAAGTTGGTACCCATATTCTGAAAATCCAAACTAAGCACTGATCCAATTCAGCACTTCACTTGAGAGAGAGAGAGAGAGAGAGAGAGAGAGAGAGAGAGAGAGAGAGAGGTAAACCTGGAAAACTTGGGGACTGAGGGAAGCGTAGAGGAGGCGGTGGAGAGATTCGAAGCCAGCAATCGAACCGCCGTTGGGGGTGAGGGAGGAATCTTGGTCTATATCTTCCACTATTGCTGTTTCTGCTTTCCCGTTTTCCGTTCCGATCTCATCATCGATTCTCTCCATCTTCTTCCTCCTCTTCTCCCTGTGCGTGGGGACAGGAGAGCTTTCGTGGACTGGCATAGTATATTGGTAACTTACGGTACCTCATCCCGACCTTTGCTGCTCGGGTCATTGTCTTGACGAATATTAAACACTTCAATAGTTAGCAGGATCATGACCAAAAGAGCTCCTCTCATGTTTTCCTTTTCTCTGGTCTGGTTCACTTTGGGCTATTTGTTCGCTCCTCACGAGCTTATTTGTAATGATTGAAATCGTTCATTTATTATAACTCGTCAAAAATATTGATCAAATGCAAACGGTATGCGATCAAGGTGATTTTTAAATGCATTAAAATTTTAAATTAAGTTGATCGGCTATTGTCTGATAGGATTTTTAAATGCATTAAGTTTTAGATAATTTTGTCAAATGAGTTACAAGTTTAATACATTTTGAAATCATACCAAATGGTATCCAATCAACGTGATTTTTGACGTCAACATGAATAATACTTTGTCCTTTCATATTTCTACACATCCAGAGTATAATTAGACCCTATATCCCATTAATTCGTACTTAGCCAAAAAAACTCATCAATTCATTGACTTTTCTGAATTGATTATCTTTTTTTAGGCACACAACAATGAACATTCATTAAAATGGGTATTGTAGATAAGTGGAGAAGACTCAAACTTGACATCCCGTACCATAAATCGTGATTCTGCTACTATTCAATTGCCGCCTTCTCAAACATAAAAGGGCTATACGATAAATTTGCATGAATAAAAACAATAATGAGAGCTTACGTGGTAAAAAGTAAGAACGGAAATTAAGTTTTTCAAGAATTGGCAAGTACACAAAATGCACTTTAGAAATCAAAATGCTACAACAATCTCCAATATCATTTTGAAACTCCCCCATTGACAAAATGCACTTAAAAACAGAAGGCTATAATCATCTCGAAAGGAATGAGTTGAAATTCATTGGGGGAGTTTCAACCAATGAATTTCAAAAGAAGGTGGAATTCCTGCCGCCCAATAGATGTGGCAGCTTCTAAGAGTGTCCACCTCGCCAAAACTAATACTCCAGTACTTTTTCGATTTCTCCACGAAAGATGTAATGATTTCTTTGTTTGGTTATGAGTTTTGAGATTTTTTTTTTATGTAACGAGTGGTAATGAGTGGAGAGAGATAGATAAAAAAATTATTAAAAATTGTGTAAAGAATAATTTTTTTTTCTCAAAATTAGTAAGTGAACAAAAATGTGCACGTTTAATCTATCTAGGTAGCAAAAGTATTTTGGGAATCAACATAGTTTAGGTATCTTTCATTTTTTACCATCTTTTGATTTACCTGTTTAAATGTCATGCATTTCTGAAAATGCTAAACATTATGGGACGGAGAGAGTATTATGAGAACATTCGTTCGATGATTCATCCCCTTCAACTAATATCAGGCGAATCTCCATTCACAGACCCGAAGCATAAGAAACTTTCTGACTAATTAACAAGATTCTCATCTCATCACGTTGTAGATTCTGCCTTAAGGATTCTAAGATTCTCCATTAGTTTTATTTCGTGGCTAATTCGTTTAATTGAGAATAAACTCAAATAAGTTTTTGGAATGAGCCTACCGCTCTTCTACGTTGGGTTTGTTTTTGAGACTCAGAATAAATTGAATTCTTTTGCTATGTACGTGGAAATCTTTAGATAAAAAAGTGATTTTGGCACTTCGACATTTAATCATTAACACTTTATTTTTTTGTCTTTATTCTATGTGAAATTATCAAATTATTTTTTTATTTTGTCAGTGTTCATCTACTTTAAAGGGTAGTATTATAATTTCAAATAAGAAAAAAGACAAAAAATGGAGTGCCAATGATCAAATGTGGAGTGCCAAAATCAATTTTCATTTTTTATTTGAGAGAACGTTGGATATAATAATATAGATTTTATTGGAATTACCTAAAAGATGAGATGACATAAAGAGTGATTATTAGGTTAATAGAACAACATTTAAGGAACAAGAAGAGACTTTTTAAATTCGGTATTCGTTTTGGGATTTTAGATTTGTAGGTGATGAGTATAAAGAGAAATAGAGTAATAATTAGAAATAGTGATAATAATTAAAAAAAATAGAGAGAAAAATAAGAATAATAATTAAAGAAAAATATAATAATGATTAGAATCCAAAATCTAAAACTCTTAGACGCACGGAATCGCAGAGACCTCCGTAGTCTGCCACGTATACATGACATCAGGAATCGCTGCTACTAGGAAATCTCCATGCTATTGTAGCATCGATTTGCTAGGTTGGATACAGATTTTCATGTTTCGAAGTCTATAAAATACAGTCTGTCATAAAAAGAATATAAAAAGATAGAGGGACTAAAGCTACAATTTCCTATACTTTTTTCATAATTTTTTTTTGAACTCATAATTTTCTCATCTTGCACGTAGCATGAAGCCATAAACTACACCTCCACGTAACACATTATATGATTATATCATCAAAAACATCCCAATCAAAAACAATATTATTGTCACAAGACTCCACCCACACGTCCCACATGACGTTAGGTAACGCCACATAAACAAACCACCTATTAAAACACAAGTATAACTAGAGGTGTCAAATGGGTTGTGTCATGTCGACCCAGCCAATTTATTCTTGTGTTTAGTATGTTTCGTGTCTTGTTGTGCTAGACTCATCTAATAACCATGCCGTAGTGTTTTAGAATATCCTCGGCCTAGCCATGGCCCACAGCTCGCTACAATCCCACAGTTGTATAACCTTTATTCATGTCTAACGTGCTTCATGCCGCGCCTATACAACCTTTGTTTGTTGAACCCGACGGTTGGCCCAATAGTTAATGTCTGAAATTTAGAAGTTTGCTCAAATATTAAGTTCTAAGATTTGGAACTTCTCAGTGTTAGAATAATGAAATATTCTAATTGATTATAGTTGATAAAATCGATTATAATTGATTAGGATCAACGATTTGATTATCTTTCTATAGTATAGGATTTGATTTTGTTTCCATATTTTAGGATTCCACTCTTGTATAAATACAAGAGCCTATGTACATATTAAATCGAATTCAATATTTCTTCTCTCATATTTAACTTGGTATCAGAGCTATAAGATCTAGGCCCTGCGGATATTCGCTCCTGGCGGGCGGCCTAAGTTTCGCTGCCGTCCGCCGGGCACTTAGTTACTTTGTCAATCTCCTCTACGCTTTCCGGTTGCTTTCACCCGTCAGAACATCTTTTCATCACCAGTGCACCTCTCTTCACAACCAACGCTCGTGGCTTTTCGATTCATGGCTTCTTCATTTCTTTTCTTTCAAACTCAAGTTGGTAGACCTACTTGGGTTTGGTTTGGATTGGATTGGCGTGGCGTGGCGGCTCCTGGTTTCTCTTGGCTTGGCTTGGCTGTTCTTGGTTTCTCTGGGTTTTTTCAAACTCAAGTTGATAGATCTACTTGAGTTTGAGGGGGGATGTTAGAATAATGAAATATTCTAATTGATTATAGTTGATAAAATCGATTATAATTGATTAGGATCAACGATTTGATTATCTTTCTATAGTATAGGATTTGATTTTGTTTCCATATTTTAGGATTCCACTCTTGTATAAATACAAGAGCCTATGTACATATTAAATCGAATTCAATATTTCTTCTCTCAAAACTATTAAGTGGGCCTTCACTAGTGGTAGGTAGCGCTATGATCCTTGAGATAGCTGCGCATAAACTGTTCCACACAGTAGTTATTACAAAACTGTTCGCCTTCACCGCCACCTGTCATCGGTTAACATCTGCCGACACTCGTCCAAAACTTCACTGGGAAGGAATATGCTTGACCAGCAGGTGAACTGGTGAAGTATAAATCTCCCGCCATTCTCCCCCGACAAAACCCCACCCTCGAAAACAGTTATAGCTAGAGAGAGATAATCGGAGCTGGGATTCCTGTTGGCGAGAATTTAAAAGTGCTAGAAAATGGCGAGAAACGTGGATGCTTTCTTGGTCGTCTGCCGTTGCTTCAGCGTCGTAACGGCCGTCGCCACCGTCCTTTGCATCGCCGTCAATGTTCTCTATGCCGTCCGTTCGTTCATGAACGAATCCGATGTGATCTCTCTCACTCTCGCTCTGTACACTTTTGTGTATTTAATATTTATCGGTATATTGTTTATATCTCTAGATGAAGTTGTGCTTATTGATTAGTTGTGTGAATTCTGGTAGATATTTGACGGGATATTCCGGTGCTACGCGGTTCTGATTGCGATCTTCGTCGTCGTTGCTGAGACTGAATGGGATGTCGTTATGAAGTTCTCGAAGGTTCATTCTCTCTTTTCTACTCCTCCTTTTCAAAGCCAGAACTTGAAAAAACAAGAAAAGTTTAAACTTTTGATGATAGATTAAAGGAATTCATTGATATTAAGGCTTCGTTCTCTTGAACTTAACTTAAATATGAGAGTTTTGTCCTTATTTGAATTTTTTTTTTTTGCATTATTAGCTGAAAAATGATATTGGCACTTAAAAAATTGAACAATGGAGAGTGGTTTTGAAATCACAATGATTTTGGAGTGCCTGTATCAATTTTTGGAATGTCAATATCAATTTCCTATTAGTTTTGTGTTAAAATTTTGTGGGTTAATGATTCGTCCGAGAGGAATCAGAGAAGTAATTTTTTTTTAAACTTTTACTTAAGTATTTTGTAAAATAACCACTTTTTAGCAAAACAAAAGGTAACATTTTTTTCCTATAAAGTAGTTATTTCTCAAAATACTTGGGTAAAAGATTTTTTACTTCTTATTTCGTCGAGACAAATCAAAAACTCACAAAAATTTGGCGCAAAATTAATAAATACAAAAAAAATTCAAATAAAGAAAAAAACTCTTAGATTTAAATTAAGTCTAAGTGAACATAGCCTAAGTAACTAGCGGTACAAAAGTTTGACTTTTTCTCGACAAAAATGTGTTATTTTTATGTTTTCGTTTGCAGACTTGATATTTTCTTTTGGGATGGAGAGAGTAATTTTTTTTCTTTTTGCTTCAGTTCTTAATGCAGTGTTTTGAGGACAATCAGGGTGTGTTTCCGTTAAATGGTATTTTAGACCGGCGGAACTGACATACATGACCTTATCTACCCAGAATTAGTTAATTTTCTTTGCCAATAAATGATCGGTTTGGACTGTTTTTTAGGGTGCCTTTTAGCCACTTAGAGTGTACTTGCTATTGCCTTTAAATGATCAGTTTTGAGGTTTGATTCTAGCAAAATCTCTACCACAAATGAAGCCCTTGGCACATTAGCTAACTGTATAGCCCTTGGCACATTAGCTAACTGTATAATCCATCTCTCATGCGCAGGTGTTGGAGTATTGGGTGGGCAGGGGTATCCTGCAGATCTTGTATGTTCTGTTTTTTCAATATGAACTTTTTCCTGTTCTTATCATCTCTGTCCTCCCTCTAATGTTCTCTATGTTCTACAAGGGTTTCAGACACGATGAAATCCAAATTCGGACCTGATTACTGTTTCGTGTAGTTCTTCACGCATGCACCTTTATATTGTAAATGACAAGTCCTATTGCCACTTTCAGCGTCGCAGTGATGACAAGAGCTTACCCTGAGGACGCTGATGACCAGACGCTGCTCATTCTCCTCGAAAACATAGCAAGCTACTTGCTTCTTGCCTGTGGTGTTGTTTACGTTATTGCGGTAGGTTAATTATATCAAGGTTTTTGATCATTCTCTCCCCAAAAGTTGGTTGATTCTCTAGCTTGATGATTTGAACAGTGTTTAGAACCTTGCTATGTCACATCACATGGTTGAGTTTAAACCCAGTTTTCAGAAATTTTCTTGGACTATTAATGGATCAGAACAGAGGTTAAAGGAAGTCTTGGTTTTACAATTGAATCGTTCACTTCTGATTGTTTTGCAAGTCCTAGCTATCCCCAGTCGTACTCTAGAATAAGGTACCCTGCCAATTAGAATTTGATTGTCTAGTCTCTTGGTATTGGTGGTCTCATTTTACTCATCTCATGAATGAATAACCAAAGGGGTAAATAAGCATTAAGCACATCATCTTTTGGTCGTCGGGCACGTAATCTGTTTCCTATACTTTTGAATTGTAGTCTAATAGGTATTTCTATGTCAAATACAGGGAATTTTCTGCATTGGCCATGTCAAACGCCTTCACCAGAGGAAAGAAGTTCCGCGGGAACAAGCAATCAAGGATTTGCAAGTAAGCTATATAACGTGCCCATATTTTGGTGTCCGTACTTTGTGTCCAAGCTTAATGTTGTTTTGTTCCTTAAAATCAATTCTATAAATTCTAGTGATCAGCAGATAAACTAGCTAACCACGGTTAAACCTCTGCAGTCCTTGTCCAAGTTTCTCGTTACTTTTATTTCCTCTAATCGATGGCATAATTTATTAGCTTAAGCTACAGCATCGGCTTCAGGAGTCTCTTTCGTTCTCTCCTGATTTATTCTTTCCTCGTTTCCCATGATGACAAATAAATCTGGGGCGATTGCTATAATCCCTTTTTCGCCCCATTCGTTGTTCAAATTTTATTGCTGTGATTATTCTCCAAAACCAAATGGTCTATTGTCATCTGTATGATGAAATTTAGTGCGTACGATTTCTATAACAAAGCCAGATAGTAGGGCAATCATACAATTATGGTGCTGAAGTGGTCATGATTGTTGTTTAAAGCTAAAACTAAGCTCTATTTGTGGCTTGGTTCCATCACATTCGGTTCGGTAAAAACTCGTAAGTTGTAACATGTTATACTAGTGTTTGGATAAACTGAGGTGCTTCTTGAACATTGGGAGTACCTAGCTTGTATTGTACATGTCTTTGGATTCCTCAAGCATAAGGCATTGTATTATTTTAAATTGATGTCGATTGTGGTTTTATATACCAGTTTAGTGGTCGTCCACAATTGATGCATCAATTTTCTTAGGAATTTAATTGCATCATTGAATCGATTGCCTTGTCAAATTTGCAGGAGTTAGAGCAGCGTAGACATGAACTTGAAGCTTTGTTATTGGTTCAAGATCAAGAAAGCGCTTGAGACAATGATGAAGGGTTTTACCCGTAGGCCAAGACTATAAATTTTGGGTTTTTCACTACGGTCATGAATTTTCTTTTTCGTATAGGATCAATGTTTCTTCTCATCGAGTGTTGTTTTCTCGAGACTTCGTACCTTAACTGGGCGTATTCATTTCGAGATCGTATAGATTTGTGAAAAAATGTGTCAGTAGTTGTGAATGCTTGAATAGTGTTCGACTTATTGTACTTATATTTAGAGTGAGGATGAATGTCTTTGACATTCACCAGGTATCAACTGTTTACTGAACCATTTTTATTCTGCTATTCATCGTGATTCATGTTTCCACCATATTCCTGTTGTTTTTTTTAATTTTTTTTATGGATTTTCTTGAGCTGCTACTTTTAAATGGATATGAGCTTAGAGCATAGGAATTTTGCTGGCTTGTTTTAGGGGAATCAATGGCCCGACAATTTTCAATTTTCTGCTTCTTTGGGGTGCATTTGAGCCACGAATTTCAAAAAAATTTAAAGTGAAAAGGCCTAGTTCACCTAGGCCAATAGATTTGCATTTTTTTTTGGATCATCATAGAGTTGCCTGGTTAAGCCTAATTCGCCTACACCAATAGATTTGCTTTTGAGATTTTTTCTTAAATATTTTTAAAAATATTTGAGTAAAAGTCATTACTTTTTCGATTTTTCTCTTTAAGGTGAATCAATAATAGACAAAAGCTAAGCGCAAAATTAATAAATGCAATTTTTTTTAAATAACTCCAAAAATTCTAGCAAAACTTTAACTTTTTTTAAAGTACAAAAGGTGGGCTCCACGCTCCTTAATTTGGCAATCACCAAAAAACTTCCTCTCCATTGCCCTCCGTAAAAACTAGTACAAGGAAATAGGTATGCTACCAAATAATGAGTTAACCATACCAATTCTTCAGCGGATGGAACTCGCACACAGGCTCCAACTATCTTAGGGGAACTTCGGAGGAAACCTACTACTAGACCATTCCAATAGTCAAGTAGACGAGCGATTTGCACGTCAGTATCGCTACGTCCTCCAACAGAATTTCCTCGCCCGCATAGTTCACCGGCTTTAAGTGGGCCCCGATAGCAAAACGTGGCTATACTTGCTTTGAAAAAAAAAAAAAAAAAAAAAAAAAAAAAACAATCGTTCCCCTTCACGCCCACCTGTCGGTTAACTTCCCCCCTCATCAACCGCCACATGTCCACATCCCCACTGGAAGGAATGCTTGACCAGTAGGTGAAGAATCTCTCTGTAAATACTACAGTAACAGAATCAATTCCGCACTCGAAAACTTCCGCACAGAGCACAGAAGAAACAGTTATACAAGAGAGAGAAAATTTGGAGCTAGGATTTCGGTTGGCGAGATAGTGCGAGAAAATGGCGAGAAGCGTGGAGGGGGAGGGAGAGAACTCGCAGCGAGGAGGTACCAGTGGGACTAATAACGGCGTCAGAGTCAGGGCGAGGCCGGATGCTTTCCTTATCGTCTGCCGATGCTTCAGCTTCGTAACGGCGGTGGCCGCCTTCCTTTGCATTGCCGTTAATGTCTACGCCGCCGTCGTTTCCTTCAAAGACGGATCCGATGTAATCTCTCTCTCTCTCTCTCTCTCTCTATGTGTGAGTGGACTTTTCTGTGTTTCTCCGTAGATGAATTTGCGACAGTAATTGACTTTGTTGTAGATATTTGACGGGATATTTCGGTGCTATGCGGTTGTGATTGCGTTGTTCGTTGTTGTTGCTGAGACTGAATGGGGATTCGTCATGAAGTTCTTCAAGGTTCGTTTTTTATTCTCTACTTCAATTCTTAATACAGTGTTCTGAGGGAAATTTTTATACTAATGTTAGATAAATTCTTTGATTCTAGTGCGTGAAATGTTGTTATTCCATTTTGTTTTTTTCATTTTTAGTACTGTATCTGTTCTTAATTGTTGTAGTTCACCGTGAAAAGTCATGCAATTTCCAGGCAAAAATAATGTACTTTTGTTTGTACTTTTTGAAAAATTTTGCACCAATTTAAAGAACTTCTAATCGAAATCTTAGTTTTGTCAAAAAAATTGTGCATGGAAATACTTTATTTTTTCAATCTTAAAATTGCATGACTTTTTGTTGTGGTCTATCAGTTAGGAATGAAGGGAGTACTGAGATACCGACATAGTGGCGTTATTAAAATAAAAAATCAAGAGAATGGGTGATTTTGTCTTAACTGAAAGGTCCACAGACAGACACATTATAGAGTTTGCAAATAATGTTCAAAGTTTTAAAATCCCTCGTGGTAGATTGTTAGTGTTCTTGTTATTGCATTAGATCGACACCATTGAAATACATTTCCTCATCTACACTTAGTTTGTGAATTTTCTTTGTAGATAAGAGATCAGTTTGGAAAGTTTTTAGAGTGACATATCCACTTATAGTGTTCTTGTTATTGCCTTTAATTAGCCCGAGAAAGCCCATATATGTTGGCTGAACAAACTTCTCGAATTTTGTGAAATACCTCAGACACATGAAGCTTTGGTTATGGTAATTGGTATGCTATATGTATCCTACATGTCAAGTTGGAAATACACCCGTGGAGGAAGTTTTAAACTGGAACTTGTGTAAGACATCAATTCAATGAATTAGTTCTCAAATCTGAAAAACTGTGTACTGGGAAATATGTAAACTGGAAGACCATATATAAATAAAAGCTTGTTTAAGAGATAGGCAATCGTGTCTTGGTTCCATCACGCATGAGAAGATGAATGGGACAATTAGACACCAACCCATCCAAATGAGAACTTAATGTTGGCTTAGAAACAAAGACTTTTGGCTGATATTGTATAGAGAAGTAGGTGGGAAACGGATGGTGTTGCCCATGCCTCTGATTTAGATTTGCTCTTAACTTCAGTCAGTTGTGAAGGAAAAAAAAGAAAGGTATGGACTATGGAGCTTGTCTAGGATCATTTTGTTTCCACAAGACTGGTCATCAGTTATCATTGACATTGATCATTAAGGTCAGGAATATTTGGGGGCTTTTATGAAACTGTGGGTTATTGAATTGTCATCCTGAGAGTTTAACATTAAACTTGCTAATGTTTGGGTTTTTGCTAAATGTCTGCTGATTTCATTTAATGTTAGCAATTAGTCATTAAACTGGATCTCATCCATGCTTGAAACTTCTTCATGGCGTCTTATATCTTTGAATTTGACAGGAATGTTGTTGAGCTAGATAACTTGTTTTCCAGTCTTAGTGTGCCTTTGCTAGCTGCTGCACGAATTTGACTTCCAGATATCTGTTGTTGAAAGTCAAGTGCTGAAATACTTGTGGGATTGTGCTCCACTAGAGAGATTATTACTTACGGATTGAAATTGTTGCGGAATGTAAGCTTGGTGAATTTGACAGGATCCCTATTAAGCTAGATTTTTGTGAGGGAAGGCCAACTGTGCACCACTACTAAGTCCCGATGTAATACTGTTGCTACCACTTCTTCTAGAGCTGACTATGTCCAAAATATAGGACCCCTTAGTTCCATCCAATATGTGTATTATGTAGGCTTAGAAAGATCAACTATTCCTCTGTCTGCTTTAAATGCTACTTTATTAGACTTGTTTGGAACCATGCCCTTAGCAAGGAGAGGAGCTTTTCTTATGTGTTAGATATAAGTGAAAGAGTGACAATCATACCCAAAAGGTTCCACATTGCTATGTACATTTACCTGCGCCATTGATAGTCATCTCCGAAGGCATGCTGCATAAAATATGGCAAAGTTATTTGCATGTTATATATTTCCTCATAGCTCATGTTATAGTAATGCACCGTATGACAACTCCTGATTCACTGTTTGGAGTTTCATGCTAGCAAAATGTCTACCAGAAATGCTGCCCTTTTCATGGCTACTGTTAACAACTCACATGGCACATTAGCTGACTGTATACTCTATCTATCATGTGCAGGTGTTGGAGTATTGGGTGGGGAGGGGTATGCTGCAGATTTTGTATGTCCCTATTTTTTAATGTAGAATTTTCGCGTTCCTATAACATCGGTCCTCTCTTTAATGTTCTCTGTTTTCTGGAAGGGTTTCACTATTTCAGACATGATCAAATCCAAATTCGGATCTGATTTGTGTTGTGTTGTGTTGTGTAGTTCATCCATGCAATGCAGTGATGACAAGAGCTTACTCTTTAGATTGTGAATCACAAGTCCTATTGCTACTTTCAGCGTTGCAGTGATGACAAGAGCTTACCCTGAGGACGCTAATGACCAGACGGCGCTCGTTCTTCTCCAAAACATAGCAAGCTACATGCTTCTTGCTTGTGGTGTTGTTTACATTATTTCGGTAGGTTAATATACTGAGGTTCTTTATCGTTTCCTACCCTAAAGTTTGGTTGGTTCTCTTGCTTGATTTGAGTAGTATTTATAACCTTGCCGGTCGTACTCTAGAAGAAGGTACCCTGCCCTACAAAATTTGAGTGTAGTCTCTTGGTATTGGTTGTCTCATTTTGCTTGTCTCTTGAATAATACAGAATAACTGAGGAATCTGTTGTCATTCAGGATAAATAAGTACATTATCTTTTGGTTTTGTACGTAGTCTGTTTCCTATATGAATTATGAGTTGTTGTGTCTTCGTATTTCTACATCAATTACAGGGAATTTTATGCATTGGCCTTCTCAAACGTGCTCGCCAGAAGAAAGAAGTTTCAAGGGATCAAGCTGTTAAGGATTTGCAAGTAAGCTGTAATGTGCCCTTATTTTAGTGTCCGTAGTCTCTGTCCTAGCTTAATGCTTGTAATGTGCCCTAATTTTAGCGTCCGTAGTATGTGTCCTAGATTAATGCTAATTTTCGTTCCTTAGTCGGTGCTATAACTGTAGTGATCAGAAGATAAAGTAGCTAACTACAGTTAACTCTATGCAGTTCGTGTGCAAGTTTCTTGTTTCTTTTGTTTCCTATAATTGATGGCATGATTTATTAGCTTAAGCTACAACATCTGCTTTAGGAGTTTCTGTTGGTTCCCCTGATTCTTTCTTTCCTTGTTTTACCTAATGAGAAACAAATTTGGGGCCTGTGTGCCAAGACATGTACCAGTTTCTTACTCCTGGTATTGTCATTGCCGAATGAAAGATTCTCTCTCTCTTGATGGTTTACCCGATATTTTGTACTCAATAAGTAGGACAATATAATTGTTATGATCCCATTTTCCCAATTCTTCTTTTTTCTCAAATTTGATTTGCTGTAACCCTCTGAAACCAGATGGTCTATTATCATCTGACTACGATGATATTTTGTGCATTCGACTTCTCTAACAAAGCCAGGTAGTAGGCAGCCATCATACAATTGTGGTGCTGAAGTGGTCACCATTGTTGTTTAAAGATAAAACCAAGCTCCATTTCTGACTTGGTTCCATGACATTCAGTTCAGTAAACTCTATTTAACATTGGGAGTACCTAGCTTGTATTGTCTTTGGACTCCTCGAACTTAAGGCATTATAATCTTTTAAATTGGCGTCGATTGTGGTTTTATATACCAGTGTAGTGGTCGTCCACAATTGATATATATTGATTTTCTTATTAATTTGCATCATTGAATCCTTGCCTTGTCAACTTTGCAGGAGTTAGAGCGGCGTAGAGAGGAACTTGAAGCTTTGTTAATAGTTGAAGAAAGAGCTTGAGACAGCGACAAAGGGATTTACCCATAGGCCATCACACTTCTGAGCTTGAACTTGAAGACTACAAAATTGAGTTTTTCACCACGGTCACGAATTTTATCTTTTTGTGTAGGTTCATTTCTTTTGATCGAGTGTTGTTTTTTTGGAGACTTCGTACCTTGAAGGGGCGAATTCATTTTGAGATCGCGTAGAATTGTGAAAAATGCCTCGGTAGTTGTGAATGCTCGAATAGTGCTCGATTCATTGTACTTGTATTTAGAGAGAGGATATCAGATATCATTTGTCAACTGAACCATTTCTGTTCCGCAATTCATCGTGATTCATGTTTCCACCATATTCGGTTTTGTAATGGAAGTTCTTCAGCTGCTACTGTTAAACAGATAATATGAGCTCAGAGGATAGAAATTTTGCTGGCTTTTCTAGGGCTACAAATGGTTCAACAGTCTTAAATTTTCTGTTTCTTCGGGATGTATTAATTTCAGCCACGACTTTCAAACCAAGCAAGGCTTTGAATTTCGATAAGCTTTTGGAAGCAACTTCCCTAGATTGCAGCGGAAGGTCTTGCCCCAGCAATATGTCCGTTCGATCTACATATAGGCGGTGATGACCTGTGCTCAGCTTGTTGGCTGCAAATTAAAACATTTTGCTGGATTTTGGTGAATAACGAGGTGAATTTTGTGGGATAGCCACACTTAACCCAATAATAAAACCCAATACGTATGACAAGCTTGGGAGCCAGATGCTCTATCTGCATCAGGCTTATGCCAACTCATCCTAATGCTAATTATCACACTGTGACCAAGATGCATTTATCCAAGCATTGACGCACCCAAAATATCTCTTCCATGCACCGACAGCTTATCCAAAGACATATTTATTGATTACAAGATATTTATTGATTCTAATAATTGCAGCTTGTAACTCCTCAAAAGAATGCCACCCATGTGCGTAGAGATTGTTCCATAGCTAGGCTGTTTGTGAAGGTAGGCGTTCCACAAAAGATAAACGTTTGATGTACCCAAACTTCTCTCATTTCATGCATCCGAATTCAGTGGTTTCACAAGTGATCAGGTTGTACAACATTTGTAGGAGCTTGATGCTTCATTGGAGCAAGTTGCCTGTTGCGTTCCATCGTAGTATGCGGCTCCATACATCCCTGCTCTATATTTCCGTCGTGGTCCTTCATAAATATGTCTACACGTCCCTTCTTCATACATCCATCGTTGCCCTGCATACACACATAATTAGTAACCAGTGGTAAATGTATACAACACATCTTCTGTGAGGATTTGGTTCATAACTAATGGAACAAAAGGGTGGTCTTCTAGAAGCCTTAGACATCAGCTGCAATTGCAGCCCAGAGAAATATTGTTTCCCTTGGATACGAGGCTCCCCTTTGTGCCTATTTATATACGTAATTGCAGTGCATATGGGCGTGGGTCTGAGATAGAGTCCTGTGAGAGTGAGGCTGTAGCTCAGGGTTTGAGAGAACTAGAGAGTGGGAGTTGAGTTGAGTTGAGCTCCGGTTTGGGATGTTTTTCTCTCTGTGTTGATTTGTTCGTGTGTGTGTTTGGTTCTCGGTCCTATTTGCGCACAACATCTTCATAAGCAATTAATGAAGAACATTCATGTTAAACTGTTTACATATTCTCCAGTGTTGGTTCAAGACTAGAAACAACTAATAAAGTAGATTTTCCAATGGTGTAGGCATCTCATAGGTCTCAATTTCCTATATCATCTTCCTAAAATAAGAAACCTATGCAATAGTTCGTTTAGGTCCTCATATTTGAAGTCATATCAAGCCAGACCATCAGTACAAGCTAGCTAGTTCGTTTAGGTGCTCAAAAACGATGTTGTTTTGTGTATCAACTCAGTGTAGTTTTGGAGCTCCTCCATCAATTTGTGGAGTGGCAAAATCAAAATCCATATATAAGCTTGGACTATCAATAGCTAGAAAAGGTTCGCACTTTCCTCAGGCTCATCACATAGAGGCAAATTTGGATCCCATGAGCGTTGTACAGTGCTAACGTGTTGGAACACTTCTCCTTGTTCTTCAAAGTACAAAAGGTGGACTCCACACTCCTTAAACTGTAAGCCACTTCCACTATTGACGAACGAAACTTCCACTTCATCGCCCTCTGTAAACAGATTTGCTTTGAAGCAATGGCATAACCATACCATATCTCCACCTTTTTCCGGAATGCCATAGAGCCATATATTAAAGACGGTCTTCTTGCAAAGGCTCTTGCTACTGATTTCAAAGGAAGCGATAAATGGCCAGTAGAGAACATTGTCCACTCTACTGTCCGGCAATGCATACACCGCACAAAGATTCAAGCCTCGAAAACTGAAATGAGGAGATAAGGTCGCAGTAAATGATATGGTGGATCCATCGTTCTTCTTGCTAAACCACTGTGGAACTTCTCTCCCAGGAAAAAATGTGTGGAATGTGTGATCTTGATACAATATCTAGGAAGAAGAAATCCATGGTTATGACCGATAAATTCATGAGAGAGAGAGAGAGAGACGGAGAGAGAGAGAGAGAGAGAGAGAGAGAGAGAGAGAGAGAGAGAGAGAGAGAGAGAGAGAGAGAGAGAGAGAGAGAGAGAGAGAGAGAGAACCTGAATGGGAACCACATCACTGTCCATTCTCGAAAAGTAATTCCCAAATTTAGCCTCAACATCTGCCATAGAGTCCAAGTTGAAGAAGCCAATACTGTGGAGCAGTTCCACATCAACTTCTCTGACGGGTGAGATCTTGAAATTGCCCTGAATGTGATTTAATTTACGGCAACGATCATGATAGATGTATCCAAATTTGAATCCCGTCCCAAATGTTATTTTTTCCAATGCATCGCAGTAACGAACATGCAGACGCCTTAACCTGGTCGATGGCCATAGAATCTGCTGGAGCTTTGGACATTGATTTAAATACAAGTCTACGAGACTTGTATGATCTTTAATAAAGTTTGGTAGGCTAGAAATTGGATTTCCATTTAGATATAAATACCGCAACTTGGAGAGCTTAAGATCCCTGGGAAATGCATCATCGGTGAGATTGCAATTAGAAAGATTCAAACGGACCAAAGAGCTTGGTAAAGAGGCCAATGACATTTGTACCCTTGGTTTTGGAACCCAAGGCCAAATAGATGCTTGTGATACAACCTCCACAGTAAGGACACGATTTATATCCACTAATCCACTAGCCATGAGCACTTGCAATGATTTCATCTTCCCCAGCTCCTCCATTGCCCCCATAAGATTTGAGCAGCCGGAGATATCTATTTCCACAAGCGATTCTACCATACCAATATTTCTTGGAAGCTTTCTCAAATTTTTGCAATCTTGTAGATTCAGTGACTTTATCCTTTGTAGTTCGACAATAGATTCATCAATCTTGAACAAACTTGGGCAAGCTTTGAGAACCAATTTCTCTAGGTTGGGCATACTCGAGAAATCTGGAGTTTTTGCAAGTTTTGAGGAGTGACTGAGATTTAAAATTTTCAACGATCCAAGAACCTATTCGGGAAAGAAACATAATGCCAGACAAGTTTAAAAGGTGCTCTTCACACAACTTAATAGCTGAAATCGGTATAAAATCTTAAAAAGAGTACCAAAATAGAGTATCTTACTTTTGTTCCTTTCCAAAGTTGCTTCAAGTTACTATAACGCATGTCAAGAGAGACCAAGTTCTCCAGAGGAAAATCATTGGGGAAAGATGTTAATGGAAAACCACGCCAATACAACCATCGTAATCTCTTGGGAAATGCCTTGGATGTTCCAGATAGTCGTACACCACTCAGCTTGAGTAGTCTCAAATTGTACATCTTTTCAAATGTATTTGCTTCAATCGCAGACATGTCGGAATTTCTCAACATGTTCATGTCAAGTACAAGGCCTTCAATTATTTCCGTACCCTTTGAAGAAAATTAAAAATAGTGAAACAATAGTTAGATACTTGCAAGCATGTGCAAAATTAATACACATAACTGTGAGACGAAACATGTTTCTTACAGTTTTTTCTAGCAAAATTTTGAAGGATTCTCTCGGGTGCCAAATTCTGCTACGCTTCTCAGGATGCTTAGATTCACGGCAAACAATTTGTTTTCCCATGTCCTGAAGTAACTGATGCATTTGCAGCGTCTCATTTTCGATTGTTAAGAGATTTCGGTCGACAAGGTTATGAATTCCAGCAAGTGGAAAACAATCACATCCTTCTAGTATTTTGATTGTTTTATTTTTCTTTTTTCCAACAAAGAAACAAGCTATGTCCAGGAATAGATCTTTATCGTGTTTTCCTTTTAGAGAATCATAACTTATTTCAAGTTTTTCCAGAATTGTATTATCAGAAGTTGCTTCCAATTTCTGTAACTCACTTTCCCATACATCTATCCTTTTCCGTCGTACAGAAGAGCCCAATACTTGAAGAGCTAGAGGAAGCCCATCGCAATGTTGCGCAAACCTTCTTGATAAGTCCATGTAACCTTGAATGGGGTGTTTTTGTCCAAAAGCATGCCAATTGAAAAGCTCAAGTGATTCATCATTAGTTAATTTTTCAGGCTTATACACTTCATAAATTTCATCAGCATGCATCATGCTCTCGATTCTAGTGGTTATGATAATTTTGCTTCCTTGGAAAAACCAATCTTGTTGGCCAGCTAATGCAAATAGTTGGTCCATTTGATCCACATCATCAAGGACAAGAAGAACTCTTTTGTTACTCAATGCATACTTAATCCTCCTACATCCATCATCTACATCGTTTACTTTGAGCCCTTCTTTCTTTAAAATATCTGAAAGAAGTTGACTTTGCAAACGAACTAATCCATTGTGTGCTTTGGCAACTTTACTGATATTTTGAAGAAAACAGGCAGCGTCAAATCTTCCATGGTTTAAATTGAAAACAACTTTAGCAATCATCGTCTTCCCTATTCCACCCATTCCACATATCAAAAGAATGTCAACCCTAGTGGACCTGTCTTTTAGCCACGAAGTAACTCGATTGGTTCTCAAATCCATACTTACTAGATGGTCACCAACCCTCAGGTGGTTGCCAACTAGCTTGCTTTTGAGTTCACCAACAATTTCCTCAATGAAATCGGCTTCATACCTAAAAGTTCAATATATGGAAAATGAAGTAGAGTAAGATCAAAAAAGATTTGAAAGGAAAAATCAAATCTCCATGCAGATATCTGTAGAAATGATTACTCAAATGTCTTACGCTTATTCTAATTTTCTTTTTTTAATTAGTAAGAGTAAGGGTACATTAAAAAGAAGAAATCAAGTACATGCCACCCACGTACAAAACGAAGGCCACCAAAAAAGAGGTCCTACGCACAGTCACGCACGTCAAAGAAACCTATGAACTGAAGGATTTGATCAATAGTAGCATCTTCCCTGGACTCCCAACTTTGCAAACTAAAAAGGAAAAGGCTTTCATTTCTATCTAAAGAGCTTCCCAAACAATCAAAATGCTTTCTAAGGGTTCAAGGTGAATGGTGGAGCTTTCTGGGATATGCATGGCAGTCGTAAATGGGACAAAATAGCAGAAGAAGGGTTGGATTAGAACTACGTAAAATAAACTCAAAAGGGTCATAAAGATATTAATGTTTGGTTTGATAAAAAGTAAACCAAAAATACCAAGCCATTAAGACCTCCAAAGTGGATGCCTCCAAAGTAGTTGGGCATCTGATGAAGGCTTCCACAACTTATAAGGTGATTGAATGAGAACCAACAATAGAGAGGTCGTTCATGAGAGGAGATTTCAGCTGGGAAATCTACCTATAAATAGATGTGTGTATTTGTATTATAAACCATGGGAAGCAAATTAAGTGTGAAAGACAGGATAAAAATAGTGAGTGAGATTGAGAGTTTTTTAAAAGGAAGGAATCAAGTAGATGCCACCGAAATAAAACACGAAGGCCACATGCAAAGACATTCTATGCACAGCCCCGCACATCAAAACTGAAGGATTTGATCATGAGTCGCATCACTTTCCTTGCATTCCCAATGCTGCAAACTACAAAGGTAAAGGCTTTCATTTCTAACTACTTTCCACAAAATTTGAGGGTTCAATGTGCATGAATGGTGGATCTTTCTGGGGAGAGTTATGCGTGATAGTAAATGGCATAAATAACTGCAATAAACTCAGAAAGGTCATAAAGCTTTTACCGTTAGGTTGAACACGGGAGAGTAGCTCATTAACTATAACTAGGACTAGGAGAGAGTAAAACCTCTTATAGGAGATCCAGACCAGCTCGTGCCGTTTCACGTGTCCTTTAATCTTACCGAACACGCCCTTTTATGTCTCATACAGATGTTTACTTCTGCTTTAAATGTGCCTGCACTACTCGACGATGAGATGTTCCCCCACGGATTAGTTTAGGTGTGCGCGTAAATTGGCTCGAATTTTCGGTTTAGGTTTCCTAAACCACCCCTCTTTCTTTAAGCACGGTTCTTAATAAATTTTTTCTTCAATTATTTCACCTATTTCTCTATCTCTCTCCACTTATTATCCCTAAAATCTCCCTCAAAACCTAAACTAAAAAGGAAAAAAAAAAACAACACAAACCATAGAAAGTCGAGAGAAGAAGCGAGAATACAATCAATTGTTGCTAGGTGTCTATAGGTCAAACATAAAAGCTACATATGCATGGCCCTATCACATGGTGCATGTCTTGTGCCAAAATAATGAAAGTTTTAATTATTAAGTCTGTCCAATTAGATTAAGTGGCCTGGTGATATAAAAATTATATCTCCTCAAAGAAAATTATCTTTCTTAAATACAAAATAGGAAGAAAGGATAATTACACAAGAAAGGATAAGTCTGTCCCTCAAAATCTCGCCGTGGATAAGCCTGTCCTCAAAATCTCGCCGTGGATTAATTTTTTTGATTCAAAAATTAATCAGAGATTACACTCATTCTGTTCAAATTAATAAAATATCTTCGTCGTTCACATGGCAAACCCAGGGGTCCGACCGACAGCCCAACGATGACGAACGATCAAGTTCTCCCAGAATAACGGTCCGTAACGCGTAGAAATTTTTGAGAACCCGACGATATCGGTTCGGTTGTTGAACCCGATATGGACGGACACGTGCACACCCGATATGGACGGACACATGCGGGCACACCCCTACTCTTGAGTGTACTGAGCGTGGTCTAGAGTATCGGACAAGTGTCCGGGGATTGTTGGAAGAGTGGAGGCGTCGCCGCATCAGATACCGATAATCTTCTGATGTGGTGTCTGTGCTGCTTCATTGGATAGGAGCACGTATAAAAGTAAAACTAAAACATAACGAATGACTACATTCATCAACTTTGTATGCGATAGCAAAAGGGAGAGATAATCTCTAAATTACCCGTTAGATTGATTTTGGGAAACCATTCCAGCCATGCTCGCAACCTCTTTAAGCGCCGCACTCCATCCATTCACTTGTTCAACCGTCACTCTCTTTTTCCCGAAATCGAGATTTTTGGCTTGCTCCTTAATTTCCCCCGGATCCACCTCATAAAACACGGGCAAAACGAAGTGATCGGACTTCTTACATTGTTTGAGAATCGTCTCAACTTCAAGCAGGCATGCCGTGGAATTGGCGTAGTTCTTCGATAACACGATCACCGATGTTCTGGAATTCACGATTGCCTTTTGCAACTCGGGTTTGATAACATCACCCCTGTCGATCTCATCGTCATCTCTGAATGTTTTGAACCCCTCGCGCTTCAGAGCGTGGTAGAGGTGATCGGTGAACTTTTTGCGGGTGTCTAAGCCCCTAAAGCTCAAGAAAATGTCGTATCTACCTTTGAATTCGGAGGAGGAGGTGGAGGAATTTTGGAATTCTGAAGTGGCCATTGATTGAAGAAAATGCAGAGCTTCAACGACGAGATGAGTAGTGGACTGGCTCAAGGGAATAGCATCTACGTAGAGATCCAATTCCCTTTACAAGTGTGGTGGGAATAAATCACGCGGTTTAGCGGACCCACCAATAACCGAGGGGGAAGACTCGTAGGTAATGGCCAATGACTTCCTCGGAAGGTTCGTTAGCGTGCACTTCGGCAGAGAATTTTTTTGGTGCTGGGTGGGTATATCCCACGTGGTATCCGCTCGGGACATCCGGGCCGTCCAATACACTTTTGGACGGCTCGGATTGAAATCCTATCTCTCCTCTCACCCCAACACTTTCTTTCTCCTTTTTTTTTCTCTCCAAATCCGAGCCGTCCAAAAACGTAATGGACGGCTAGAATGTGCCGAGCGGGCACCACGTGGCACCTATCCGGCACTGAAATTTTTTCTGACTTCGGTAAGTTCTATCTCTTCTCATCTTGTTTAGCTCTCTCTAAGGCTAAAGTTGTGTCGTATACCATGGTAGCAGCGAACTTAGCAAAGCAGGCGATAAAAACATTTCGCCTGGTGCTTTCCTTTCAGACTACAAATTTGCGCGAGTCTTAATGTTCACTGCTTGTAGCCGATCAGAAAAAATGTTCACTGCTTGTGTCAAACATTAGTGTACTGAACTGGTGTTCATTTATTAGTGGGGCATACGACGCTGGGAGATCGAATTATTTTTCTTTACCGGAAGGCGGAATGGTATTAGAATTTTTTCAGATTGTTAGACATGCTCAAAGCTGTAGTTGACCGACTAAAATACAGAGGTTCGTTGTTCATAAGTTCCCCTTCGGTACTTTAGAAGATGAAAGTGAAGAAGGGGTAAAGTCCTGCTTTAACTATGATAATGCGACATCTGAGCCTAAGAATTTACCACCAATACTTTTCCATGTGTCGTAACATCAGTGTCATAACATCAGCGTCATAATGCGATTCTCTCATGGATTTTTCGTGTTCTGATTGGCAGAGAATGGAGAAAGGGTAGTTCAATTTGCTTAGCCAAGGTTGGTAATAGTATGTGGATATGTGTTCCAATTCGATGTGATCTACTTGTAAGTTGTTCGAACTAATGCAAGACGAGCCTGACTTGTCCACAATATTAGATTAATTGAGGCCTGGAACCATCTTCTTTAAGAAAATTAATCAGTTATGGGCTTGGTTCGATCACATCTCCTACTTTGTATCTCAGAATATTCGGTTTTATCACTCGTAACATTATCTCTTTTTCACCGGAGTATTTTTGTTGCAAAAAACATGGCCGTCCGTGGTTTTAATTTTTAACTGCTTCCCCATACAGTTCCCACTTCCCAGCTTAATGCTAATTTTCTTCCTTAGTCGGTGCTATAACTGTAGTGACCAGAAGATAAACTAGCTAACTACAGTTAACTCTATGCAGTTCGTGTGCAAGTTTCTTGTTACTTTTGTTTCCTATAATCGATGTCATGATTTATTAGCTTAAGCTACGGCATCTGCTTCTGGAGTTTCTGTTGGTTCCCATGATTTCTTCAAACCTTGTTTTGCCTGATGAAAAATAAATTTGGGGCCCGTGTGCCAAGACCCGTACCAGTTTCTTACTCCTGGTATTGTCATCGCCAAATGAAAGATTCTCTCTTTCTTGATGGTTTACCTGATATTTTGTACTAAATAAGTAGGACAATATAATTGCTATGATCCCATTTTCCCAATTCTTATTTTTTTCTCAAATTTGATTTGTTGTAACCCTCAGAAACCAGATGGTCTATTATCATCTGACTATGATGATATTTTTTGCATACGATTTCTCTAACAAAGCCAGGTAGTAGGCGGCCATCGTACAACTGTGGTGCTGAAGTGGTCACCATTGTTGTTTAAAGTTAAAACTAAGCTCTATTTCTGACTTGGTTCCACGACATTCAGGTCAGTGAACTCTCTTAACATTGGGGGTACCAAGCTTATATTGTCTTTGGAGTCCTCGAACTTAAGGCATTATAATCATTTAAATTGACGTCACTTGTGATTTTATATACCAGTGTAGTGGTCGTCCACAATTGATATATATTGATTTTCTTTGGAATTTGCATCATTGAATCTCTTGCCTTGTCAACTTTGCAGGAGTTAGAGTGGTGTAGAGAGGAACTTGAAGCTTTGTTATTGGTTGAAGAAAGAGCTTGAGAAAGTGACAAAGGGTTTTACCCATAGGCCGTCACACTTCCGAGCTTGAACTTGAAGACTACAAAATTTAGTTTTTCACCACGGTCATGAATTTTGTCTCTGTATAGGTTCGTGTCTTCTGATCGAGTGCTGTTTTTTTCGAGACTTCATGCCTTGATGGGGCATATTCATTTTGAGATTGCATATAATTGTTAAAAATGCCTCGGTAGTTGTGAATGCTCGAATAGTGCTCGACTCATTGAACTTGTATTTAGAGAGAGGATATCAGATATCAATTGTCAACTGAACCTTTTCTATTCCGCAATTCATCGGGATTCATGTTTCCACCATATTCTGTTTTGTAACGGAAGTTCTTCAGCTGCTACTTTTAAATATATATGAGCTCAGAGCATAGGAATTTTGCTGGCTTTTGTAGGGATACCAATGGTTCAACAGTCTTAAATTTTCTGCTTCTTTGGGGTGTATTTGTGCCACGACTTTCAAATCTGGCAAGGTTTTGAATTTCGATAAGCTTTTGAAAGCAAGTTGTCAAGACCTCTGTGTGCGTACCTAAAACCCAATACGTATGACAAGCATTGACCTACCCAAATATCTCTTCCATGCACCGACAGTTTATCAAAGACAATTATTCATTACAAAATATATTTCCCAATAAAACATGTAACTCCACAAAGGAATGCCACCCATGTGCTTAGAAATTTGTTCCATAGCTAGGCTCTTTGTGAAGGTAGGTAGGCGTTCGATGCTCCCCATATCCGCCGCAATATCTTATTAGTCCTCTTGTGAAATATGACCGGTCCAATTGAAGAAAAAAAAAAAAAAAGGATACACATTTGATGTACCCGAACTTCTCTCATGACAATCACTGCCTAGTGCAGTTGGTTTGTCATCTCTCCCCCAAGGGGGAGGTCTTGGGTTCGACTCCTGCAGGAGCAATACCCTGGGGTCCCAAGCTATGGATAGCTTCTGGACTCCCTGTGCTAACTCTAACACCCCCTACTAACCCCCGCTGATGTATGACGATTGACAAAAAAAAAAAAAAAAAAAAAAAAAAAAACTTGTCTCATTTCATGCATCAAAATTCCAGAGGTCCTTGCCTTCAAAACCTCGAGATTCAGTGGCTTAGTAAGTGATCAGAATGTCCAAAAATCTTGGCAGCTCGATGCTTCATTGGAGCAAGTCGTCAGTCACCCCCCCCATCTTTATTCTCCCCATTGCTCACTTCCTCCATGGAACATCTACATACATTAATAACTAACCAATAGTAAATGTACACAAAATATCTTCTGTGAGGATTTGGCTCTAAGTTAATAGACCAGAAGCAACAGAGCATTGAAGAGATGGTCTTTGGCTGTGTGCCTTATCTTATTTCCGTTGGATACAAGGCTCCCCTTTGTGCCTATTTATACATGTAATTGTAGTGTTTAGGTGTGTGGTCTGAGATAAAGTGCGGTGAGAGTTAAGGAGTGGCTCATGGTGAGAGAGAACCAAAGAGTGGGATTTGAGTTTGATGGAGGCAAGAGCGCGGGTGCACACACACTCACAAAATAGAAGACAACAATACGGGAGAAGAGTACTTGGAGTATTATATCACTCATACTTCCAAAGACTGAATTACATGCATATTCTAGGAATAAAAAAATGTAACTTATATTACTTCAATTGGAGTGTCATGCATTACCCCATGATCACCACTAACAATATTATTAGAGACTTTTCACTAGCCTAACTCACACCTTTCAATTGCTCACCATTACCTAAAAATATTATTAGAGACTTTTCAATTGATCACCATATAGATTACCTACCTCCCTGTGGTTTGCGCTTTTTGCACATCACCTCCTTAGCATTTAGAAATGACCAATTCACCTCCTCTTGGTTTCAGACTAAAGTGTCAAGCTAACACAATTACCATCTGTCCTTTTTAGATACATCCTAATTTGACAAAGGTTGATTTATGCCTTCCTTTTTTTGGCAGGTGTTTCCCTTTTTTCCATTCTTATGTTCTACCACATAAAATTTTTAGATATACATTTTTTTTTCTTTTATTCTTTTGGATATATTGAGTTAGAGAATTATTCATAAAACTAAAAAGAAAAGACTCTAATAAACAAACGTTGCTATTTTTCTCTTCATGCAGAACACAAGAAACAAATTTTTTATTTTCAAAACAAAAAGAAAAAACATGTTTGCGAACATGAATATTCAGTTTCGGAACTTAAAGTCAATGCCTCTGATTGATTGCTCATCTCCTTGATTTTAAGGAGTTGGAATTGGAGTTGTTTGAGATTTAGAGCCAACTTGGGGTCCCATTTCCTTCACATTGGTTGTTGTTTCTGGAAAATTGATTAGGTAATAGTTCAAACACCAACATCTTCAATGGCTGAAAACTAAAAACACACTGCCCCACCGCTAAGCTAAATTTTTGTCGTGGTTCCAAATTTAAAGGACCCCTGGAGATGTTTGACGAACAAGATTTGAGAAGTTGAAACCCAATTGTCTTCTATCGATTGACAGCACCCACCATGTACCCAATTTCGTTTTTGGCACTTTGGGATGATTTGGGATTTGGGTGAGCAGATCTGATTTGAGAGAGAGGGAGAATCTGCTGATGTAGTGAAAGAAGCCCTAGAGTGATGAATGGGGAGGCGTGGAGAAAATTATGTAGTGTTGCAAATTTGTTTGGTTGTTTTGGAGAAGATGAAGAAGAAGGGTAATGTTGTCTTCTTACATAGAAGTTCAACTTTATTTAATCTTCGTTTTCATTCGTACTTTCATCAAAAGCAAGTGTACTACACCTTCTGTTAATTTGGATAGAAAATGTAACAGTAGGAACTGAATTGGTCATTTCCAAACGTTCGGGAGGCGATGTGCCAAAGCCCAAACCACAGGGAGGTAATCTATATTTTGTCCAATATGAAAAGTCATAACCAACTAATAACTCTCAACGGATTAAAAAAAAAAAAAAAACTAATAACTCTCAAAATAAAACAAGTTTTTATTATTTTTCCAACAGAGCTGGGCTCCGGTATGGGGTGATGGCTCCTCCTCCAGGAGAGTTGTTTCGTAATCTATGGTTGTGAATAGATGAAACTTTTCTCTCCGTGTTAGATTCACGTTTGTGTGTGTTAGATTTTCGGTCCTTCTTTTGTCCTTCATGTGCACAACGTCTTCGTAAGAAATGAAGAACATTATGAAGAACATTTAGGTTGAAGTATTTGCATATTTTCTTACGTGTAAGTTCAAGAGTAGAAACAACTAATTTCCAATGACATTGGAATCTTCGAGGTCTCAATTTTCTATGATCATCTTTCTAAAATAAAAAACCTACGCAAACTTGTAGTTTGTTCAAGTCCTCATATTTGAAGTCGTATCAAGCCAGACCATCAGCGGTGAATAATTTTGTTCACCTAAAGAGGGTAAACATTACCGTCACTGTGATTGGTGAAAATTGTGCAGGGTTGTATTGATTTTCTAGACCCTACACAATTTTCATCAATCATACGGAAGGTAATGTTCACCCTCTTTAAAGAAAGGGTGAACAAAATTATTCTTATCACTACAAGCTAGCAAGATGTTGCTGTTAATATGCATATATAAGCAAAAGCACAGAAAAGGTTCGCACCTGGATCCCATGAATGTTGTAAAGTGCTAACGTATTGGAATACTTCTTCCTCTTCTTCAAAGTACAGAAGGTGGACTCCGCACTCCTTAATTTGTCCATGACTAACCGAGAACGAAACTTCCACTTCATCGCCCTCAATCAACAGATTTTCATCGCAACAATGGCTTAACCACACCACATCTCCACCTTTTTCCTCAATGCCAAAGAAGCGTGACTCATAGACGGTCTTCTTGCCACTGGTCTTGTTATTGATTTCAAATTGTGGGGGCCTATAATTTCTCTCTTTCCGAAGTGCATACAGTACTGCAGGTTTCCGAAGTGTATGATACACCACCGCACAAAGATTCAAGCCTCGAAAACCAAAATGAGGAGATAAGATCGCAGTAAATGATATGGTGGATCCACAGTTCTTATTGCTAAACCAATGTGGAACGTCTCTCCCAGGAAAACAAGTGTTGAATACATGATAATCATACGTTATCTGGGAAGATGAAATGCATTGTTACAACTGTTAAATGCATGAGAGAGAGAGAGAGAGAGAGAGAGAGAGAGAGAGAGAGAGAGAGAGAGAGAGAGAGAGAGAACCTGAATGGGAATCTTGTCAAACAGTACTTGCGGAAAGATCACAAAGGTTGCCTCAACATCTGCCATAGAGTCCAAGTTGAAGAAGCCAATACTGTTGAGCAGTTCCACATCCACTTCTCTGACGGGTAAGAACTTAAAACAGCCCTGAAGGTGAGAAAATTTAATCGAACGAGTAAATTTGAATGTTGAAACGGTCCCAGTCTCGATCGTTGCTTTTTCCAATGCATAGCAGGATGAGACATCCAGAGAATGTAAGATGGTCGTTGACCATCGAATCTGCTGGAGCTTTGGACAATGTGATAAATCCAATGTTTGGAGGCCTGTAAGATCATTAATGAAGTTTGGTAGGCTAGAAACTGGATTTCCACCTAGAAATAAATGCTGCAACTTGGAGAGCTTACTAAGATCCCTGGGAAATGCATCCTCAGTGAGATTGCAATAAGAAAGATCTAAACGCACCAAAGAGCTTGGAAAAGAGGCCAATGACATTTGTACCCTTGGTTTTGGAACCCAAGGCCAAATAGATGCTTTTGATACAACCTCCATAGTGAGGACACGATTTATATCCATTCCACTAGCCTTGAGCACTTGCAGTGATTTCATCTTCTCCAGCTCCTCCATCGCCCCCATAAGATTTGAGCAACCGGAGATATCTATTTCCACAAGCGATTCTACCATACCAATATTTTTTGGAAGCTTTCTCAGATTTTTGCAATCTTGTAGATTTAGTGACTCTATCCTCTGTAGTTCTATGATGGATTCATGGACCTCGAACAAACTTGGACAAGCTTTGAGAACCAATTTCTCTAGGTTGGGGATTCTCGAGAAATCTGGAGTTTTCACCAGTTTTGGGGAGTGACTGAGATTTAAAATTTTCATCGATCCAAGAACCTATTTAGACAAGTTTAAAAGGTGCTCTTCTCACAAAACTTAATAACCAAAATCGGTATGAAATCTTAAAAAGAGAAGCAAAACAGAGTATCTTACCTTAGTTCCATTGCAAAGTTGTTTCAAGTTGCTATACCGCATGTCAAGAAAGACCAAGTTCTCCAAAGGAAAATCATTAGGGAAAGATGCTGAAGGAAAATCACGCCAACACAACCATCGTAATCTCTTGGGAAATGCCTTAGATGTTCCAGATAGTTGTACACCACTCAGCTTGAGTAGTCTCAAATTAAACATCTTTTCAAATGTATTTGCTTCAAAGACAACCATGTTTGAATTTCTCAACATGTTCATGTCAAGTGCGAGGCCTTGAACTTTATTCGTACCCTTGATAGAAAATTGAAAAGAAAGAAAAATAGTTAGAAACTAGCAACAATGGGCAAAATCAGTACACATCAACATGAGAAGCATGTTTCTTACAATTTTTTCAAACAAAATGTCAAAGGACTCCTTAGAGCGCCAAATTCTGCTACGTTCCTCAGGATAATCAGATTCACGACAAACAATGTGTTTTCCCATGTCTTGAAGTAACTGATGCATTTGAAGCTTCCCATCCTCAATTGCTAAGAGATTTCTGTCGACAAGATTATGAATTCCAGCAAGTGCAAAATAATCACAACTTTCTAGTATTGTGATCGTTTCTTTTTTCTTCTTTCCAACAAAGAAACAAGCTATGTCTAGGAATAGATTTTTATCGTGGTTATCTTTTAGAGAGTCGTAACTTCTTTCAAGTTTTTCCAAAATAGTGAAATCAGAAGTTGCCTCCAATTTCTGTAACTCACTTTCCCATACACCTATCCTTTTTCGTCGTATAGAAGAGCCCAATACTTGAAGAGCTAGAGGAAGCCCATCGCAATGTTGCACAAACCTTCTAGATAAGTCCATGTGACTTTGAATGGGGTATTTTTGTCCAAAAGCATGCCAACTAAAAAGCTCAAGTGATTCATCATTGGTTAATTTTTCAGGCCTATACACTTCATACATTTCATCAGCATTCATCATGCTCTCGATCCTAGTGGTTATGACAATTTTGCTTCCTGGGAAAAACCAATATTGTTGGCCAGCTAATGCAAATAGTTGGTCCATTTGATCCACATCATCAAGGACAAGAAGAACTCTTTTGTTACTCAATGCATACTTAATCCTCCTACATCCATCATCAACATCGTTTACTTTGTGCTGTTCTTTCTTTAAAATATCTGAAAGAAGTTGCCTTTGCAAATGAACTAATCCATTGTGTGCTTTGGCAACTTCACTGATATTTTGAAGAAAACAGGCAGCGTCAAATCTACCATGGTTTGAATTGAAAATAACTTTAGCAATCGTCGTCTTCCCTATTCCCCCCATTCCACATATCAAAAGAATACCAACCCTAGTGGACCTGTCTTCTAGCCACGAAGTAACTCGCTTGATTCGCGAATCCATACTTACTAGATGGTCACCAACCCTCAGGTGGTTACCAACTAGCTTGCTTTTGAGTTCACCAACAATTTCCTCAATGAAATCGGCTTCATACCTAAAAGTTCAATATATGGAAAATGAAGCAGAGTAAGATCAGAAAAGAATTGAAAGGAAAAATCAAATTTCCATGTAGATATCCGAACAAATGATTACTCAAAATGTCTTACGCTATAATTTCCTTTTAATCAGTAAGAGTAAGGGTATATTAAAAAGAAGGAATCAAGTAGATGCCACCCACATACAAAATGAAGGCCACAAACAAAGAGGTCCTGTGCATAGCCATGCATGTCAAAAAGACCTATGAACGGAAGGATTTGATCAAGAGTAGCATCACTTTCACTTTCCCTGGACTCCCAACTTTGCAAACTAGTAGTAAAAAGGAAAAGGCTTTCATTTCCAATTAAAGAGCTTCCCAAACAATCAAAATGCCTTCTAAGGGTTCAAGGTGAATGGTGGAGCTTTCTGGGCTATGCATGACAGTAGTAAATGGGACAAAATAGCAGAAGAAGGGTTCGATTAGAACTGCGTACGATAAACTCAAAAGGGTCATAAAGCTTTTAATGTTTGGTTTGATGAAAAAGTAAACATAAATTACCAAGCCATTAAGACCTCCAAAGTGGATGCCTCCAAAGTATAGTTGGGCATCTGATGAAGGCTTCCACAACTTATACGGTGATTGAATGAGAACCAACAATAGAGAGGTCATTCATGAGAGGTGATTTTAGCTGGGAAATCTACCTATAAATAGATGTGTGTATATGTATTGTAAACCATGGGAAGCAAATTAAGTGTGAAATACAGGATAAAAATAGTGAGTGAGATTGAGAGTTTTTTAAAAGGAAGGAATCAAGTAGATGCCACCGAAATAAAACACGAAGGCCACATACAAAGATGTTCTATGCGCACACACACACACATCTAAAACTATGAACTGAAGGATTTGATCATGAGTGGCATCACTTTCCCTGCACTCCCAACATTGCAAACTAACTACTTTCCACACCATCAAAATTCCTTTTGAGGGTTCAATGTGCATGAATGGTGGATCTTTCTGGGGAGAGTTATGCATGACAGTAAATGGCACAAATAACTACATTAAACTCAGAAAGGTCATAAAGCTTTTAACGTTAGGTTGAACACAGGAGAGTAGCTCATTAACTATAACTAGGACTAGGAGAGAGTAAAACCTCTTATAGGAGATCCAGACCAGCTCGTGCCATTTCACTTGTCCTTTAATCTCACGGAACACTCCCTTTTATGTCTCATACAGAGATTTGCTTCTGCTTTAAATGTGACTGCACTACTTGACGGTGAGATGGTCCCCCACAGATTAGTTTAGGTATGCGCGTAAATTGGCTCGAATTTTCGGTTTACGTTTCCTAAACCACCCCCCTTTCTTTAAGCACGGTTCTTAATAAATTTTCCCTTCAATTATTTCATTTTTTTTTCTATCTCTCTCCACTTATTATCCCTAAAATCTCCCTCAAAATCTAAATAAAAAAAAAAAAAAACACAAACCACAGAAAGTCGAGAGAAGAAGCGAGAATACAATCAATTGTTGCTAGGTGTGTATAGGTCAAACATAAAAGCTACATATGCATGGCCCTATCACATGGTGTCTTGTCCGAAAATAATGAAAGTTTTAATTATTAGTCTGTCCAATTAGATTAGGCCCCGTTCCAGAACACTTTCTTAAAAAATAAGTACTTATTTCATATTTTCAAATTCAAAAATAATTTAAATGAAAAATAATTTAAATTTTTTTTTTTGCACCGAATTAAAGATCTTATCGAGATCTTTCAAATAAGATTCATATTGCATATTTTTAGATTTCATTAAACCTATTATTTTTTAGCTTGAAATTGTCTTCTTAAAAAATAAGTACTTATAATCCGTTCTGAAACGGGGTCTAAGTGGCCTGGTGATATAAAAATTATAATCTCCCCATAGAAAATTATCCTTCTTAAATACAAAATAGGAAGAAAGGATAATTATACAGGAAAGGACAAGTCTGTCCCTCAAAATCTCGCCGTTCAATCGAGAATATGCATCACGCCCCTGGCTCAAAATCATTGAAGAGAAAGAACCAGAAATTAATCAGAGATTACACTTATTCTGTTCAAATTAATAAAATATCTTCGTCGATCACATGGCAAACCCAGGGGTCCGACCGACAGCCCAACGATGACGAACGATCAAGTTCTCCCAGAATAACGGTCGGTAACGCGTAGAAATTTTTGAGAACCCAACGACATTGGTTCGGTTGTGACGCAGCGGAATTCACGAGAGACTAGTTAGCCTACTAATCCAAACGAGATAATCAACTCGTCACAACGAGCAATTCTTGCGCACAAGAATGGAAGAGAAAATCTCTTCAATATTATTGATAAAAGTTATAAAAGTTTAAATAAACGTGAGGTTACAACCCCTTATATAGGCCGAAACCCTAGAAACCTTAAAAATAAACTTGAAAAATAAAAAGTCCCATAATTTGGTGTTTTTCCTAAAACTGAAAACAGGAAAGAAAAACAAGATTTTCCAAAAAAGAATCAACTTAAAAGGAATTACGGACTAAGAGTTATTAACGAAACAAATCTTTCTTAAAACGGCAAAATAATGCAATTGAAAGCCTAAAAGAATTAGACCAAAAAACACCATTCATCATCAACCTTAGGGTTGATGAGTATGGACCGGAGCACCGAAATAAGTCAGCCTACCAAGTTTGGGCCTATTCCGAGCTTGTCCGAATTTAGCTAATTTGGGTAATCTGAAATTAAGTACCGTTTGGACTTCCGAGGCTTGGCTTGGTCCAGCTGATCATGGAATTGAACCTCTACGTGTTCTACATCAGGTTGTCGAACGCGATATGGACGGACACGTGCACACCCGATATGGAAGGACACATGCGCGCACACCCCTACTCGCGAGTGTACTGAGCGTGGTCTAGAGTATTGGACAAGTGTCCGGGGATTGTTGGAAGAGTGGAGGCGTCGCCGCATCAGATACCGATAATCCTCTGATGTGGTGTCTGTGCTGCTTCATAGGATAGGAAATGAGACAAAACAATACTCATATAGATGCCACGAGTATATATTGGGAAAAGATCGATATGGCAAGAATTAAGTTCTTAGCATAGAAGCACGTAAGTAAAACTAAAACATAACGAATGACTAAATTCATCAACTTTGTATACGATTGTAAAAGGGAGAGATAATCTCTAAATTACCCGTTAGATTGATTTTGGGAAACCATCCCAGCCATGCTTGCAACCTCTTTAAGCGCCGCACTCCATTCCTTCACTTGCTCATCCGTCACTCTCTTTTTCCTGAAATCGAGATTTTTGGCTTGCTCCTTAATTTCCCCTGGATCCACCTCATAAAACACGGGCAAAACGAAGTGATCGGACTTCTTACATTGCTTGAGAATCGTCTCGACTTCAAGCAAGCACGCCGTGGAATTGGCGTAGTTCTTCGATAACACGATCACCGACGTCCTGGAATTCACGATTGCCTTCTGCAACTCGGGTTTGATAACATCACCCCTGTCGATCTCGTCGTCGTCTCTGAATGTCTTGAACCCCTCGCGCTTCAGAGCGTGGTAGAGGTGATCGGTGAACTTTTTGCGGGTGTCTAAGCCCCTAAAGCTCAAGAAAATGTCGTATCTACCTTTGAATTCGGAGGAGGAGGTGGAGGAATTTTGGAATTCTGAAGTGGCCATTGATTGAAGAAAATGCAGAGCTTCAACGCCGAGATGAGTAGTGGACTGGCTCAAGGGAATAGCATCTACGTAGAGATCCAATTCCCTTTACAAGTGTGGTGGGAATAAATCACGCGGTTTTGCTGACCCACCAATAACCGAGGGGGAAGACTCGTAGGTAATGGCCAATGACTTCCTCGGAAGGTTCGTTAGCGTGCACTTCAGTCGAGAAATTTTTTGGTGCCGGGTGGGTATATCCCACGTGGTACTCGCTCGGCACATCCGGGCCATTCAATACACTTTTGGATGACTCAGATTGAAACCATATCTCTCCTCTCACCCCAACACTTTCTCTCTCCTTTTTTTTCCAAATCCAAGCCGTCCAAAAACGCAATGGATGGCTAGAATGCGCCGAGCGGGCACCACGTGGTACCCACCCAGTACTGAAATTTTTTCCATTTCGGTAAGTTCTAATCTTCTCATCTTGTCTAGCTCTCTCTAAGGCGAAAGTTGTGTCGTTCACCTTGGTAGCAGCGACCTTAGCAAAGCAGGCGATAAAAACATTTCGCCCGGTGCTTTCCTTTCAGACTACAAATTTTGCGTGAGTCTTGATGTTCACTGCTTGTAGCCAATCAGAAAAAATGTTCACTGCTTGTGTCAAACATCAGTGTATTGAACTGTTGCTCATTTATTAGTGGGGCATACAACGCTGGGAGATCGAATTATTTTTCTTTACCGGAAGGCGCAATGGTATTAGATTTTTTTTCAGATTATTAGACATGCTTTCTGCTGATGCAAAGCTGTAGTTGACCGACTAAAATACAGAGGTGTGTTGTTCATAAGTTCCCCTTCGGTACTTAAGAAGATGAAAGTGAAGAAGGGGTAAAGACCTGCTTTAACTATAATAATGCGATATCTGAGCCTAAGAATTTACCACCAATACTTTTCCATGGGTCGTAACATCAGTGTCGATCATAATGTGATTCTCTCGTGGATTTTTCGTGTTCTGATTGGCAGAGAATGGAGAAAGGGTAGTTCAATTTGCTTAGCCAAGGTTGGTAATAGTATGTGGATATGTGTTCCAATTCGATGTGATCTACTCGTAAGTTGTTCGAACTAATGCAAGACGAGCCTGACTTGTCCACAATATTAGATTTATTGAGGCCTGGAACCGTCTTCTTTAAGAAACTAATCAGTTATGGGCATGGTTCGATCACATCTCCAACTTTGTATCTCAAAATATTCGGTTTTATCACTCGTTACATTATCTCTTTTGCACCAGAGTATTTTTGTTGACAAAAACATGGCCGTCCGTGCTTTTAATTTTTAACTGCTTCCCCATACTGTTCCCACTTCCCAGCTTAATGCTAATTTTCTTCCTTAGTCGATGCTATTAGCTGTAGTGATCAGAAGATAAACTAGCTAACTACAGTTAACTCTATGCAGTTCGTGTGCAAGTTTCTTGTTACTTTTGTTTCCTATAATCGATGTCATGATTTATTAGCTTAAGCTACGGCATCTGCTTTAGGAGTTTCTGTTGGTTCCCCTGATTTCTTCATATCCTTGTTTTGCTTATTGAAAAATAAATTTGGGGCCCGTGTGCCAAGACTTGTACAAATTTCTTACTCCTGGTATTGTCATCGCCTAATGAAAGATTCTCTCTTTCTTGATGGTTTACCAGATATTTTTTGTACTAAATAAGTAGGACAATATAATTGCTATGATCCCATTTTTCCAATTCTTATTTTTTTCTCAAATTTGATTTGCTGTAACCCTCCGAAACCAGGTCTATTATCATCTGACTATGATGATATTTTCTACATACGATTTCTCTAACAAAGCCAGGAGGCCAGTAGGCAGCCATCATACAACTGTGGTGCTGAAGTGGTCACCATTGTTGTTCAAAGATTAAACTAAGCTCTATTTCTCACTTGGTTCTATGACATCCAGTTCAGTAAACTATAGTAACATTGGGAGTACCTAGCTTGTATTGTCTTTGGATTCCTCGAACATAAGGCATTATAAACTTTTAAATTGACGTCGCTTGTGGTTTTATATAGCAGTGTAGTGGTCGTCCACAATTGAAACATATTGATTTTCTTTGGAATTTGCATCATTGAACCTCTTGCCTTGTCAACTTTGCAGGGGTTAGAGTGGCATAGAGAGGAACTTGAAGCTTTGTGTTAGGATCGACACACACGCACACGATTTACGAGTATGAACAGTAAAGAATAAACACAGAGATATACGTGGTTCCCCAAAACCGGGTACGTCCACGGGAGCGAGAACGGCTGTTCTTTTATTATCACAGTTATCAATTAGGGTTTACAACATAGAGTATTTATAACTACTCTATTCTAACCCTAATCAGATTTGGTCTGTATCCCAAAAATACCCTTGTACGGACCGAACCGTACCGCGGGGGGCGTTGCCCCCCGCACCCCCCCAATTACAAAACGCCTGGGCCTTAGGCTATGAGCCACAGTTCTAACAATCTCCACCTTGGCGAATTTACTCTCGCCCATTCAGAAGATAACCATCACCATCCAGTAAGCTGGGGGGGTGCCTCCCTTTTCCTAGCACCGGGAGACATTAACCAAGTCCAAGCAATGCTCGAACTTGACTGCAGTAACTGTCTTTGTCAACATATCAGCTGCATTCTCAGAAGTGTGCACCTTTTCCAGTATCAAATCACCTGCATCAATCAACTCTCTCACCTTGTGAAACCTCACGTCGATATGCTTGGTTCGAGCATGATACACCTGATGCTTTGCCAAATAAATGGCACTCTGACTGTCACAATGCAACTGAACTCCACCTTGATCTATGCCAAGTTCCTTAACGAACCCTTTCAACCACAATGCTTCCTTAGCCGCCTCAGTCACTGCCATATACTCAGACTCAGTAGTAGATAAAGCCACCAGAGGTTGTACCATGGATCTCCAACAAATAGGCCCACCCACAAGTGTAAACACATAACCCGTTGTCGACCTTCTGTCATCCAAACCCCCAGCGTAATCCGCATCCACATACCCAACAACTGAAATCTGACCTTGTTGCCTACCAAACAAAATCCCGCGATCCGAAGTACCTCTCAAGTATCTGAACATCCACTTGACTGCCTTCCAATGCTCTCTGCCTGGTTTGGCCATGTACTTACTGACTGTGCTAACTGCATGTGCCAAATCGGGCCTCGTACAAACCATTGCATACATTAAGCAACCCACTGCACTTGCATAAGGCACCTTTGACATATCCTCAATTTCTTCATCTGACGTCGGACACTGAGCTGAAGATAATCTGAAATGACTTGCTAATGGAGTGCTGACCGGTTTGGCATTATTCATACTAAACCTCTCCAACACTTTTACCACATAATTCTTTTGAGATAACCACAACTTACCAGCTGACCTATCTCTGCGAATCTCCATCCCAAGAATCTTCCTAGCTGCTCCCAAATCCTTCATGTCAAACTCTTTCCCCAATAAAGACTTCAACCTGTTAACCTCAACCATACTCCTTGCAGCAATCAGCATATCATCCACATAAAGGAGCAAGAAAATATAAGAACCATCATCAAGACTCTTAACGTAAACGCAACAATCATACTCACAGCGTGTGTACCCAATCCGCATCATGAAAGAGTCAAACCTCTTGTACCATTGTCTTGGAGACTGTTTCAGCCCATAAAGTGACTTCTTCAACTTACAAACGAGATGCTCAGTCTCTGGCTGCTTGAACCCCTCAGGCTGTTCCATGTATATGACTTCCTCCAAATCACCATGGAGGAATGCCGTTTTCACATCCATCTGCTCTAACTCCAGATCATAGCTAGCCACCAATGCCAAGATAATCCTGATTGACGTATGCCTCACCACTGGAGAAAAGACCTCATCAAAATCAATCCCCTTCCTCTGTGAATACCCTTTTGCCACTAACCGAGCCTTGAACTTTTCCCTCTCCTTTTCTGTTGCTGCCTCTTTCCGTTTGTATACCCACTTGCAACCCACTGGCTTCTTTCCCTTAGGCAGTTCTTTCAACTCCCAAGTCTTATTCTTATGCAAAGACTCCATTTCCTCTACCATGGCTTCCATCCATTTGTTCCTTTCAGAACTCGTGATAGCATCCTGAAAAGTAGATGGATCCCCACTAGTAGTAGTCAATGCATAAGAAACCAAGTCCTCAAACCCATACCTCACCGGTGGCTTGATAGTCCGCTTGGTTCTCCCAGTGGCCAAGTTTTGCTGCTGTTCCGGTTGCTGCTGTTGATCAAGCTGTTCATCTGGTTGAGTATCGCCTATATCAAAACTCTCCAGCTCTATCTGTATACCCTGCTGTCTGCTGTTGACTTCCTCTGACTCAGAATTTTGAACCTTCTGATGTGCCTTGATCATAGAGTCCTCATCAAATACCACATCTCTACTGATCACCACTTTCTTTGTCTCTGGATCCCAAAGCTTGTACCCTTTGACCCCTTTCTCATAACCAAGAAAGATACATTGTCTAGACTTCGCATCAAGCTTTGACCTTTCATCACTGGGAACATGAACATAGGCCGGACACCCAAAGATTCTCAATCCTGAGTAGTCAACCTCTTTCTCTGTCCATATCTCCTCAGCAACCTTCCCATCCAAAGCAGCACTCGGTGACCTGTTTATAACAAAGCATGCCATACTCACTGCTTCTGCCCAAAAGACCTTCGGAAGTCCCGCATTCAATCTCAAACACCTTGCCCTTTCTGCAACGGTTCTGTTCATCCTTTCTGCAACCCCATTCTGCTGAGGTGTCTTTCGAACTGTAAAGTGTCGCTGAATCCCTTGTTCCTCACAAAACTTCAGAGAAGGCCCATTCTTGAATTCCTTCCCATTATCTGTCCTGAGGCACTTAATCTTTTTCCCTGTCTGGTTTTCCACTTCAGCTTTCCACACTCTGAACTTAGCAAAGACTTCAGACTTGTGTTTCATGAAGTACACCCAAACTTTCCTCGAAAAATCATCGATAAAGGACAAGAAATACAGAGATCCTCCTTTCGAAGCTACCCTCACTGGCCCCCAAACATCTGAATGAACGTAGTCAAGAATTCCCTTCGCTCTGTGAGTTGCATTCCTAAACTGCACCTTACACTGTTTCCCCAGAACACAAAACTTGCAGAAATCCAGTTTACACGATTTAACCCCTTTCAGCAGATTCCTCTTATGCAGCTCTAACATCCCACGCTCTCCCATATGTCCTAACCGCATATGCCAAAGCATAGTATCATCAGTATCGTCTGTTGTAGTGGCAGCAGCTCCACCTACAACTGTACTCCCTACCAACTTGTAAATATTACCAGGAACTTTACAAGCTTTCATCATCACCATAGCACCCTTCGTTACCTTCATGACTCCACCCTCTGTTTTATACCCACAGCCATTGGAGTCTAAAGTTCCCAACGAAATTAAATTCTTTCTCAAATCTGGAACATGTCTAACATCCCCCAAAGTTCTCACAACACCATCATACATTCTGATTTTAATTGTGCCTATTCCTATGACTTTACACGATGCATCGTTACCCATAAGAACATTACCACAATCCACTGACCTGTATGTGCTGAACCATTCCTTGATAGGAGATATGTGAAAAGAACATGCTGAATCCAAAATCCACGAATCTTCCATGTGATCTGAACTTGCTGAGACCGAAAGCATATCACCATCATCTGACTCCTGTTCCACAACGTTTGCAGAAGTTGATCCATCTTTCTTCTCCCCTGCCTTTCCCTTTTTCTTCCAGTCAGTCCCTTTTCCCTTCTGCGGACAGTCTTTCTTCATGTGCCCAGGTTCGTGACACCTGTAACACTTGAACTCAAACGTGCCCTCTGACCTGTTCTTTGACTGAGACCTCCCACGCCCCGAAACTGATTTACCCCTTTCATTCTTGCTGCCTCGATCCCCGTACCCCTTAACCACCAGACCTTCACCCTGCAGCGATTCTGTTTGTTGCTTGCGTTGATTATACGCCAGAAGGGCTGCAGTGACTTCCTCCAGTTCTAGGGTTTCTTTCCCCCAGAGTAAGGTTGTAACTAGGGTTTCGAGAGAAATCGATAGTGAACACAGTAACATCAACGCTTGGTCTTCCTCCTCAAATTTTACGTCAATCCGTTGCAAGTCGCTCACAATCTGATTGAACGTGTTGATATGCTGAATCAGATCAGCACCCTCGGCCATCTTCAACCCAAACAGTTTCTGCTTCAGAAACAGTTTGTTCGTCAACGACTTTGACATATACCTGCTCTCCAGTTTAGTCCAGACCCCAGCCGGCGATTCATCACCCAACACGTGATACATAACTTCGTCTGCAAGACACAGACGAATCGTACTCACCGCCTTCATCTGGAGTTCTTCCCAATCGTCGTTCGACATGGCTTCTGGCTTCGCCTTCAACCCCTTGTACAATCCCTGCTGCACCAACAGATCCTTTACCCGCTGTTGCCATAATCCGAAATTCGAAGTTCCATCGAACTTCAACACATCGAACTTTGAAACAGACGAACTCGATGACATCGTTCTTCTGTGTGATCTAAAACAACCTGATGCTCTGATACCACTTGTTAGGATCGACACACACGCACACGATTTACGAGTATGAACAGTAAAGAATAAACACAGAGATATACGTGGTTCCCCAAAACCGGGTACGTCCACGGGAGCGAGAACGGCTGTTCTTTTATTATCACAGTTATCAATTAGGGTTTACAACATAGAGTATTTATAACTACTCTATTCTAACCCTAATCAGATTTGGTCTGTATCCCAAAAATACCCTTGTACGGACCGAACCGTACCGCGGGGGGCGTTGCCCCCCGCACCCCCCCAATTACAAAACGCCTGGGCCTTAGGCTATGAGCCACAGTTCTAACACTTTGTTATTAGTTGAAGAAGAGCTTGAGACAGCAACAAAGGGTTTTACCCATAGGCCGTCACACTTCCAAGCTTGAACTTGAAGACTACAAAATTGAGTTTTTAACCACGGCCATGAATTTTCTCTTTTCATATAGGTTCGTTTCTTCTGATCGAGTGTTATTTTTTTTGAGACTTCGTACCTTGACGGGGTGAATTGTAAAAATGCCTCGTTAGTTGTGAGTACTCAAATAGTGCTCGACTCATTGTACTTGTATTCAGAGAGTGGATATCAGCTATCAATTGTCAACATACTGAAACATTTCTATTCCTCAATTCATAGTGATTCATGTTTCCACCATATTCGGTTTTGTAATGGAATTTCTTCAGCTGCTACAGTTAGATAGATTTGAACTTAGAGCATAGGGATTTTGCTGGCTTTTTTAGGGCTACCGATGGTTCAACCGTCTTAAATTTTATGCTTCTTTGGGGTGTATTTCAGCCATGACTTTCAAACCAAGCAAGGCTTTGAATTTCGATAAGCTTTTGGAAGCAACTTCCCAAGATTACAGCGGAAAGTGTTGCATTCTCGAGACCTCTCTATATTTGGGTACCTAAAACTCACAAGTCCATCGCACCAGCAATATTTGCGTTCGATCGACATATAGGCGGTGATGACCTGGGCTCAGTTTGTTGGCTGTAAAACATTTTGCTGGATTTTTGGAGAATAACGAGGTGAATTTTGTGGGATAGCCACACTTAACCCAATAATAAAACCCAATACGTATGACAAGCTTGGGAGCCAGATGCTCTATCTGCATCTGGCTTATGCCAACTCATCCTAATGCTAATTATCACACGTGACCAAGATGCAATATTTGCGTTCCATGCACCGACAGCTTATCCAAAGACATATTTATTGATTAAAAGATATTTATTTATTCTAATAATACATACAGCTTGTAACTCCTCAAAAGAATGCCACACATGTGCTTTGAGATTGTTCAATAGCACAATCAATAGCTAGGCTGTTTGTGAAGGTAGGCGTTCCACAAAAGATACACGTTTGATGTACCCGAACTTCTCTCATTTCATGCATCCGAATTCAGTGGTTTAACAAGTGATCAGGTTGTACAAAATTTGTAGGAGCTCGATGCTTCATTGGAGCAAGTTGCCAGTCGCCATCCATCATATATGACTGTATACACCCCTGCTTGATAAAACCCTAGTGCTTCTGCATATACACATGATTAGTAACCAGTGGTAAATGTACACAACATATTTCTGTGAGGATTAGGTTCATAACTAATGGAACAAAAGGGAAGTCTTCTAGAAGCCTTAGACATCAGCTGCAATTGCAACCCAGAGAAATATTGTTTCCCTTGGATACGAGGCTCCCCTTCGTGCCTATTTATATACATAATTGCAGTGCATATGGGCGTGGGTCTGAGATAGAGTCCTGTGAGAGTGAGGCTGTAGCTCAGGGTGAGAGAGAACTAGAGAGTGGGAGTTGAGTTGAGCTCCGTTTGGGATGTTTTTCTCTCGGTGTTGATTCGTTCGTGTGTGTGTTTGGTTTTCGGTCCTATTTGCACACATCTTCATAAGCAATTAATGAAGAACATTCATGTTAAACTGTTTACATATTCTCCAATGTTGGTTCAAGACTAGAAACAACTAATAAGGAGATTTTCCAATGGTATAGGCATCTCAAAATAAGAAACCTTTGCAATAGTTTGTTTAAGTCCGCATATTTGAAGTCATATCAAGCCAGACCATCAGTACGAGCTAGCTAGACGTTATATATATATATATATATATATATATAGAGAGAGAGAGAGAGAGAGAGAGAGAGAGAGAGAGAGAGAGAGAGAGAGAGAGAGAGAGAGAGAGAGAGAGAGTCCCCAACAGATAAGGGTGTCCTCATTTTAAATAAAATGCGGACGTTCCCTTTTCTCATATTTCCCAAAAAAATTTTGATGATTCGAGCTGCTCAATGTGTTCAGAACGTGATTTTAAGAATATCCACGAGAAATCAATAAAAACAATGACCGGGAAGGGCTTGATTTGAGTAATTTTTATTTGAACCGTTCGATAAAAATAAACAAAAACTGCTCGGATCAAGCCCTCCCCGGTGTTTTTTTTTTTGGGTTGATTTCCCACTATTACTATTAAAATCATGTTCTGAACATATTGAGCGGCTCGGATCATCCTAAATTGGTCGGGAAAGGGGACGTCCTTAACTTAATAAGTTAAGGGCACCCTTACCTGAAGTTATATATATATATATATATATATATATATAGAGAGAGAGAGAGAGAGAGAGAGAGAGAGAGAGAGAGAGAGAGAGAGAGAGAGGGAGAGGGAGAGAGTTAGGTTCCGATGAGGGATCCCTCATTTTATTAAAATGCGGGACTCCCCTTTCCGATTGAATTTCGATGATTCGAGCCACTCAAAGTGATCAGAACGTGATTTTAAGGGTCCTCACGAGAAATCAGCAAAAAAAATGATAGGGAAGGGCTTCATCCGAGCAGTTTTCATTGAACGGTTCAAAAAAAAACTGCTCTGATGAAGCCCTTCCCGGTCATTTTTTTTGCTGATTTCTCGCGGGGACCCTTAAAATCACATTCTGCACACATTGAACGGTTCGGATTTTCAAATTTTGATCGGAAAATGAAGTCCCTCATTTTGTTAAAATGAGGGATCCTTCACTTGAAAATTCCTCTATATATATATGGAAAATTGATTTTAGCACTGCAAAAATTGATGGATGGGCTTCAAAAAGACATTATTTTGTGTATCAACTCAGGCAGTTTTGAAGCTCCTCTATCAATTTTTGGAGTGTCAAAATCAAAATCTCTATATAAGCTTGGACTATCAATAGCTAGAAAAGGTTCGCACCTGCCTCAGGCTCATATAGAGACAAATTTGGATCCCATGAGCGTTGTAGAGTGGTAACGTGTTGGAACACTTCTCCCTGTTCTTCAAAGTACAAAAGGTGGAGTCCACACTCCTTAAAATATTCGCTACTTTTATTAATGCTGAAAGAAACTTCCACTTCATCGCCCTCTGTAAACAGATTTGCTTTGAAGCAATGGCTTAACCATACCATATCTCCACCTTTTTCCAGAATGCCATAGAAGTGTATATTAAAGACGGTCTTCTTGCAAAGGCTCTTGCTACTGATTTCAAAGGAAAAGGTAAATGGCCAGTGTTGAAAATCGTCCACTATATTGTCCGGAAATGTATACACCGCACAAAGATTCAAGCCTCGAAAACCGAAATGAGGAGATAAAGTCGTAGTAACTGATATGGTGGATCCATCGTTCTTCTTGCTAAACCACCGTGGAACTTCTCTCCCAGGAAAAAATGTGTGGAATGTGTGATCTTGATACAGTATCTAGGAAGAAGAAATCCGTGGTTATGACCGATAAATGCATGAGAGAGAGAGAGAGAGAGAGAGAGAGAGAGAGAGAACCTGAATGGGAACCACGTCACCGTGCAAATCCGAATAGTGATTCACAAGTTTGGCCTCAACATGTGCCATAGAGTCCAAGTTGAAGAAGCCAATACTGTTGAGCAGTTCCACATCAACTTCTCTGACGGGTGAGACCTTGAAATTGCCCTGAATGTGATTTAATTTACGGCAATAATTATGATAGAGGTATCCAAAATTGAATCCCGTCTCAAATGTTATTTTTTCCAATGCATCGCAATGATTGACAACCAGAGAGATTAAGCTGGTAGATGGCCATACAATCTGCTGGAGCTTTGAACACATTGATAAAAACAAGATTCCGAGACTTGTATGATCTTTAATAAAGTTTGGAAGGCTAGAAATTGGATTTCCATCTAGAGATAAATTCTGCAACTTGGAGAGCTTAAGATCCCTGGGAAATGCATCATCGGTGAGATTGCAATTAGAAAGATTTAAACGGACCAAAGAGCTTGGTAAAGAGGCCAATGACATTTGTACCCTTGGTTTTGGAACCCAAGGCCAAATAGATGCTTTTGATACAACCTCCACAGCAAGGACACGATTTATATCCATTCCACTAGCCTTGAGTACTTGCAATGATTTCATCTTCTCCAGCTCCTCCATTGCCCCGATAAGATTTGAGCAGCCGGAGATATCTATTTCCACAAGCGATTCTACCATACCAATATTTCTTGGAAGCTTTCTCAGATTTTTGCAATCTTGTAGATTCAGTGACTCTATCCTTTGTAGTTCTACGATGGATTCATGGATCTTGAACAAACTTGGACAAGCTTTGAGAACCAATTTCTCTAGGTTGGGGATTCTCGAGAAATCTGGAGTTTTTGCAAGTTTTGAGGAGTGACTGAGATTTAAAATTTTCAACGATCCAAGAACCTATTCAAAGAAAAATAAAATAATACCAGACAAGTTTAAAAGATGCTATTGTCACACAAGTTAATAAATGAAATGATTTTAAAATCGTAAAAAGAAAAGCAAAACAGAATTTCTTACCTTACTTCCTTTCCAAACATGTTTCAAGTTGCTATAACTCAAGTCAAGAGAGACCAAATTCTCTAGAGGAACATCACTGGGGAAAGATTCAAAAGGAAAACAATGCCAATACAACCATTGTAATCTTTTGGGAAATGCCTTATAAGTTCCAGAGATTTTTACACCAGTCATCTTGAGTAGTCTCAAGTTATACATCTTTTCAAATGTATTTGCTTCAAAGACAACCATGTTTGAATTTCTCACCATGTTTATGTCCAGTGCGAGGCCTTCAATTTCTTTCGTACCCTTGGAAGAAAATGAAAAACACAGAAACACTAGTTAGATACTAGCAAGCATGTGCAAAATCAATACACATAACCATGAGAAACATGTTTCTTACAATTTTTTCGAGCAAAATGTTGAAGGATTCTTTAGGGCGCCAAATTCTACTACGCTTCTCTGAATGCTTAGATTCACGGCAAACAATTTGTTTTCCCATGTCATGAAGTAACTGATGCATTTGAAGCTTCTCATTCTCAATTGTTAAGAGATTTCTGTTGACGAGATTAAGAATTCCAGCAAGTGCAGAATAATCACATCGTTCTAGTATTTTGATCGTTTCACTTTTCTTCTTTCCAACAAAGAAACAAGCTATGTCCAAGAAAAGATTTTTATCATTGTTATCTTTTAAAGAATCATAGCTTATTTCAAGTTTTCCCAGAATGGCGTTATCAGAATCTGCTTGCAACTTGTGTAAATCACTTTCCCATACATCTATACTTTTCTCTCGACAAGAAGACCCCAATACTTGAAGAGCTAAAGGAAGCCCATCACAGTATTTCACAAACCTTTTTGACAAGGCCACATGACTTTGAATAGGGCGTTTTTGTCTAAAAGCATGCCAACTGAAAAGCTCAAGTGATTCATCATCAGATAATTTTTCAGGCCAATACACATCATAAATTTCATCAGAATTCTTCATCAAGCTATTGAGCCTAGTGGTTATGATAATTTTACTTCCCTCAGAAAACCAATCTTGTTTGCCAGCTAATGCAAATAGTTGGTCCATTTGATCCACATCATCAAGGACAAGAAGAACTCTTTTGTTCCTTAATACATACTCCATCCTCCTACATCCATCATCAACATCATTTACATTGCGCTCTTCTTTTTTTAAAATATCTGAAAGAAGTTGCCTTTGCAAACAAACTAATCCGTTGTGTGCTTTGGCAACTTCACTGATATTTTGAAGAAAACAGGCAGCGTCAAATCTACCATGGTTTGAATTGAAAACAACTTTAGCAATCGTTGTCTTCCCTATTCCACCCATTCCACATATCAAAAGAATGCCAATCCTAGTGGAGCTATCTTTTAGCCATGAAGTAACTCGCTTGGTTCGCAAATCCATACTTATTAGGTAGTCACCAACCCTCAGGTGGTTGCCAACTAGCTTGCTTCTGAGTTCACAAACAATTTCCTCAATGAAATCGGCTTCATACCTAAAAGTTCAATATATGGAAAATGTAGCAGAGTAATATCAAAAAAGATTTGAAAGGAAAAATCAAATTTCCATGCAGATATCCGTAGAAGTGATTACTCAAATGTCTTATCCTAATTCTAATTATCTTTTTTTAATCAGTAAGAGTAAGGATACATTAAAAAGAAGGAATCAAGTAGATGCCACCTACATACAAAACGAAGGCCACAAACAAAGAGGTCCTATGCACAATCACGCATGTCAAAGAAACTTATGAACTGAAGGATTTGATCAAGAGTAGCATCACTTTCCCTAGACTCCCAGCTTTGCAAACTAAAAAGGAAAAGGCTTTCATTTCTATCTAAAGAGCTTCCCAAACAATCATAATGGCTTCTAAGGGTTCAAGGTGAATGGTGGAGCTTTCTGGGGTATGCATGTCAGTTGTAAATGGGACAAAATAGCAAAAGAAGGTTTGGATTAGAACTCCGTAAAATAAACTCAAAAGGGTCATGAAGCTTTTAATGTTTGGTTTGATGAAAAAGTAAACCAAAATTACCAAGCCATTACGACCTCCAAAGTGGATGCCTCCAAAGTAGTTGGGCATCTGATGAAGGCTTCCACAACTTATAAATAGATGTGTGTATTTGTATTGTAAACCATGGGAAATAAATTAAGTGTGAAAGACAGGATAAAAAGAGTGAGATCGACTGAGAGTTTTTTAATATTTGTAATTGTGAGTTTGAAGCTTATGTTAGCATAGAAATATGTAAAAAACAAAACAAAACAAAACGCAGGACTATATTCAAGGAGTAGTTAATTATCTATTGCCCGACATGTGGTGCTGCATCCCCTGTTTTCACCACATATTTGTGTGAACTATACGCACTTTTTGGTGGGACCACATGAATGTATGATGAAAAGAGGTGTTGGGCCGCTACTTGTCCTTTACATTTTAACAAAATGTAAAGGTCGCAACAAATGCATTACCAGCATATAAATAATTGTGTCTCAGCTTCCAAAGATTCCTAAAGCAAATTTGTGCCTTCGTACTACTACCTTGTTATGGTAGTTTGTGAGGAATTCATAAAACAACTATTTTGCCTTCATCAAGTACTCAACTGTTAGTCATATGCTCGCGCAATCAAATTTGTGCTTTTCGTTTTATAACTCAAGCGTCCCGTCTACTAGCAAGGCTCAATTGAAGCCGGAGTAGAAAATTTCCGCATGGACTGGTCTCAAATTATGGGGGACCAATCCTGCCGTTTACTAGTGGGGCTCAATAAAAGTCAGGACAGACCCATATGAATTGGCTCCAAATCCCGGGGACCAATCCCACTAGGGGCGGAGCCAGAAATCTCGCAACAGCCTGTAGGGTCAATATTTAGATATATAACTGATCTTCTTCTTACTCCCTTCGTTCCTAAATAAATATCGGTGTGCAAACTAGGCCTTTAAAAAAATTGAACTTTTTTTTTCACAACTTAAAATAACTACTACAACTAGAAAACTATTAAATTTTTGGCATTTTAAAACTGTAAAAGAGGGAAAAAATCAATTTTATTGAGAATATGTAAGAGAGAATTAAGGAGATAACTTTCTTCTATTTTTAGTATAGTTAACATCAATCCCATCAATCCATGAACAAATCTCCAATCTAGTATCCATCTCTCTATTCTAATATATAAAAGGAGATGAGATTTTAGTGTGATCTGTTTTTTAAGCCGTGTTACAAAAGTGTTTTTCACTTTTGTCCCAAATAAATTAGTAAATTTAAGTATTTACTCCATTTTTTCCAATGACACAAACTTACTGTTACGGTAGAAACGTAAAATCTCCCCACCCCAAACCCCAAGAACCCACGTTCCCACTTCCCCTCTCAATTTTCTGCTTCCAAATAACACCTATCCCTCAATTCAAAACAAACAGAGCACCTATCCCTAAAATTTTTGTGTACCAACTAATCTCTTACATCTGAAGTATCAAAAACAAAATAAAAATCTCTTACCTCTTAAATAGAGGAAATCAAAAGAGAGAGAACTAGAGAAAGAACCTGCATTTACAAAAGTCTTTTCTTTGGTCTATGATATGTTATTCTCTTTGACCGTTATTACTCTTTCTTGTTTCTGATTGAACTTTTGTAAAGATCAGAACTTTAATCCAAGCATTTGTTCTGTTATATTCAATTTCTAATTTGGAATCTATTACAGTATATTTCATGACCTTTCGTGCGAATTTCTGTGTTCTTTTTTCTTTAAGTTTTATGTAAGAGAAATGAAGGTTACTGATTTTTTGTCCTTTACTGTGAATAGATGAAATTGATACTAAGACCCAATTTAATTTTATTTCCTGCCTTCTAATTGCACATCTCACAAATAGGTACTTTTGCCTACTTTTACGCGCACACACATCGCATGAAGAACCGGCCACAAGTGGAATTTGCCAATGGTGTGATGCTTACTTCGTTGTTTATTCTTTACAATAAGACAATACTAGAGGCCGGGTACATGCGATGCTTGTGCAAGTCGAATTTTGACAAAATTGGTGAAAATTAGATCAAACAATAAACGAGAAGCTATTTGATCAAACAATAAGCGGAAAGTTATGGTTCATATTTTGTCAAAATCTAATTTGCACATGCATAGTCTGTGCCTCGACCTCTAGAATGCATAATAGTAGAGGGGGAGTTAATTATAAAATTACCCATGAGATTCCTTCCGAAAAACCATCCCAGCCATACTCGCAACCTCTTTAAGGGCTACTCTCCATCCCTCCACTTTCTCAGCAGCTACTTCCTTTTTTTCAAAAATCAGATTCTTTGACTTCTCCTTGAGCACCGAAGGTTTCACCTCATAAAACACGGGCAAAAGGAAATGATCCGACTTCTTACAGAGTTCGATAATAGTCTGGAGTTCAAATAGGCACGCTGTCGAATTAGTGTAGTTTTCCGATAACACGATCACTGACGTCCTGGAATTCATGATTGCTTTCTGCAACTCGGGTTTGATAACGTCACCCTTGTCGATCTTGTCGTTGTCTCTGAATGTTCGGAACCCCTCGCGCATGAGAGCGTGGTAGAGGTGATCGGTGAACTTATAGCGGGTGTCAAAGCCCCTAAAGCTCAAGAAAATATCATATCTACCTCCGGGATTCGAAGAGGAGGAGGAGGAGGAGTTTTGGAATTCCGAAGTAGCCATTGATTGAAGAATATGCAGAGCTTCGTTTTTTGTTCAGAGCTTCAATTACAGAATGAGTGGAGTCAACGCCCTGTATTTATGGTTTGTTACTTTCTTTACACGGCCGGCGTTTTGTCGTGATGGGAGTTATCCTCTTGGCACTGTAGTGACTAGTTTCGGTCAATAGGAAAAGACAAGAATGGGATTCTCTACAGTGGAGCAGGAAAGGACCTCTCTGTTTGTGGACCCACCAAATAATTGAACTCAAGCTCGGCTCTCTAATCTCGAGATGTTTGAGCTCGGTGTGCTTACTAAAAAGATCATTTACAAGTAGAGTTGGTACAAACAAGCTGAACTTTTTCAAACGGATTGAGTTACAAATAACTCGAGTTTGGCTTGTTTACTGGATGAGTTTAAAACTCAAGCTTGGACTTGACCCATTAGTAAATGAGTCGAAGCCATAACGAGCTGAGCTTCAAACTACTCTTGAATTTATGGTTCGTTTGTAGCCTTAGTCTGTACATTCCCATGTGGGCATTATCTTTTCTGTTTTCTTTAATCTTTCAGTAGATTTGGGTAAAACTTTGCATCACATCGTTGGTCACGAAGACTGGAGTCAACTTGCACAACATACTCTGCACATATATACTCGACAAGAGGAACAAAATCAACAGTTTAGATCAAATAATGAATCCCGGAGAGAGCCTCATAATGGGTGCATAGCACACACCCTCAAGCCCACATGACCACGCAAGCTAAATGGTGGAGTCGCCACAGTTGCTATAAAGGCGAAAAGAATGAGTACATGCATTTATGTACATATGTATTTTGGACCCATCTTGAGTCCCAAAAAATGATTCGAGCCACTAATTTTGTTCAAAATAGCTTGTTTAGGGTCCTTGTAAAAAATCAACTTAATTGAATATCAGTAAATGAGTGACAGCAGGTGAGGTGAACAATATTTCTCGTGCAGTTATATAGAGTTCCAAGTAGGGATGGGGGGAAGCTCTTTGTGCGTTGTTTGATATTGGTTTTGAGGGAGGATTTTAGAGTAATGAGTGAGGAGAGGTAGATAGAAAAATGATATTAATAAGTAGAGAGAAACTTATTACATATTGTGCACAAAGGGAGGGAGAAAGGTTTTGAGACCTCAAAAGGACAAAACCTCACAAACTATAAGAATCCTTAGTGTGGCGAGCATGGCTTGGCAGAGGGACCCGGGCGATGGCCACGTCACGCTGACTAGTCAGGCCCGTGGACTTATTGGTCGGATGGATTGGCGGTGCAGTGTTCAATATGCCTCTGCTAGACTTGTCTTGCCGGGCCAAGTTCATTGACCAGCGGAGGAACCATATATGGACCCGCATACGGGTTAGTCAGTTATAACTTTCAGTTTGGTGGCGTCCCACTGGACTATTCAACAACTCTACCGAAGTTCGAACACAGTCGGGCTATATAGATCGGCAGAACCGACAACCAGCGAGCCACCCCTGCTCCCTGGCTTGGAAAGGAAGTTAGGTAAAGTCGAGTAAGAGTGGCATGTGGTGTGGCACCGTATCCTCTGTTGTCGGAACGGATCGTGGAGATCGTGATAGACCTTTGATTGCGGAGCCTGATTCAGTGCCACGATTGGCGGACCAATCACTGAGCGCGTGGTGTATACACGTGGGTTGGCCTCCACACTACCTTTGCCTATAAAAGAAGTAATCCACTTTCATAATGAGGTAACAAACTCTCTCTCTGAAACCCTAAGTACAACCTAAAAAGCTCATCTTTCCAGTTTCTTACTCGACCGTCGGACTGCCTATCCCGAACTCCCCACGATCCGGGTTTGGGCACTAATATGGGTGCTAAGTGTGTAGGTCTCAACCACACTCAGGATACACGAACCTAACCACCATTCAAGAGGGTTCAACTGGAGACAGCACAACACCATAATTGGCGACTCTACTAGTGAAACTTTTGACTCAGATCTTGTAGTGGAACACTTTCTCCTGACATCCTTTCTCCCTTTCTCTCCTTACCTTGTTCAAAGATGACTAGCGCGGACGGATGACTTTTTGGTCTCGCGCACTTCATTCCGAACCAAACTCACTAAGCCTCCCCAACAACTGAGCAAATACGGGTGAATTTGGGGCTCGTGGGCACTCCTACTAGGGGACCTGATGGCTCTGTTATAGTGGGGTCAACTTTCGCTGGGATGAGTAATCTTGTTGCAGGAGCGGCTTCGTTCCACATAAACGGAGTCAACTGCATGGCGGCTAGCCTTAACCCAATTCCACCTCCTCCGCCAGAGCTCCCAGTGAGTATGGCAAAGGAGTTACTGCGACTAAGGACGCAGGTACAAGAGCTTCAAGAGCACCAGGGAGCCCTTCCCATCTCTAGGTCTAGGGAACGACACTAAAAGAGGAATGCAATTCATTCGTCCCAAATGGTCGACACTGCTAGGGCCTTCGCCTTTACAAGGCTCGGCCCACTGTGCCACCTCAATGCCAATGGACACATCCATCTAAAGTCCAGACGCTGAATGGCTTCTCACAAGGAACCATCCGGCAATGGCCGCACTCACCGAACACTATTACCTGAGACAAGCACCACAGTCTCGAGCGCTCGGACGAGAGGATCTCAAGAGGGGCAAACACCGACCGAGGTGGCTCGTCGAACTGGCGGCGGGAGGAATGCAGCAGAAAATTTCCATGACAATCCTCCCACTAGATTTCTTGACCACCAGGATGATTGTTACACAGCCAGGTTTGGGGACTGGCGGAATGAAGACAGTGGGAAAGAAGTGGGAACTCATACCCAACAGCATTCGTCGGGACACTCCATATGTCATTCCGAACAGCCTTCGCCAGGGCATTCCGTGTGTCATTCTCGGTAGCACTTGCTGAGGCATTTTGCGGGACTGTCCCAAGCGCACAAGGAGGATAGCCAGGGACTGCTCCCTGAGGAAAGGTGTAACGCCCCGAATTTTGGGTACGTTAAATAAAATATTTTATTAAAAACTTAAAGAAAAGAGTCTGGCTCTTATTACAAAACAACTCTCAAAAGAGTACTTTCATTACAAAAGGAAAGGAAACTGAGGTTCCTAACTACAGCTCCGCCTACTCTTCCATCCTAGCCAGCTCCTCGGCTCCGTACGCCTCCAGGCTGAAGATCTCGCCCTGCTCATCTATGAGGTCTGACACATTATACCGGCGTCGCCACCAATATAATATGCCAGGGTCACCAAAAGGCAACACCGTGAGCTACAACGCTCAATAGGAAAACCTTACCCACTAACCTTATAACGGTAAAACACTTACAACAACACTAACAGTCACACATTTACATTTGTTAACCAGCTATCGTTGGTGTCCAAGATCTCTCGTGTTTCTCCTACGCGACTCGTCATAGACCGTGTCAATCATTTTCCATTTACAAATCAACCTTTCGAAAACACTTGCATTGGCTCCGTACCGCGGATAACCAAGCCATACACACCCAACCTCGGTTCCGCCGCGCCGGGTTCCCGAGTATCCTCACAATGGTTCCGCCGCGCCGGGTTCCCATTGGCACACATTGCATTGGCTCCGTACCGCGGATAACCAAGCTACACACCCAACCTTGGTTCCGCCGCGCCGGTCTCCCAAGTATCCTCACTATGGTTCCGCCGCGCCGGGTTCCCATAGGCACACACACACACATCACATAATGCTACCAAACTAGTCATTATGTCGTTTCAAAAATATTTCCAACCTCGGAAAACATATTTTCTTTGTCAACCACACCCTAGGTGCCATGTTTCTACTTTCTCGGTTCTCGTGTCTCGTTATCATGCATAGACTTCCGCCGTTGGACTTCCACACATTCAATCATTCAACGTTCATCAAAATCTTGAAATTAAACTAACTAGATCATCCAACTTGATTTTATACCACAAGTAATACAAACAATTCACATAAGCATGCTCATAATCATTTTCAAGATCAAAATACAAATACTTGAAATGGAAAGTTTATAAAGATAACATACTTTGAAATGGAAGATAACGGGATCTTACATATACATAGGAATAGGGTAAGAGTATCCTACCTTGATCCGAAACTAGTCGGGGCCGAATAAGCAAGGTTGAAAAGTTCTACGGGCGGTGAATACTCCAAATCTGGACTGAACTTCGGACGGCAGTAACTCGGTCAATCTTTGGCCGAATAGAGTCATTCTTGGGTTGAAATCGAAGATCTCGAAACCCTCTACAACTCTCGTGAAGGAAGTTAATCCTAGAAACGAACCTAGGTAGGAGAAAAATGGGGATGAAGGAAGTGACAGTAAGCTGTCTGGAAAAAATCCCAGATTTTTACTGAACTTCGGATGACGATATCTTGGTCATTTCTAATCCGATTGGGGTGATTCTTGAGCCTAACTTCAAGGTTTCGAAGTGCTCTACAACTTTCCAGAAGGAAGTTGATCCTAAAAACTACTCTAAACAGGAGAAAATGGAGGATTTCCGACGGGACAGTAGGCTGCCCAGAAACTGGAAATAGTTTTCTAGAGAGAAGGAAGAGCAAATGTTTTGAGGTGTGTGTTCAAATGGCAAGAGAATGGCTCTATTTATAGGCAAACCTTGAGCTCCCTCTCCTCTCCCTCAATGGCCGGCCCCCCTCTCTCTCTCCTTTTCTCAATATGACACTTGTCATGCCAACTAGAAAGATCAAGGTAAATCCCTAGGCTTGCATGGCTAGGATTGTGATTCTTGCAAGACTTGGTGAGCAAGGAGGTGTGAACAAGATTAAACAATTGTAAATGGTACAAAGGAGGACAACAAAGGACTAGATTTTTGGTTAGGAAGAGTTCACACCAAGGATTTTGAAGTACAAAGAAAGATCAAGCATGGTACAACAAATCTTCTTCCTCCCTCCTTCCTCTCTCTTTCTCCCTCTCCCTCCTTGGGCCGAAATTTCACTCTCTCTCTCCTCTCTTGCTCTCTCATGGTACATATATATGTATATATATTGCAAGCATACAATTAAACTATATGTACTTTAGTACTTTAAGATCAAAAATAGACTTTAAAGGCTAAGATTCTCTTTTAAACCATAAATTGAGCACATGGTACTTAGCCAATTAAACAAACAACCAAGTACTAAGATAATATATACATAAATACTTATGTATCTAGGAAGAATCAATACCCCAATAGAAAATAGTTTAAGGGTACCTTAGGAATCTTAGTACCATGTACCTTTCTAATAAAAATATGTAATACTTTCACATGTGGGTTAAAGAAAGCATTAAACTAATTAAACCCCATGGTACTTTGGAAGACCAACTCTTTTATCCAATGGTTAAAAATTCCCCTAACATCTATTATCCAATGGATAATAGTTATTAGGTCAATTATATACTAAAGAAATCCCCAAAAGTACTTTCAAGTAATTAAAAAGTATTTTTCTTAATATTCTTAGTACTTTGACCAAGTATTCATTTAATAAAAACAATTGGGGTTTCTATTATCCAATGGATAATAGTTGCCCTAGCAATCTTTGTCCAATGGACAAAAAATAAAACCAAAATAATTAAAAGAAAAAAAATGAATAATCCATTCTTGTTCTAGGGTTCAAAAGGTTCAAAGTGTCCAAGGGGGGGCAAAACGGTCATTTTGCGGTTTAGGGAAAAGTAACCAGATAGCTTCCTAGCTTAGTTACTCCAACTAGATGGTCAAAAGCTAGTTAGGCTTGCTAAGTAGGCCAAAGCGCAAATAAACGAAAGTTTAAGGGCAAAAATGTAATTATGACAAACTTCAAGAATTTAAGGAAATTCACGCAATAACAACGAGATTTTTATTCGTTAAAAATCGGGGTTGTTACAAAAGGTGCAAGTTAACAGCGGCGGCAGAGCTTTGACTGTGGTAAACACCCGGACCGGTGAGAGAACCACCTACAGGGTGGCCCAACAGCACATGGTTTCCTCACCAAGGAAGGAAAATGTCAAGGCAGTATCAGGGTCCAAGAGATGACACTCACCTGAGTAGATTGTCAGCGGTTGAGGACCTCGAACTTCGCTCCCTGAAAAGCATTTAAGGGATGCCATTCCCAAGACATAGGTCTCCCCTTCGGCAGTCGTTGCGCTGAACCCTTGGGCCACAACTGTAACCACAGACGAGAAAATGGGGTCACCTTTCTCCAAGGCCATAATGGAAGAGGTCCCTCCTTTCAACTTCAAGGTCCCGAAGTTCAATACCTACAATCCAAAGTCGGATCTTCCAACCCACGTACAACAGTTCAAGTCAATTTCTGCACTCTGTGGACTCAGCGAGGCCATGATGTGCCAGACGTTCTCCTTAAGCTTGCCGGACGCCAACATGCTGTGGTACACGCAGCTCAAATTTGGGTCAATCAATAGCTTCAACTACTGCTCCCTAGACTAATAACCCTAGTTGTATTGGTAATGGTATTGAGAATGGTGGGGTTTGTATTTATGGGTTTGCTTGTATTTATATTGCTCATTTTTAGGGATTTTGACAGTGAGAGAGAATCTTGCCCTTTTAAGTGCCGACTAATTTTCCTATGTTTTCTCTCAACAAGGAGTTTGCATTTATATAAAGAAGACACAGAATGAATTGAACTTGGCATGTGGTTGAGTTGGAGGGTTCATTCACATCTCGATCTGTTGCGAAGAATCGGCGGCCGAAGACTATTGAAACTTTAACGGACTTAAGGCAGAAGGTCGGTGAGTCATTGAAAGACTACTCAGATTGCTTCTACAACGTTTATAACTTGGTCAAGAGCTATGACTAAAAGACTGCCGCCACCTCTTTTAAGCGTGGTCTTGATCGGACTTCTGATCTCTCCAAAGAGTTGATGCTCCGGCCACTGGGTGACATGTCGGACCTAATGCATAGTGTTGCCCGTAATATCGAGCTCGAGGAGTATATCGAGGGCTCCGGTGTTGCAGAGGTTGCCGATTCTACTAAGCTGGCGCCGAAGGAAGTAAAGAAGCAAGTCAACATCATTGCCAAAAAGGAAAGCACCGGCAATGGTGACAGTAGGGGAGGCGGCAAGATGTGGGACCGACCACCAAGCAATGACTGGGACCATCTTGCCATTACAACCTATTTCAAAGAGCCCATTTTTTGTATGCTCCGCGAGTGCGGACGGCTACCTGGATTCTAGTGGCCAATAGGAGCAACGGAAAAACAAGGGACCGCGGATGGGGGTGAGCCAAACCAGCGAGTGTTTTGCTCATTCCACATTGAACAAGGCCATTATACGATGGCATGTCAGCCGTTTAAACTCTAACTTGAAGAACTTATCCAACAAGGAAGGATGAACAGGTGGATCGACCGAACCAAGTCGCCGAATGCAAGGGTCTAGGCGCGGGCGTGGGTCCTGGATGGTCTTGTACAATGTATACATGGTCCAATGGGTCAAAATCAGGCAAATGAGCTCCATACCGAGCCATATCGGCCTTCTTTCGAGTTAATGGTGATACAGCCGTCTTTGAAACGCAAGATGGATGCTTGTCACATGTGGGAGATCACGTTCACTGAGCAGGACATGGAGGGGGTGTCTTTTCCCCACAATGACGCTTTGGTCCTCTCAATACCCTTTCAGCGGAAGATGGTCTGGTGATTGTTGGTTGATCAGGGCAGTTTGGCAAAGATTTTGTACTACTCAGCATTCAAGGCCCTTGGCCTTTCCAAGGATCAATTATCTTCGGTGGACGCCTCTCTAGTTGGCTTTACTGGGATTCTGGTCTACCTGAGTGTCAAAATAATATTCCTGAGTTTTGCTGGTTCGGTGTAGCTAGATGGGGAGTTTATATTGGTCAACTCGCCGAGCCCTTACAATGCCATTCTAGGCTACAACTGGTTGCATGGCATGAAGGCTGTTGCATCCACACTCCACCAATGTGTTTGATTCATCAGCGAGTCTAGTTAGTAGGAAACCATTAAGGGATTAAATGGCTTCTAAAAATGCTTTGTTAATTCCGTCTGCGAAAAAGGCAAGGCAAAGGAAGTTCAGTGGATTGAGGTCCCCAAATTGTCAGACGGTAGTGTGCCCGGCGAAGCCATGAAGGAAACAATTCAGGGATCGGATGAGGTTGGCATTTTCGCCACTGAAAAAGCTATTGAAGATTTGGTCCAGATCCCGGCCAACGAAAACGGTTCTTGATTATTCCTGGTTGGCTCAGAGCTTGGCGACACCGAGCTTGACTAGTTGGTCCAGTTCCTTAAGGACAACATAGAGGTGTTTGCTTGGACCCTATACGAAATGCCGGGTGTTAGCCATGACGTGATCAAGCATTCATTACACGTGAACTTGGCAAGACGACCCATAGTGCAGAAGCCTTGTCGTGCCTCGGCAAGCCATGCCAAAGCCGTGGATGATGAAGTGGAGCGTCTTAGCGAGGCTAGCGCAGTACGTGAAGTTCAATACCCGACTTGGTTGGCCAATTCAGTAGTGGTAACGAAGAAAAATGGTAAGTGATGGATTTGCATCGATTTCACCTATATGAAGGATTCATGCCCCAAGGATTGCTTTCCCTATCTTTAGATCAACTAGCTGGTCAATGCCACAGCAGGGCATGCATGGCTCAGTTTCATGGACGTTTATTGGGGCTACCATCAGATAGCCATAGATGAGAAGGAGCAGGAGAAGATGGAATTCATCACCTCTAGGGGAACTTACTGCTATTGAGTAATGCCCTTTGGGTTGAAGATCGCCGGGGCCACTTTCCAGCGTATGGTGGCCATACTGTTCAAGAGGCAGATCGGCCGGATCATGGAGGCCTATATAGACGATGTGGTTGCTAAGAGCCAAGACGCAGCAGATCATCTACTTCATCTTGGTGAGATATTCGAGATCTTGAAGAAATTTAGCCTCAAGCTCAATGAGGAGAAGTGCACCTTTGGCATCGGGTCCGGCAAGTTCCTCGGACATTTGGTCATACGCCGACGGATCAAAGCCGATCTGAACCAGATCAAGGCCATTCAAACGATGAAAGAAATCTAGTGGCTCACCGGCATAGCTGCGACCCTTAATCGATTCATTAGCAAATCTTCGGATGTTTGCCGACCGTTTTTTCAATCAATTCAGGGTAGCCAGAGGAGTTTCCAATAGATGGCGGATTGTGATCACGCTCTCGTTGAGTTGAAAGTCTATCTGTCCCATGCCCCTCTGTTGTGGTTCTGAAGGACGGGGATGACCTTTTCCTCTACCTTGCCGTGTTCTATGAGTTCAGTGCTGGCCGGTACGGTAGGAAGGCTCGGAGTAGCAGCCAATCTACTACATAAGCAAGACGCTGGTCTCTGCCGAGATGCGCTACTTGCCTATTGAGAAGTTGGCATTGGCTTTAGTTATGGCTAAGAGGAAGCTTTTACCGTACTTCAAAACCATACCATTGTCGTTACCTATTGAAAGCTGTCCTTCACAAGGTAGATTTGTCGAATCAGATCTGCAAGTGGTCCCTAGATTTGGCCAACTTGGACATTCAATACCAGCCTCCTAGCAACCCCTTGTCACATGATGAACCAACTGAGCCTCCCCAGTTCCCTGGCTTGGAGAGGAAGTCAGGTAGAGTCGAGTAGGAGTGGCAGGTGGCATGGCACTGTATCCCCTGTTGTAGGAACGAATCATGGAGATCGTGATAGACTTTTCAATGCGGATCACATAGCTGAACAGTACATGAAAACCCGGGCCCATCGGAAGGCTCGCTGAAGACCGACAATTGAAAAAGATTTAAGCTTTTAGCATATTTAAGTCCTTATTTACTACACCCAAGCCTTTGATTTTTGTTTCTCGTTTTGTTTAAATTCTTTCCTTTTTGTTTAGGATTTGATTTGTTTCATTTTCTTAACTCTAGGGAGGATTTTGATTTGTTTCCTTTTTATAACTCTAGGGAGTTAGGAAGGTGGTATTTTTTTTCTATATAACCAGCACTATGTAATCGTTTATGGGGGATTTTTGATTGATAAAATTATTGAGAGCCCTAATCTCTTTATTCCAAATTCTTTAGTACTCTACGAAATCAACAGAGTGTTTGATGTCTTTATTCTTGGGTATTCTTTGACTAAACAGGTTTAGAGAAGGATTTCGATCTTCGGGTATTCGTTAAGAATCAACGGATTTCAGACTTGATTAAATAGTTCCGTTCTTCATTAGCTTCTGCTGCATCAGTTGGTATTAAAGTGCGGCTATGTCCTAGCACTCATGGCACCAAGGAAGCAACGTACAATGGAAGAAATTTACGAGACTGATAATGCAAGATGCAACAATAAATCGTTGCTTTGTTTGAACAAATCGCAGCATTGACAGTGGCATTTCAACAACAACCATTGAATGCCCACTTCACGGAGGAGAAAGAGGAAAGAAGCGTAGCGGAAGACGAGGAAAATCCCTTTGCGAGGGATCTTGCTCAAAGGAGGGATAGGTGACCCACAGATACTGGCTCTCATCGGTGGGAAGCTGGATTAAAAATTGACCTTCCAGAGTTTAATGGCACTTTTCAACCAAAAGAATTTCTCGATTGGCTTTTTTCCATCGAGGAGATCTTGGAGTTTAAGGAGGTTCTAGAGAATAAACGAGCGCCCTTAGTGGCTACACGTTCTCGAGGCCGAGCAGTAGCATGGTGGCAACAATCAAAAGTCACTCGATCGAGGCAAGGCAAGAAAAAAATTGATTCATGGGACAAGATGAAAAAGCATATGCGAGCAGGGTTTTTACCCCATAACTATTTTGGGATGCTGTTCCAAAATTTTCAAAATCTCCGGTAAGGGGCAAAGACGGTTGAAGAGTACACTACAGTATTCTATCAGTTATTGGCCCGTAATGATCTAGGGGAAACAGAGGAACAACTGGTCTCGCGCTATATTGGGGGTTTGCAAATTGCGTGTCAGGAGACTTTGAATTTTTTTGATCCCTACTTCGTTTCTAAAGCACATCAGAAGGCTTTACAACCGGAGAAGCAAGCAAAGCGGCAGCTAGGAAATTACATTGGGGCAAGTGGGTCTAATCGTAACACAACATAATCGGGGATCAATCGAGGGACCGTACAGGCTGGTAACCTGCCAGTGGTGCCACAAAACAGAAACCTGATCGCAACAGGCGGCTCGCGGTGCTTTAAATGTGGTAAACCAGGGCATCGCATTGCGGATTGTAAGAAGGCAAGTCCATTTGGGAAGGGGCTGTTTATAGAAAGTTAAGAGATTGTAGGGGATGAGTTTGACGTGTCCCTACAAGATCCAGTCTTTGATTCCGTAAAATATCAAAGAATTTGGAATAAATTGATTTGTTTCATTTTCTTAACTCTAGGGAGGATTTGATTTGTTTCTTTTCTTAACTCTAGGGAGTTAGGAAGGTGTTATTTTTTTTCTATATGACCAGCACTATGTAATCATTTATGGGGGATTTTTGATTGATAAAATTATTGAGATCCCTAATCTCTTTATTCCAAATTCTTTGGTATTCTACGGAATCAACAAACACTCTACGGAATCAACAGAGTGTTTGATGCCTTTATTCTTGGGTATTCTTTGACTAAACAGGTTTAAAGAAGGATTTCAATCTCCGAGTATTCTTTATGAATCAATGGATTTTGGACTCGATTAAATAGTTCCGTTCTTCATTAGCTTTTGCTGCATCACTTTTGATTGCGGAGCTTGATTCAGCGCCATGATTGGTGGACCAATCTCCGAGCGCATGGTGTATACGCGTGGGTTGGTCTCCACGCTACCTTTGCCTATAAAAGGAGTAATCCACCTTCAGAATGAGGTGACAGACTCTTTCTTAAAAACCCTAAGTACAACCTAAAAAGCTCATCTTTTCTCTTTCTTACTCGACCATCGGAGTGCCTATCCTGGACTCCCCATGATCCGGGTTTGGGTACTAACGCAGATGCTAAGTGTGCAGGTCTCAACCATACTCAAGATACACCAACATAGCCACCATTCAAGAGGGTTCAACTGGAGAAAACACTACACCACACTTAGTTGGAATGAGTTTCCAACTCATTACCCCTGAGTGAGATTGGGTCCGTTAGCGTGCACTTTGATGAGGTTCTACATAAATGTCATTGTTGTAACTTATTCATTTAATAGAATGGAAGTTATTAGTACTCAAATTAAAACTAGCCGAGATTCATAATAACTGTATGATCAAGTTTAATTTGCCATATTTGATCAATATAAATTTTTTTTTTTTTTGATAATTTTTGCAGTCAAATCTATAATTTGAACTATTTGGGGATTATTATGGTGAGATCTCGTGAAGTCCACTACACCTCCGTCAAGTGTTAGCACATTACACGGGACTCAAGTCCTTGCATGGCTAAAGTAATCCCTTCTCAATGTTTCACAATAATTTTGATGACTCCATAAATCCTTTAATAGGACCTTTTTGTCTGAAAGCATGCGACCGAAAAGCTCAAGTGATTCACAGATCATAGATGAATAATTTTGTTGATAGCTTTCATCAGCATTTAGCACGCTCCCTACTCCCTAGCTAGCCTAGTGGTTATGACAATTTTACTTCCTGGAGTAAGCCAATCTTGATGATCAATTCATGCATATAGTTTGTCCATCTCATCCGCATCATCAAGAAAAAGAAGAACTCATTGTTAACACATTTAATGGCCAATACGTATGACAAGCATGGGAGCCGGATCCTCTATCTGCATCAGGCTTATGCCAACTCATCCTAATGATAATTATCACACTTGACCAAGATGCATTTATCCAAGCATTGACGCACCCAAAATATCTCTTCCATGCACCGACCGCTTATCCAAAGACATATTTATTGATTACAAGATATTTATTTATTTTAATACATGCAGCTTGTAACTCCACAAAAGAATGCCACTCATGTGCTTCGAGATTGTTCCATAGCTAGGCTGTTTGTGAAGGTAGGCGTTCTACAAAAAAAAACACGTTTGATGTACCCGAACTTCTCTCATTTCATGCATCCGAATTCAGTGGATTAACAAGTGATCAGGTTGTACAAAATTTATAGGCGCTTGATGCTTTATTGGAGCAAGTTGCCAATGGCTCTCCATCGTATGTGACTGTATACACCCTTGCCCGATACATCCCTGGTGCTTCTGCATATACACGTAATTAGTAACCAGTGGTAAATGTACACAACACATCTTCTGTGAGGATTTGGTTCATAACTAATGGAACAAGAAGAGGACTGTATATCAATCCACTTCTTATGAGGACCTCTGTGAGGTCCTTAAGTGCAGACCTCCTTTTTCCAATCAAATTTCGATGATCTGAACCGTTCAATATGTGCAGAATGTTATTTTAAGGTAACATGAAGAAATCAGCAAAAAATATGACTGCAAAGTACTTGATTTGTACAGTTTTTTTACTGAACCATTTAATGAAAACTACTCAGATGAACCACTTTTAGGTCATATTCTTTTCTAATTTCTTGTAGAGACCTTTAAAATCACGTTTTGATCACTTTGAGCTTTTCGGATTATTAAAATTCGATTGGGATCTATGAGGTCCGCATTTAAGCTAAGCTAAGGGATCCTTCACAAGAATTGGACTGTATATATGTATAAGCTTGGACTATCAATAGCTAGAAAAGGTTCACACCTGCCTCAGGCTCATATAGAGACAAATTTGGATCCCATGAGCGTTGTAGAGTGCTAACATATTGGAATACTTCTCCCTGTTCTTCAAAGTACAAAAGGTGGACTCCACACTCCTTAATTTGTCCACCACCACTAATCCTGAACGAAACTTCCACTTCATCACCCTCTGTAAACAGATGTGCTTGGCAGCAATGGCTTAACCATATCATATCTTCACCTTTTTCCGGAATGCCATAGAGCCATACATTATAGACGGTCAACTTGCAAAGGCTCTCGCTACTGATTTCAAAGCAAACTCCAACTGGCAAGCTCTGTACATCGTCCAGTAAATCGTCCTGAAATGTATACACTGCACAAAGATTCAAGCCTCGAAAATCAAAATGAGGAGATAAGGTCGCAGTGAATGATATGGTGGATCCACCGTTCTTCTTGCTAAACCACTGTGGAACTTCTCTCCCAGGGAAAAATGTGTGGAATACATAATCGTCATACACTATCTGAGAAGATGAAATCCATGGTTATGACCGATAAATGCATGAGAGAGAGAGAGAGAGAGAGAGAGAGAGAGAGAGAGAGAGAGAGAGAGAGAGAGAGAACCTGAATGGGAACCACGTCACCTTTCATTCCTAAATATGTGTTCATAAGTTTAGCCTCAACATCTGCCATAGAGTCCAAGTTGAAGAAACCAATACTGTTGAGCAGTTCCACATCAACTTGTCTGACGGGCGAGATCTTGAAACTGCCCGGAATGTGATTTAATTTAGGGCAATAACTATGTGGGATGATTACATCGATTCCCGTCTCATATGTTATTTTTTCCAATGCATCACATTCATGGACAACCAGAAATAATAAGCCGTTCCATGGCCATAGAATCTGCTGGAGCTTTGAACACTTTGATAAAGACAACATTCTGAGACTTGTATGATCTTTAATAAAGTTTGGAAGGCTAGAAATTGGATTTCCATTTAGATATAAATCCTGCAACTTGGAGAGCTTAAGATCCCTGGGAAATGCATCCTCAGTGAGATTGCAATTAGAAAGTTCTAAACGTACCAAAGAGCTTGGTAAAGAGGCCAATGACATTTGTAGCCTTGGTTTTGGAACCCAAGGCCAAATAGATGCTTGTGATACAACCTCCACTGTGAGGACACGATTAATATCCATTAATCCACTAGCCTTGAGCACTTGCAATGATTTCATCTTCTCCAGCTCCTCCATTGCCCCCATAAGATTTGAGCAGCCAGCGATATCTATTTCCACAAGCGATTCTACCATACCAATATTTCTTGGAAGCTTTCTCAGATTTTTGCAATCTTGTAGATTCAATGACTCTATCCTCTGTAGTTCGACGATGGATTCATGGACCTTGAACAAACTTGGACAAGCTTTGAGAACCAATTTCTCTAGGTTGGGGATTCTCGAGAAATCTGGAGTTTTCACCAATTTTGGGGAGTGACTGAGATTTAAAATTTTCATCGATCCAAGAACCTATTCGGAAAAGAAACATAATGCAAGACAAGTTTGAAAGGTGCTTTTCTCACACAACTTAATAACCGAAATCGGTATAAAATCTTAAAAAGAGAAGCAAAATAGAGTATCTTACCTTAGTTCCATTCCAAAGTTGTTTCAAGTTGCTATACCGCATGTCAAGAGTGATCAAGTTCTCCAGAGGAAAATCATTGGGGAAAGATGCTGAAGGAAAACCAAGCCAATACAACCATCGTAATCTCTTGGGAAATGCCTTGAATGTTCCAGATAGTTGTACACCACTCAGCTTGAGTAGTCTCAAATTATACATCTTTTCAAATGTATTTGCTTCAATCGCAGACATGTCAGAATTTCTCAACATGTTCATGTCAAGTACAAGGCCTTCAATTATTTCCGTACCCTTTGGAGAAAATTAAAAACACAGAAACAATAGTTAGATACTTGCAAGCATGTGCAAAATTAATACACATAACCATGAGACGAAACATGTTTCTTACAGTTTTTTCTAGCAAAGTGTTGAAGGATTCTCTAGGGCGCCAAATTCTGCTACGCTTCTCAGGATGCTTAGATTCACGGCAAATAATTTGTTTTCCCATGTCCTGAAGTAATTGATGCATTTGAAGCTTCTCATTCTCATCAATTGTTAAGAGATTTCTGTTGACGAGATTAAGAATTCCAGCAAGTGCAGAATAATCACATCCTTCTAGTATTTTGATCGTTTCATTTTTCTTCTTTCCAACAAAGAAACAAGCTATGTCCAGGAATAGATTTTTATCATTGTTATCTTTTAGAGAATCATAGCTTATTTCAAGTTTTCCCAGAATGGTGTTATTAGAATCTGCTTGCAACTTGTGTAAATCACTTTCCCATACATCTATACTTTTCTCTCGACAAGAAGACCCCAATACTTGAAGAGCTAAAGGAAGCCCATCGCAGTATTTCACAAACCTTTTTGATAAGGCCACATGACTGTGAATACGGCATTTTTGTCTAAAAGCATGCCAACTGAAAAGCTCAAGTGATTCGTCATCAGATAATTTTTCAGGCCAATACACATTATAAATTTCATCAGAATTCTTCATCAAGCTATTGAGCCTAGTGGTTATGATAATTTTACTTCCCTCAGAAAACCAATCTTGTTTGCCAGCTAATGCAAATAGTTGGTCCATTTGATCCACATCATCAAGGACAAGAAGAACTCTTTTGTTCCTTAATACATACTCCACCCTCCTACATCCATCATCAACATCATTTACATTGCGCTCTTCTTTTTTTAAAATATCTGAAAGAAGTTGCCTTTGCAAACAAACTAATCCGTTGTGTGCTTTGGCAACTTCACTGATATTTTGAAGAAAACAGGCAGCGTCAAATCTACCATGGTTTGAATTGAAAACAACTTTAGCAATCGTTGTCTTCCCTATTCCACCCATTCCACATATCAAAAGAATGCCAATCCTAGTGGAGCTATCTTTTAGCCATGAAGTAACTCGCTTGGTTCGCAAATCCATACTTATTAGGTAGTCACCAACCCTCAGGTGGTTGCCAACTAGCTTGCTTCTGAGTTCACAAACAATTTCCTCAATGAAATCGGCTTCATACCTAAAAGTTCAATATATGGAAAATGTAGCAGAGTAATATCAAAAAAGATTTGAAAGGAAAAATCAAATTTCCATGCAGATAACCGTAGAAATGATTACTCAAATGTCTTATGATAATTCTAATTTTCTTTTTTTAATTAGTAAGAATAAGGGTAAATTAAAAAGACGGAATCAAGTAGATGCCACCCACATACAAAACGTAGGCATTAAACAAAGAGGTCCTATGCGCAGTCATGCATGTCAAAGAAACCTATGAATTGAAGGATTTGATCAAGAGTAGCATAACTTTCTCTGGACTCCCAACTTTGCAAAGTAAAAAGGAAAAGACTTTCATTTCTATCTAAAGAGCTTCCCAAACAATCAAAATGTCGTAAATGGGACAAAATAGCAGAAGAAGGGTTGGATTAGAACGACGTAAAATAAACTCAAAAGGGTCATAAAGCTTTTAATGTTTGGTTTGATGAAAAAGTAAACCAAAATTACCAAGCCATTAAGACCTCCAAAGTGGATGCCTCCACAACTTATACGGTGATTGAATGAGAACCAACAACAGAGAGGTCATTCATGAGAGGAGATTTCAGCTGGGAAATCTACCTATAAATAGGTGTGTGTATTTGTATTGTAATTCATGGGAAGCAAATTAAGTGTGAAAGACGGGATAAAAATAGTGAGTGAGATTGAGAGTTTTTTAAAAGGAAGGAATCAAGTAGATGCCACCGAAATAAAACAGATGGCCACATACAAAGACGTTCGATGGACAGCCACACACACGATCAAAAACTATGAACTGAAGGATTTGACCTTGAGTCTCATCACTTTCCCTGCACGCCCAACATTGCAAACTACAAAGGTAAAGGCTTTCATTTCTAACTACTTTCCACACCATCAAAATTCCTTTTGAGGGTTCAATGTGCATAAATGGTGGATCTTTCTGAGGAGAGTTATGCATGATAGTAAATGGCACAAATAATTACAACAAACTCAGAAAGGTTATAAAGCTTTTAACGTTAGGTTGAACATGGGAGAGTAGCTCATTAGCTATAACTAGGACTAGGAGAGAGTAAAACCTCTTATAGGAGATCCAGACACGGGAGAGTAGCTCATTAACTATAACTAGGACTAGGAGTGAGAGTAAAACCTCTTATAGGAGATCCAGACTAGCTCGTGCCGTTTCACATATCCCTTTAATATTACGGAACATGCCCTTTTATGTCTCATACAGAGATTTGCTTTTGCTTTAAATGTGCTTGCACTACTTGACAGTGAGATGGTCCCCCACGGATTAGTTTAGGTGTACGAGTAAATTGGCTCGAATTTTCGGTTTAGGTTTCCTAAACCACCCCCTTTCTTTAAGCACGGTTCTCAATAAGTTTTTCCTTCAATTATTTCACTTATTTTTCTTCACTTATTACCCCTAAAATCTCCCTCAAAACCTAAACTTAAAAAAAAAAAAAAACCATAGAAAGTCGAGAGAAAAAGCGATCGAGAATACAATCAATTGTTGCTAGGTGTCTATAGGTCAAACATAAAAGCTACATATGCATGGCCCTATCACATGGTGCATGTCTTGTGCGAAATAATGAAAGTTTTAATTATTAAGTCTGTCCAATTAGATTAAGTGACCTGGTGATGTAAAAATTATAATCTCCTCATAGAAAATTATCTTTCTTAAATACAAAATAGGAAGAAAGGATAATTATACAAGAAGGGATAAGTCTGTCCCTCAAAATCTCGCCGTTCAATCGAGGATTAATTTTTTGAATTCCAAAATTAATCAGAGATTACACTCATTCTGTTCAAATTAATAAAATATCTTCGTCGTTCACATGGCAAACCCAGGGGTCCGACCGACAGCCCAACGATGACGAACGATCAAGTTCTCCCAGAATAACGGTCGGTAATGCGTAGAAATTCTGGAGAACCTGACGACATCGGTTCGGTTGTCAAGCCCGATATGGACGGACACGTGCACACCCAATATGGACGGACACATGCGCGCACACCCCTACTCGGGAGTGTACTGAGCGGGCTCTAGATTATCGGACAAGTGTCCGGGATTGTTGGAAGAGTGGAGGCTTCGCGGCATCAGATACCGATAATCCTCCGATGTGGTGTCTGTGCTGCTTCATAGGATAGGAAATGAGACAAAACAATAATCATATAGATGCCACGAGGATATATTGGGAAAAGATCGATGTGGCAAGAATTAAGTTCTTAGCATAGAAGCACGTATAAAAGTCAAACTAAAACATAACGAAGGACTACATTCATCAACTTTGTATACGATAGTAAAAGGGAGAGATAATCTCTAAATTACCCGTTAGATTGATTTTGGGAAACCATCCCAGCCATGCTCGCAACCTCTTTAAGCGCCGCACTCCATCCCTTCACTTGCTCAACTGTCACTCTCTTTTTCCCAAAATCGAGATTTTTGACTTGCTCCTTAATTTCCCCCGGATCCACCTCATAAAACACGGGCAAAACGAAGTGATTGGACTTCTTACATTGCTTGAGAATTGTCTCGACTTCAAGCAGGCATGCCGTGGAATTGGCGTAGTTCTTCGATAGCACGATCACCGACGTCCTGGAATTCGCGATTGCCTTTTGCAACTCGGGTTTGATAACATCACCCCTGTCGATCTCATCGTCATCTCTGAATGTCCAGAACCCCTCACGCTTCAGAGCGTGGTAGAGGTGATCGGTGAACTTTTTGCGGGTGTCTGAGCCCCTAAAGCTCAAGAAAATGTCGTATCTACCTTTGAATTCGGATGAGGATAAGAAGGAGGAGGAGGAGGAGGAATTTTGGGATTCTGAAGTAGCCATTGATTGAAGAAAATGCAGAGCTTCAACGACGAGATGAGTAGTGGACTGGCTCAAGGGATCGGACTGTATTTATAGCATCTACGTAGAGATCCAATTCCCTTTACAAGTGTGTATGTATACACAAGTGTGGTCGGAATAAATTACGCGGTTTTGCCGTCCCACCAATAACCGAGGGGGAAGACTCGTAGGTAATGGCCAATGACTTCCTCGGAAAGTTCGTTAGCGTGCACTTCAGTCGAGAAATTTTTCGGTGCCCGGTGGGTATATCCCACGTGGTACCTGCTCGGCACATCCGGGCCGTCCGATACACTTTTGGATGGCTCGGATTGGAACCCTATCTCTCCTCCCACCCCAACACTTTCTCTCTCATTTTTCTTCCTCCAAATTTGAGCCGTCTAAAAACGAAATGGACTGCTAGAATGTGCCAAGCGGGCACCACATGACACCCACCCGGCACTGAAATTTTTTCGAGTTCGGTAAGTCGTTCTATCTCTTCTCATCTTGTCTAGCTCTCTCTAAGGCGAAAGTTGTGTCGTATACCATGGTAGCAGCGAACTTAGCAAAGCGGGCGATAAAAACATTTCGCCTGGTGGGTTAATTGTCACTTGAACGGGAGTAGTATCTACGTACAGAATCCAATCCCTTTACGCATGCGGAGTGGGTAAACCGTAAACACGTAGGACTTTGTCGTCTTCCCGCCAAAAGAAATTCTAAATCTATCTTTCCATATTAATATAATATTGAGGTTAAAGGTGTGTTTGGAACCGTGGAAAGTAGGAGGAAAGAGGAGGAAAATAAAAAGAATTCCCTTCTCTTGCTTGATTGGTAATGAAAAAAGAGAAGAAACATGAAAATGCATATAACAAATTAAATTTTCTGTGGAAAGTAGAAGGAAAGAGGAGGAAAAGAAAGGAAAATTAAAAAAATTTCCCCTCTATTGTTTGGTTGAAAGGAAAAGAGTGAAGAAAATAAAGATTTTAAATTCAATGAATAGTAAATTTTCCCTCATATTTTCCTCTTATTTTCCTTCCCTTTTATTTTCTTTTCCTTTCTATAAGTTCCAAACAGAGCCTAAAAGACTCTCTCTTCTATAGTTTGATTGGTAGTGAAAAAAGAGATGAAACATGGAAAAGCAGAGAAGAACAAATAAAATTATCTTTCAGCTTTCTCCATCTTTTCCTTCTTTCCTCAATTTTTTAAACAGACCCTAGCCAAAGATTCTCGAACGCAACCGTACGAGGTGAATATTTCATGTGCAGTTATGCAGAGTGGCACGCAAGGGGGGAAAGCTCTTCGTTTCCTGATTCTCTTATCGTTGGATATTCCTAAACTATAAAAATCCTTAGTTAGTACAAGATTCCAACTCAGTGCCCCTAGAGGTGAGATTGGGTCCGTTAGTGTGCACTTTGACGAGTTTCACTGAGATGCCATTGTTGTTAGCTTAAACCTTCATTTGATAGATTTTGGTGAAAGTTATTAGCACTCAAACTAAAACTAGTCGAGATTGATAGTTGAATTTATCTTACAGTTAATTTTGTTTAGTCTACAAATCATCTATAATCTTTGACACATTAACTATAATTTGAACTATTTGTATTATGATGGTAAGATCTCGGTGAAGTCCACTAAACCTCCGTCATGTGTTAGCACATTACACGAGGCCAAGTGCTTGCAAGGCTAAAGTAAGCCCTTTCCAAGGTTTCACAATAATTTTGATAACTCCATAAATCCTTTTATTTTAGCGTCTCTAGTCTGTGTCCTAGCATAATGCAAATCCCTGTGCAAGTTGGCATGATTTATTAGCTTAAGAGACGGCATCTGCTTTAGGAGTTTCTATTGGTTCCCCTGATTTCTTCTTTCCTTGTTTTATCTAATGAAAAATAAATTTGGGGCCCATGTGCCAAGACCTGTACATCGCTGAATGAAAGATTCACTCTTTCTTGATGGTTTAACTAATATTTTGTAAAATAAGTAGGACAATATGATTGTTATGAACCCTTTTTCCCAATTCTTCTTTTTTTCAATTTTGATTTGCTGCAAAATGTTATTGTAGTGTTTGGATAACCAATAAGATGACCACTTAAGGTGCTTTTTGATCGTTGGAAGTACCTACCTCGTACTTTCTTTGGATTCCTCCAACATGGGGCATTATATCCTTTTAAGTTGATTTCAGTTGTGGTTTTGTATAGCAGTCTAGTGGTGTCCACAATTGATAGGGGTCCAGTTCATTCAAACATATATTGGTGTTCTAAGGAATTTGCATCATTAAATCTGTTGCCTTTTCGCTTTTGTAGGAGTTAGAGTGGCGTAGAGAGGAACTTGAAGCTTTGTTATTAGTTGAAGAAAGAGCCTGAGAGAGCAAGGAAGGGTTTTACCCATAAGCCTCACTTCCAAGCTTGAACTAGAAGACGACAAAATTGAGTTTTTCACAACCGTCATGAAATTTTTTTTGGTAGACGTACGGTGTATTCTTTTTGAGATCATATAGGTTTGTGAAAAATGCCTCAGTTAGTTTTGAATGTTCGAATCATTGTACTTGTATTTAGAGAGAGGATGAAGATATCAACTGTCCACCAAACCATTTTTATTCTGCAATTCATTGTGATTCATGTTTCCACCATATTTGGTTATGGAGTTGATTTTCTTGAGTAAAACTTTTAAACGATATGAACTTCGAGCATAGGAATTTTGCTGGCATTTTTTTAAGGGGATTGATGGTTCAACAATCAACAGTCTTACATGTTCTGCTTCTTCGCGGTGTATTTGAGCCACTGCTTTCAAGCAAAGCAAGGTTTTGAATTTCGCCAGGCTTTTGGAAGCAACTTCAGTTTTTCCAAAGATGACAGTGAAGGTAGATTGATCAGCATAGCTGTTAAGGTATGAGGTTATTGGAAACATGATTATGAGATACTGAGACCATCAATTCTCAGCAATAATATTTCCGTACGATCGACATATAGGCGGCAATGACCTGTGCTCAGCTTGTCGGATTCTTGGTGAATAACAAGGTGAATTTTGTGGAATAGACCCACTGGTGTAGGAGGCCAAAAATGACAAAAGAGTGTGTGTGTGAGAGAGAGAGAGAGAGAGTATAAAAGGGGACAGCACAAATTTTTCTCTTCTTAGTTTTTCTTGCTTTTACGTTCACACAAGGCTGCCACATATAAGGCCACACTTTGCCCAATGATAAAACCCAATATGCATTACACTCGACAGAGATGCATCTATCCAAGCATTGATCTACCCAAATATCTCTTCCATGACATATTTATTCAATAAAAATCCACAAAGGAATATGCCACCGATGTGCTTTAGAAGGTGTCCCATAGCTAGGCTCTTTGTGAAGGTAGGTAGGTGTCCGGTGGAATATGACAGCTCCAATTGTAGGGGAAAAAAAAATGGATACACATTTGATGTTCCCGAACTTCTCTCATTCCATGCATCACAATTTCAGAGGTCCTTTGCCTACAAAACCTCGAGATTCAGTGGCTTAGTAAGTGATCAGAATGTCCAAATTTTTTGGCAGCTCGATGCTTCATTGGAGCAAGTCATCAGTCACACCCATCGATATCTGTATTCTTCTCTTTTTTTCAACTGCAGTCTGTATTCTCCTCTCATCTTTTTTTGATCTGCAGTCAGTATTCTCCTAAAACGCATTTTCCCATTTGCTTCATGACTCCAAGTAGCTGCATACAATAATTACTAACCAATGGTAAATGTACACGACATACCTTCTGTGAGGATTTGGCTCAGAATTGATGGACCAAATGGGTGGCCTTCTAGAAGCCTTAGACATCAGCTGCAATTTGCAGCCCAGAGAACAGAAGCAACAGATCATTGAAGATATGATCATTGGCTGTGTGCCGCCTTATGTTCTTTCCGTTGGATACAAGGCTCCCCTTTGTGCCTATTTATACATGTAATTGTAGTGTACTACAGGCGTGGGTCTGCAATAAAGTGCTGTGAGAATGAAAGAGTGTACCATAGAGTGGGAGTTGAGTTTGATGGAGGCCAAGAGCGTACGCACACACTCACAAAATAGAAGAAGACAATATGGGAGAAGAGTAATTGGAATCTTATATCACTCATTCTTCCAAGGACTAAATTACATGCATATTCTAAGAATAACAAAATGTACTTAATTACTTCAAATTATCATGCATTACACCCATTGTCACCAGTAACAATATTATTAGAGACTTTTTACTAGCCTAACTCACACCTTTCAATTGCTCACCAATATTACTTAAAAAATACTCCCACCACCAAATATAAAAAGTCAAAACCAACTAATAACTCTCAAAACAAAACAAGTTAATTATTTTCCCAACAGAGTTGAGCTCCGGTATGGGGTGCTCCTCCTCCGGGAGAGTTGTTTTGTAATCTATGTTTGTGAATGGATGAAACTTTGCTCTTTGTGTTGATTCATGTTTGTGTGTGTTTGGTTTTTGGTCCTTGTGCACAACGTCTTCATAAGAAATGAAGAACATTCAGGTTAAACTGTTTACATATTTTCATACGTGTTAGTTCAAGACTAGAAACAACTAAGTAGAATTTCCAATATTGATATTGGCATCTCAGAGGTCTCAATTTTCTATGATTAACTTTCTAAAATAAAAAACCAACGCAAACTACTTGTAGTTCGTTCAAGTCCTCATATTTGAAGTCATATCAAGCCAAACCATCACTACGAGCTAGCTAGATGTTGTTGTTAATATGCATATATAAAGCACAAGGGCGAAAAAGGTTTGCACCTGAATCAGGCATATATTCAGAAAAACTTGGATCCCATGAATGTTGTATTTTGCTGAAGTGTTGGAATACTTCTTCCTCTTCTTCGAAGTACAGAAGGTGGACTCTGCACTCCTTAATTTGTCCATCAATAATCATGAACGAAACTTTGATTTCATCGCCCTCAGCGAACAGATTGGCATTGTAAGAATGGCTTAACCACACCACATCTCCACCTTTTTCCAGAATGCCAAAGAAGCTTGACCTATAGACGGTCTTCATGCCCCTGCTCTTGTTAGTGATTTCAAATTGTAGGTGCTGATAAGATCTCTCGATCCCAAGTGCATACACCGGAAGTGTATATACCGCACAAAGATTCAAGCCTCGAAAATCGAAATGAGGAGATAAGGTCGCAGTAAATGATATGGTGGATCCACCGTTCTTCTTGCTAAACCAATGTGGAACTTCTCCCCCACGAAAAAATGTGTTGAATGTATTATCTTCATACATTATCTGGGAAGATGAAATCCATGGTTAGAATGTATTATCTTCATACATTATCTGGGAAGATGAAATCCATGGTTACAATCGTTCAAACCGTTAAATGCATGAGAGAGAGAGAGAGAGAGAGAGAGAGAGAGAGAGAGAGAGAGAGAGAGAGAGAGAGAGAGGCCAATACTGTTGAACATCTGCCATAGAATCCAAGTTGAAGAAGCCAATATTGTTGAGGAGTTCCACATCAACATCCCTGACGGGTAAGAACTTGAAACCGTCCTCAATCTGTGATAAATTATCGGAAAAAGTATGCATGACGTGTTCAATATAGGTCCCAGTCTCAAACGTTACTTTTTCCAATGCATCGCACCGTTCGACGTACAGATTTTGTAAGATGGTCGTTGACCAATGAATCTGCTGGAGCTTTGGACAGAATGATAAATTCAATGATTGAAGACCTGTAACATCTTTAATGAAGTTTGGTAGGCTAGAAATTGGATTTCCATATAGAGATAAACCCTGCAACTTAGGCAGCTTGAGATCCCTGGGAAATGCATCATCAGTGAGATTGCAATTATAAAGATTCAAACGTACCAAAGAGCTTGGTAAGGCCAATGACATTTGTACCCTTGGTTTTGGAACCCAATAGATGCTTGTGTTGTGATACAACTTCCATTCCACTTGCGTTAAGCATTTGCAGTGATTTAGTCTTCCCCAGCTCCTCCATTGCCCCCATAAGATTTGAACAAACGGAAATATCTAGTTCTACTAGAGATTCTACCATACCAATATTTTTTGGAAGCTTTCTCAGGTTTTTGCAATTGTGTAGATTTAGTGACTCTATCCTTTGTAGTGCAACAATAGATTCATCGATCTCGAACAAACTTGGGCAAGTTTTGAGAACCAATTTCTCTAGGTTGGGCATCCTCGAGAAATGTGGAGTTTTTGCAAGTTTTGGGGAGTGACTGAGATTTAAAATTTTCAAGGATCCAAGAACATATTCGAAAAAGAAAAATAATGCCAGGCAAATTATTTAAAAGGTGCTCTTCTCACATAAGTTAATAACCAAAATACAAAATAATTATATAACTATTAAAAAAGAAGCCAAACAGAGTATCTTACCTTAGTTCCTTTCCAAGCTCATTTCAAGTTGCTATGACGTATGTCAAGAGCGACCAAGTTCTCCAGAGGGAAATCACTGGGGAAAGATTTTGAAGGAAAACCATGCCAATACAACCACCGTAATCTTTTGGGACATGCCTTATAATTTCCAGAGAGATGTACGCCACCCAGCTTGAGTAGTCTCAAATTGTACATCTTTTCAAATGTATTTGCTTCAAAGACAACCTTGTTTGAATTTCCCAACATGTTCATGTCAAGTACGAGGCCTTTAATTTTATTTGTACCCTTTATAGAAAATTGAAAAAAAGAAAAGTTGTTAGAGATCAGCAAGCATGGGCAAAATCAGTACACATCAACATGAGAAGCATGTCTCTTACAATTTTTTCTAACAAAATGTCGAAGGACTCCTTAGAGCACCAAATTCTGCTATGCTCCTCAAGATAATCAGATTCTCGACAAACAATGTGTTTTCCCATGTCTTGAAGTAACTAATGCATTTGAAGTTTCTCATCCTTAACAAGAGATTTCTGTCGACAAGATTATGAATTCTAGCAAATGCAAAATAACCACAACTCTCTAGTATTGTGATCGTTTCTTTTTTCTTCTTTCAACAAAGAAACAAGCTATCTCCAGGAATAGATTTTTATCATAGTTATCTTTAAGAGAATCATAGCTTATTTCAAGTTTTTCCGGAATGGTGTTGTCAGAATGTGCTTGCAACTTGTGTAAATCACTTTCCCATACATCTATACTTTTCTCTCGACAAGAAGATCCCAATACTTGCAGAGCTAAAGGAAGCCCATCACAGTATTGCACAAACCGTTTTGATAAGTCAATGTGACTTTTAATAGGGCATTTTTGTCTAAAAGCATGCCAACTGAAAAGCTCAAGTGATTCATCATGAAATAATTTTTCAGGCCAGTACACATCATAAATTTCATCAGCATTCTTCAACAAGCTCTTGAGCCTAGTGGTTATGATAATTTTACGTCCCTGAGAAAATCAATCTTGTTGGCCAACTAATGCAAATAGTTGTTCCGTTTGATCCACATCATCAAGGACAAGAAGAACTCTTTCGTTACTTAATGCATACTTGATCCGCCAACGTCCATCATCAACATTGTTTATGCGGTCGTTTTTCCCTAAAATATCCGAAAGAAGATGTCTCTGCAAGTCAACTAATCCATTGTGTCCTTTGGAAACTCTAGCAACATTTTCCAGAAAACAGGCAGCATCATAAATATGATGGTTTGAATTGTACACAATTTTAGCAATCATCGTCTTCCTGATTCCACCCATTCCACATATCAAAAGGACGCCAACCCCGCTCGACCTATCTTTTAGTCAACAATTAAGATGCTCAGTTCGCAAATCCATAACTACAAGATGGTTGTCAACACTCCGGTGCTTGTGAGCTAGCCTTTGAGTACACCAACAATTTCCTCAATGAACTTGGCTTCATAGCTAAAAGTTCCATATTTGTAAATCAAGGACGCTAATATCAGAAAAGAAATACTATCAATTTTCTGTACAGATTTCTACACAAATGATTACCTTAATGGTTTTAAGCTATTTCTTCTTTTCTTCCTTTTTTTTTTGACCAGCAAGAGTAAGGCATATAAAAAAGAATGAATAAAAAAGATACATGCCACCCACATACAACATGAAGGCCACAAACAAAGAGGTCAATAAACCCAAAGAATTGAAGGATTTGATCAAGATCAGTAGCATTACTTTGCCTGGACTGCCAACTTTGCAAACTACAACGGGAAAAGAGTTCAATATTAACTAAAGAGCTTTCCGCACTCGCCAAAATAGCACAGAATAGCTGAAGAAGGCCTAGACTAGAAATACACTAACCTCATAAGGGTCATAAAACTTTTAAAGTTTGGTTGAACAAAGGAGATCGAGTAGGTTGCACAAAGGAGATCGAGTTGCTTATTAACTAGGAGAGGCAAACCTCTTGATAGGAGATTCAGACAAGCTCGAGCCCTTTCATGCGTCCCTTAAATCTTATGGAACACGCCCTTTTCATATTGTCAGGTTTATAGTGGCAACATCCTAGGTGCTATGACCTATTGTAAAAGGGTTAGGCTAGCTATATAGGAATTTGTCCTAGCTTCAAATGTGCCTCTCGGTAGCGGACATCGAGATTGATCCCCTAGGGACTAGTCAAGGTGCACGTATTTAACGCGCCTTGAGTTATTAAAAAATGGATTATATTTGTAGACCCAAAGAGCCCATGGGGGTTGTGACACTTGACTAATGTGACACCTTGCATTACATGATTATGACAGATATGTCCTTTGTTTAATGGTTAAAAGTGTGTACTTATTCCATTATTCTTGGATAATTTTGTATCAGATTATGATAATTCTTCTAACAGATGATTGATTTTAGACAATGGATTAATTTTCTCTTTGTAGGAAAATATGGCGATTAATTAAGTTGATTTTCAAGAGGGTGGGGTGTATTTTGGAGCAAGCTTAGAGATGATTGGATAAAAGTGTATATGTGAAAAGTGCCCAAGAACGAATTCATGTTTTCTGAAGAAGGTTTGGCCCAGTAGGTGGAGGACCAGCACACAACCCAATAGTACTATAAATTCGTATTGGTACTTCCCCAGCACCATGAATTAGAGCCCACTATTTAATTCCAAATAGCTATAATCAGTATTTATTTTGATTATTTTGGCAGTCAGGGATTGGAAGCAGATGCGGCCGTCAAGCACTGGTAGTAGATGTGGCAATCAAGGATTGGTAGTAGAAGCGGCAGCCAAGGATTGGTAATAGTAGTAGCTGGTAAGTAGTAAAGCTTGGGCATTAGAAACTTGGGACATGAAGTCAGCAAGACTCAAGGTGTAACAGTTAAGACTAGCATGGGGGAGTGTCAGATGCCGAAACCCGGCAACGAAAGACAGTTAGAGGGACTATAAAAGGGACATAGGAGGTGATGTAGAGTGGGTCACGTCCATGTTCCTTGAGTGACTAGACTGAGCATAGCCGAAACCATACTGGAGGCAGGGCAACAGTGTAGATTGACCCGTGGGCTATAGGGTTGAAGCGGAACGGCCCACTGATCAATTCTCAGATTCCTTCGGACAAAGATCAATGATGCTTTTTGGCTGTTTGATGCTGTTCAGCCTTTCAAAAGGCCTATTTTGCCATTTATGGTAATATTTAGATTGCTAATAACTTATGATAGGAAATTCCATTTTAGTTGCCGCTCTTGTTTTGGCAACCTTATATTTCTTTCTAGTATTTGATTTCCTAGTCAAAGTAAAATTTTCGTTTTCGGTAATTTTCATACTCCCTCCGTCCCATTTTCATCCATTTTCATTGTCCATTTTTGTTTTTCGTGCCATTCTTTCAACACTTATATCTTCCAATATGAATTTCCAAAAATATTCAATATGGATCTTGTTTGATAGTTTTTGATTAAATCTATAATACAAAATTTTCAAAATTATGAAAAACAATATAGATTGGGAGATATAAGGGTTGAAAGATTGACACGAAAAATGAAAATGGACAATGAAAATAGAATAGAGGGAGTATTTTATTTGATTAGGGTGTGATTCGGGGCCCTAATTGTTTCCTAAGTTGTTTACGGTTTCGTTCACTCTGTCTTGGACCCTGTAGTTTCGGCCAACAAGAAAAGACAAGAATGGGATTCTCTACGGTGGATTTGTGGACCCACCAAATGATCAAGCTCGATTCGCTTAGTAAATTTTTTTTATAATCGAGTAGAGTCTGCACGAATGAACTGAATTTTTTAAGACGTGTTGAGTGCCAACTAACTCGAGCTCAGGCTGCTCAGCTTGTTTTCTGGACAAGCTTAAGGCTCAAGCATGGGCTCGATTTGTTTATTAATGAGTCGAGCTCATAACAGTCGAGCTTCGAATAACTTGAAAACATCGGTTAGTTTGCAATCCTAGTCTGTGCGCGCCTACATTGGCACTGTATTTTTTGTTGTTCTCTTATATTTTTTTAACTAGATTTGGGTATTTTTTGCATCACATCATTCTTCTCGACGAGGTGAATCTAAAAAAAGTTCGCGCCCCGTCGCGGCGCAAAAGCCATACAGAACAAAAACCAGGTGGCGAGGAGGCCACAGAACAACAAGTCCCCCCTCCGGATGATAAGCAGCGCGGCCCCCCCCCCCCCCCCCCACCCCCCCCCCACCCCCCCCCCCCCCCACCAACCCCCACAATCTGACAAAATATGTAGCCTTTATAAAAATAAGTATTACACGACCAAACCACCAGTGAAGGGTTTTATCAGGTTTTTGTTTTCTTACCCTTGACCCTTAACTCAGTCAATCCCCATCCAAATATGTGGTCATGTATGAAATGTAAGTTTTCATTGTTTTCAAATAGAGGCCCCTTATGAAAATTACGTTGCCCCTTTTTGTAAAATTAAGTTGCCTAATCAGACAAATATGTTGCCCTGTATTAAAATAAGTTATACACGACGTGTTGGGTGATTGGGGGATTTCCTTGTCTAGGCATTGCTTTGGTTGATGAGTTATGAGAAGGTGTGATGAATTTATAGGTGAAGAAAATAATTGTCTGCTTCGTTTTCACAAGTCCTTATATTAGGATTCATTATGGTGGAAAACCAATGGGACCATTCCACCAGTCTACTATGAATAGCCATGAATACACACACCTATGGGTGCAGTGACAGGTCATATCACAATTGCATGTTTTCTTACCCGTGACATTTGCTGTCAGTCCACACATGTGGCTCTTAGACCGTATAAACGACAATTTTTCATTGAATGGTCATATCACCTTTCTGTTTTGTCAACCTGACCCTTGCTCTGTCACTCCACCGGACAGCTGATTCGAGCCATCCAAAATTATTTTAAAAAAAAAATCGAGGGGGCCATCGCGGGAATCAACGGCATCCGAGGTGTGCAGGGTGTTTGATCCGACCACCCTTTCCATGTATATACGACCAACCACCCTACACGGAAAACGGGTGCTCGGATCAAGCACCCTACACACTTGAGATGCCGTTGAATCCCGCGATGGCCCCCTCATTTTGTTTTTAATTTTTGGACGGGTCGGATTGCCCGTTCGGTTGCCGGAGACTGCTCGGCGAAGCCGCCGGTACGATTTCCCTCCCCGGCCGGTCTGTACCTATTCCAATTTTTCCAAAATAAGTACCAGCCTTCTTATTCTGCGGAACAAGCCTTCTTATTACACAAAAAATAAGTTATTTTTTTGTTCTTGGAACCCAGCCTAAGTTGCCCCTTTTATGAAAAAATGTGGCCCCATAAGTGAAATTAAGTTGCTTCGTCAGGACAATATGTTGCCCTGTGTATGAAAAAAAGTTACACCATATACACGACAAGGGGGGCCAGTGAATGGTCCTTTCCCCTTTTCTGCATTAGGGCCTGTGACAGTTGCTCTGTGATTTGGTGTGTTCTCCATGGATGAAGGTCTGCAAAGTCAAACATTTTCGTTGTAGCTATTCAATACATCTCAGAGAATCTCACTACAAGTCTCTTACTGCAAGTCTTTTGCTAGGGAACTGGGGCCAGTGAATGGTCAGTGCATTGTCATATCCCATTCTGTTTTCTTACCCGTGACACTTCTCTGTCAGTGCACATATGTGGGTCCTTTTATGAAAGTAAATTGGCCGATAGGGAAAATTTGTTGCCTTGTGTATGAAATGTAGTTACGCCATATACACGACAAGGGGGCCCAGTGAATGGTCATATCAGCTTATTGTGTTCTTACCCGTGACACTTGCTCTGTGACCCAACATATGCGGCTCCCTTTATGAAATTAAGTTGCCCGGTCAGGAAAAAACGTTGCCCTATATATGAAAATCTGTTGCAACCTAAGATAGACGACGAGGGGTACCAGTGAATGGTCATGTCAACTAATTTACCTGTCTATATACACACTTGCTCGGCCATTGATGAAGCATTCAAAACAATTACGATATGGATCCAAACTATCCTTTTCGAAGAAGACTAGAGAAGGGAGAGAGTTCCGGTTCTCATACACGGCCACAACCACGTTCATGTACACGTACACCCCCACCTGTTGAACATCCAAACATACGGCATTCGTTAGGTTCGGCAGAAGATGACGAACTGCATCGTTTACTTGAAACAAGAACTATGAGAGTTCTCACAAACGGGGAAGTTGTGGAACGATCGATAGAGGAATATGGTGTATTACCAATCGAAGTGCCGCCACAAGTACACCCCACACCTGTTGATGTACCGAACAACTCCCGTTTCCGTCGTTTTCGACTACCAAGTGAGATGGAAGAAGGGGATGATCGTCGACATTCGCGGTTTTCTATTGTGGATGCTTGGTTGGCAGACTTTAAAGCAAGGAGTCGTGAAGATTTGCCCGTAAACCTTATGCGTGGGTACCGAGGGGTCATGTCGCACAATTCATTTCATAAGTGGCCGAGGACAGGCAGTGAACCGCCACCGCCAACGGTAAGTCCACGTGAAGATCAACGGCTCCTTCCTAGATTGGACTATGCGCTTGCTATATACGACAGGCGTGGCAAACGAATTTTTTTTGAACCTTTGTTGCAATACGATGCAAGTGAAAATGCTTATTTCAAACTAGATTGGAACCAATCTTCATTTGAGGGTGAAGCCGGTGATTTACTTAACTGGCCTAACATGTTTGTAAAGAGGAACAAGTTGGAAGCGAAATGTCGTAAGTACCTACTTAAGGTGCCTAAAGCACGGTCAGCACAGATGATGGCCGGAAGAACGCCAAACCGTCTCCATAACGACGTGTGCGAAAGGCTGCAAGTCGAGATTAATGTAATGTGCAGGCGACTAATCCGTCAAGGTCTGATAGTTAAGAAAGTGAGGGAAGCTGAACGGGATGGCTTCGACCCCAGAGAGTCTATTAGAGAAATTAAGAGGGATCCACAGTATGCATCCGACCCCGAAGTATCTGATTATTCAGATGACGAATAGGAGTAATTGTATTTTATGTCATTCTAGTAATTATAAATTGTGGTAGTATTGTTGTTGTTTTGTCACCCGTGACCCTTGGTCTGTCAATCCACGCTTGTGGCTCTTTTTTGAGATTAAGTTGCCACAGTTTATGAAAATAAGATGCCCCTTTTATGAAATAAAGTTGCACATTTGTGAAATTTTGTTGCCCCGTCAGGAAAATATGTTGCCCTAAGTATGGAAAAAGTTACACCACATGCACGACAATTTTTCAGTGAATGGTCATATCACCTTTTTGTTTTGTCACCCGTGACCCTTGCTCTGTCAATCCACGCTTGTGGCTCTTTTTTTAGTAGAAGTAAACAATTTATATTACAATGAAGTTGTTCGGCATGTTGCATATTCATTTGAGCAATTTGTAAAGGTACATGCTGAGCGTACCAATGTTAGTAGTAAACGGAAGTGAGGGAATTGGGACAGGATGGAGCTCCTATATTCCGAATTATAGCCCAAGGAATATAGTTGGTAATGTGAGACATTCTATTTTAATGGTGAGCGAAGACAACAACCACTGAATCCTTTGATTTGTTTTTGTTTGGGTAATTTTGCTTGAAATAGAAAACGAGCTTAAACAAATGTACATCCTACAAGGGGCATACCCAAGGAAGAAAAAAATAGAAAATCATAGATTAAGTTGTTTTCTCACCCGTCAAGGCTTGATTGTTTTCTCACCCGTCAAGGCCTGATTGTTTTATGACCCGTGACCCTTGCTCTGTCAATATTTCATGTGGATCTTATATGAGATTAAATTTCCCCTTTTATCAAATTAAGATGCCCCTTTTATGAAATAAAGTTGGCCCATAAGTGAAATTAAGTTGCCCCGACATTTGAACTTTTGGGTGAGGGGGGGGCGGCATCACAGTTGCAAATAATACCTAACTACCAAAAACATGGGCTCCTCAACTCTTGATTCCATTGTAGTGAGATTGAGAAGATGAGATGAGAGAAGGTAGAGAGAGAAAGCTATAGGTTTGAAAAATGATAGATATCCCAAAAAATGGCCTAAAGATGTATTTATATGCCCCAAACATCGGGGTACAAAAGGGGGGTATTGGGGCTAGATCGTTTTGTTCCCCTTTTGTTTTTATTTTCAAACTTTTCCAGCGGCTACGGGTAGCAAGGTTTTGGGCTACGGGTAGCATTACCAAATTTACGAAATGCAAAGGTTCTGATCCCCGGCTACAGGTAGCACGTTTTTGGGCTACGGGTAGTGACTGGGCACATTTTGGCTTTGTTCCTTCATTCACCTGGATCCACTTCCAACTACTTCTACCACATCCATAACACTCCCAAATCACCTCACAACATTGAAGCACACCTTTGAACCACCCTCCAAACATCTTGTTACCTACGTCTAAATTACCCCTGGAATGTCCAAAAGTCGGATGCAAAAATGTACAGAAACTTCCAGGCGCTACAGGTAGCACCGTTTTTGGGCTACGGGTAGCTGACTTGTTTTGCAATTTCGACACAGCTACTGATCACTGGCTACAGGTAGGACCATTTTGGGAGTACAGGTAGCGGCTGGACACAGCTAATATTCTCCTTTGTTTCTTCAGCCTTTCCATGCCCTTTGGCCTTCCGTTGTCCCGCACACCCCCCGAAGCTACAATTCATCCTTATTGGGGCACGTGGCGGAGTGCCACGTGCCCTCGGGTTTACAGATACCCTTAGAGTAGATCCATGGCGTCAAAACACGCCTTATTCACGTGATTCACTTGAAACAGCCAAAAACACACCTTCCATACAATATCATTCAAATCAAGCAAGTTGTGCCCATGTGTGTGACAAAAAATGTGAGAGATACGCCCTATTATTTACATTATTGAGGGCTTATCACACCCCACAACTTGGACTTTGGTAGTCCCTAGCAAACTAAATCGGAATAAAATAAATAAACTAAACAATCTCCCCAAATACGAGATATGATAACTATGCTCAAAATTAAACGTCGCAAGAGTCCAAAAAGATTCCTCATAAAATTTTCAAGAGTGATCCGTGCACAATACATGCCATGAACTAAAAGGAACACCCTGTGCCAGATTAAAAGTCAAAAGCACATGCTCCGCATGAAGTTTCAATTCCAAAAACTGACAAAGATACGCTATACTTTTGACACAATGAAAAAAAACAAAAAAAAAGCATCCCATGACGAGCGCTAGCGAGTAAAGCAATAGCAAGAGTTCAAAAGGTATGCAAGCTAACCAAAGGCACCGCAAGGAAAGAAGGCTAATTATTTACAAACTAACAATCTGGGAATGAAATCATGCTGAAACAGATAAAAATATCCAAAATGCACGCGATTCACCGGAGTTAAAACAGCGTATGTTCAGATCAACTAAGGACTTGAATGAGCAGATAACGACCGTTGCTCTGTCAAAACCGTTGCTCTGTCACAAGGGAGGACAAAAAGGGTGGTGGCCATAATAAAGCTAGTAGTCAACGGAAGTGAGGGAATTGGGACAAGATGGAGCTCCTATATTCCGAATTATAGCCCAAGGAATATAGTTGCTACTGTGAGACATTTACTTTAATGGTGAGCAAAGACAGCAACCAATGAATCCGGATAATTTATAGTCTTTCGGTAATTTAGATTTAATAGAAAATGAAGTTAAGCGAATGTACAGCCTACAAGGGGCATACCCCAGGAGGAAAATAAAGAGAAACTCATACATTGAAAAAATTGATGTAAGGCAAGTGGCTACCTACATATATACATTTGTGGCTACAATAAGAAGGGACCGATTGGGCCATGGTAGCAAACACCAATGCAAGCCAATTAAAACTAACTACACCATATAACTAGGGAAATTTTAAAGCCAACATGGAATCCACATGTTTCAATGCCATATAAAAGATGGGAGAGGAACACATGGCAAACGAAGGGACACACAAAGGTGAAGTATTGCACTGGTTGGTATAATCAACAGGTGCCGGATAGGACAACCGTAGTTGGCAGCATCAGCTTGAAACGATCGGCATCAGCAAAAGGTACTTTGCAGCAAACATTGTCAGCAACAGAACCGTTCAGCTGATATAGTAGTAGCAGAAAACAGCAGCATAGAACAGAAGCAGCAGGCTACACAAAACGTAAACACTCCATAGGCCCAGCACCAGCAATACAGTAGGAGCAGCAGGAGATAACAACCAAAAGAGCAGACAATACAACTCAATCCACAGCTGCAACATCAGCAGCACAACTGATACATCACAAAAGTGACAGGCAGCAAGCACGACAGATGAAAGAAACATAGAGAGTGGTGGCAGCCCTTGGCTGATCAGCAAGTAATCAGATCACTACCAGTAATTAGCAGCCAAAGGGATCCGAAAGGTAGCTAGGGACATGCCCTCTACAAAAGCATAAACAATCCTGCACACAATCCACAGGAGTGTCACATACATGAATACCAGTGACCACCAATACCTTGTAATATCGAACTACTAAATTTGAACAAGGCCAAATGATACATCTTGGAGAGTCCACGTAGCGAGGGAAACAATGAAAAAACAGAAATGAAATTTGTAGAATACCATATCCGCTAACCACGGATAGGTTTCTAATTTTTTGAATGTGGTTCCTGAAGTGGGTTATGTTAACCACCATTCGCTGAAATTGGCTTTACAAAGAAACTACTATCATTCACAAGTCAACCTAATTAAGGGATTCATGTTAGCTCCTTTGAACATAGGCCCTAGCTCGGTCCAAAAATATTGACAACTTTGGTTCAATGCAAATAAGCGGGAATGGAATGCTCATTCTCCCGGATATCCCACATAGATTCATCATTAACCAAATAGGTAAATGGCCATTCCATGGTAAGGGTAGGGAATGGCCATTCCACCGTAAGGCTAGGGAAGAGACACTATGAGTTCCACTGCAAAGGGATACGCCAATACGAGGAATAGTATCCGCACATATATTCCAACCTTTCCAACATGCATAATTCCTTCAGAAAAAGGCCACAACTAAGATGTCCATGCTAGGGTTCTTGAACACAATGTGAACATCTTCAAAACAAATACCCGTTAATAACATATTTTTTAATTCCCATGTTTTCATATTCTTCAAACCAGTAAGGAATTCCAACTATCTTAATCCTAGTTTTTCAACACCTAGTTTATTGGGGAAAGAAATACCATCCCAATATACTCAGAATTAGAAACAATTATATCATTCACTATAAAAACCAAGGTAAGAGTAATATGCTTACTTTTATCGGCGAGGGATGAGTTTGAATATCGAGTCTCGTACGCTGTTATTTTCATCCATAAAAAGATGAAGCAACAACCTTTTTCGAATGCTAGGAATATGACCTTGTTGAAGTTCAGCAGACGGATATGTTCGACCATCCCAACGGTCAACAAACTTCATAACATAAATTCCACAATCATGGCTACAAAAAGAAAATTGAAAGACATGAGTAAAAGGCCCAAAAGAGTCACAAAATAAGTCTTTCAGGGAAGTTATGACTAACATGTTCGCTTGTTGTGGCACATCTGCATATTCAACTTTAAATTTGCGGGAATCATTTCGTGTCCTTCTACTTGTCTTCTTGAGGAGTGCAAATAGATTCTTTTGCTGTAATCGAAATTGAAAACAAGTTTGTAAGTATAATACCAAGTGCGCTAATCATGAGATAATGCATCAGGTCAATAGACAGCTTACTAGAATGTCTACTTGCTCCATTTGATCCAAGTTTTGTGACTTGCGGTTCATTGAGTCAAGAATATAAACGCGTGACTCCACAAGGGATACACACACGCAATACCAATGTTCACTTTGAAGCACAGGCAAGAAAAGCTGAAATTAATAGGCCACCATTAAGTCAAAATAACATTGGGAGCACACATCATCCACAATAGATTATGGTATATATTGGGAATAGTTACGTACCATGTCACATTTCAAAACGTCATAACCTACTTTATCAGGGTCACAATCGTCCCGCAATACACTGCTGAACTCGTCACTTTGAGCATGAAGTAGATTGGACTGGAAAACAAAAATTCAAATACATCACAAATATAGTGAACAAAAAATATATATATATATATATATGATCCATAATAAGATGGATATGTTACCGCAAAGGTTGGAGAGAAAATGTGACGTGAAGGGTGACCCTTAGTCGCTACGGCTCTTTCCTTCAACATCCGCCATTCCGTAAAAGTGTACATAACCTACGTGTAGTCCAGCTTATGACAGTTAGGCAACATTATGACATAAATAATACAAATTCAAGTAGAAAACATACCATATTAGACACAAGGCCCCTAGGTCGAAACGATTCACGTACTTCCTTGCGAGTAAGAGGCCACTTAGTCCCTTCAATACGGATCAACACCTCGCTGTTGTGCCAAAATAATTTGTTACTATACCAAAATTGGGAAAAAGATAGCATGGTTTCATAAATCTAACCGATGGTTTATCATAAATCTAACCGATGGTTTATCCTACAAATCATATGGTATGTCGGAAAAAAATAAACGTACCTTAAATCATTTGTCGGCGGTCCTGTTGTAAGATAGTTGATGATTGAATCTTCTTCTTCTGTAATTTTTGTTGTCTTGACAAAGGGTTCTGCAACATACGGAGATTTAATAGATGGACTCGGCTTCACGTATCTTCGACGTTTTCTCTTTGTGGGATCAGTCGAGATTGCCATTGCTTCCTCCTTTCGCTTACAAGACGCCGACCCATCTATAATTTTTGATGTCCCCCCCACCTCCCCTTCCTCCGCAATCTCATCTCCCTTCTCTTTAATCTGATTCCCCTCCTCCCCCTTCTCTTGAATCTGATCCCCCTGGTCTGCCTCCTCCCCCTCCTCCTCCTCATATTGATGGAGTTCAAAATTTCCACTGAATTGTGGCGAATGGCCTTCATCTTGTACAGGTTGTGCCGAAGGACCATCTTCAGGGCTTCCAAGTACAGGGCTTCCAAGTACAGGGCTTCCAATGACAGGCTCGCCCATAGCAGCATCCATTTCATGCAACTTTGTATAGTTATTCATAAATTGACGCATGAAATTTTCGTACATATCAATGCATAGCTGAAATGGTATAAAATAAACCAAAATATGAGCATATGTGAAAACTAATTGAGGCAATCTAAAAGAACCATGAATATATGAAATATCGAAACTAGGCCAATACCATCACCTGATTTTTCAAAGTATGGGGAGGGAACTGAGAAAAAACAGAATCCTCAATTGGCTTGTCTTCCTCCTCTTTGGAAATTCGAATGTCGATCAATTCCTTTGTCCATAAGCCAATTGGAGCCTGAGGTTCCTTCCCAATTTCAACATCCAATGGATGTAAGTCAAAATATATGACCTGCAATACAAATAAGTCATAAATTTGTACTTGCTACATAAACAATAATTTTTTATTCAAAGTGTTAAATAGAATGGTACAAAAATTAAGTATACATACCATCAAAAGGAACAGACTGCCACCAACTCCTTCCGCCTTCCGTGGACAACCTTTGGTTGCCCGAACCTTATAATTTCTAATCTCGTTCGCCAACCATTCCAACACAAAAGCCGGCCACTTAAACGTCTTTAAGGTTTGAAGGTCGTCGGCAACCACCCCCGGGAACAATCTATTCCCCGCAACTTCCTTTGTGGTTGGGCACAGCAAGCATCCCAACGTAAATAGCATGTAAGCCCTATGAAACTTCCCATCAGTATGCCCTTCCTTAATCACATTCTCCAATTTTAAGATTTCAACCCCCTTGAAACCTCCCTTAAAGTCCTCTTCAATTTTTTCCCTATGTGATTCAAGGCATTCTGTGGGCACGGGTGTTTCCCCTATTGGCATCCCCAAAACTCTGGCCACATCTTCTTCAGTTATATGAACAACAAAGCCCCTCTTAAATTCTATGCTGCAAGTTTCAGGATTGAAACATTGCACCAAATGCATAGCAAAGGCTCTATGCATATGGCCACACTTCACGTCAAGTAATGTATGGAATGGATTAAATGCTTTAATTGCAGCACATTGGTCTTCAGTCAATGTACCAATCAAGGAAACAAATTTCCTAGGGGAACACCTCGTCTTTATAATCAACTGTAAGTATAAAGAAACGGAAAATTATATTAGCATGGTAGTAATTTCGTTATCACAAAAGGAAGCACACATTTCAAGTATTGGGTGGTCATTTTCTTAGTATGCAATATTTACATGTTAAAACAATAAAAAAGCAATTTGAGATAATGAATTAAATAGTTGTGTTAAAATGGGGCTATAATCAAATTGGATAAGACCACAATGAAAAATGATACATATTCAAAGGCATAAGTACCTATATATGGACATAAATGCACATAAAGGTAAAATCCCATGATTAAGCATTTCAACTCGTAACTACGGTACAAAGCATCGTTAGTTATTGACATACCGGCACTTTCTTCTTCTTTTTACTCTCCCCTTTACTCTTCTTCTTGTTCTTTGGACGGGGCGGACAATTGTCCCCCTCTTCTTCACTTGATTCGTCATCATTCACCTCCTCCTCCTCATTACCATGCGGGCTGCTTGCTCCCTCATACGTTTCATCATACTTTTTTCGCCAGTATCCCTTATGCCACCATTCCGACATGGCTGCCATCACCTACATAGGAAATGAATATCAAAGAGAAGAATAAAAAATTGGTAGTCATTACAAAAATACAAGTTCTTTCCTTCCGTTAATCCTAACCTCTGCTTGTTTTATTATATTGTCTTCTTTAAATGCTTTCTTTAAACCTCGAGTAAAATCCTTCCTGCATTTAACGATGAATTGGGTGGTCAATACGTAAGCGGGATAACAAAAGACATCAACTATCATCCATTAAAACTCACACATAAACAGCGAAACCACTTGGTTTCCGTTGCTCCTTATGTGAACTACTTCCCTCATGAACTATCGCACCCTTCTTGACCTGCACTTTCATAGGTGGAACTACTGATTTCCTAGCTTTGGCCTTTGAACGTGCCATCATAGAGATAACTGCACATGAAACCAAGAAGTTTACGCATAAAACCATAATAAGAAACCTGTGAATTTCCCTCGCATATTTGGGCTGAGAAATAAAGTATCCCTTCGCACAAGGTTGAACAGAAATTCCCAGAAAATAAGACAAAATCCCAAGCTCTCGCATTGAAAAAACTGAGTGCATGTGAGCAACAAGTTGTTGAAGGTGACTTGTTGAATTGCCAGTAAAAACTATATCATCAACATAGACTAAAAGGATGGTAATGACAGAAGCAGATCGATAGACAAATAAAGAGTTATCACAATGACTGTTAACAAAACCATGTTGTAGAAGAAAGGCGGAGAAAGTACAATACCAAGCTCTTGGAGCTTGCTTAAGCCCATATAAAGCTTTGTGAAGTCTACACACATGATTTGGGCGATTAGAGTCAATAAACCCTGGTGGCTGTGTCATATAGAGCTCTTCTTCTAACTTACCATGAAGGAAGGCATTAGAAATGTCCCGTTGCTTAAGAGGCCAGTTAAAATGGAGAGCCAAACATAGCAGAATCCGAATGGTTGGCTGTTTGGCCACACGACTAAAAGTATCCTGAAAATCAACTCCTTCTTCTTGCAAATAGCCTTTGGCAACTAATCTGGCCTTAAGTGTACATTAAGGCCTATTATTTTCAGATGTTCTAACTCGTACCATCGAGCTTCACCGTGATGAGAGAACTGAGATTGGAGATCAAAAGTTTTTGGTTTTCAGGAACGATGTAAGAAGAAGACATGCTTGTATCTGCCATGGGTGAGCAAGGATCGTTACTCGTCAGAGTTACAGGGCTTTGATACCATGAAAAGGAATTGAAATCTTTCTCATTCAATCGTAACTGATTACACAAGCACTGTATTTATACAACAATGTGAGATTAACTTGTAACTAACCTAACCACTACAGCTGTCATTTAGTAGCAACTACTTAATGACAGCTCATACCACTATTAGCTAGTTAACTGAGCTTAACTAAGGTGTAACAGCACGTGTAACTGATCACATAACAGAACGTGCAAGTTATTTTAACAGCTTAACCGTTTGCCCTTGTCTTCCGCTACTGTTGATACAACACTCTCATCATAGACAGCAGTGGCATCCACACAGCAAATACCAGTAAGAACTAGGGACATACCCCCTACAAAAGGCCTGAACACTCCAAGGCCTAAACACTCCATCAGTACAAAGTGGGAACGAGAAATATTTACAAAAATATGATGAATAACATCGTCCAGAAGAAAAGGAATATTGGAACCGGTCGTCTCTAGGAATGCAAACTACCCTGTTACAAGTTGTATGAAAGACGCTTTGATAATTTCACTGTCTGGGCAATCTCCTATCTTGTCACCAAATCCCATGTGAAATGACTTGCTAAGCTCCTAATACAAAGGAGTGCCTTGTAAAACCCTATAACGACACCCTAAAGTACGTAGAAATATGGATGCCGAGGCCACTGAAACTACCACCTTATGAATGCCGCCTTAGGTCTATTGCTGCTTCGATAAATGCAACACTATTGTTTAGTGCTGCAATATGTAAATTGTCCCAATAGGTGTCTTTTAGAGACAGTTTTAACTGCCCTAACAGGTCATTTTTATTGTACTGTCTATATTTCTTTTGCCCCCAGGAGTATTGCTTGATCCATCAAAATGCAGTGAGTTAAGTATGGAGGAAAAAAAGAGAACTTCTTTATCAAGTATAAAAGTGGCGTCATGCCCCTAAAATGTTACCATCATGGAGCTGACAAGAGATTTTACAGATACTATGTGCGGAGATGGGAAAAGAAAGGACATATACTGGCCTGACCAAGTAGAAACCCTTTTCAAAATTGTATCTAATTGTATCTAAAAAAGAATTCATAACTTCAGTTTCAGCACTTCAAACAAGGACACATCTTCATGGTAGACAAAGTAAACGTTTTTTATAGTTTGAGGGATGTTTCCGAAAAAACTCTTCCTGAAAATATAATAGTTGCTCTTTAAGTCACCTAATGTTACTCTTTGTAAGAACTTTTTTTACTCTCCATGTAAAAAAGTATGCCCTAGCCTGTTAAGGGCAGTCACCCATGTTTTAAACTCACTGAATGGCTATCCCTTTACCCTTGTGTGTTGGTCTGTAAAAAAGTATGCCCTAGACTGTTAAGGCCAATGGGTCTTGAGATTTTGCTCAACCATGCACAAAACAAAAACCATAAATAATGTAATGACTTATAAACCTGTCGATAGTAATGGACGCAAACTGATAGTGCTATTTTTGTTTCGTGCAATATGAATACTCAACTGGACTCAACCTTCATTTCACTTCACAAATGGTATAGCGTCGGATCTGTATAGCCATTGGCTGCAATTGGTTGTACTATTATCATCCATAACTCAACCTAATTAAGCCTCATTTTATTTAACGTTCTGAAAATAGTCATCAAAATAAGAAAGGGATTCATGCAAGTTCTTAACATAGGTCCTACCTCGGTCCATAAATATTGACAACCTTTGGTTCAATGCAACTAAGCGGGAATGGAATGGTCATTCTCCTGGAATGGTCATTAACACATTGGGGGTTTTCTAAAAGAACGACATAACATGGATATCCCATCTAGAATCATCATTAAGTCATCCAGTAGGAAAAATAATGCAACTATGGATAGCTTGGAACATGTCCTATAGTGTTTGCTGCAATATAACTATATTTTCAGCTCTATTTTGCTGGGAATTTGGTTGTAATGGTTTGGTTTACCATACAAAGAAATACAGTGCAACGGAATGTCATAGCACACAACTCAAATTCCATTACTTTACAAGGAAAGAATCGAAGTCATAGTTTAGCAATCCCAAAAATCCCAACTTTGGCTATTAAACACTTCGAGTTTGCAACAGATACAAATACTCCTCACCATATATCCCCATTGTCTGCTTTTCAAAAAGACCATCATTTGGGTGGCTGGACCTTGAGTTACGCAATTTACTAAACATGCATGCAGTTAGCCTAATGGTAAATATGAAGTCAATTCCCAAAAGTTAAGATTATATGACCATATAAAGCTAGAACTCTCAACCTAAAAAGGAAATCAGGCCAACTTGCCACCAAAAGACATATGAAGAAACGAAAAATCTTAACTGGTTGTAAAATCACATATCAAGGATCTTCAATCGACTTGTTAATAAGCAATCCTCTCCTTAAGTTGGCTCCAAAAGAGGGACTCTAGTTTGCAAATCAAACTTGCCAAACCTCCGTACAAACTGGGAACGAGAATTATTCACAAAAATATGATCAAGGATAGTTACCATTGTGCTAGTAACTCCAACAGAAGCTACAAAACAATTCATTACTTCCAAGGATCTAAATGCTTACCTGAACCAAATTTATGTTAAAAATAAGAGGCATAAACCTGTTTCCTTATTCATAAAACCCTTTCCACTCCATTTCTTCCCTTTCCTCGCAAGTGGAGGGGAACAAATGGGACAAAGAAATGGCTACAATTTTTGTACCTCCTCACAAGTCCTCCATACCCTTCCCTCCCTGCCCCTCCTAAAAATCAACCCAAACACGCAACAACTATATTTTCACCTCTAACCCCTCACTACTCGTCCAAAGCCCACATTCCAAATGGAGTGTAGAGTGTTCTAACCGCGTACTTCATACATTCTGATGAGTCATGCAACATTGGTGCATGAGTAACTAAAAAAGGTTCAACCCCTATACAACATTCACAATCCTATAATTTACAAGTTGTTTTGGTGTAACTAATTGAAAGTGTCTCATATAGTCTCATACATAACCATCACAGAAGCCAATTTAATTACCTAAACAACAATCATATTCCCAATTTAGCACATAAGGCAAGCAAATGAGCACTAAAATTACAACTTTTCCTTGCACACTTGAAGCCTAGACAATTCCCTCGGATTTGAGTTTCAGGGCGGTCTGACACAATGACGTGTTGAGATATATGTAGGGAGCTGATGAATTACGGCAAGTGAATGGTTGTATGGAGTTTATGATGAGTCTTTTCCATTACGTAAGCTAATCAGTTATGTAAGCAGCCCCCAATGTTAAGTAACCTGTCAAAACTCTATTTTCTCATTTACTAGAAGACTAGTATCATTCTCCACATTCCAATTAATAATTCCCAAGAGAGAGACCACTTCGGAAGACCCAACATGCATTTCATCTCCACTTCTTACTGCTTCTTGTGACCTCACAAAATCTTCTTCGAGATCACATACTAGAGATTTTCTTAGCATTCACCAAATTGACCAGATTCCAAATTAGTACTAACCAAACCAACCGATTCAGGGTGTTTCACTTCAAGACAACATTTATTTATTTATTTATTTTGATAAGTAATTAATTATTTATAAAATTGTATTGCCACCCAAATACAAAAAGAGGCCACAATACAAAAAGGCCCTATACACTCCCCAAAGAGTGGAAAAGCTCAAACCAATCTAAAAATTGGTCAAGAGATGGCTGTTTTACAACATCAGTTATGGGTGTATTACAACCTTCGATTTGCAAGGGGATTTGTCAAGGGAAAACAAAACGTGCGTGATTTTCCTACACCAATCAAAGGTAGTTTTCCTTACTTGTTCTTTCCCTCTACAATCTCACCAAAATCCAGGATTCAAACACAGCCCAACGGAATACTACAAGTAATGGGAAGAGGGAAGTTCTGTACCTGAAGACGGCTTGCCACGTTTTCCCTATACAAGATCACGCAGATTTAGGGCTGCTCTCTGGTCGCGGTTCGTCGGTTGGCAACAAAGAGCGGATGCGAAAGGGAGCAACGAGATGGAGCGAGAGAGCAACACTCACACAGATATGGGTTTCTCGATCTCGGCTTCGGTTGGAACGAAGAGAGGCGGACAGAGGGAGCAACGAGATGGAGGAAGAGAGCAACGCCGAGAGAGAGAGAGAGAGAGAGAGAGGGTTTCAGACTGAATTTGGGGGGAGGGTTTCGTTTTGGGAGGAAATAGAGTGAGGGAAGGGGAACGACGTCGTGCTTAGGAGAAGGGGTATTTTTGTCCCAGTCTGTTTTCAATTCCATGTATTGGGAATTATTTTTCTCCTTCCCATGAGTTTTGAATTCCTAACAACTAGTCCATGAGTTGGGAATTAATTGCCCCTTCCTCCACTGTTCAGCAATTTCCCCTTTAAAATATCTCTGACATTTTTACGAAACCAGACCATACCTCTATAATACAAATACAAATACACTTTACATTTGATGTGTCTGTTTCCTAATTTTTTGAGAAATGACTTGTCCGCTTGTCTGTGTCGTGGTGTGTCCATATCCCGTATCTGTGCTTCTTAGGTAAGAATAGCCATAGTTGATTGGCAAGCGTTTCCATTTATTTAATTCATGAGTATAATGTATAAACTATCTGTTTTCTTAGTCCAAATACGAAGATCCTAATGTTGGCAAGGTGGATGCTAGAGCAGTAGAACAACCCGAGAAAAGACCAGTAGCTGCAACAAAATTGGTAAGGTTTCCTATCGTTCTTCCTATTGTATTTAATGCTTTCTTTTAAAGATGAAACCCTGATGAGTGAAGTTTTTCTTCCTCCAGTCCAAAGTGGAAGAGCCTGGTGTTGGTAAGGAGAATGCCAAGACGGGGCAACTGAAGGATAAAAATCCAGCAGTTGCAACAGAACAGGTAGCAGCACTGGTCGAATTTTCATTTGTACCTTGGTTTTTTACGTGCTGCTTTCTTTGTGCAACTCCCATTCTTATATTTATCTCTTTCCCACCTCTACAATCGCTTTCTGCTGTTTTCTGTTAGATAAACTTTCGTGATCTTTCTAGGATGTGTGTGGTTCATGGATTTGTGAAGTGATTTACCAACGGAAGGGGAATAGGGAAATCAAAGAAATAAATCTAGCTTTCTAGGTTGTTTGGTTCAACATTTATGTTCCTCGTTGGGCCTTTATTTTATGGTTGGCTATCCAGAATAAACTGAGTACCAAAGACAGATTGTTCAAATGGTGCATGCCTGTGGCAGTGGACTGTGTTTTCTGTAATAATGGTGAGGAGTCTCACCATCATCTCTTCTTCCAATGCCATGTGTCTTCTGCAGTTTTGCATGCTGTTTGGTGTAGATCTTCTTCTGGTCAAGTGTCCCAGTTATTACCTGATGTGATTTCTTGGTACCTTCAAAATGCCCAAGGTAGTAGCTTTCGTAGTGTGGTTTTGAAGACGGCTCTGGCTGCTAAAGTGTACAATCTTTGGTTGGAGAGGAACAAACGAGTCTTTCAGCATAAAGCCCTTCCCCAAGACCAGTTGATCCTCCACACCATTAATTCTATAAGAGACTCACTCAGCTCTAAGAGGAGTGTGCAGCTTACGCAAGAAAATAGGAGGTTATGTGATAATTGACAGCTTTCTGGGAGTGTGTTTGGCTTAGCTAGGTGTTAGGTTTATAGTTGCTTTGCCTCTTGCCTCTGTATAGATTTTGCTTTTCTGGTATGGTGCCGCAGTGAGTTGTTTGCTTTCTGTTGTAAGCAATTGTATAGCAGGGTATGCCCCGTAGATTTTGTATATGTGGTTTTGTGCTTTTTTTTTTTGAAAGGAAGTAGTTGTCCAAAAAAAAAAAAAAATCTAGCTTTTGATTATCTTCTTTTCGCTGTATTTTGATCAGAGGGATTTGTGGAGAGATACGTTATGAAAAGATATGCTATATTTAAGAACAGAACTCCTTTGCTTGGTTTTTTTCTCCCACCAGAAATTCCTCCACAGATCCTTGATGCAAACACAGCCTTAGTACCTCTGCATAGCTGATGATCAAAACAAAGCCATGAGATTTGCTATCTCGCAAGATTAGCAACCATAGAATCAAATCTCAACTCACCTTGTTCGCAGGTGAAGTGTGTAGAGCCAAATCTTGCTCAAAATGAGAAGAGAACAGTTGCCGCTGTGGAAATTAAAGAGAAGACGGTTGCAGCAGCTGGTGGAGAGAACAAAGCCGTCAAGATAACCGATTCAGAGAAAGTTCAGAGAGAGTGGGCTTGTGCTTTATGCCAGGTGACAATCCCATCTGAGAAGGATTTGGATTCTCATCTTCAAGGAAGAAAACACAAGGCCAAATTTAAAAGGCTGGTAGCAAGTAAGCAAGTGAACAAAAACAAGGGTTCCTCCTCTTTGGCAGCCAGTTCGGCGCCAGAAAATAGAACCAAGAAACAAGAACATAATGTGCAAGTGAATTGGACTAATGAGCAATGCAGAGAGAAGGTGGATAAGGGTACGCATCGGCATGACAACATGTGCAATCTCTTCAATGAGGTTGTCGATTTAGCAGAATGTTCTCAAGAGAAGTATGACATGGTGATGACAAGGGTATGTGAGCTTACTAGTTAATTTTTTTGTTTGAACAACTTACTAGTTAATATTGACATATAGATCTATTCAATGCATGTGTAATAGTTATGTTTGTTGCTAATTTCAGGAGGTTGAGAAGATTGGGGTTGGCCATGGGTTTGGGACACAAGAGAGTGTTGTAAATGTACATATAAGGAACTTTATTTTTAATTCCACAATCTCCTGTTTCATTAAAAGTTATTGATAATCGTTCTTTATTGTGGGCAGGGTCACCCAAGCTACATGGGGCATTCAATGTGGCCAAACATGATGCCCCATAACATGCAAGCATATATGACACAAGGCGGAACCATCTTCCCATTTTCTACTCTTTGTCCAAACGGAACAAGCTTGAACCAATTTAGGCCTTCTTTTCCAAGTTCACAAAGCTTCTTCAATGGTCAAGTTTGGAGAGGTCAATCAATTCTTGCGGGCAGCCAATCTTGGGGAGGACAATCAAGTTTTATGGAAGACCAAGGTCAATATTGGGGGGGACTACAACCAAATCTACTATAAACTCAAGGGCATGGATGTGAAGGACAACCAAGTTTCATTGATATGATTAATGCAGCAAATAATAATGGAGAGTAGTTCACTTGGTTGTTCTATGGAAATGATGAATATGTATTTTTATTTTGATTGGTTATGATACTGATGAATCTGTTATAGTATTAGCATTATGACTGCTTTGTTAAACCTATGAATGTTGCAAGGTTGCAATGTGTTAGATTATATTGAATGAATGCAATTTATATTTGTCAAATGTATTGTGTCGTATCTGTATTTGTATCGCATCTGTATTTGTATCGTATCCATATCCGTATCCGTATCCATATTTTTTGAAAAATTCGACAGAGTTTTCGTTGTTTTTAGTCTAGCCCGATGTCATAGCGTCTCAATTAGTAGCAGTAGCAACAGAGAAAAGTGCAAAACAGCAGTTCATGGCAAAACACCATTTCCATTGTTTCAGAAATGTTCAAGGTAGATAGAACCTCTAAAGGAAAAACAAAAAACAGGCCTTGCCGTAAAAACTTCAGGATAAGAACTAATAAAGAAAACCTATGTATAAAAGTTTCAAGAAGTTGAAACCATAGTGATATTTGAATAACCTATGTAGAAAAGTTCCAAGAAGTTGACACCATAATGATATTTGAATTTCATAATATACCACTCTGAATCCAATACAACAATCAAAATGGAGTACAAACTTGTATTTTTTTAAACAAGCCATGAAACATTGTCAAATTGGAGCAAAGGCCATGAGCCAAACATCATCATCATTGTCTACCCTAAGCTATATAATAAGCAAAATGAAAAAGAAAAATCCTAAGTGTAGCTAGCATTTCTTCTTGGCTGGACGCTCCATACACCAAGCGGATCTAGATTTTAGAGTTGTGGAACTGCTTTGTGCTCTCCCTCTCTCTCGCATAGCACCATTCAAAGTGGTGTCGTGGTACTCCTTGTTCTTGTTCTTGATCTTGGTAGGATTCTTCTAAAAATCTGAAAGTAGATCAACAAGTGATCAACACAAGATCATGCTATAGTTTCTAGAAGTAGATTTTGAAGTTTGGATAATGTGCGCCAAGAATAGAGAAGCATAATCAAATGGAAATAGATACAAACAAAGAAACTTGAACCCATGACCTTCACCTTGTAGTAAAACAGAATGCAACTTGCAAACAATGAGATTCTGTCCTTATTGCGATCTAAATTACCTCAATACATAACAAGAAAATTCAAACCATGACAAGAATGGCAAGAAAATTGTGCTTAAAACATTTCGGTTATCGAATAATTCAACTATCAATTAAGGATCAGCTACAGATTTTGCTTCACATTTGGTGGAGCAGTTGAACACTTACCATGTAAAAGATGGGTTAGTGTGGAATGAGCCAAAGTCTTGTGGATTTGCAGCAAATGTATCAAATAAAATTGTATGCTTTGCTTTGAAATGGGCAAGAAATGGACACTGATAAGAGCTACAAGGCAGCTTTGGGGCACTGCCCAATAGAAAGGACATCAAATTGATAACGAGGAAAGGAAAACTCAAATAAAAGGAGGTAGGCAATGAACAGACTCAAATAAAAATCCCGTTACCACCACTCGTTTGTCTAAGTTTCCTGATAGGGAATAATCAATCAACTAAGGAGTTGCAAGAGAGAACACAAAAAATACTATACCAGACATGTAAGGATCAACATGGAACCAAATAATCTATTTAGAAAGTTCCCACAACTAGGTAGTTGGTCATGTAAAGATCAACATGGAACCAAATAATCTATTTAGAAAGTTTCCACAACTAGGCAGTTGGTCAAACAGCATATGTGGATGGAAAGAATAGAATCCCTACGAACTAGAGGATGATAGACATAATGATCATCCCCTATCAACAACAAGAATCAATGTGGAACCAGGAATAGCTAAAAAAAAAATACCAAAATGCAGCAACAAAACCTCTACTGACATATTGAAATACAACTCCTCAAAAAAAGGTGATTATTACTTACAGAACTGAAACTAAATCTATTGTTTCAGAGTCCGACAATAATAAAGCAGAATTTGCTCTTGCTACACTGTCTAGGGCCTTAAACCTTGTACGAAGGCATGTTCCGGGAGTAACCCGTTTCCTTCTCGTTGTAAATTTCACAACTTGCGCATTATGGTACAAGTGTAATAGCAGCAGGACATTAAATAGTTGCAGAAAACTGAAGACCAAGAGAATCTCGCCATAGGAACTTACTCTTGTGAACTATACCCACGAATTATTGATTGAGCAATCGATTTACAACGGATAATTGACCAGAGTCTCCATTCAACACAATGAGGTGAGAATGTAGGTGGGTTGCAGTATTTTGCTCCATTTAACCTCAGTTTTAGTAAAAATGGAACCCTTTTTTTTTTTTGCAAAAATCCCCAATATTTATGAATTGAAATTAGAACCCTAGTTAAATTGATACCAGCGTTCGAGATCGAGAGAGATACCTTCGTCGGCATATGGCGGAGGCGGTGGTGGTCGAGACCTTCTTGAGCATTCGAAATCGATACCAGTGATTGTGGTTCGAAGCTCGTCGCCCTTACGTTGTTGGTGGTGGTCGTCAGCGATCGTGGAGGCGTCTTCTTCGTTGGTTTCTTCAGAAGTGGTGGTCGGCGGTGGTTTGGGTTGGCTGTGGTGTCCCCCTCCTCCTCCTTGTCTTCTTCTTCTTCTCTTCTTTCTCTCGTAGTCGTAGGCCGACTGGTTTGGGGAAAAGTAGGAGCTTTTAATTTTTAATTTTTTAATTTTTAATTTTTTTAAGGGACCGCCCCAAAACGACGTCGTTTTGGGAGTTCAGTGGATTTGGGAGTGCAGTGGACGGTGAAGTGAGTGATGTATGGTAAGTATTATTTATAAATTTATAGTAACAAAAATGCCTGATTTTTTACAGGTATCATAAAATACTATTTTAAAATTTTTGGATTTTTTTTTTTGGTATTTTTGTGAAATCTTGAATGGGCTCTAAAAATGTAGTGAATGGTACAGTAGTTTGGTGTAATTTGGTGCAGTGTATCAAGCATCCAATTCCTCTCTCTTTTTCCTGGGAAGTGGAAAGCACTTTTACGGGTCAAAATCGCGGTTGCTTCACATTCCCGCATTAAAACCCAGGAAAATCCGAGGAAAAAAAAAAGGGCCAGAAAGAAAGAGATCGAATTTCCAGATGGGTTTTCTCAAGTTTGCATTCAAATGCTTCGACTTGCTTGCTTGGTACTCCAATCCATTCACTTGTTTTCTACTAGCTTCAAACGGAACCATGTTTAGTTTAGAAAGCTAAAAATGAAAACACTTTATTAGTAGTTTCCCTTTCCTCTTGTTTGGTCTTGTACTCGAATATGTCCGAATTTCGTGTTGTTTCATTTCTGTTTAGTTTCAACTTTCAAGCTCTTTCTATTTACATTTGGTAGAATTTATGTCCACGTTCAATACTCTCTGACGTATTATGTATTTTACTTTCAGGCCTCTCTTTGGTCTGGGCTGTCCTCTGTAATCTCTCTCTCTCTCTCTCTCTCTCTGTATGTATGTATGTATATACACACACGTGTTTGTAGTTTGTACATTTTTCTTTTTGTATTTGTCTGTTAGATAGATATGCGTGTGTTGTGTATCCTACAGTAGTTTACTATTACATGGATAAAATTCAGGTAGTTTAGTGTACAAAGTTCAGCGGCTGAATTAGAGTCCAATAAACTGTATGTATCGTGTGTGCTTATGTGGAAATAATGTCTTGAACAGGTATGCCTCGATTCGGGCAATCGAGAATAATTCCAACTCGGAGATGCGAAATGTGGTGGCCTATTGGATTCTTTTCTCTCTGGTTTCTCTCTTTGAGCTTGCTTTTGTGAAACTTATTGACTGGTAATTAAGTCTGCTGTTGCTTAATAATGTTATTCCATTGTTTATGTGCTCAAAAAGGCAGGGGTGGCTCAAGAATTTTCATCCAGGACAAAAATATAATGTGTAATTACGGGAAAGTTTTTCAAAAAATAAACTCTAACTTGGAAAGATATATTATAATCATAAGGAATTTGCACATATAACTTCGATTGTTTTATAAAAGGATACTCCATCAAATAACCCTTAGTATTGTACAATATGCCACGACAAGTCTTCAATGTTAAAAAGAGATGAATTGTACTATTCAACTACCCCAATTTAATTGGACTTTTATTTATTTTAACTCCATCCGAGTGATCCAATGCCGACAATACTAAAGGAAATTTACTTCAGATGTATAAAATGAATATCTTCCCATGCATTTTTTGTATCGAGGGGTTCAAGCCCCTAAACCCATGGTAAAGCCGCCCCTACAAAAAGGAACAAAGGCTGGGCGCCCAGGGATTATTTAGGATTCATGTCGAACATCAACATGAGGTCCATTTAATTGTGTACGAAAATAATTCTTTTGACGGGTGCTAGGTGATTGGTTAAGTGGTCTAATGGTTGAGCGGCTTGCTAGGAATGCACCATATGTTTTGTGTCCTCTGTCAAAACGGTATCACCAAGTTTCAGCTCCGATACAAAGCTGTGTGTCCCAAAAATTCCAAGTGACTAAGGGGGAAATTTAGATGTTTGTATTCTAACTAAAAAGGAACACTTATAGGCCAAAACTTGTATCACAACATGCATGTTTGGCGAGATATGAATCTCCTTGACTTTGTCCCCATATAAATTAATACGGAATCACTGAGTATCCTACAACATAAAACGGCGAGGAATTCAGGTGAAATATATCGTTTCTGCCTCAAATGCAGTATTTTCACCACTTAGCATCCTCTTTTGGGTAGATTTAGCACCAAGAAGATGAGAAATTCATAACTACAGTTGCATGTCATAATGCTTTTTAGGAATTGTTTGATTTGATACAGGGTTTTCACTTTTCATTAAGAGCATAGATTGTGCTTTATTCATTTCCTCATTTTTGCACACCAGGCCTCCAGTCTGGCCTTACATCAAGCTCCTGGCCATGTGTTTGTTGGTGCTACCTCATTTTAATGGTGCTTCTTATGTTTATGAGTGCCTGCTTCGCCCGTGCTTATCTGTGGATCCTCGAGCTGCTATCAAATACTTCATTAAACCCAAGGAGGACAAGAAGCTGGATGCTGAAAGTTTTCTAGCTGATGTAGATAGGTATGTTCAAGAGAATGGATCTGAAGCTTTGGAGAAATTCCTTGATCGGAAGGTAAGTGAGTGAGCCTGGCGGCAATAGATAAGAAGTTGTCTAATGAGAATACACTTGACCAGATATATTTTGTAGCAGTGGCATCAAGTCATGGAATTTCATATTCAATGCTTGCATCTTCTACATGCCAATCTATGCGTAAATGCACTCTTTGGTCGTGTTCATATTAAGAATTTCAGATTGGATTAGTGAAGGAAAACGAAATGATTTCAGAGAAAAGAAGTGAAAAGGCTAAATTTACTTTTTTATTCCCCATCTTCCTTTAAAAAATCTTGTCGCAAGTCCATGATCCAAAGTTAGTGCAGTTGGATTTGTAATTGAAATCATTAGATATAGTTGGCTTATTGGTTTGTACATTAACAAATTTGAGGGTCATCGCAATTTTTATAGAAATTAGTCTTAGGTCTGTTATGTGAACTTCATAAGCCCAGAAGTCCACCTATTAATTTAATTTTGTAAGGTCGCAAGTCTATTTTAGAGTACCCTAGGGTTTATGCATTTTCATAAGATTTTAGGGTGCATTTTTTTATTATAGGATAGGGTACCCTAGGGTAGGGTAGATTACCCTAGCGTAGGGTACCCTAGGTTTAGGCACTTTTATAAGATTTTATGGTGCACTTTCCTATTATAGGGTTTTAGTGGTTTAGGCACTTTCATAGGGTTTAGGATTTTAGGCACTTTCATAGAGTACTGGGTTTAGGTTGTGTGAAATCGTGGCTTTACAAAACTATTAGGTGGACTTGTGGACTTATAAAATGTCTATAGTGGACCTCTCACTAAATCTGCCCAATTTTTATACACATGGAATTTGTGCAACAAAGTCTCTCTCTCTCTCTCTCTCTCTCTCTCATGTTTATATACATCTCTATGACCGTAAAATAAATAACTAAATACCGTTTCTGTTTGCTTCAGTCCAAGCATACAAAGCCTGACATTGGCATGGAAGTGATGAAGGCAATGACTTACACAGAGGAGAAGGACACAGCTGCAGCCATCAAGGTAACTACAGTTGGATTGTATACGTTCTGCTGTTAATTTCAATGGGTGTCTACTGTTGGTCTGGTTAGTTTGCGGGGAAAGACACTCCCCTCCAGGAAAAGTACAGTGCATCCTAAAATTCGAAGATGGAAAAACTTGCTGGTAGTTTTGCCGTTTAAAGTCTTGTCCTGTTATATTTCTTGGGGAAATGAGTTTCGTCAGTGTTAAGTAGAATAAACCAAGGAGCTAGCACTGAGTAGGCTTTTTCTTTCCGATGTCTTACCCCTGTTCAAAATTTGTTTTATCATGATTGAGTTTTGTTACAGAAGTTGTACGAACAGCTATAGTTATATTCGCGTATGTTTTCATTAATTTAATTGGTTGGTATAACATGTAATCCATCTTTTTCCTAGTCCAAATACGAAGAACCTAATGTTGGCAAGGTGGATGCGAGAGCAGTGGAACTACCACAGAAAAGTCCAGTAGCTGCAACAAAGTTGGTAAGGTTTTCTATCGTTTTTCGTATTGAATTTAATGCTTTCATTCAAAAAGAGGAACGCGATAAACCAACAATTTCTTTTTCCAGTCCACAGTGAGTGAGCCTCATGTTGATAAGGAGAATGCCAATGCGGGGGAATTGAAAGATGAAAGTCCAGCAGTTGCAACAGAACAGCTAGCATCTCCATGGAATTTTTGTTCTTTGGTATCTTTGGTGCTTCTTTCTTTCAGTCATGTATTTAACTTCTCTTTCCCATCGCCACTGCCGCTTTCTGCTGGTTTTTAAGCTGTTTTCGGATTATGGATGTTTTATGGAAATAAATCTTGCTGCTTCACCCCAATATCTTATTTGAGTAAAGCTATGAGTACATATGAGAATGTACATACCATGTACATATGAGTTTTGTGGAGCCCACCTCGGGTCCCACAAAAATGATTCTAACAGCCCATTATTTTTATTAACTTTTTTTTATGGAACCCTATAAAAAATCAGCTCAATCTGATATCGGTAAGGATTTTTTCTGAATTTGTAAGGACGAAAGTATTTAACTGTTCAGTTTTGTCCCTACATGTTCCGGAAATACCGATATCGGATTGAGCTGATTTTTTACAGGGCTGCATAAAAAAATATTCTAAAAATAATGGACGGTTCGGATAATTTTTGTAGGACCCTAGGTGGGCCCCACAAAATCCATATGTACAATGCATATGTACCTATAGCAGTACTCGGAAGGAAGATCAGGAACCATACAATCAGACCTCAACTCACTTCTTTTGCAGGTCAATTCTGTAGAGCCAAATCTTGTTCAAAATGAGAAGAAAGCTGTTGCCACGACGGGGCAATTGAAGGGCAAAAATCCAGCAGTTGCAACAGAGCAGGTAGAGCATTGCCGGTCAATTTTTCATTTGGACTTTGGTTTTTTCGTTGCTGCTTTTTCGCCCTGCTTCGATTCTTGTATTTTTCTATATTACCCATCTCTACTGTTGCTTTCAACTGGTTTCGGTTATATGAACTTTCGTGACTGCTTGTGGATCATGGATGTGTGATGGAATTTACCAAGGAAAGCAGAATTATAGGGAAATCTAAGACATAAATCTAGCTTCTTAAATACACCTTATATTTAATAACACAAATCCTTGGCTTGTTTTTTCTCCCACCGGAAATTCCTCCACAGATCCTTGATCCAAACACAGCATTAATACATCTGCATACCTGCTGATCAAAACAAAGCCATGAGATTTGCTATGTTGTTTCCATAGGCAGCAAGATTAACAACCATGCGATCAAACCTCAACCCATCTCGTTGTCAGGTGAAGCGTGTAGTGCCAAATCTTGCTCAAAATGAGAAGAAAACAGTTGGTGCTGGGGAAATTAAAGGGGAGACAGTTGCAGCAGCTGGTGGAGAGAAAAAAGCTTTGGAGATAACTGATTCAGAGAAAGTTCAGAGAGAGTGGACTTGTGCTTTATGCCAGGTGACAACCACATGTGAGGAGGACTTGAATTCTCATCTTCAAGGGAGAAAACACATGGACAAGTGCGAAGAGCTGAAAGCAAGTAAGAAAGTGAACAAAAACCCGGGTTCCTCCTCTTGGGCTGCCAGTCCGGAGCCAAAGGAGATCCTTTTCGGATCCTTTTCGTTGACCGACCAAACCAATATAAAATCAAGAATCCAGAGGATAAGGTGCAAGTGAGTCAGACTAATGAGCAATACGGAGAGAAAAAGGTTTATAACACTGGTGGTGGGATGGATCCATTTAAATTTCGGAGCACTATCTGTGATGTTAAGTTGATTACTGAGACTGATGTGGCCTCTCATCTTGGAGGGAAGAGGCACTTATCCAATACTCAGCAACTTATATTTGGTAGTTTGGGTGAAGGGTTTTATTAGGATTATTGAGGCAGTTTCGTATATAGAATTTGAAGCTGCAATTTCTATGGTGGTGCTTCGTGGTTGGAATAGGATGGTAATGGAAGTGGTGGGTGAACAAGTGAATGATTAACATTGCTGTTGGTGATTTCAGTTTGTTCTGGGTAGTAGCTTGTGCAATGAGGATATTCATCGACTATGAATACAGTCTATTGAACCTTATAAATTTGGACTAATCAATCAGTTAGGCCAGACAGTTGCAAGTCTCACTACAGGTCATTACGAGTTTTTTGCTATGATTTCTACAAGTAGGTTAATCTCAATATGAGAATATTAATAAATGGGTGCTTTTCTAATGATATTTACTCTTTAATTTTGCTTTTTACCTGATGGGATCAAGTATTGTAAATTTGATTCAGTCCGCAAATTCAGAGAATAGCTTTTCAGGAAAAAAGAGAGTAAGGTTTTGATAGTTTCTTGTGCTTAGGGCTAACTCTTGTCTCTCGTCTGTGTACACTTGCTTCCTCACACTGTCACACAACCAGACACACACAAAAAGGCAGAGAAATAAAGATAAGAACACCAATGGTGAGTGTAAAAATGAACCCCACCCTTACCTGCAAATTTATGAAACCCGAGTTCAGAAATATTGAAATCTGACGGCCTGTGTCCATAGTATGTAAACTGTTTGCGTATATTACCGTAGAAATTGAGATTGTCCGCAAAAGATGCCTTGGAGCCAGTAAACGAGAAAAAGGGCAACGGAATAAGAATAGGAACATTGATGCCGACCTAATTCATGTCCAGTCAATTTTAGTGGTTTAGACAAGGGATGCAAATATGCAAATCATAAAATGGACTCGTCAGTAAAACCATTGCTAGAAAACCAAAAAGAAACAAGCAGAGCAAGGGTGGCACCCGTAATGACAAATATCCAATTACATACCCTTTTTTGGATGTAGGTATCAAATTTCATTCTTAAGATTCAATCTCCGTTTCGTATTTTCATTTGCTTTTAGACTATGCCGAGGGCAATGATAGAATGTGCTTTAATACCTGCCCGGACTCGATCTCAGTTTGAAATTTCCTTGCGATGACACCATAGGTGGTGAATATATAAGCTCCATTTCCATATCTGCAAAACGATAGATATGACGGTAAAATAGTTAGATAATGAAGATTGAGGGGCAAAGATAAAAGTCGTGCTAAAGGAAATACTTGTTTCTGTTGACAAAGTTTATGGCCTCGTCTAAGCGCTGTCAGCCTGTACACAAGGGCAACATGAAAAATTATAAATCTACACGATCAGCAAAAACAATTTAATTGCAAGAGGAGCAGGAGGGGAACACGAAAAATTCGGTTAGTTAACTCCATGATGAATGGAGAACAACTTAATTATTTCAAGAGAAGCATAAGTGGAATTATGGGCAAACCTGCAAGCAAAGAAGAACTGGGCCAAAGATTTCCTCCTGTGTCAAACAAACACAAGTAGAAACTAGTGAAATTAATGGTAGGTTCTACTAGTCAAACTCATTCAACAATTCATACAACACAACATTATGCTGATTAGACCAGTCGGGGTTAACGATTATGTCATCTACACATTCAACAATTCATACAACACAACTAAACTTAGCCACCAAGATTTTCCTCTTTTGATCAATATCACGAGTCTTAGACACTGTACCTATTGGTTACCGATTAGTATTTATTACCTTGAAATGATTGCATCCACGTCAATGTTTACATAGCTTGTTTGCCAAGCAACGTTGACCTATGAATTTTGTTTACATGTTCCACAAAATTTACGCTTAAATTGATCAAGAAGAAGTTTTTTAAGAAGGCCCACCTTAATGCACAGCACATACACAAGAAAGGAAAAGTAAAAGGAACAAAATTTAAAATTCGACATAGAGCATCCTTTGGGCTTTACTCAATTATAGTTACACTAATGTATTTATATCTTTCAGAAACATTGGAAGTAAGTAACTTTGCAATTTGTGCAGAATCACGCGACACGTAACAATGCTGAAATAGGACACATAAACACGCACCACGATATTTCTCCCATCAAGCAATAGTTTGGCACCATTGTCAACACCACTTTGAATCAATCTGCATATCCGTTCCTTTGCCTGTGAAAACAAATGGGTTAAGTACATGTGTAGCAAGTGAGAAGTATGGAAGCTGCCATACTCATTATTTTGCCAACGCAAGTAGCTCACAGGCCTATTGGTAAAGTTTTGGGCCCTTTATGCACCTTGCAATCAAAGGTTTCTGGGACATGTACGATCCGGAGGGATACTCTCTTTGGTTCTGTGACTACAAGTACAATGACAAGAATACTGTTTCGTTCGTGACCCTAAACAAGGTCAGTGGATTTCTTCAATGAATGGATCTGGCTCGAAAGTTTGCCTTCGGGAAGATGCTGATTATAGGGTCAGAGCCCCCATTCAAGGTGAATGGGCTTTGGCTTTTCCACGGTCAGCAAATACCGCAATTTATAATCGATGAGTGCTATGACATGGAGCTCTATGATTGGAAGAAGGTTGACGTAAGCGATCAAGACCAGAAGGAGAGGGTGAGTCAGATGATAGAGGATCAGGATCCCTTTGAAGGAGAGGCACTTTTGGATGCCAAGTGCTTTAAGTGATGATAGCCTCAGTTAAATCAGATTAGTTTTGGTCGTGTACATTGTCTTCGTTGGGAGTAGATGATTTGTGCTCTTCTATTCAAATGTTTAGCAGTTTAGGTAACGTTAGTATTTTGAGGATTCAAGGACGTAACGTTATGGTTTTGTATCTCATTACTGTTGAGCTTTGGAAATTACTATGGTTTTCTTGATCAAGCCAAAAAAAAAGAACAAAAAGTGCAAGTGAATCGGACTAATGAGCAACGCATAGTGAAAGAGGTAGATAACACCAGTGGTGGGACAAATCAAACTAAATTTTGGTGCAGTATCTGTGATGTTAAGTTGCAGAGTGAGAGTACTTTGGCCTCTCATCTCGGAGGGAAGAAGCGTTTATCCAAGACTCAACAACACATAATCAATACTTTGGGTGGAGGGTATTACCAGGACTATGGAAGCATTTTAGTGTGAAATTCAAAGCTGCAATTTTGTGTGGTGTTTTGTGGTTGGAATTTGATGGTAATGGAACTGATGGGCGAGCAAGTTAAAGATTAACATGGCTGTCTCCTATTTAAGCCCTTAATACTACGAGTAATTTTGACGATTTCAGTTGGTCTGGGTAGAGAACTTGTGCGACAGGGATGGTCCCTTTTGAGCCTTGTAAATATAGAACTCGTCTATCCATTGGACGGGATACCGAGTGATCAAATTATAATACGATTTGGCCTGCAAGTCTCACCACAGGTCATTAAAGGTTTTTTGCTTATGAATTATACGAGTAGGTTAGTATCTCTGTTTGAGTGCAATGATCTTCCTGAGGATAATTGATCATTTATTTTGCTTTCGACCAAATGGGATCAAGTATGGTAAATTTTATTCCGTCGCCAAATTTAGAGAAAAAGAGAACTTTTGATAGTTTCTTTTCCATAGGGCCAACCCATAAGTGCTCACAAGAAGTAAAACAAGACAGAAAGATAAATAAAGGTAATAACGCACCAATGTCGGAATGGAATTGTTTCATCAAAAGGGTTCCCACCATTTGTAAAATGAATAATAATGGAGAGTAGTTCACTTGGTTGTTCTATGGAAATGATGAATATGTATTGTTATTTTGATTGGTTATGATATTGATAAATCTGTAATAGTATTAACATTACGATTGCTTTGTTAAACCTATGAATGTTGCAATGTGTTGGATTATATTGGATGAATGCAATTTATATTTGTCAAATGTATTGTGTCGTATTCATATCCATAGCCTTATCCGTATCCATATTTTTTACAGAGTTTCCGTTGTTTTTAGTCTAGCCCGACATCATAGCGTCTCAGTCAGCAGCAGTAGCAACAGAAAAAAGGAGCAAAACAGCAGTTCATGGCAATACACCATTTCCATTGTTTCAGAAATGTTCAAGGTAGATAGAATCTCTGAAGGGGAAGAAAAAAAAAAAATCAGGCCTTTCCTCAAGAGCTTTAGGACAATAACTAATAAAGAAAACCTATGTAGAAAAGTTTCAAGAAGTTGACACCATACTGATATTTGAATTTCATAATATACCACTTTGAATCCAATACAACAACAAAAATGGGGTACAAATTTGTATTTTTTAAACAAGCCATGAAACATTGTCAAATTGGAGCAAAGGCCATGAGCTGAACATCATCATCATTGTCTACCCTAAGCTATATTACAAGCAAAAAGAAAAAGAAAAATCCTAAGTGTAGCATGCATCTCTTCTTGGCTGGACGCTCCATACATCAAGCGGAACTGGATTTTGTAGTTGTGGAACTGCTTTGTACTCTCCCTCTCTTTGCGTAGCACCATTCAAAGTGGTCTCGTGGAACTCTTTGTTCTTAATCTCGGTAGGATTCTTCAAAAAATCTGAAAGTAGATCAACAAGTGATCAACACAAGATCATGCTATAGTTTCTAGAAGCAGATTTTGAAGTTTGGATACCGTGTGCCAAGAATAGAGAAGCATAATCAAATGGAAATAGATACAAACAAAGAAACTTGAACCCATGACCTTCACCTTGCAATAAACAGAACACAACTTGCAAACATTGAGATTTTGTCCTTATTGGCGATCTAAATTACCTCAATACATAACAACAAAATTCAAACCATGACAAGAATGGCAAGAAAATTGTGCTTAAAACATTTCGGTTATCTAATAATTCAACTATCAGTTAAAGATCAGCTACAGATTTTGTTTCACACTTGGTGGAGCTGTTGAACACTTATCATGTAAAAGATGGGTTAGTGTGGAATGAGCCAAAGTCTTGTGGATTTGCAGCAAATTTATCATATAAAATTGCATATGCTTTGCTTTGAAATGGGCAAGAAATGGACACTGATAAGAGCTACAAGGCAGCTTTGGGGCACTGCCCAATAGAAAGGACATCAAATTGATAACGAGGAAAGGAAAACTCAAATAAAAGGAGGTAGGCACGTACAGACTCAAATAAAAATCCCGTTACCATCACTCGTTTGTCTAAGTTTCCTGATAGGGAATAATCAATCAACTAAGGAGTTGCAAGAGAGAACAAAAAAAATACTATACCAGACATGTAAGGATCAACATGGAACCAAATAATCTATTTAGAAAGTTCCCACAACTAGGCAGTTGGTCGTGTAAGGATCAACATGGAACCAAATAATCTATTTAGAAAGTTTCCACAACTAGGCAGTTGGTCAAACAGTATATGTGGATGGAAAGAACAGAATCCCTACGAACTAGAGGATGATAGACGTAATGATCATCCCCTATCAACAACAAGAATCAATGTGGAACCAGGAATAGCTAAAAAAAAAAATACCAAAATGCAGCAACAAAACCTCTACTGACATATTGAAATACAACTCCACAAAAAAGGGTGATTATTACTTACAGAATTGAAACTAAATCTATTGTTTCAGAGTCCGACAATAATAAAGCAGAATTTGCTCTTGCTACACTGTCTAGGGCCTTAAACCTTGTACGAAGGCATGTTCCGGGAGTAACCCATTTCCTTCTCGTTGTAAATTTCACAACTTGCACATTATGGTATAAATGTAATTGCAGAAGGACATAAAATAGTTGCAGAAAACTGAAGACCAAGAGAATCTCGCCGTAGGAACTTACTCTTGTGCACTATACCCACGGATTATTGATTGAGCAATCGATTTACAACGGATAATTGACCAGAGTCCCCATTCAACACAATGAGGTGAGAATGTAGGTGGGTTGCAGTATTTTGCTCCATTTAACCTCAGTCTTAGTAAAAATGGAAACCTTTTTTCTTTTTTGCAAAAATCCCCAATATTTATGAATTGAAATTGGAACCCTAGTTAAATTGATACCAGAGTTCGAGATTGAGAGAGATACCTTCGTCGGCGTATGGCGGAGGCGGAGGCAGTGGTGGTCGAGACCTTCTTGAGCGTTCGAAATCGATACCAGTGATTGGGGTTCGAAGCTCGTCGGCTTACGTTGTTGGTGGTGGCGATCGGCGATCGTGGAGGCGTCTTCTTCGTTGGTTTCTTCGGCAGTGGTGGTCGGCGGTGGTTTGGGTTGGCTGTGGTGTCCCCCTCCTCCTCGTCTTCTTCTTCTTCTTCTCTTCTTTCTCTCGTAGTCGTAGGCCGACTCTTCTTCTCTTCTTTCTCTCGTAGTCGTAGGCCGACTGGTTTGGGGAAAAGGACGTCCCAAAACGACGTCGTTTTGGGAGTGCAGTTGATGGTGAAGTGAGTGATGTATCGGTAAGTATTATTTATAGATTTATAGGAACAAAATGCCTGATTTTTTACAGGCATCATAAAATATTACTTTAAAATTTTTGGATATTTTTCTTTTTAGTATTTTTGTGAAATCTTGAATGAGCTCTAAAAATATAGTGAATGATATAGTGGATTGGTGTAATTTGGTGTAGTGTATCAAGCATCGAATTCCTCTCTCTTTTCCCTGGGAAGTGGAAAGCACTTTTACGCGTCAAAATCGTGGTTGCTTCACATTCCCGCATTAAAACCCAGGAAAATCCGAGAAAAAAAGAAGGGCCAGAAAGAAAGAGATCGAATTTCCAGATGGGTTTTCTCAAGTTTGCATTCAAATGCTTCGACTTGCTTGCTTGGTACTCCAATCCAATTCACTTGTTTTCTACTAGCTTCAAACAGAACCATGTTTAGTTTAGAAAGCTAAAAATGAAAACACTTTTATTAGTAGTTTCCCTTTCCTCTTGTTTGGTCTTGTACTCGAATATGTCCGAATTTCGTGTTGTTTCATTTCTGTTTAGTTTCAACTTTCAAGCTCTTTCGATTTACATTTGGTAGAATTTATGTCCACGTTCAATACTCTCTGACGTATTATGTATTTTACTTTCAGGCCTCTCTTTGGTCTGGGCTGTCCTCTGTAATCTCTCTCTCTCTCTCTCTCTCTCTCTCTCTCTCTCTGTATGTATGTATGTATGTATATACACACACGTGTTTGTAGTTTGTACATTTTTCTTTTTGTATTTGTCTGTTAGATAGATATGCGTGTGTTGTGTATATTACAGTAGTTTACTATTACATGGATAAAATTCAGGTAGTTTAGTGTACAAAGTTCAGCGGCTGAATTAGAGTCCAATAAACTGTATGTATCGTGTGTGCTTATGTGGAAATAATGTCTTGAACAGGTATGCCTCGATTCGGGCAATCGAGAATAATTCCAACTCGGAGATGCGAAATGTGGTGGCCTATTGGATTCTTTTCTCTCTGGTTTCTCTCTTTGAGCTTGCTTTTGTGAAACTTATTGACTGGTAATTAAGTCTGCTGTTGCTTAATAATGTTATTCCATTGTTTATGTGCTCAAAAAGGCAGGGGTGGCTCAAGAATTTTCATCCAGGACAAAAATATAATGTGTAATTACGGGAAAGTTTTTCAAAAAATAAACTCTAACTTGGAAAGATATATTATAATCATAAGGAATTTGCACATATAACTTCGATTGTTTTATAAAAGGATACTCCATCAAATAACCCTTAGTATTGTACAATATGCCACGACAAGTCTTCAATGTTAAAAAGAGATGAATTGTAATATTCAACTACCCCAATTTAATTGGACTTTTATTTATTTTAACTCCATCCGAGTGATCCAATGCCGACAATACTAAAGGAAATTTACTTCAGATGTATAAAATGAATATCTTTCCATGCATTTTTTGTATCGAGGGGTTCAAGCCCCTAAACCCATGGTAAAGCCGCCCCTACAAAAAGGAACAAAGGCTGGGCTCCCAGGGATTATTTAGGATTCATGTCAAACATCAACATGAGGTCCATTTAATTGTGTACGAAAATAATTCTTTTGACGGGTGCTAGGTGATTGGTTAAGTGGTCTAATGGTTGAGCGGCTTGCTAGGAATGCACCATATGTTTTGTGTCCTCTGTCAAAACGGTATCACCAAGTTTCAGCTCCGATACAAAGCTGTGTGTCCCAAAAATTCCAAGTGACTAAGGGGGAAATTTAGATGTTTGTATTCTAACTAAAAAGGAACACTTATAGGCCAAAACTTGTATCACAACATGCATGTTTGGCGAGATATGAATCTCCTTGACTTTGTCCCCATATAAATTAATACGGAATCACTGAGTATCCTACAACATAAAACGGCGAGGAATTCAGGTGAAATATATCGTTTCTGCCTCAAATGCAGTATTTTCACCACTTAGCATCCTCTTTTGGGTAGATTTAGCACCAAGAAGATGAGAAATTCATAACTACAGTTGCATGTCATAATGCTTTTTAGGAATTGTTTGATTTGATACAGGGTTTTCACTTTTCATTAAGAGCATAGATTGTGCTTTATTCATTTCCTCATTTTTGCACACCAGGCCTCCAGTCTGGCCTTACATCAAGCTCCTGGCCATGTGTTTGTTGGTGCTACCTCATTTTAATGGTGCTTCTTATGTTTATGAGTGCCTGCTTCGCCCGTGCTTATCTGTGGATCCTCGAGCTGCTATCAAATACTTCATTAAACCCAAGGAGGACAAGAAGCTGGATGCTGAAAGTTTTCTAGCTGATGTAGATAGGTATGTTCAAGAGAATGGATCTGAAGCTTTGGAGAAATTCCTTGATCGGAAGGTAAGTGAGTGAGCCTGGCAGCAATAGATAAGAAGTTGTCTAATGAGAATACACTTGACCAGATATATTTTGTAGCAGTGGCATCAAGTCATGGAATTTCATATTCAATGCTTGCATCTTCTACATGCCAATCTATGCGTAAATGCACTCTTTGGTCATGTTCATATTAAGAATTTCAGATTGGATTAGTGAAGGAAAACGAAATGATTTCAGAGAAAAGAAGTGAAAAGGCTAAATTTACTTTTTTATTCCCCATCTTCCTTTAAAAAATCTTGTCGCAAGTCCATGATCCAAAGTTAGTGCAGTTGGATTTGTAATTGAAATCATTAGATATAGTTGGCTTATTGGTTTGTACATTAACAAATTTGAGGGTCATCGCAATTTTTATAGAAATTAGTCTTAGGTCTGTTATGTGAACTTCATAAGCCCAGAAGTCCACCTATTAATTTAATTTTGTAAGGTCTCAAGTCTATTTTAGAGTACCCTAGGGTTTATGCATTTTCATAAGATTTTATGGTGCATTTTTTTATTATAGGATAGGGTACCCTAGGGTAGGGTAGATTACCCTAGCGTAGGGTACCCTAGGTTTAGGCACTTTTATAAGATTTTATGGTGCACTTTCCTATTATAGGATTTTAGTGGTTTAGGCACTTTCATAGGGTTTAGGATTTTAGGCACTTTCATAGAGTACTTGGTTTAGGTTGTGTGAAATCGTGGCTTTACAAAACTATTAGGTGGACTTGTGGACTTATAAAATGTCTATAGTGGACCTCTCACTAAATCTGCCCAATTTTTATACACATGGAATTTGTGCAACAAAGTCTCTCTCTCTCTCTCTCTCTCTCTCTCTCTCTCTCATGTTTATATACATCTCTATGACCGTAAAATAAATAACTAAATACCGTTTCTGTTTGCTTCAGTCCAAGCATACAAAGCCTGACATTGGCATGGAAGTGATGAAGGCAATGACTTACACAGAGGAGAAGGACACAGCTGCAGCCATCAAGGTAACTACAGTTGGATTGTATACGTTCTGCTGTTAATTTCAATGGGTGTCTACTGTTGGTCTGCTTAGTTTGCGGGGAAAGACACTCCCCTCCAGGAAAAGTACAGTGCATCCTAAAATTCGAAGATGGAAAAACTTGCTGGTAGTTTTGCCGTTTAAAGTCTTGTCCTGTTATATTTCTTGGGGAAATGAGTTTCGTCAGTGTTAAGTAGAATAAACCAAGGAGCTAGCACTGAGTAGGCTTTTTCTTTCCGATGTCTTACCCCTGTTCAAAATTTGTTTTATCATGATTGAGTTTTGTTACAGAAGTTGTACGAACAGCTATAGTTATATTCGCGTATGTTTTCATTAATTTAATTGGTTGGTATAACATGTAATCCATCTTTTCCTAGTCCAAATACGAAGAACCTAATGTTGGCAAGGTGGATGCGAGAGCAGTGGAACTACCACAGAAAAGTCCAGTAGCTGCAACAAAGTTGGTAAGGTTTTCTATCGTTTTTCGTATTGAATTTAATGCTTTCATTCAAAAAGAGGAACGCGATAAACCAACAATTTCTTTTTCCAGTCCACAGTGAGTGAGCCTCATGTTGATAAGGAGAATGCCAATGCGGGGGAATTGAAAGATGAAAGTCCAGCAGTTGCAACAGAACAGCTAGCATCTCCATGGAATTTTTGTTCTTTGGTATCTTTGGTGCTTCTTTCTTTCAGTCATGTATTTAACTTCTCTTTCCCATCGCCACTGCCGCTTTCTGCTGGTTTTTAAGCTGTTTTCGGATTATGGATGTTTTATGGAAATAAATCTTGCTGCTTCACCCCAATATCTTATTTGAGTAAAGCTATGAGTACATATGAGAATGTACATACCATGTACATATGAGTTTTGTGGAGCCCACCTCGGGTCCCACAAAAATGATTCTAACAGCCCATTATTTTTATTAACTTTTTTTTATGGAACCCTATAAAAAATCAGCTCAATCTGATATCGGTAAGGATTTTTTCTAAATTTGTAAGGACGAAAGTATTTAACTGTTCAGTTTTGTCCCTACATGTTCCGGAAAAATCCTTACCGATATCGGATTGAGCTGATTTTTTACAGGGCTGCATAAAAAAATATTCTAAAAATAATGGACGGTTCGGATAATTTTTGTAGGACCCTAGGTGGGCCCCACAAAATCCATATGTACAATGCATATGTACCTATAGCAGTACTCGGAAGGAAGATCAGGAACCATACAATCAGACCTCAGCTCACTTCTTTTGCAGGTCAATTGTGCAGAGCCAAATCTTGCTCAAAATGAGAAGAAAGCTGTTGCCACGACGGGGCAATTGAAGGGCAAAAATCCAGCAGTTGCAACAGAGCAGGTAGAGCATTGCCGGTCAATTTTTCATTTGGACTTTGGTTTTTTAGTTGCTGCTTTTTCGCCCTGCTTCGATTCTTCTATTTATCTATATTACTCATCTCTACTGTTGCTTTCAACTGGTTTCGGTTATATGAACTTTCGTGACTGCTTGTGGATCATGGATGTGTGATGGAATTTACCAAGGAAAGCAGAATTATAGGGAAATCTAAGACATAAATCTAGCTTCTTAAATACACCTTATATTTAATAACACAAATCCTTGGCTTGTTTTTTCTCCCACTGGAAATTCCTCCACAGATCCTTGATCCAAACACAGCATTAATACATCTGCATACCTGCTGATCAAAACAAAGCCATGAGATTTGCTATGTTGTTTCCATAGGCAGCAAGATTAACAACCATGCGATCAAACCTCAACCCATCTCGTTGTCAGGTGAAGCGTGTAGTGCCAAATATTGCTCAAAATGAGAAGAAAACAGTTGGTGCTGGGGAAATTAAAGGGGAGACAGTTGCAGCAGCTGGTGGAGAGAAAAAAGCTTGGAGATAACTGATTCAGAGAAAGTTCAGAGAGAGTGGACTTGTGCTTTATGCCAGGTGACAACCACATGTGAGGAGGACTTGAATTCTCATCTTCAAGGGAGAAAACACATGGACAAGTGCGAAGAGCTGAAAGCAAGTAAGAAAGTGAACAAAAACCCGGGTTCCTCCTCTTGGGCTGCCAGTCCGGAGCCAAAGGAGATCCTTTTCGGATCCTTTCGTTGACCGACCAAACCAATATAAAATCAAGAATCCAGAGGATAAGGTGCAAGGGAGTCAGGATAATGAGCAATACGGAGAGAGAAAAAGGTTAGAACA